>CM062812.1:296804510-297404510 GCA_031772625.1 Pinus tabuliformis | reverse complement strand
CCTCACTAGTTTTGGCATGCATGGCATATGCATCTAGTTTCTTGGTTGCGATCTATGATTGGCATGGAGGATTTCCTAGATCGACAGTGGATTGCCTAGCCTTGCCATTTCCTAGATAGGCTTGGTGATTGAGGGTTTACTTTCATTGCTTGTTTTTGGTTTGTTCTCATATTTCCTTAGGTTGGGTTGAGTTACTAGTCCTGGAGCCTTGGTTGGACAAATGGTTTGGATCCCTATAACATCTTGGTTGAGTTACTAGTCCTAGAGCCTTGGTTGGACAAATGCTCTAGAGCCCTTGGTGGGTTGAGTTACTAGTCCTGTAGCCTTGGTTAGACAAACATTATGGAGCCCTAGAAGGCTTGGATAGAGACCGATCTAATGATGGTTTTGTGATGTCTGACCATGAGGTTGAATCACTATTTGATGGGTTGAGGTGGATGGCCTTTGGAAGCCCTAGATGAATTTTGATTGATGTGTTTTATGAGATCCTGCATTTAGTCTTAGAATATGGCACACGGGTGAATGGCTAAAGAAAGATTTCGCTCGACCATTCTACGATCAGGTGGAACGTGGTAGTCCCATCTTCAATTGGTTCATTGCATTCATTAATGAGAAATCCATTCCCTTGATTTTTATGTGTAAATGTACTAATATATTTATGGATTTGATAGATGACATGTTTATTGTATTTATGTTTCTATTATGTTGCTTATATGCACAATTTATGGCAGAAGATATGTATGGCTATCATCATGTTTTTACTTGTATGTGAATGGATAATGTGACTATGAACTAATAGATGATAATGCAACAAATGGCATGAGGGAACTATGGTTCATAGTAACTCTCAGATAAGTACAAGATCCCTACACTTAATTTTGTTATTTACACATGTAGGTTACATGTAGATGATATGCTTGACGAAATGCCTGTCATGGCTAGTAGGGATCCAATCAAGGTCTTAAACAAGTATTTTCTTTAATACTTTCATCTCCTTGTTACTTTAATGATTTGAAGAGATGGATTAGTTCTGGAAGTGTCCTAGGCTCTAAGCCTAAAAAGGTGGGTTAAATCTTGGGGTCTTTGGCACAAAACTGACACCTTTAGTCTACAGTTGCTGGCAGGCAAGCCTATGAAGCAACGTGAGCTTTTTGGTTGCTCCCTTTCCCATAGCATGAGATAAACTATGGCCCAAGAGACCTAAAAAAACAATGGGACCTAGGGATAGGCTGTCTGAGTGGTTGACTTGTCCTTTGAGGGTTATGTTGATGATGTTGGATGTCTGTATGGTGTGTTTCCATTAGTTCCACTTCCTTAAGGTGACTTAGGAGGTTGAATAATATCGAAGTGGCCTCTTGTCGCATGTTTACCCTGGATAGTCAGGTGCTTGGGTAGATGTGGGAGGAGGGTGTTACAATATCTCATCAAAGCTAAATTGCTATTAGAGGTGAAGAACCAATGCTTCTAATAAATCATAATTAATTAAGAAATTGCACTTATTTAGACAATTTAGAGCTTTGGTCATCCAAAAACTTTAAAAACCAACAAAACATTATATATGCTCTGACATAATTCTTGACCTAGAATTATCTTCAGATGTACAATAGGTACAATGCATTTAATTTGCATAAGTAATTGGATGTTCGACTCTAATTGAATGTTGTCAGTCGCTCACTCTACTAGTCCAATAGAAGGCATATGGCCTATGTTCTTACCACTTTACAACAAAGAGGTATCCGCAGTCAAAGCTAAATGTTTAGACATGTTTGAACCCTGAATTTACCTTTTAAAATTTTGGCTAATTTCATTTACATTTTTCATCACCATAAAAATATAGTAGGATACACATAAGCTTCTTTTTCTTCTATATTAAGGATCTTGTTTGATGAAATTGGCATCCTACATTTGAATCCCTTCTAAGTCATTTGCCATGGAAATCCTAAGAAAGTTTCAGTGCTTACACCTATTAAGTATAGTATCAGATGGTAGATTTAATAAGATTTATCATTTTTTCTTGCCATATAACACAATCTAATAAGATTTATCATTTCTTCTTTCCATCTGACACAATATAATGGTTGTAGATAATATGATCCAACAATTACACTTTTCTATCATATGGTAACTAGGGGTCGTGTTAATGTGGCCCTCTCCATTTGATAGCATCGGATGACTAATAATCACTTCATCCAACAATCACTAAGGTATGTCACGTGATGAATCATGCATGTTTAAACAAGGTTTTTGTGATCTTCCGAGATGGAATGAACTATCCTAGTTTGATCTTGTAGCTATTATAATGTATAGACTGGGAAGTCGTAGCCTCGATAACCACCCCTTTACCATATGATATGATCTAATGGTGGAGAATTTATCAAATTGATGGTCCATGTGTTATATTGAATCACAATGTGTGGAAATTAAATGTCCTAAGAAAACCTAATATAGTGAATCTTTGAATTGCCTAAATGTCATTGTCTTGTAGTCAAATGAAGCTCCTTCATTAATTAAACCTAAAAAAAATTGAGTAAGTTCACATACTTCAAAATTAATATGTAGTACACAACTTTAATGAGGTTAAATCATAACTTAAACCACACATTTTCATGTTACAACACTCCCACCATATCCTTTGAGCTCATTGGATTTTAGTGCAGAGCTAGGAAACCAGGCCCAAAAAATTGGTAATTACTCTAAATTATACCATTAGAAAGTTCTAGCATTTATATTAGGTAGTGTTTATTGAAATTCCAGTAAAGGAAAATAGATCTCGACTCTACAGAATAAATTCTTGTCAATTCTTTAACTCAAATTAGGGATACTCTAAGAAGAGAATTAGAGTCTTGTGCCACTCTTAGCTCATATGAATTCTTATATAATAAAAACATGAATACTCTTGGAAGCCTTGCCACATGTACATTATGACCATAATACTATTGCTAGCTGAGAATTTTGACAAGGGGTCAAGAAATATTGTTTTCCCTATGAATGGTCAAGTCTCTTTAGAAATTTCTGAACAATCTCTAGCCATAATGCTTAAACTACCCATTTTAGGCAAGAAAATTATTGATAAAGGGTTAAATTAAGAGTTTATTATCTTGGCATAAGAAGATAAATTGAAACTCTTACATATTTTTCTAAAAAACCCTAATAAGATTTCAAAAGTAGCGCTGCACATTTCAACAAAGCTACTTAAAACCTTATATCAAACTATGCCTTTGGTTTTAGTTGTCATCCAAGGTTTCCTTGATGATTTAAAAATGGATTATGATATGTTTATGTGTTCAAGAGAAATATTAGAAAATCCAAATGAGCTTCTTATTAACTTTCCAAGGGATTTGGTTAGGAATATCTATGTTGATTTTAGTACAATTCCAATTGTTCCTTTTTTTCAATATTGTAACATTTAATCATATTTAACTATATTGAGTACTTCGTTAACACAAAGTTGGTAGAAAAGTTCAAAAAAAAAGAAAAGGTAAATAGATAGATGGAATTAGATACCTTATCTAGGAAGGATCCTTGGAAATTATACAAAGTATATTGTCCAAATCTAATTTTATTTGCGAGTTAAATTATTGATGACAACTCTACATAGAATATTAGAAGATATTAGGAATATCCTATGCTTATCCAAGGAAATCAGCATTGTGTTTGGTACCTTCTGCCTTATTTTTTTATAATTTGAGTTTATGGTTTTGAGAGAAAACCATATCGTCTGCCTAAATTCATCATCCCACACCTTTTCTCCTTGGAGGTTGCTAGGTAAAGAAAGCATGTAAACGAGTTTCATTTTGTTTCAAAAAACAAGAAATATTTACTTGTAACACCCTTTGGGACAAGTTCTTTAATGATTAAGCACAAATATGCTCTAGAAATCATTGAGAAGGAATTAATATGTTATCAACTCAAAGAAGATTCATCTTGGAATTATGATCCTCTACATACCATAAAGATGTAAGAAGAAAAGTTGTTCTATCCATGTATAATCATGATCGAAAACCAAAAATAGAAATGCTAGCTAAAGCTGACTTATTATATCAAAATGATGAAAATCCAGTTTGTAGGAAGGTAGTCAAAGAAGTCATCACTGAGCCTACCCGAATAAAAGAAAACCCTGTTGAAGGTAATATGCCATTACAGGAGGTATATCATAGATTTCATTAGGGGACCAATGATGGGACTAACAACATTCATCTAAATTCATTGAAAATGAAAGTAGATGAAATCAACCCTTATGTGGCACAAACTTCATCAAAATCAAAGATTGATGATCGTGGTGTTGATGTATCCACTGTTCAAAGAACAAAGGAAGAACTATTGAAACAAATACAAGATACGATGGAAGAAATTTAACCTAAAGACTCTAGAAAATAGGAATTATTAATCATTGATAATGTTATAAAAAATAAACCTATAAAAGTTAGAGCAAGGAGTTGATAACAACTATAGGAAAAATAGGAATTACAAATAAAATTGCCATGAAGGAGATTACATGTTGTAGGTTACTTAGGTTTATGTCAAAAACTAACTTTAGTTAGAATGTGTTTAATATGACTGTGGTAAAACCATAAATCATTGTGCAAGAAAAACCCATCAGTTCCAAGGTTACCTCTATTAGTATCAACTTATACAAGGTTGGCGATATGGATATAGTTCAATATCATAAGTAGATTGGTGAAGTAGTAGTAAGAAGATTACTGTAATGGATAAAGGATCACTGAAGTTCAAGCATATATAAAGGATCTTAAAGTAATTATTAAGACTCAAGTCAATAGAATTAAAGATATTGAGAATAATGTAGTTAGCCAGTAACTCTTGCCTAAATATGGCTCTATAACCAAGAAATTGTTATAAGACAAATACAGAGGAAATAAAGATCTGAAGTTTGCTTTAAAGGCTCTGAACTATAATATGATCATTTTAGTTTAAAACTTTGTTGGGCCTCATAATTGTTATAATTTCCTTACCTTATTTCTTAGCTTTTATATTATTTTCTAAGTATTTCTTTCGTTTAGGACATGATAATTCATGGAGTGAGTGTTCTAGAAGTGATTAATGTATTCTTATTATTTTATTGTCTTTATTAATGAATCTGAACACAACAGAATTTTTTACTCACGAGTGGATCCTTCTTTTGGAGAGGAATCTATCGATGAGTTAGCACATGATGTTGTTGCTTGGATTGATCATAGAATATCAGATAGCTTGATGTTGCCAATCCATGTTTGGAGTAAATCAGTTGAGGACAAGCTTCTGACTTGGTCATCCAGATATATTAAAACTTCTTGAAACTTAAAATAAGCATCCTGATAATCTTCAGATTCTCAGGATTACTCTTTATCAGAAGTACACTTATTGTTCTTATTTTTTATTGACATAGTATAAAAAATGGGCATTGACCCTTGAAAGGGGTTGTTCGATTGTAATATTGTTTTTACATAAGTAGTGACTTGAGAAGACATCAATTATAATTGATCCTCTATAATTTAATGGAAGCATTTACTATTAAAATTTAACTTTTTATGATGATTCATTTTAGAAGGCAGTTTGATTCTAGTGATTTAGATACAGGTTTAGAAGAAATATTGTCCTTACATGTATTATTAAATTGGTGTTCGCTTCTTCCACTTCAGTCAGTTATTTGTGTAATCACTATTAATTTATTGATTGCTCTCTTATTAGATTGCATGTTATGTTTTAAATAGAATTTAAAGAGATTGTTACAGAATGGATTTTCTTTAGCTAATTTTCTAGGAGTGTCATTGCTTACTTTCATTTCTTGTAGAATATCATAGGATCACTATCTTGCGTACTCAACTACTTCTAATAATATAGTTCGGTAGTGTCATTATTTCATTTCATAGCAGTTGTTCCCTAGGTAACAACTTGATGCTTTATAGTTTTGCTTTGTTGTTTCCTGCAAAAATTACTTAGAAGTTTATGTTTTGAATGGTTTTCTTTCTTTAGAAATCGCGTTACAAGTTGATTCCTTTAACATTGCAGTTTTGATTTTCATTAGGATAGTAGTAATTAGTCATACCAAAATTTCTCTTACATAAACTGTGCAGATAACCTTGAAATAAGAAAATGAGACCTTGGGTTGATAACTTAAAGTGTAGTGGTTAGTTGGTCCTTTAGGAACTATTGATTGGCTCAGCATTTTGGCGTCATTTCCGGGGATGTTATCAAAGAGAGTGTTAGTTGTATCCATGGGGGTTGGGTATTAAATATGGAACGTAAGAACCTCCTCACACACCCTAGCAAAAAAAAAGGGCTTATAGTGGTGCCTGACCTCGGCTGATACGTTTAGATTTCTTAGTTTGTATGACTAGAAATAAACCTAGGACTAGGAATAGAAATACATCATAAATCCACCTTAAAAAATAAGTAAAAGACAAGGTCAAGTTGGCCTTGGAAATACGAGCTTTATAGAGGAAATCATTCACAATGAAAAATCTCAAGCATCATTAGGTCCCCGAAAAGTATCTCGGAAGGGCTAAATTGTTATTTCCCCTAAATTGTCGTTTCATTATAAAACTTTAGGATCTGAGCAAAGCTTCCAAGACACGCCTGATAGGTATATCATTCTTATTAACAAGGGTGAGGGGAACTCTTTTAACCTATGGGAAGGGAGAATTGAGACAAGTGAACCATATCCTCAACCTCCTGAGAAAGAATTTCCTGCGACACCCATTGTGAGAAGAGAAACTGAAATTCCTGATCTGAGCAGTATTGTGAGACCTAGTCAAGGCCCAAAACCCTATTAGCATACTAATTTTCCTCAGTTATTACCTATTGACTATGGAATCCTTGATGGTTATTGGTAGATCTTTAAACAAATCGAAAATCTAGTAATAGGGGCACAAACCTCGACCATAGAATACCCCACTATTGATCTACAGGCTAATGCACCAATGAAGGCTATCCCACTACAAAACCTCCCGAATTTTCATGGGATGGCTTCTGAACGTTCGGATGAAATTTTTTTGAATTCAATGTCTTATGTGAAGGATATGATTACACTACCAACCCTCCAAAATAAAAACTATTTCCCTCTACTTTAAATGGAGAAAAATTAAAATGGTTTATGGGATTTAGGGGCGATACTATAAATTCATGGGATCAAATGAAACAAGATTTCCTTACTACGTTCCTGGATTACTGTTGATCCAGGGATCTAAGGGAGTAAATATTTAATATGACATCAAAGGAATATGAAACATTATAAAAATATATCGAAAGATTTCAATATAATTTACAGAGATCACCATATACCACTTTACCTAAGGATGTGTTGAAAACTACCTTAATTATAGATATAAAAGATGAATGGATAGAAATTCTTAATTTAATGGGGAAAGGTGACATTTCTAAAGAAGAATATGACGATATTGTAAAATTGTGTTTCAGATATTCACGTGGGAGTACATGAACGAAGCTTGGAACTCGTGATACTTTCAGTAGACCTAACAAAGTTGGAGGAGGAGGAGTTACACGAGAAGAGATTGGTAATATTTTAAAAGATTTTAAAAATGATATCTTAACTACACTAGAAAAATAGTTGGATGTTTTATAGGTAAAAAAAAGGTAGGCTGAAATGGAGCAAGCATTAGCTATTTTCTCCCCTCGTTGTGGGAAGAAACATGGTTGTAAAGAATGTTTGTTGGATAGAGTTGAGATATGCACCATTTGTACCAAAGGTCACTTGATCGACCATTTTCCTTCACTTCCCAAATTGAAAGTTGTATTCAAGGAAGTTGAGGAAGAAGTAGTGTTAGCATATTTTGTGGCACAACGATGACAATGGAAGAATCTCCCATCAGGTATGATGCAAGACCCCTCCATATTTTCTTCTAGACAATTTTCTCAACAATAATTTCCCTAATTAAATTGGCAGGGTCAGCAACATTCCACTAGTTCCTCGCAACCTCTTCCATACACTTCATCGCCCTAGAAAAACCAGTCATTCCCTAGTCCTTCTTCGCCAAATCCATAATATCTCGCATCATTATGGTGGATTATGCCAAATAATCCATACCCTTCACAATGGGAAAATTAACGTACCCAGGGGCCAATGTGGTCTGAGAATTGGCAATGCCCCACTGTACTAATAAATCAATCAAAGGGAATGTTTCCTTAGTCACAAAATAAAACACCATTACAACCTCCACTTCAATTCCCCCCAAATGCTCCACCTCCACTACCTCCTCAGTTACCTATGCAGCTAAATTTGAACCCGAATAATATCCACATGCAATTTTTAGAGATTCTGGAAACTCCAGACTATTCCCTTCCCTCTTTGGAATGCAATGAATTACATATGAGATCCAGGAGGGTCATATTTCTAGAAGATGATCCAAAGAATCAAGAGCAACCATAAAAATAAAATCCTACTAAGGATTGGCCTTTGATATAACACTCTCCTTCTACCATAATAATTATTGAAATAGAATCATCTAGTAAACTCTTTAAACATGAAGAATATATTAATATTACGGGCACTCTTCCCCTATTCCTTGAGAGATTATCCATAGTGAAATCACTTATATATCTTGATTTTGATCTCATAAGGGAACTACAAAATTTTTGTATCAAAATCCCACTCCTACAAGCTATTAGAGAAATACCCACCTATGCCAAAACCATTGAAGAGTTGTGTATTAGGAAACTTGGAACGAAACTAAAATATTCTCCTACAATCCATATTCTTGGGAAACACTATGATCTTATCCTAGGAAAATACATACCTACTAAATATGACAATCTTCGAAACCCTATAGTCATTGTCAAGTTTAGGGGTATAATTTCCCAAACACCTTAGTGGACTTAGGAGTTTCTATAAATATTATAACACTTGAAACTTGTGGTCTCCTTGGAATAACTATATTGAAACTGACTCCAACCATGCTGGAACAAGCTGACAGGTCTGTAGTAAAATTAGAAGGAACATTAGATGACATTCTCATTTCTGTAAATTCTTGGGAATACCTAGTGGATTTTCTGGTCCTTAATCCTAAAAATAAGCTAGAATAAATATTATAACACTTGAAAGTTGTGGTCTCCTTGGAATAACTATATTTAAATTGACTCCAACCATGCTGGAACAAGATGACAGGTCTGTAGTGAAATTAGAAGGAACATTAGATGAAATTATCATTTTTCTAAATTCTTGGGAATACCTAGTGGATTTTCTGGTCCTTAATCCTAAAATTAAGCTGGAAGGACACCCTCTGATATTAGCCAGGACATGGCTTGCCAATTGCGAATGCATACATTGGGTGTCAAACCAAAGGTATGACAGTTACCTAGGGACCTGCTATCAAGAATCTCATTCTATACCCACCTACTGGATGCAACATGCTGCAGAACAATTTTAGGTGTTTCCATTTTGAATATCACAAAGGAAATTTACGTTCTCCCCTCACTATTGGTAAATCTCTTATTTTTAAAAGACATACCAACGACAACATAATTAATGGATTTATTAACCAACCTTCCATTGTAGGAAACCCAACATGTTAGATGCTAAAAGTTGTGCTTGACAATGAAGCCCAAGGAGATCCACTAGAGGATTTGAATAGTGAGCATGTAGTTATAGTTGTAATTCACAATAACATCCCAATTTAAATCAAACCTTGAAATAACATTAATATTAATGTCAATCTTGATGACCTTTAGTGTGAAAAGATGATCGACGTTCTTCAGAAATATAAACAAGTCTTTTCTTGGGAATAATTTAATATGAAGCACATTGATCCACAATTGTGTACACATCATATCTATATTTAGAAATATGCCTGAGCCATTCGTAAACCTCAGCTAAGATTAAATCAACACTTTAGGGACATAGTGAGATAGGAGCTTCAAAAACTTCTTGATGTTAACTTTATATACCCTTTTTCTAACAGTCAGTGGGTTTGACCACTAGTGGTAGTCCCTAAAAAGAATGGAAAATGGAGAATTTGTTTAGATTATAGAGAATTAAATAAAGCCACGGAGAAGGATCATTTTCTCTTCCATTTGTTGATAAATTCCTTGACACTCTTGTCGGAAAAAAAATTCCTTCCCTTGATAGATTTAGTGGGTGTAATCAAATCAAGATTTCCCATGAAGACCAAGATAAAACTACGTTCACCTGTCCATGGGGAATGTTTGCATATAGATTTTCACCATTTTGGTTGTGTAATGCACCAACCACTTTTCAAGGGAAATTCTAAGTATTTTTTCCGATCTAATTAATGAAGGGCTTCAATTATATATGGAAAATTTCACCACTATGGTAATTATTTTCACCATGACTTACATAATATCAAGGAGGTTCTTATACGATGTATAACTACCAAGTTGTTCCTTAGTGATGAAAAATTCCACAGAACGATGATAGATGGTGTAGTCCTGAGACATTTTACTAGTGTAGACTCATACTAGTACGTAGGCACCCACCTACAGAAGGCTACAACATTCTCTTGTTTTCCAGCTTCTACTGGAAGGGAGCTACAACCCCCTAGCTCTTATACTATCCAGTGTGATTACTAGTATGTAGGCGCTGGCCTACAGAAGGCTATGACATTCTCTATTCCTCCAGGGACCACGTTTCATAAATTTTGAGACCAGATGCTCCTGGTACACAACAATACACATGAAAGCTTCGTTTCATCAAATTTTCATACTGGACCCATCAGAAACTTTGAAACTCAAACTGCATCAACCAACCATCAGGACACTGTCACCAGAACACTGTGCTAAACCCAAGAATCAGCTACAACCTCAAAAATCATGCATCAGAATGTAGATGCTACTTTACTGAACCCAACCTGTGTGTATACTCTACTTCTTGTAATCAAACCTGCATATACCTCCAAAAATACTGAAACATTAAGCTTCTGAATCAAGTCTGTACCAACCAACAATATACTGATCATCTACTATCTATTTACAAAGATTTACGTAGGTAGCAACAAAGATCACCCTTCTCACTTACACAACTAGTCAATCAGATATCAAACTCCTTATTCATTCAATTCTACATTCAGATCTAAGAAGACTTCATTGACAGACAATAGTAAAACAGTAGCACTGATCTGATAGATCATTCATCCAAGCTTTTCTTTTTCATACGCTACTTGGAAGAGCTGAACCAGCATGTATACGCACCTTCACCAAGGCGAAATAGTGTACATATCTGCAAATACTTACTTCATAACTTCGTTGCACTTTCGGACCTCAGGCAATCCCAGATCACGATATTTAAAGAATAAAATAAGTGTACATAATCAGATCTAACCCAATCAATATCATATCATTCAATAATAAGTCATTTTAGGTCTCATGATCCTGATTCAATATTGAATTCAAGGTGCACAAAGTATTTCAGATCAAATCACAAACATAGCCCATGCAACATAAAATATACTGTAAACATAAATATTTCTTAGAAACCGATAAACTTGCACATTTTCCTTTTATTTAACACTTCATAAGATATTCATTCCTTGTGTCCTTAGCCCTTTCATCTTCTCCTCATTATATACTTAGATCCTTTATCAATACCTTTCACCAAAACCACTTAGGATCAATACCTTGGACCAAATACCTATGGTCAATACCTCAGACCAAATACCTTGGAACAAAACCTTGGACCAAATACCTCGAACCAAAACCTTTGTTTTCCAACATTTACGCATTTTTCCAACTATGGGAGTTCATGTATATGTATACGCTCTTTTTGTTCTGTGGACCAGCATGTATATGATGTTTTGACTAAGTGGACCTGCGTATACTTCTTAAACTACTTTACATCAACCTTTTCCTTTACCTTCTTTATTCTGATCAGTAGAGCTTAGTTCCATCTTCTTGTCCTTCTATATCACTGGCCTATTACCTCTAAATATACTTGTTGTAGTGTAAATTTGCTTTTACCAAAACTTAATTGACCTGTGAGTGAGTTGCCATCAAGGAAAACACTTGTATCATAATGCCAACAATCTCCCCCTTT
This sequence comes from Pinus tabuliformis, assembly GCA_031772625.1. Lineage (NCBI taxonomy): Eukaryota > Viridiplantae > Streptophyta > Pinopsida > Pinales > Pinaceae > Pinus > Pinus tabuliformis. The sequence continues at coordinate 297,392,512 of CM062812.1, read as the reverse complement.
AGACTTGATGGAAACCATGATGGTGTTGATTACTGTAAGCTTTAGAAACTGTTAGAGATAACATGCAACACCAAAATACTCTCCCCCTTCTACATCAAGGGCACAGGGTGGACCAAGCAACTTTCCTCCTTTGATATACATTATGCTTTCCATGCTTCCCCTAAGTACATGCCGAGTCTGCAGAGATATGGTTCAAAAGAATAACATGACTCTATAACTCCACTAAGTGAGAATGACCTCCTTATGACCAATGACTCATACATACTTCAATCACCCAACCATGTGGGGATATACCAATTGAATATACATGATAGAAATACAATAAATATTACATCATCCATCCCATGCAAAGTGGGGATACAAATTACATCATTTGTCCAATAGGACTCATTCAAATATATGAGAATTCATATCGAACCCTAGACCTTTACATGACTTAAACAACAAATGGTTTAAATATCTGAAGTCATAGCTAGACTTAGCAACCATAATGCCAACAATGCAAAATGCGTGTGAATGCTAATGCTCCCCCTGAACTTGTGCTACCTGTGCATTGTTAACAAGTCATTCATCAAGGCATCTTTGTCAGTTAGATAAAAATCAATGAAGAAAGCATATCGTCAGACTGTAATCATCAACATCAGATAGAGCACCCATATCAGAGTCTAGCCCACTATTTTTCTGTCATAAAAAGATATATGCTCCTTCAGCCACAGAAACCCGTGTGTATACGCAAATATACTTCATGAAACCCCCATATAATAACCGTGCTCTAAAAAATTGGATTTAATAGCAGGAGGATGCAGAAACTACTGCCAACTTTTTCTGAGATATTCAAATCTTTCTCTTGGCAGTGGTTTAGTGAATATATCAGCAACATGTTCTTTGGATGGAACATACTCTAATTTGACCTTTTGTTCAAGCACTTGTTCTCATAAAAAATGGTACTTGATGGGTATGTGCTTGGTCTTGGAGTGCATCACTGGTTTTTTGAAATACTAATGGAACATGTATTATCACATATAATGGAGATGGGTGGAGTACATGTGATCTGAATGTCTTGCAAAGTTTGCATCATCCAAAGTAGTTCTGTGCAGCAAGATGTAGCAGCCACATATTTTGCTTTAGCTGTAGATAAATCAGTTGGACTTTGTTTCTTGCTGAACCAAGACACTGACCAAGAACCCATATAGAATGCACCTCCACTAGTGCTCTTTCGATTATAGACACTTCTTGCCCAATCTACATTTGTATATGCGTGAAGAGTAAGGTCTGTATCTTTAGGATACCATAGTCCAAAGTCCTGAGTTCCTTGAAGATATTTGAAAATTTTTTTGACTGCATGGAGATGTGATTCCTTTGGATTTGCTTGGAACCTTCCAACAATTCCTACTACATTCATGATGTCAGGTCAGGTACCTGTTAGAAAAAACAGACTTCCAATCATAGATCTATAAGTTGGTTGGTTTACTGTTGGTGATTCATCACTAGAGCTAATACTGCATCCTATTACCATTGGAGTACATTCGGGTCTAGAATCTTCCATTCCCTACTTCTTCAAGATCTGTTTGAGATATTTGGTTTGTGAAATAGAGATGCCGTCTTTTGTTTGCTTCACTTGTAGACCAAGAAAATAAGTAACTTCGCCAAGTAAGGACATTTCAAATTCTTGTTGCATTACTAAAACAAAACTATGACTCATGGATTCTTCATTGCTACTGAAAATGATATCATCAATATAAACAAAAATAATTAGCAATTTATCATTCTCAATATTTGTGTATAAATTGTTATCTGTAGAAGCTTTTGTAAAGCCTTGTTGTTGTATATATTTGTCAAGGTGGTAATACCAAGCCCTTGGAGACTGTTTCAAACTGTAGAGAGCCTCTTTGAGATTGCATACAAATTTTGCATCATTTCCAAGAATGAATCCTTCTGGCTATTCAATATAAACTTCTTCTTCTAAATCTCCATTAAGGAAAGCTGATTTTACATCCATTTGATATACTTTGAATTTCCGAAAACTAGGAAGAGCAAGAAACATCCTTATGGCTTCAAGTCTGGCAACAGGTGCAAATTTTCTTCAAAATCTATACTTTCTTATTGAGCATACCCTTTACAAACAAGTCCAGCCTTGCTTCTAATAACTTCAACATTTTCATTAAGCTTGTTCTTAAATATCCATTTTGTTCCTATAATATTTTTATCATGAGGTCTAGGAACTAATTCCCAAGTATCATTCTTTTCAATTTGCTCAAGTTCTTCATCCATGGCCTTGACCCAACATTCATCTTTGCATGCTTCATGTACATTCTGAGGTTTTGTGGAGGATAGTAATGCGAGATAACTTGAGGTCCGTGTAAGAGTTCTTCTTGTCTATACTCCAGACCCTTTTTCTCCTAGAATTTGAGATTCTGGATGATTCTTCTGAACATACCTGGATGGAGTCGTTTCCCTGTCTATTGTATCTTATTTTGATGCTTCATTGGTTTCTTCTTCAATATCATTTTGATTTCATGTGGGAAAGCATTCCCCATCTTCCTCGTTATCATGTTCCTCTCTTGATTTCATCTATTCCGGATTTCTGCATGCTTCATCAATTACAACATCAATGCTTTCAGCAATTTTCCGAAGTCTTTTATTATAACATTTGTATCCTTTACCTCTGGAAGAGTAACCAGAATAATACCTTCGTCTACTCTAGGTTCAAACTTTCCAAGTTTTTCATCAGTCCTTTTGATAAAACATTTTCTTCCAAAAAGTCTAAAGTGTTTTATAGTAGGAGGCTTACCATACGAGAGTTCATGTGGAGTTTGGTTGCTATTTACCCAAACATTTTCTTTGTTCAGAATAGTCATGGCAGCAAATGCAGCATCACCCTAGAAGTTTGTAGGAGTTCTAGATTCATCTAGCATAGCTCGAGACATTTGTTGAGCTGTTCTATTCATTCTTTCTACCACACCATTTTGTTGAGGAGTTCTTGTGGTGGAGAATTGCCTTTTGATTCCATATTGCTCACAAAAGTCAAAGAATTCATCTCATATGAGTTCTCCCCCTCGATCAGATCTGAGACATTTGATTTTTTGATCTGATTCATTTTCAACTAAAGCTTTGAAGGCTTTAAACTTTTCAAATGCTTCATCTTTATGTTTTAGAAGACCTATCCAACACACCCTGGAAAAATCATTAATAAACAAAATAATGTATTCTTCTCCATGAGGTGACTTTTTCCTTGTTGGTCCGCATAAATCAGTATGGATGAGTTCAAGAGGCTTACTTGCTGACCATTCCTTTTCAATGAAGTGAAATTTGGTTTTCTTACCAATTTGACATGGTTTTCATATGGTATTTTCAAAGATGTTCATATTTGGAAGATCACGAACTGCCTTGAGCCTGCATGATTTTCTTATTTGAGAAAATATTAGATGTCCCAATCTTTTATGCCACAGCCAATATTCATCTGTTTTGCTTAGATAGCATTATTATTGTCCTCCTTTGAGTATGTATAAGTTGTTTGGAGTTCTTATACCTTTGATCACGATCTTTCATGTATCAAGTTCACAAATGACACATTCGTTTGATCGAAACATCACTTCATTTCCTTGATCACACATTTGACTGACTCTCAACAGGTTATGCTTTAAACCATCTACATACATGACATTTCTAGCCTTCACCTTTTCTTTCAAGAAAACAGAAACTTTACCTTTAATGAAAGCTAGAGTGTCATTTCCAAATGAGACATTCTTTTCCTTTTCTAAAGCATTATATGAATGAAGTTTCTCTTTATCACATGTCATGTATTTGGAGCATCCACTGTCTATGTACCACTGGTTTTATTGTCCTTATGCATACAAAGCTATACCACATCTTTCTGATTGAGATTCCTTCCTTCTCCATATCTTGGGATTTAATTGCATTTTCTCCTTTTCAAATGTTGGCTGAAATTTGCTCCTGCATTCAGATTCTTCATGACCAAAGTTGTTACAAATCGAGCATTCTATTTCATTTTCAAGAGGAGAAAAGTTATTATAGGAACTTTTCTTGATTCCTGTTGTACTTCTTTGATTTCATGCTTCTCTAGTCATGATGGTTTTGTAAGAAACACATTAAGAAGCCATGTGTCAAAAGTTATGACATGAAAAACATTGCCCATTAAAGAAGTTTTTGCGATCATGGAATCTTTTCACATTGTTTACCTGTTGGTTGTGGCTTCTATTGATATTCATCCTTGGATTAAATTGAGTATGATTTACGGGATGAGTAGTTTTAGGCCTTCGCTAATGATTGACATATTGTTCACTCGTCTTTCCTGCATCAAGATAGCTTCTTTGATTGAGATGGTTCTTCAGTACATCCAAGACCTGTCTTTATCAAATGAGAACGCTGAACTTTGATAATCTCATTTAAAGTTTCTAATCCTTTAGCAAATCTAAGATTGAGAGATTTTGTCTTCTCAAGATCTTTTCTTAGACCCACAATTTCACATTCTAGATTTTCATTGTGTTTTTCCCTTTCAGCAAGTTGGGGTGTCAAAGTATCTATGATCATATTCTTTTCTTCTCTACAGATTTTGAGTTTAGTGATTTTTTCAAGAAAATATTCCTCTTCTAATGCATCCAAAAAGTCATCATTGTCATAGGCCATGAGAAGTCTATAATCTTGTTCCATTTCATCTTCATCACTATTAGATAAACCATCACTATATTCATGTGTATAGTAACTCCTATCACAACCTGTTTTCTATTGTCTTTTACATATTCCTTCCCTTTTTCATATTTATATTTATGAGGAAATTTTGCAGCATAGTGACCAACTCTACCACAAGCAAAGCATTTGAAAGGTAGCTTACCTCTGAATCTTCTGGAACCCCGTTGAAGCTTCTTGGAAACATTTACCACATCTTCTTCTTCTGAAACGTGCCCTGATTCATGGTGCTCTTCCATTTCTTTTCCCTTTGCTAATGCTTTAAATGCATCTTTTCTCTTATCTCATAGACCTCCTTTCTCATTTCAAAGGCAGTTAGGATTCCATGAAGTTGACTCACAATGATATTCTGAAGATCCTGTTTTTCTTCTATGGTAGACACTTTTGACTCACATTTAGGAGACAGGGATCTAAAAATTTTCTCAACTGAAGTAACTTCCTTTATCTCTTCACCCACATTCATCATACAATTAACAATCTCATCTATGTGCAAAAAGTAACTAACAATACTCTCATCACTATGCATCTTAAGAGTTTCATACTGAATTCTAAGAGTTTGAAGCTTAGCACGTTTTACATGAGAGTCTCCTTCGTAGCTTTGAATTATTTTGTCCCATATCTCTTTGGCTACCGTGAGTTGCATGACTTTGAGAAATTATGATTCTAATAGACTTCCCAATAATGTGTTGAATTCTTTGGCATTAGTTTCGTATAACTTCTTATGTGCGGAGTTTGTAGGAATTGTTGCTGGGAATTTATATCCTCCTTCCACAATTTGCCAAATGTCTCCTCCAAACGATTGTAGATAGGCTCTGGTTCTTATTTTCCAATATACTAAGTTGCTTCCATTGAAGATTGGTGGTATGATGGATCCCATGCCTTCGTGCTTATTCATGTTGAAATATCTACCTTCAAGCAATCAAGCTTCTTCTGAAGGACTTGCTCTGATACCAATTGTTGGAAATAATACTGAGAGGGGGCGTGAATCAGTATTATCAAATCAATAATTTTATTTCCAAAACTGACTTATATACGCTACTTCTGTGAAGTGAGCTAGCATGTACACGCAAATGAGATTAGAGAAACCAACGTATACCCTGAGAACTTGTGATTTAGACAATTTATCATGTGTTGATCTTTAACAAATGCATCAATAACTTATTAAACAATGCAGTAAAACAAAATAAAGAATCACAAATAAGAAACACACATGAACACCAAGATTTAAGGTGGAAACCCAATGTGGGTGAAAACCACCTACTGCTGTCATCTCTGTCTTCTTTTAATAATAAGAAAATATGTTTACAATCTTGTACTGGTGAAAACTCAGACCAGTATGCAGACACCCACCTGCAGAAGGCTACAACCTTCTCTCGTTTTCCAGCTTCTACTAGAAGGGAATTGCAACCCCCTAGCTCTTATACTATCCAATGTGATTACTAGTATGTAGGCACCGACCTACAGAAGGCTATGACCTTCTCTCTTCCTCCAGGGACCATGTTTCATAAATTTTCAGACTGGATGCTCCTGGTACACAGCAATACACATGAAGGCCTTGTTTCATCAAATTTTCATACTGGACCCATCAGAAACTTTGAAACTCAAACTGCATCAACCAACAATCAGTTAATCTGAACAATCAGATCACTGTCATTAGAACACTGTACTGAACCTAGGAATCAACTGCAACCTCAAAAATCATGCATCAGAATGTACAGGCTACTTTACTCAACCCAACCTACATGTATATGCTACTTCCTGTAATCAAGCCTGTGTATACCTTCAAAAATACTGAAACATTAAGCTTTGGAATCGATTCTGTACCAACCAACAATATACTGACCATCTACTGTCTATTTACAGAGCTTTACACGGGCATCAGAAAAGATCACCCTTCTCACTTTTACAATCAATCAATTAGATATCAAACTCCTTCATTTAGTTTTACATTCTAATCTAAGAAGAATTCATGGACAGACAGTAGTAAAATAGTAGCACTAATCTAATAGATCAGTCATCCAAGCTATTCTTTTGCATACACTAATTGGAAGAGTCGAACAAACGTGTATACGCAACTTCACCATGGTCAAACAATGTACATATCTACAAATACTTACTTCATAACTTCGTTTCACTTTCGGTCTTCAGACAAACCCAGATCAAGATATCTAAAGAATAAAACAGGTGTACATAATCAGATCTATCCCAATCAATATCAAATCACTCAATAATAAGTCATTTTAGGTCTCATGATCCTGATCCAATATTGAATCCAAGGTGCACAAAGTATTTCAGATCAAATCTCAAACATAGCCCCTCCAACATAAAATATACTTCAAATAGAAGTATTCCTTAGAAACCCATACACTTGCACATTTTCCTTTTATTTTACAATTCATAAGATATTCATTCCTTGTGTCCTTAACCCTTTGATCTTCTCCTCCTTATACTTCCGGATTTCAGACAAACCTAGATCACGATATTTAATGAATAAAACATGTGTACAGAATCAGATCTAGCCCAATCAATATTAGATCATTCAATAATAAGTCACTTCAGGTCTCATGATCTTGATCCAATACTGAATTCAAGGTGCACAAATTATTTTAGATCAAATCACAAACATAGCCCATGCAACATAAAATATATTTCAGATAGAAGTATTCCTTAGAAACCCATACACTTGCACATTTTCCTTTTATTTAACACTTCATAAGATATTCATTCCTTGTGTCCTTAGCCCTTTGATCTTCTCCTAATTATATACTTAGATCCTTTATCAATATTGTTGAGCACTGGAGAAGGTATGTTATTATCATTTATTTTGTCATCTTTTCTTTAAAACTCATAACCTCTTTACATCATGAACTAGGTAGATAATAAGAAATTATGATAAAAGCTAGAGGATTTGTATCTAACACGAAATAACTAATAATTACCCTTTTCTTCTACAGGAAAAGTTTTTGGTCAATTTAGAGTGTCCTAAATTGCTATATTAATTGTCAATCCGGGAGTCGTAAACTATTGAAGTGTGGCGCACTATATGTGCAAGACAACCTATTTCTTACTTTTTGTCGTTTTTGATTTTTTTATTTTGTTTTGGGGGTTTTTATCTTCGTTTATCTCCTAATGTGAAATGGAAATTCTAAAAGAAAAGTATGGATATGAATTTTCAAGGCAATTATGTCCTTTATAATGATTCCCAAAACTTCAAACTTTAGAGGGTCTTAGAACATACTAATGATGAAATGAATTCTTAAAAGAAAATGAAAATGTGCCACTATTCTAATCAAATAAACAGTGAACTATTGATCATGAAACCATTATTCCTGCTGCTTTCTAAATACAAAAGAAATGAATTAAGCTACTGTACTCAAAGAAATCCAAAAATTGCAAATAAATTAAAGCTAAAATCAGATTACATCAATTCATATTTTGACCCCTCGCCAGTTAGTCTCGCTATGGCTTTCGGAGGTAATCATCAACAACTTGAGCAATCTGATATCTAATTTGCAGAAAAGTAAACTTAAAATCAAATCACATCAATTCATAGTCTGATCCCTCGCCAGTTAGTATCGCTATGGCTTTCGGAGGTAGTCATCAACAACTTGAGCAATTTAATATCTAAGCTGACTAATAAAGCCAATGAAAAAAACTGAAATAAACAAAACAGAACTAGAATTAAAAGCTAAGAAAAGTAAGTCAGCAGAAAGACTGATTCCATGTCATTAGTCATTGTGAAAATTATATGCAAATGCCTGGGATGCCTACTGTAATCTGGAACATACACACTGGTCAGTGTTATCAGCAATGTATAAAGCATGTAAAACTATGAACAGGAATGAAGCATTAGTACCATAGTAAATGAACTGTACATAAGTGAATAACTATGGCATAATAAACATAAAGAAACACAGCATGAAACTGTACAGCAATAATAAACAAAACCTCGGCGTATGTAGGGGCCCTCTGCACAACCTTGGGCAACATCTATCAATCAAGAATTATGCTCAGAAACAGTGTCTTCTCATTTATTTCAAAACGCAGTCAAAACAATGAAACTAGTGTCATGGCACAGTGGGATTTTTAACAGCAAAAATATATATTCAAAGACTAACTACTATGCGTATAGAAACACATTATTTATAGAAAAAGTTTACATAACTATTTTCCTATAAACTACGCTGACAGAGGACACATGAACGACAACGTCCATGGATCTAGCATCATGGCTGCTGAAATGATGCAATCTATTGAAGATGGTTTATTGGATTTACATCGTGGGCAGCCTGCAAGTGTCAGCGTGTCTCTAGAAATCTAGAAACGGACACTAAAATCTTTCACGTGCTTGGAAACGGAGTCTTGTTGCCATAGGACTCTTCTGTTTGACCACCGCTTGACCACCGTTGACCATGGCCTTCTCTGATGAATCCGTCTGAGCCAATAGGACTCGGTCCATGTCCACATCATTTCCAACTTGCCCATGTGGCCTGCTTTGCCTAAAGACACCTGCAATGTAGACTTTAAAAAAACATCTACAGAAAGTTGAAGCAGCTGTGGAAAGTGACAGGATTCCACAGCTCAATGAGCAAAAATCTAATTCAAACAACAGACACAAAACATAGTTAAAATCCACTTTAAATGCTCTTTTATGATTAATATGCAATGATGTTGATAGCTTAGGAGGTCCATGTGAATGGAAAGAGTCTAGGAAAGTGTACAGGAAAGATGCAAGTTCGGGGCTCAACATACCCTCATTGTGAAGGTGTTGCATGTCCCCATGCAACCAAAATTTTGACCATCCTCTCTTCAATCCATATGCTCTGACACTTCCACTAGCACATCCAGCCCTCTTCTTCTCTTCCTTGGTACTGCTAACATTCTAGGCTTCCTCATCAAGCATCTGAATTTGAGGTTGATAAGTGCTTTACTCAACCTCTTGCATTTCTTCTTCAATTTCCTGTTCTTTTTTTGCCACAGCCCCAGATGTAACATAGTGTTGTCATGAATGATCTTGTCCAATCTGCTTTGTTCCTTTAATGCTTCATTTTCATTTTTAATATGTCTATTTAAGACCTCCAATTCAAAAACTTCTTGTTTCAATGATTGGACTAGAGCTTCTTGTGCTATGTGAGGCTGAGTGGATGAAGTGCTTGGACCTATGGCTGTCTTTTCCAAGGATTCTATATAGTCATACATCTTTTGCTGATTCGGGTCTATCTCAGGTGTAGTTTTCTTTGGACTGACCCCAAAATCCTGTTGAGAAGGACTGATTTCCAAATCTGGCCGAGAAGGACTCATGTCAAAATCTGGCTGTGAAATGGAAGTATGGTGTGGGCTACGGTCAAGAGAGGTTGCTGGAGGTTGCTCCGGTGTTTCCCCTCCCAAGTCAATAAAGTGGGGTCCTTTGGTTTGCACTGTCCTTAATTTCCCTTTTAGCCTGGAGCTTCTTCTTACATGCTGTGGACTAGTGTCTTTTTCCTCCCTACTCTGTTTTTCTTTTCCTTTCTTCTTGGCTGTAGCTGATTGTTCCTGAAGGTGAACTAGTCTTTCAGACAATACTTGATGGTCTTCTTCTGAGGAAGGTTCTGGGGTTTGATGCACAGCCTCAATGCTTCTTTCTCTTTTGATTTGGTTGGCTTCTTATCCTCAGTTTTTTCCTTCCTCCTTTTAGATAGTCTTTCTTCTCTACTAGTTTCTTCAACTATGTTAGTAGGAGTACTTTGAATTTTATCACTTGTTCTCTTTCTTCTGCTTCTTCTTGATGTACTACTTTCAGGGGCCTCTTGTGGATCTTGAAAGAAATTTCTGACTAGAAACTGCTCCCATGTGTCCTTCTTTTCTTTCAATTTTTTTCTATCAAGATTTTCACAAGGCCATGGTGATACAAGTGTGGTTCTACGTCCTCCAGATTCTTTTGGATGGTTTTAGACATCTTTTCCAAAGTGTTCAGTAACAATTATGGCAGATTGAGGGTTTGGTTTTCTAGGAAATTCATCAACAACCGGGTGTGATACATAAACATTGATCCAAAATGTCCCTCACATGTGATGAACTTTTGAATAATCAACAATAGACCAACTCACTTCTCTTCTAAAGCATGGACAGGGATTCATCATTTAAAAATAGTTACATCCATACCTGGATTTCGTAGGATAACCCTCCAAGCCTTCTCGTCAAAGCTCTTGTTCTTGAACCAACGTTCACCCTCCTGCGGAAGTTCTGTAGCAGCTGCTATGGATGCCTCAGTGATTGTAAACTTGAGGTCTCCAACTTCCACTTCCAGGCTGTTAAAAGACCTCGCAAAAGTCTTTGTAATCTCCTTGTTGTAGCCCTTGAATTTTTGAATAAACTGTAGCCACCTTGCCTTTTTCAATATGTTTTTCACTTGCGTGTATCCTTCCAAAAACTTGGGCCCTTCCGGTTCTGCCCTCAACAACAGACCCATCCTTCCTTATGTCTTTAAAATTCGTCTGCGTGAGTAAGGGTTTTAGCGGAGGTAGATGGATGGGTTACGGTGATGAACGAGGTTTATGGAGAAGAAAACAGTGGATGTAAATGGAAAATAGAGAACAAGTAGCGGAAGAGAATTCACGGAATGGAGCAGAGACTGATATGAACAAGGTGGAAATGCAACTAGGGCTTTAATAAAATAGTAGGGGAGTAAAGTGAACCCGACAGAATTTTAAACTGAATGGATGCGGAGTTTTTGCGGCGGAGAGAAACCGTGATCAAATCAACCATGTCCCATGATTACAAGTGGAGTATCAAAGTACAGCCGAACACGAGTTAAAACTGGAGGTTTGATCATGAGGATGTTTAAAAATAAATGCAAGGATTGTAGGGGAATCGTATAGAGATCGTGGAACGGTTATGGAGTTATGAACACCAATCATTGTATATAATGGAGCTATGGTTTTATAACTATGTAAAAATGTGCTTTGAACGCTATTTGAAATAAATTTCTACTCATACCTTGGAATTCTTGCCATTTTTTTTCATTAATCTTCGATCAGATGCTTCTTGTTGATGGTTTTAAGTGCCTCATGTCTTCATAATATGTCCTCGGTCATACCTGCATTTGATTTCATGATTACGTAACTAAAATCTGACTATTAATTTTTGAAAAACAGAGTGATAGCTGCGGAAACTGCTTCTGGCTTCGGAAACTGGTTTCAGCTGCGGAAACTGACAGAGCAGTCACTTGTCAGAATGGAGATGGATAGATGATAAGTAAATAAATGAAAATGGTCATGAAAAAAACTTTTATTGGCGGAATGAAATGAAATGGATGAAATGGAGTGGAACGAAGTGGAATGAAATGAGGTGGGGTGTGACAAAATTGTGAAATGAGAGAGAGAATTTTTTTTTTGGAAAATATAGGGCATCAAGAGTTCCTGATTTTCGCCTTGTATTTTTTGTATAAGACTGCCAATCAGTGATTGGTTTTCAGGCTTATACATTATTTTTTTTTTTATGAACAGAAAGGAAAAAAGGCTAGGCTAGTGGAGAAGAAGGATTCTTCTTCACCAGCCTTATTGCAGAACTATCTTGAAACATTTTGACAAATTCCTCTTTTGAGAGTGGCTTATGATAGATCTTTAATCCATGGCCATTCACAATAAGAGGAGTTTGATATTCATCAATGGTTTTGATTCTTACCAATGCATTGCTAAAGATTTTGTCAATCTCATATGGCCCAAGCCAATGAGTCTGAAATTTTCCTTTAAAATCTTTAAACTTTGAATCAAATAGCAATGCCCAATCTCCTTCTTGAAACTTTTTCTCTTTGATGTATTTGTCATGCCACTTAGCTCTTTGATATTGAACTAGATTAGTTCTTATAATTGCCTCTTGTCTGATCTCATCTAGTTCATTCAACTGCTCCATTCTGTGCTTTTGGGCTTCTGATAGATCCATCCCCAACTGAACTGCCATCTTGAAAGTTTTGACTTGGAACTCAATGGGGAGCAGGACTTCTTTCCCATAAACTAGTTCATAGGGAGAATGTCCTGTTGTATTTCTCCATGTGGTTCTATAGACCCATAAGGCTTTAGGAAGCCTTTCTTCCAATCTCTGTTGTGTAGATGAACAGTTTTGGTGATGATCCCTTCAATAACTTTGTTTGTAGACTCCACTTGGCCATTTGCTTGTGGATGGTAAGGAGTATATTTTCTGTGCTTGATTTTGTATTCTTCCATCAGCTTCTCCACCAGGTTGGATGTCAATTGACTTCCCTGATCTATCACAATTTCTCTTGGAACACCAAAGTGAGTAAAAATATCCTCATAAAGAAAATTAACAACTGAATTTTCAGTAGAAAAAATAATGCTTTGGCTTCTACCCATTTAGTGACATAATCAGTACATACCAATATATACTTTTTTTGTTTAGATGGTGGGTTAATAAGTCCATTGAAATCTAAAGCCCATTTTTCAAAGGGTTCGATGAGTACCTATGGCTATAATGGAATTTCATTTGAAAGGGTAGGTTTCCCTACTCTTTGGCAGCTGTCACACCTTTTGACATATTGTTTTTCATCTTTGAAAAGGGATGGCCAATAATATCCTAAAGAGAGGATTTTATAGGCTATCCTTCTGTCAGCAAAGTTTCTTCCGCATGGTTCATCATGACATGCTTTGAGGGTATCAGGCATTTCATCCTTCCTAACACATCTTCTGATCACAAGATCTGGCCCTGTTTTAAACAATTCGTTAGAAATCCATGAATATTTTGAACTCTCCTGAATAATATTTCTTCTTTCACCAGGAAATAAATGTGGAGGAAGTTTCCCTGTAACCAAATAGTTAGCTATATCTGCATACCAAGGAGTCTTAGTAGTTACTGCAAATAAATATTCATCAGGAAACTTGTCCTCTACAGTAGAATCTTCTTTAGTATTATGAATCCTAGACAAGAAATCAGCTATTGTATTTTGTTTCCCTGGTCTATCCAACACAGTAATATTGAATTCTTGTAAAAGTAAGAGCCACCTTGTAACTCTGCCATTAGTAATAGGTTTGTTCATTAGATATCTAATCGTAGAATGATCAGTGTGAATAAAGGTTTCATACCCTCTTATATAATGTCTAAACTTATTGATTGCATGAACAACAGTTAAGAACTCTTTTTCAGTCACAGTATAGTTCAACTCAGTGGGAGTTAAATTTTTACTGGTATAGTAAATGGCATAAGTAACTAAATCCTTTTGACCCAACACAGCCCCTAGAGCTATATCTGAAGCATCTGTAGAAATATGGAAAGGAAGTTTCCAATTTGGTCCTCTCAAGATGGGTGCCTCAGATATTCTTGTTTTCAAAGTTTCAAATGTTGATTGACAATCAGGATCGCATTTGAATTCATAGTCTTTTGTAAGAAATTTGAAGAGTTGAGATGCTATTTCAGTGAAGTTCTCTATAAATCTTCTATAGTACCCAGTAAATCCCAGAAAACTTCTAACATCTTTTTGGCAATTTGGAATAAGCAACTTGGAGATGACTTCAACTTTTGATCTATCAACTTTAATCCCATCCCCTGAAATGTGATGTCCCAAAACAATACCTTCAGTAAACATCATAAAGCATTTTTGATGACTTAATGAAAGGTTTGTTTCTTTACATCTTATATGGACTTTTTCCAAATTCTCTAATGCCTCTTCAAACGAATTACCATAAACTATAAAATCATCCATATAAATCGCTACACAATCATGGATTAGATCAGAAAAGATTCCTAGTACTGCTCTTTGGAATGTTGCAGGTGCATTACATAATCCAAAAGGAAGCACTCGATAAGCAAAAGTCCCCCATGGATAGGTAAATGTGGTCTTATCTTGATCTTCAGGTGCTACCTGAATTTGATTATAGCCACTAAAACCATCCAGAAATGAAAAGTACTTTTTGCCTGCTAATGTATCTAATACTTGATCGATAAAGGGCAAAGGAAAGTGATCCTTCAAAGTTTCTTTATTAAATTCCCTGTAATCAATGCATACCCTCCATTTACCATTCTTTTTAGGTACTATAACCAAAGGATAAACCCATCGGCTATCTGAAATTGGATAAATGAAGTTTACATTGAGTAGTTTCTGGAGCTCTTCCTTCACTATCTCCCTAAGGTTTGGATTCATCCTTCTCTGAGGTTGTCTGATTGGTCTACTGTTTTCCTCGATGTAGATGTGATGAATGCAAGTCTTAGGGTCAATACCTTTCATATTAGTATACTCCCATGCAAATGCAGTAGAATGTTTTTGCAACATTTTGGTTAGCTCTTCCTGTTGTGACTTTTCCAAATTTTTATTGATATTCAATGTTTTACCTAGAAAAATCTCAATGGCAGAACTACCGAACTCTTCCATAGAGTAAAGAGACATTTTTCTTGATGATAAATACTCAATGTCAGAATCTAACTAAAATTGTGTGTGGTCATATTCTGAAGATGTTTCAAAATTTTCTAATGTGTTCAGAATTTGACTATCTTCACTAATTTCAGAAATGGTAAAGACAGGTTGTATAGTGTCCTCATCATCGACCCATTCATTATCTCCTACTTCTGTAATTGCTTTTGCTGGAGGATACAAATTGAACTTCTTTGTTGAATTACCATCAGAAATGTACATATCTCCAGATCTACAAGTAATGATAGCATCAGCTATGGCTAGCCAAGGTCTTCCTAAGATGAGTGGGTGCCCTCCTAAATTACTCTTGGGATTCAAAGTCATGAAATCTACTGGATATTCCCAAGAATCTAAGGAGACTGAAATATCTTCTAATACACCATCTGGTTTGATTATTGATCTATCTGCAAGTTGCAGTAAGGTAGGTGTAAAAACAAGATCAGAAAGTTTAAGCTATTCCATAGTCTGTTTACTCATAATGTTGATAGTAGCCCCTAAGTCAATTAATCTGTTTGGAATTTCTATCCTATTTATATGTGTCTTGACGATTGGACTACCTGGATCTACATATTTCTGCATGGTAATTTTTCCCATCATGATATCTGCAATTTTTCCTACCAGGTGGATTCCTCTTGTATCTCTTTGTTTCCTTCTTGGTCTTTTGAGACTCAACTCCTTTATTGTTTTTTCTAGAATAGGAATCTCTCTAATGGCTTGTAGCAAGGGAATCTTGATACAAACATTCTTTAATTCATCTAGGAAATCATAGTCAGGCAACAAGATTTGTTTTTCCACCCCTCTGTCGATTTGTAATCTTTCAAGGAAAGGAGGTGTGGATGAAGATGCAGGTTGCTCAACTATAGGAGTTGTGGGAGTTGACTCTTTTTCTTTTTCTTTTTGAATGGTTGGGTTTTGAAGAGATGCTTCTTCAGAACCTTTATTGGCTTTAAGAGAATCCTCCTCAGAGGTATCTTGCTTTTGAACATCTATAGAAGGTTTTTCTAAAACTCTACCAGACTTGAGTTGTACATCATTAAGAGGAACAATCATATAGGTAGGAAATTGTTGTCCTTCTACCATGTAAGCATTCTAAGGATTTTTGTTATTAGGATTTGGCAATGGCTGGGCTGGTAGTTGATTTGTCTTTTGTTGGAACGGAAGCAAGAGTTGGGAATTTGGATTTTGTTGAGAAGGTTGTTGTTGTTGTGGAAATGGCAATGAAAGTTGTGGGTTTTGATTTGGAAGTTGTGGAGCTTGTTGATTTTGAAAAGATGGAGGATATTGATAAAATTGAGCAAATCTCCCATAAGGATTTTGCATACCTTGTACCCATGATTGATATGGATTTTGAGGTTGGGACCAAGGTTGTCGCCAAGAATTCCAATTTGGCAGGGGTTGAAAGTTCATAGGGTTGTTAAACCCTTGATTTTTTTGCCCCTGCCAAGGTCTCCTTGAAACAAAGTAGAGAGACTCCACTGAATTTGGATCTTCTTGAAAGACAACTTTGAGCCCAGGAATTGAAGGACAATCCTTGGTCTCATGGCTTTCCGAGCAAATCATACATGTTTCTACAACTTTTGCATCCAAGGGGCATTCCCTTAGAGCATGTTTCTTCCTACATTTTGGACAAAAGATGGCCAAGGCTTCAGCTTCTGCTTTCTGCTTGTTTTGTATTTTAAGGGTGTCTAGTTGTTCACTAAGGCTCGCTGGAATATCAGTTTTGAAATCATCAAGCATATTGTCAATCTCTGCCCTACTTACTGATCTAGTTGCAGATTTGTTTGCTCTAATAAGAGAAGGATCTCTAGGCCCTCTTCCCGTTTTAGATTTTCCCCTTGAGAGATGGACACATAGTTCTTCTATGTCACAAAGTGGAAGTTGAGAAATATCTCCCTTTCCCATCATGTTTAAAATATCTATCCATTCATCTCTAATGGCTTTTAATAGAAGGGATTTTAAGGTCTCCTCATCTAAGTTACTCATTTTTGCTCTTTTTAAGTTGTATTGAAATCTTTCAAGTAAATCCTCCAAGTTTTCATCTTCTTTTTGCACCATTTTGAATACCTCATCCTTATGGTTGGTGGGCATGCAATAGTCCAGGTATCTATCCAGAAATGCTTGTTTCATATCATTCCAAGTCCTAATAGATTGAGTGACTAATCCCATGAACCATTTCAAAGCAACTCCCTTCAAAGTTGAAGGAAACAATTTGAGTTTTTGAGAGTCTTCCATATAGTCATAAGTTTGACACACGACTTCAAACTCAAATAGAAATGTTTCAAGATCCTCACTTCGCAACCCATAAAAGTTTGGGAGGATACATGGTGAGATGTTTTTCATTGTTGTATGAGTTTCCTCATCAACTGTAGGAAATCTAAATGAGTTATCTCCATCCCTATTTTCCCCATTGTTACCTCTACCTCCTCCATTGTTTCTTCCTCCTCTGCCTCTACCTCTACCTCCTCCTCCAAATCCGTTTACTACTTCTTCTGTCATGATAGTTTCCCCAGAGTTTTCAGAGTCTGGTTCTTCTATTAATGGCAAACAAGGAGGATTTTCTCCCTCTTCTTCTTCAGGTGATTCTACTTCTTTGATTACAATATGTTCCCCTGTAGAAGTGAAGAAAGGTTCTTTCCCTAGGTCAGATTTAATGGATAGTGTGGGAGAGTCTCCTAATTCAGCTACTGCTCCTTGAATTCTAGGAATCCTAAGGCTGGGAGTGTGAGTTGGAGATGATGGGGGTCTATCTTATCTATGCCTGGAAGTAGATGGAATTGTAAAATTCGAACTCTTGGCCCTAGCTATAAACCTTCCCATAAAATCTCTTGCTCTATGCATGTCATTTTTATTTTTTATTTTTTATCTTCAATTCGGGCTAATAATTCTCTTTCTGATCTTCCAGATCACACTAGGTGCAAGAAGAGATCATACTCAAGAAATTATTGAACCAATAACTCTCTTTTCTGATCCTCCAGATCACACTAGGTGCAAGAGGAGAGCATATTTTGAGAAGTTATCAATTTTTCCCTTCTTTGATTTTTTTTTTTTTTAAGAAATTGGCTACCTAGTTACACTTCCCCGGAAACGGTGCCAAAATGTTTAGTCAATTTAGAGTGTCCTAAATTGCTATATTAATTGTCAATCCGGGAGTCATAAACTGTTGAAGTGTGGCGCACTATATGTGCAAGATAACCTATTTCTTACTTTTTGTCGTTTTTGATTTTTTTATTTTGTTTTGGGGGTTTTTATCTTTGTTTATCTCCTAATGTGAAATGGAAATTCTAAAAGACAAGTATGGATATGAATTTTCAAGGCAATTATGTCCTTTATAATGATTTCCAAAACTTCAAACTTTAGAGGGTCTTAGAACATAATAATGATGAAATAAATTCTTAAAAGAAAATGAAAATGTGCCACTATTCTAATCAAATAAACAGTGAACTATTGATCATGAAACCATTATCCCTGCTACTGTCTAAATACAAAAGAAATGAATTAAGCTACTGTACTCAAAGAAATCCAAAAATTGCAAGTAAAGTAAAGCTAAAATCAGATTACATCAATATATATTCTGACCCCTCGCTAGTTAGTCTTGTTATGGCTTTCGGAGGTAATCATCAACAACTTGAGCAGTCTGATATCTAATTTGCAGAAAAGTAAACTTAAAATCAAATCACATCAATTCATAGTCTGACCCCTCACCAGTTAGTCTCGCTATGGCTTTCGGAGGTAATCATCAACAACTTGAGCAATTTAATATCTAAGCTAACTAATAAATCCAATGAACAAAACTGAAATAAACAAAACAGAACTGGAATTAAAAGATAAGAAAAGTAAGTCAACAGAAAGACTGATTCTATGTCATTAGTCATTGTGAAAATTATATGCAAATGCCCGGGCTGCCTACTGTAATCTAGAACATACACACTCGTCAGTGTTATCAGCAATGTATAAAGCATGTAAAACTATGAACAGGAATGAAACGTTAGTACCATAGTAAATGAATTGTACATAAGTGAATAACTATGGCATAATAAACATAAAGAAACACAGCATGAAACTGTACAACAATAATAAACAAAACCTCGGCATATGCAGGGGCCCTCTGCAAAACATCGGGCAATAGCTATCAATCAAGAATTACGATCAGAAACAGATTCTTCTCATTTATTTCAAAACACAGTCACAACAATGAAACTAGTGTCATGGCACAGTGGGATTTTTAACAGCAAAAATATATATTCAAAGACTAACTACTATGCGTATAGAAACACATTATTTATAGCAAAAGTTTACATAATTGTTTTCCTATAAACTACGCTGACAGAGGACACGTGAACAACAATGTCCACGGATGTAGCATCATGACTGCCGAGATGATGCAATCTATTGAAGACGACTTGTTGGATTTACATCGTGGGCAGCCTACAGGTGTCAGCGTGTCTCCAGAAATCTAGAAACGGCCACGAAAATCTTTAACGTTCTTGGAAACAGAGTCTTGTTGCCATAGGACTCTTTTGTTTGACCACCGCTTGACCACCGTTGACCATGGCCTCCTCTGATGAATCCAACTAAGACAATAGGACTCGGTCCATGTCCACGTCATTTCCAACTTGGCCATGTGGCCCGCTTTGCCTGAAGACACCTGCAATGTAGACTTTAACAAAAATCGCTGTGGAAAGTTGAAGAAACTGCGAAAAGTAACAGGATTCCGCAGCTCAATGAGCAAAAATATAATTCAAACAACAGACACAAAACATAGTTAAAAACCACTTTAAATGCTCTTTTATGATTAATATGAAATGATGTTGATAGCTTAGGAGGTCCAGATGAATGGAAAGAGTCTAGGAAAGTGTATAGGAAAGATGCAAGTTTGGGGCTCAACAAAAAGGATAAAACAGAAGATTGTCGTCCCAAAGGAAAAGACAAGACAAAGTTAACTATTGTCCCTTTGACAGGGGACCGCATGCAAACAAGGCGATCCAAATTGGAGAATATCAGTAAGGAAAGGGCAAAGGAGATACCAAATCGGCACAAGAGAAAAAGAGGATAGCTAAGAATTAATAGTTTGGTGAATCCCTCAAGATCCTTTGATCACGATTTTTTGTATTGTTGATATCTCTACTCAGCTATTATAAGAAGGGGCAGCACTACTAGCCCGGGGGAAAAACTGTTGTTGTTTTTATGAAATTTTCCTTTGTATTTGAAACTTTGATCACTGAGTCTCGTTAAAGAGTGATTCACTGTAACTCTATTTTAATGCCTTAATATATTAAATTTGGTTGATGTTCCATCTTTGATTCTAGAGTAATCTTAAGCAGTGTATCCTTAGAGGATAAGGGCCCAGCCCTGGTGGAACACTTGCTCCTGTACCATTATTTCCAATTCGTGTGTGGTTCGATCTTCTTTATTAGCTCTGTTCAGTAATCTAATGTGCCTTGTTGTTTTACATAATGGTTCTGTTATATTTTGTTTATGCTCGACTAAGTAATGTTGTTCTCTATAACAGGAATGTTGTGTTGTTCATTCTGACATTATAGTGCATTGTTGTTCCTCTAACCATTGATATAACATTGTTACTCCTTACAGATTACCATTGTTGTTTGATTACAGATTAACTGTGCTATACATTGATAAATCGGTATTACTGTATTTATCTATGCTTTACACTTAAAAGTGATTGTTGTTCAATTGGGATTGTTGTTCCATTGCGAATCACAATTGCTACTCTTTATAACTGTGATTTATACTTGTTGTGTCAAAGCCAGATTATTGTTCCTTTCAATATTAAGTGTGTCGTGTGTGATATTCGACCTGGTTTGTTGTACATTTATATTTGATTCAAGTTGTTTTTCTATATTTCATTTTTGTTTGCTGTCCAATTTATCTTTAGAGTAAGGATTGTTACTTAATTCCTGTATGATATAATTACTGTTGCCTTCATTTCCGTACGCTGAAGTTTTGCTGTTCAATCCTGTTCATAAGAATAGTTGCTGTTCCATTTCCTGTCATTTGAATTATCATTGCTTTGGCGTGCAGAACGATCTGAGACTATAGTGAACAGTGAAATATGTTGTCTAGTTCCCAGATTGCTAATCTTTTCCTTGATTGTATTTTAATTACATCAGTTTACAAAGGGAAGAGTTACCATTACTGTACCCTTGACTGATAAATTGCTATAGCGTTATGAGTGCATGATTTGAGTTTTGAGTTTCTTTTCTGTAAGTAGATCTTATTTCAAGCATTCGTTACTCTTGTATTTAGAGAACTAGACTACTAGCATTACTCTGACAAATGACCGCCTCAAACTGAGTACACTCTTTGAGATAAAAAAATTGTTCCTGGATTGACAATTAATGTAGGGCAAATAGAAGTGAAAAAGACCCTTTTTACTACTTGATATTTTGGCGTTGTTGCCAGGGATGAGTGTAGCCATTTTCTTCTTTTCCAGAGTAATGTAAGAACCTGCTAGGAGAGAATTGGGTTTTAAAAACGGAAGTTGAGAACTTGCGTACAGAGCATGTAATAGCCCTGCTCCCCTGCTCGCTTTCCTTCAAATTTTTTGCTATTTTTTGGTAGAAATTATCATTTGATTTGTGTGCATGACTAAGCAGAAAAAGCCTGAAAGGAATCCTAAACCACTACCCAGGTATGATAAAGCTAAGGGGCCAATGACCCTTGGCCGATCAACCTTTATAGATGAAAGCGCTAAGAAAGTAGAATCTCAGCCTTCAGTAGGAACTAGAAAAGTTGCTTCTAGACAACCTACTAGTTCCCTTCAGGCCACAAGATCACCATCTGTAGCCTTTGCTGAGGTGCATAGTCAAACCGAAGAGCAATATTTTCAAGAAATTGAGAATTCTAGCCCAAAATCATTGCAAGAAGGGAACCTTAGAAACTTCTATGAAGGGAGAGGAGAAATAGGGGGAATTGAAGAACCAAGATCTCCTCTTGGGATAATTTAGCCATTACGCAGCCTAGATAAGGGAAGTGCTGCGAAAATCATTTATAACAAAGTTGAAGAACCTTAAGAATCAGAATCCCCCTAGACATTAGGCACTCTTATCATCCTAGAAAAAGGAAGTGCTGTTAAGGCCATCCCTATTGAAGCCATTCCCCCTCGTCAGCCTAGGAATGCCCTCCTAGACATCCCAGAAGATTATTGGCATATATTTGACCAAATGGCCCAGAACCAGCCAAACACCCAAACCTATACACTGCAATATTCCATTGCGGATACTGCAGCTAATGCACCTATGAAAGAAATTCCTCTCCAGCATATCCCTACATTCCATCGCCTTACATCAGAAGATCCGGATGCACTCTTGTTTGAATTTGATGTGCTATGTAGAGGATTTGACTATACCACCGATCCCCAGAAACTGAAATTGTTTCCCTCTACATTAAAAGGGGCTGTTTTAAGATGGTTTATGGGATTGGGTGGTGGTGTTATAAATAACTGGGATCAAATGAAAGATGCTTTTCTAAAGAAATATCAGGACTATTGTAGGTCTAGAGAATTAAAAGATGAAATATTTCAGATGGTAGTTAGACTGAATGAAACATTAGAAGAGTACGTTGAACATTTTTAGTATAATCTTCAAAGATCTTCTTATGCATCATTACCCTTAACTGATAGTGTATTAAAAGCAACATTAATTAGAGGAATGAAGGAACAGTGGATTGAAACACTAAATATTATGGGAAAAGGAGTTATTTATTAGGAAAATTTTGTTGACATTATTGATTTATGTATCAGGAGATCTTGAGGCAACACAAGACTAAAACCAACGGAACATGACAGGTTTACAAGAGATAATAAGATCTCTGTAGAAGGAGTAACTCACGTAGAAATTAGAAATTTATTAGAAAATTTTAAAACTGACATATTGGGGATTGACAACACAACTTGATATTATGTAGGCGAAACAGAAGCAAGCAGAGGCAGAACAGAATTTGGCAATCTTCTGTCCCAGATGCAGAAAGAAACACAACCACAAGGAGTGTCCATTAGATGCAGTTCAAGTTTGCGCCATTTATACAAAAGACCACTCTACAGAGAGCTATCCCTCACTTCCTGGATTGAAAGCAGTATACAAGGAAGTAGAAGAGGAGCTAGAACCGGTGTACCTACTCAATCAACACTGTCAATGGTAGCCGCAACAATCAGGTATGTTCCCAGATCCAACTTCTTCTTTTCAGCCTCCGCAATATCATGCTCAACAATATAATACAATGTGGCAAAATCAACCTCCCTTCTCAAATTGGTCACAACAACCATTTCCTTCATCATCACCATGGCCAAATCAAGCAAGTCAACCCAATTGGCCAAATTTTCCCTATGGCCCACCATATTCCCAAAACAATGTATATCCAGCACAATGGTCCCCTCCTACTTCACAGAGTCAAGCCTAGCAGACAAACTGGCAAAGACTGATGAATCAGCCAGTAGGAACCATTCCGCTCCCTCAACCTACACTGCTAGCATTACAACAAAACCCCCAGTCTAACTTAAGACTACAACTCCTGGCCCAGCCCAACCCTAATCCAAATAATAAACCAGTTCAATCTATCCAAATAATTGAAACAACAAAACAAGAAACCGATCTAAAGGAGTGTAATGACCTTCAATTAAGATCTGGGTGCATTATAGAAATAGGAGGAGATAAAACCACTCAAGTTGAAAATCAGTTACCTATAGAACAACCAGCACAAGAAGAGGATGTGATCAAACAACAAACTCATGATCAAGCAACCACATATTCTCCCCCATATCTAGAATGATTAATTATACCTCGACCTATACAACATCCTAATTTTGACATTATGGGAGAACTAAAAAATATGTACATAAAAATCCCACTCCTCCAAGCCATTTAAGACATCCCAATATATGTAAAGACCATCAAAGAGCTATGTATAAAAAAATAGAGGAGAATAACAAATAACCCAACAGTCCAAGTAGTTGGTACCTTATCTGATCTATTATCAAGAAAAGAAACACCCGTTAAATATGAAGACCCAGGAAATCCAATATTAACAGTACAAATCAATGGAAAAACCTTTTCAAATGCCTTAGTCGATCTACAAGCTGCAATCAATATCCTAACAACCACCACTTGTCAAAAACTGAGCATTACATCAGTAGAACCGACTTCCAGTTTATTAGAACTGGCTGACCGATCCGTGGTTAGGCCAGAAGGCACACTGCATGATGTCATGGTAGCTGTTGATTCCTGGGAGTATCCTGCCAATTTTTTGATAATAAACCCCAAAAACTGACTTGATGGACATCCATTGATTTTAGGTTGACCTTGGCTTGCAACTACTGACACTTATATTAGCTGCTGACAAGCCAGTATGACCATAACCAGAGGGGATAATATCAATAATCTAGCCTTATATCCTCTAGCCCAGCCAAGTGTCACAATAATAAGAACTAACAAACATCCTGTATCATACCTCACCGAAAATATTAGATCCCCATTAACCATAGAAGATGCCCTCGATTTCAAAGATCAAATAGAGGATGATGTCATTAACAATTTTATTAGCCAAGCTAAATCTAGATCCCACATACAATGTCACATGATAGAAGTAGCATTTGATAATGAATTAGAAGAAGATCCTCTCAAAGACACTCATGTTCAAACAATACTTGCTACCTCTGTATCAAATAGCAAAACTGTAGAAATTGAGCTAGGAAGAACTTTAAACATTAATGGCAACCTGACTCCCGAACAAGAAGAGAAGCTAATCCAACTACTGAGAAAATACAAAGAAACATTTGCATGGGATTACCCTGACATGAAAGGAATCGATCCCCAGTTATGTACACAGCACATTTACATAGAGAAGGATGCAAGACCTGTTCGCCAACCACAAAGGAGACTTAACCCTCATATAAAAGACACTGTAAAAGATGAACTTCAAAAACTTTTAGATGTGAACTTCATCTACCCTATCTCTGATAGCAAATGAGTCTCTCCACTTGTTCTAGTGCCAAAGAAGAATGGAAAATGGAGGATTTGTGTGGATTACAGAGAGCTAAATCAAGCAACACAAAAAGACCACTTTCCCCTTCCATTAATTGACCAGGTATTAGATACTTTAGCAAGAAAGAAATTCTTTTCTTTCTTAGATGGCTTAAGTGGATACAATCAGATTCAGATTGCCCTTGAAGACTAAGACAAAACTACTTTTACCTGTCCTTGGGGAAAATTTGCCTACAAAGTTTTACCTTTTGGCCCATGTAATTCCCTTGCCATATTTCAAAGGGCTATCCTCAGCATCTTTTCAGATTTAATAAATGAAGGGTTCGAAGTATACATGGATGATTTTACACCATACGAAGATGATTTTGACCCAGCATTGGACACACTGGAAAAAGTGTTGCAGCAGTGCATTGCCACTAGGCTCTGTTTGAGCCATGAAAAATGCTATATGATGATGACTGAAGGACTTATTTTCGGCCATTATATCTCAGCAGCTGGAATACTGGGAGATCTAGCCAAAATTCAAATAATTTTGTTAATTCCCACTCCTACCACTCAGACAGAAGTACGCAGTTTTCTTGGATTTTTTGGTTATTATAGAAGATTTATAGAACATTTTTCTCATATTGCTGCACCTTTATATGCACTAACAAGAAATGTTGACTTTGTTTGGACAGATAAATGTGACCGTGCTTTTGAGGATCTGAAAAAGCTTGTGTCAACAGCCCCAGTACTCAGAGGTCCAAATTGGGACCTGCCATTTCAAATTTCATCAGATGCTTCAGACACAGCTATTGGAGCAATCCTTGGGCAGGAAGAAGATAAAAAACCATATGCAATTTATTATATTAGCAAGAATTTATCTCCTGCTAAATTCAATTATACTGTTACTGAAAAAGAATTTTTAGCTGTAATACATGCTTTCAATAAATTTAGGAATTATATCATTGGATATCTTGTTATCTTATATACAAATCACTATTCCATAAAATATTTAGCAAATAAACCAATCACAAATGGTAGAGTAACCAGATGGCTGATTTTATTGCAATAATTTGATATCACAATAAAGGACCGACCTGGAAAAGAAAATCTTGTAGCTGACTTTCTCTCACGAATGCCAAAACTAGTGGACACAGCAGCAGTAGAAGATCAATTTCCAGATGAACATTTGTTTGTTGTCACTGTTAAAACACCCTGGTATGCTGATGTTGTGAATTATTTAGTAGTAGGAAAATTACCAAAACATCTGACCCCCAATGAACGAAAGCAGATTGTCCAGCGTAGTACTCGATTTTCTTGGATTGGGGGCTACTTGTTCCATACAGGGGCAGATATGCACATCAAGAGATGCATTCGTGAAGATGAAATTTTTGACATTTTGAAAGCTTGTCACGATGGACCATGTGCGGAAATTTTGTAGATCAGAGAACTGGTCACAAGGTGTTGCAAACAGGGTATTATTGGCCCATGATCTTCAAAGATGAAAAGAAGTTCATTCAAGCCTGCAACAACTGCCAAAGAGTAGGATACCCTGAACATTCCAACAAAATGCCCCTGAACCCACAGCCAATCATTGAATCATTCGAACGATATTCCCTTGATTTTTTTGGTCCAATTAACCCATCATCGAACTAGAAAGCATATATTTTGGCAGCAACAGAATATGTCACCAAATGGGTTGAAGCAAAGGTATTGCCGAGAGCTACAGAGGATTCCATCATATAGTTCTTGTTCCACATATTCGTGCGATACGGCCTCCCAAGAGATATAATTACGGATGGAGGACCACAGTTTCCTGGTAATAAAATTGCTGCAACACTAAAAAACTATCATATCCAACATAAAATTACTACTCCATACCACCCACAGGCAAATGGTCAAGTAGAAAGAATGAATAAAATAATAGAAACAATCCTGATAAAAACCATTGCGTCACACAAACACGATTGGGCTACAAGATTGTTGGAAGCCTTATGGGCTTACAGAACAACATGGAGAAGCACTACCAGTTATTCACCATACCAGCTAGTATTTGGAAAGGAACCCATCTTTCCAATAGAATTCAAAATACAGACACTGCAAACAACACAAGAAGTCAGTCTAGATTTAAACGAGGAACAGATTAGTAGATTACAACAGATTAATGAGTTAGATGAAATTAGGCTCTCTGCCCTCCAACATACTACGTTGATCCAACAACAGCGAGCTAAATGGCATGACACCCTCATTAAAAAGAAAGTCTTCCGTGAAGGAGATTGGGCACTCCTATACGATTCCAGGTTTCAGGATTTTCCGGGGAAACTTTAGACTCGCTGGCTGGGGCCATATGAAATCCAGAAGGTACATGATAATGGCACCATTATTCTAACCACCATTGATGGATCCAGACATACCTTTAAGGCAAGTGGCCACCAAGTTCAATTATACCGCAAACCACTTACTTGGGAATCCTTCTACCAGCAACTCCGCGAAGACTCCAACATGCAGATTCTGGTGGAGGAAGAGAAATCTTCCTCACCTCTGGTTCATTAAGTAATTTGACTGTACTTACATTCTGTACATAGTTCCTTTGTTAGCGTAAATTATTTTATATACATATTTTTGTATTTGCATTTTGATGTTCCTTTTAGGAAGGAACAACAACCTCACCAATTTGTTGTTCCTTTTTCAAGGAACAACACCTCTGCATTTTGTTTTTCATTTTCGAAGGAACAACAGTTCTATCATTTTTGTTGTTCCCTTTCGAAGGAACAACACTTTTGCATTCTGCTATTCCTTTCAAAAGGAACATCATTTTCACCATTTTGTTGTTCCTTTTTGCAAGGAACAACACTTGCACTGTTTGTTGTTCCTTTTTCTGAACAACACTTTCATGTTGTTCCTTTTTCTAAAGGAACAACACTTTCGCTTTCTGCTGTTCCTTTTCTAAAGGAACAACACTTACATTTTTTCTGTTGTTCCTTTTCCAAAGGAACAACACTTTCATTTTTGCTATTCCTTTTTCGAAGGAATGGAAATTTTATTTTTGTTGTTCCTTTTTCCGAAGGAACAACAATTTCATTTTCCGTTGTTCCTTTTCCGATGGAACAACACTTGCATTCTTTATTATTCCTTTTTGAAGGAACAACACCTTCATTTTGCTGTTGTTCATTTTTTAAAGGACCACACTTTCGCATTTCTTTTACTTGCGCTTGTTTTCTTTGCTGTTCCAATTAAAGGACAGTTGTTGTTCCTCTTAATGAACAATAGTTTCGAGTATTTTTCTTCCTTTTGCTTGTGATTTTGTGCACAGTACCTGTTTTATCTTTTTCTTTGGTGTTTTTTTCATTTACACCATTTTTAAAACACAACTATACAGCTATGTAATGAATACAAAACTGGAAGACACTGAAATCAACAAATTACATAAAATCACTATCTTTACAAGAAATTGCTTTGAATTGATAGGAGAAAAGAGGAAAGGACACAACTATTGATCACTTTGCTGTCATTATTCTACTAATATTGATATGATTGGTTATCTTTATCATGATGGTTCTTTCTAAATTCCCATAATCCTCTTTGATCATTATTAAGGAATAAGAACAAAGGGTATATATTTCTATTGAGATGTTAAGACTTCTTCCACCATTCCTACTCTTAAGGAGTGCTGAACCACCCTTTGTGTATAAATAGGAAATTACTTTATAAAAGAGAAAAATGTTTATATGATTTGCTAATATGGTTTGTCAAATGAAGGATAGGGGGTCTCTTCAAGAGCCAACCTACCATGATCATAAGGAAGAAAGTGAAGTGGCATTTCCACTATGGCCACCACACTAGGGATATGATCCAAGAGGCATATCAAGAAAAATAAAGAGTCCTTGGAATAGGAGGTCTCATCACGAGCTGGTCTGCCCACCTTTCACTCCTTCCTGGTGAATGGAATTATGATTTATTTGGTTACCAAGCCAGCATAATGGTCTCCATTTCGACATTCTACAACACTTTCCTAAGCGTACACAAAAGATCATGGTTCCATGGGTGAAATAAACAACTCTGTCAAGGTTATGGACACCCATGGGCAATAGAGCTATGCTGATGGTATTGAAGTCACATTCCTTATACACCAATAGCAATTATCAAAACCCTTCTCCTTCTTATATCCTTGTAATCGGTCAAATGAGATTATGTACATAATTTCCCCGAAACTTTAATACGTGAAAATCTATTACAATCAGTTATGACAAAAAAAGTTGATAATGACCGCATTAGACTTTTTGTTCATGTCAGCTATCCTATCCTCCCAATCTCACATCATATCATGGAATTCTCTTATTTATTAAGTGATTCTATTATAAACCTCTATTTCTACAATCTGCTCGTTTTTGTAAACATGGCATCTCGGTATACGTTGTTCCTTTATGACTCTATACCATGGCATTTCAACACATCATTCCCTCATTTGACAGCCGAGGACAGCCTATCACATTGCAGGGGGGGAGCAGGTGACCTCATAATTTGCTGGCATACATGTCGAACTATTATTTGGAGAATTTTCACTCGGGAATAGCAAGGCTTAACAGTATATTTTTTTCCAATTTGCATGGCTTACTGTTCCAAAGCTATCTCCGTGTTATGCTCTGCAACAATTTGAAGTAATTCGAAATTTGAACTAGCTTGTTGTTTCGTCATTTTCTCTGTGTTTCCTAACAGCTTGAATAGCCTATTGTTCCATTGTCGTCTCTGTGTTTTTTTACAGTGTGCTAAGCATGGGAGGAAGATCAATTCATAGAGAACCACAGGTATTAACATTCTTTGACGGTACACAAGAAATCCTAACAAGGGCAGGATGGATAGTTTATCTCAATCGTCTACAACAATCGAACGAGACCATAACAATTGAATTTTTGCAGAACCTGCAAGAGCATCATTCCACGGTAAGAGGGAGATAGATAGCAGTCATCGATGATGTAATTGCAGAGGTCTCGGGACTACCAGCCACTGGACCTATGTGGACTCTGAAGAAGGAGACACTACGAAACGTCATAAAAATCTTCCAAGATGAAGGCCAGAACCTGACTGTAAGAGGAAAGGGAGTTCTACTAGTAGCATTGGGAGAGTTGTGGGCAGAATTGGCAAGAATCATCTAGAGTTACATCACTTGTGAAGGCAGAAAAGACGTGGTAAGACCACGCCACCATAAACTTTTAGTCGTATTAAAATAGAAATGAACTGTGAATTTGCCTGCGTTTTTAAATTCCTTATTACATGATGTTGCCCGAAGCATGAAGAAATCTCGCAATGTAGAATCAGTAGTAAGTCAGCATGGGTTGATACGACTGATAGTTAGCTATAGTCTTTCTCAACAACAGAGCAGTTGGGAAGAACTGATCTTCACAATAGACGGGGGACTGGCTTTGCCAGCCCCAAAATGAAAACATGCTGCCAATACATCAAATAGACCGCTGAAACGAAGGAAATCCATTAGATTGGCATGGATCAGAGGGAGGCTAGAAAATTCCCAAGGGAGCACTAGTCAACCAGTGGAGATAGATGATTCAGGGGATGAGTAACCCTTGCAATTGGAAGGAGAGGAGAATGAAAAAGAGTTGGAGGAAAACGAGGAAGGAGAAACAGAGGAAGAGACCGAGCAGTTTGGAGAGGCAGAGGAAGAAAGAGATCAATGTGAAGGAATACCATTGCAAAATCCATTGCAAGAGGATGAATTGGCCCAAATTTTGGCCAATATGGTTGAATATGCTTAACCTCTTAGCCCAATAAGCCTACACATCGAAGAAGAACCAAAGGAGCATTCTGCTCATGACAAAAATGCATGAGGAACGGTGCGATGAGGAAGAAGGATCGCAGGAGCACTTTGTTAATGATAAGAGTGCATCCGAAGAATTGTGTGATGAGGAAGAAGAAGAAGAGAATCACTCCGCCCATGATGAAAGTATATCTAGAGAGAAAAGTGATGAAGATAAAGAAGAGGAAGAATCCATTCCTAGTCAAACTACATCGGAAGAATTTCATGAAGTAGAAGGGGTGGAAGAAGAAGTTACCAAGGAAATAACAGAACAAGCTAGGGTTTCTACTCCTAAACAATCCGATCAGAACAATGAGGAAGCACCCCAAGAAGAGAACCAGGAAATTGGTCAAGGAAAAAGTCCAGGCTCGAGTAAACAAACAATTATTCCTTCCAAGAAAACAGAAGAAATTAAAATATTATGAAAAGAACAGCAAAGATTGCTTAACATGATAGCACGGCTTTGACAACAAATCAAGGTTTTGAAAATGGGGAAGAAAGAAAAAAGGACCTCGGTGGTAAAGAATGCAACCATTCCGGCGAAACCCTTAAGAAAAAGATTAGGAGGACTCAAGTCCAGCTTGCCATTCAAAATCGAAAGGAATAGCATTCGGTTGTTGCCCATGTTGAAGTACAAACAGATAGTATATCGGCCTGTGACAAAGAAGTTCAAATAGAGGCACAGTCCTCTGAGGAAATTGGAACCATGAATAAGAGAAGATGCAATAAGAAGATTCAAGTAAACCTCCCGCTTACAATTACTATGTGGGACAGTGATCCGAGGACAGTAACTCTGCAAAAGGATTTGGTGCAAGCCCAAAAAACAGTAAAGAAACTTATAGAATAGACTATCTCTCGAGAAAAGTATGAGAAATTACAACAACAACTGAGGAACGTCAACTTATCCAGAAGCCAGGCCTTTGAAGGATGGCGAAAGGAAGAAGAAAGGGTCAAAAAGGGAACTCATAGACTAGATGTAGTCATCAAACAAATGGATACCTTATGCTCTTTGTATACTGACATCCTAGCGTGTAGAGCACCTGCTAGGAACTATGCCTTGTTTTCAATGGAAATATATTTGCAATTGAAAATCAAAGATGTCAAAGCAGGAGCCCCTATAGAAATAAATACTATTGATGATTTCATAAATTGTTGTAAGCACTATGGGGTGAAGGTTCAGAGATTATTATGGGAATTTTATTCGCACAACCTTGTGTTGGATCAAGAAATAGAGTAGAATCCTAGCCCTTTTGTTGGGGATTTCCAACTGTAGGCATTCATTTCTTTTGGTGTTAATCAAATAAAATGGCTTAAAGACTACAATTCCTTTCAAAGACAAGAAAATGGATTAGAGTTATGGATGCGAGCTGAGCCTAAAGGCCCATTACAGTTATGGAATAAACAGAGGAACCTAATGAGGACTCTGAGCATGATTGAGGCATTAGGACCTATTCATACAACAATCAATCGGCAAGGGATAGAATACTTCTTTACCATCAAGGACCTTGCCATTGCAGCTACCAAATTCTGATATTAGACTTCTAAGCCGAACATCCAGCACATGGAACCGTTTAACTATGAGAACTTTAAGCTAGCTGCTGATCGCTTGGGTCTCTATGGTGACCTTATTTTGACAGAAGGCCCATCTTGGTTAGGCTGTAGGTTTCGAAGTCCGGTTATTTGGCACCTTGCACTAGGATACCAAGCCTTGTATGAAATGCCTGAGGGTCAGACGGGATATATTTTTTAACACCTAGCTAGGCATCATGGTTGTAGGCCACCTCATGAGATCCTATCTCCAGCCTACTCCCTCACTGCCTTGCATATCAACTACAATGCTTTCATGAGAGCATGAAAAAGGGTAAGCAGGGGGGTGTGTTGAGCACTGGAGAAGGTATGTTATTATCATTTATTTTGTCATCTTTTCTTTAAAACTCATAACCTCTTCACATCATGAACTAGGTAGATAATAAGAAATTATGATAAAAGCTAGAGGATTTGTATGTAATGCGAAATAACTAATAATTACCCTTTTCTTATGTAGGAAAAGGAGAAAACGAAAGATTGCCATCCCAAAGGAAAAGACAAGACAAAGTTAATTGTTTTCCCTTTGACAAGGAACCGCATGCAAACAAGGCAATC
Source organism: Pinus tabuliformis (assembly GCA_031772625.1). Classification (NCBI taxonomy): domain Eukaryota; kingdom Viridiplantae; phylum Streptophyta; class Pinopsida; order Pinales; family Pinaceae; genus Pinus; species Pinus tabuliformis. The sequence goes on along the minus strand of CM062812.1, from coordinate 297,359,481 downwards.
CAAATTGGAGTGTATTAGCCAAGAAAGGGAAAAGGAGATACCAAATCGATGCAAGAGAGCAAGAGGATAACTGATAATTAGTAGTTTGGAAAATCCCTCAGGATCCTTTGATCCTAAGTTATCGCTATCTTAATGAAAAGGATCATGAGGGACCGCTATCTTAACAATTTTTGTATCGTTGATATCTCTGCCCGACTGTTATAAGAAGGGGCAACACTGCTAGCCCGGGGGAAAAACTGTTGTTTTTATGAAATTTTCCTTTGTATTTGAAACTTTGGTCATCGACTCTCATTGAAGAGTGATTCACTGTAACTCTGTTTTGATGCTTTAATATAAATCTGGTTATCGTTCCATCTTTGATAATAGAGTAATCTTAAGCAGTGTATCCCTAGAGGCTAAGGGCCCTGCCCTGGTGGAACACTTGCTCCCGTACCATTATTTCCAATTCGTGTGTGGTTCGATCTTCTTTATTAGCTCTGTTCAATAATCTGATGTGCCTTGCTGTTTTACATAATGGTTCTGTTATATTTTGTTCATGCTCGACTAAGTAATGTTGTTCTCTGTAACAGGAATGTTGTGTTGTTATTTCTGACTTTATAACACATTGTTGTTCCATTAACCATTGATATAACATTGTTGTTCCTTACAGATTGCCATTGCTGTTCGATTACAGAGAAACCGTGTTGTAAGTTCATAAATCGGTATTACTATATTTATCTATGGTTTACACTTAAACATGATTGTTGTTTAATCGGGATTGTCATTCCATTGCAAATCACAATTTCTACTCTTTATAACTATGATTTATACTTGTGTGTCGAAGCCAAATTACTGTTCCTTTCAGTATTAAGTGTGCCGTGTGTGATATTCGACCTGGTTTGTTGTACATTTATATTTGATTCAAGTTGTTGTTCTATATCTCATTTTTGTTTGTTGTTCAATTTATCTTTAGAGTAAGGATTGTTACTTAATTCCTGTAGGATATCGTTACTGTTGCATTCATTTCCATAGGTTAAAGTTTTGTTGTTCAATCTTGTTCATAAGAATAATTGTTGTGCCATTTCCTGTCATTTGAATTATCATTTCTTCAGTGTGCAGAATGATCTGAGACTGTAGTGAACATTGACATATGTTTTCTAGTTCCTAGATTGATGATCTTTTCCTTGATTGTCTTTTAATTACATCAGTTTATAGAGGGAAGAGTTACCATTACTGTACCCTTGACTGATAAATTGCTATAGCTTTATGAGTGCATGATTTGAGTTTTGAGTTTCTTTTCTGTAAGTAGATCTTATTTCAAGCATCCGTTTACTCTTGTATTTAGAGCACTATACTACTAGCATTACTCTAACAAATGACCACATCAAACTGAGTACACTCTTTGAGATAACAAATCGTTCCTAGATTGACAATTAATGTAGGGTAAATAGAGGTGCAAAAGACCCTTTTTATTGCTCGACAAATACCTTGGACCAAAACCACTTAGGATCAATACCTTGGACCAAATACCTAGGGTCAATACCTCATACCAAATACCTTGGACCAAAACCTTGGACCAAATACCTCGGACCAAAACCTTGGTTTTCCAACATGTACACACTTTTCCTCCTGTGGGAGTGGGTGTATATGTATACGCTCTTTTTGTTCTGTGGAAAAGCGTGTATACATTTTTTTGACTAAGTGGACCTACATATACTTCTTAAAATGCTTTACATCAACCTTTTCCTTTACGTTCTTTATTCTGAGCAGTAGACCTTAGTTCCATCTTCCTGTTCTTCTGTACCATTGCCATGTTACCATTGCCATGTTACCTTTGAATATACCTATTGTACTCTCAGGTCCCTTTTACCAAAACTGAATTGACCTGTGAGTGAGTTGCCATCAAGGACAACACTTGTATCATAATTCCAACAAATTGGAGTACCATTATATGCATTAATTGGGCATGTGGAATTTGAGTGCACTAATAAATGTGATATTGCTTTTACAAATCTAAAAAAAAAGTTGGTTTCAACATCTCCTATTTTGTGGGGACCAATTTGGAGTCTATCATTTCATAAATACTCAGATGCATCAAATACGGTGATAGGAGCAGTTATTAGACAAGAAGAGGATACGAAACCCTACACAATTTATTACATTAGAAGAAACCTCACAATGATATAGTTAAGCTATATTGTGACAAAAAAAGAGTTTATGGTTGTCGTTTATGCCATAAATAAATTCCTTATTATATAACAGGATATCCAGTTTTTTTATACACCAATCATTCTACTATTTGTTATTTAGCTAACAAACTTGTTAACAATAGTAGATTAACTCCCTAGTTATTGTTATTACAGGAGTTTGATATTACTATAAAGGATCGGCCAAGAAAAGAGAACCTTGTCCCAGATTTCTTGTTAAGAATCTCATATGTGGCTAACCTTGTACCAATCAAAGACCAATTCCTAGATGAACATTTGTTTGTTGTGATTGTTAAGACGTTGTAGTATGATGATGTTGCAAATTACCTGGCATTTGGAAAACTACCATCTCACTTATCATCCTAGGAAAAGAATCTTATCATCCAATGCAGCACATGATTTTCATGGTTGGATGGTTACGTCTTTCACACAGGGGCTGCTATTCAAATCCACAGATACATTAGAGAAGATGAAATTTATGATATCCTCAGGGCCTATCATGATGAACCCTATGGAGGTCATTTTTACGATTGAATAATTGGACATTAGGTATTACATATGGGCTATTTATGGCCCATAATATTTCAAGATGCAAAGAAATATGTTTAGAGCCATGATAGTTTCCAAAGAATGGGTCATCCCATTCAGGATGAAGAAATGCCCCTTAAACCATAGATTGTATTAGAATCATTTGAAATATGGGAAATGGCATTTGTAGGCCCCTTTAATCCACCTTCAAATAAGAAAACATATATATTAGTTTGTACAAACTATGTAACCAAATAGGTGGAAATGAGAGAACTCTAAAGGGCCACAGAATAAGCAATCATTAGCTTTCTATTTGAATTATCTATTTGATATGTGATACCTCATAAAATTTCACTTCTCATAAAATATTAGCCACACTGTAAAAGTACCACATCAAACACATAGTTACTTCTCCTTACCACCCGTAGGTGAATGTGCAGGTGGAAAGCACAAACAAAGTCTTAGAGGCGATTTTAACTAAAATGGTATCTGTAAACTGCCAAGACTAGGCTGCCAAGCTTCCTGAAGCCTTTTAGGCCTATTGGAAAACTTGGTGCAACAATACTAGAGATTCACCTTATCAAATCATTTTTGGTAAGGAACCTATCTTTCTGATTGAGTTTGAAGTTAAGACTCTCATAACTTCCAAGGAAGTTCGACTGGATCTTACGGAAGCACAATAAGAGTGCTTACAATAGCTCAATGAAATGGATGAAATGCACCTTCTTACCTTACAATGCACAACCGTAGTTCAACAACAGTGAGCTAAATGAGATGATTAACTAATTAAAAAGAAAACCTTTCAGAAAGGTGGTTGGGCATTGTTGTATGACTCCAGATTCTAAGACTTTTCAGGTAAACTCCAAAAAATATGGTCTGGCCCTTACAAAATTACTAAATTTTATGACAATGGAATAATATTCCTCACAATGATTACAGGGATTATAGGGATTACTTTGGATGATTACAGGGATTTGATAATGAAGTAGCATTAGAATTTGCAAGGAATTTGGACAATGGCATAGAAATGGTAAGAAAAAAATAGATACAGGTGAGTGAAAGCGCAATATTGGAAGTAATAGGTCTTTCGACAAAGGGAGAAAAATAGTATGAGATACAAACTTCTCTCCAAAATGCAGCCCTCCTATTTCTTAACACTAGTGAAGAATTGGTCAATAAATAAAAGGGGTATAACCCAAATTCATTACTGGAACCATGGAAAGAAGTAATCGATATCGTCTAGTGATATATTACCTGTGAAGAAAGTTACGATGTGGTGAGGTGAATTCATCTCAAACTAATGGCATCTCTAAGGTGAAAGGTAACCCTAAACCTCCCTTATTTTCTCAATTCATTATTGCATGAAACCGATGCTCGGCTAAGAAGATCCAAAGACCAAGTCTTGGTCATTAGTGATCATGGACTTCTCAAATTATTGATTATAATAAGTCTGAATCAAGCACAATAGACATGGGAAGGGTTCATAGGAAACCCTTACACTGGCCAAAGCATTCCCTTAGAAAATGAAATAGTTACTAAAACATCTAGGAATGTTTCAGTTAGCAATGAGTAGCTAAGAAAAGGCAACGAGGATAATCTAAATGAAACTTTAGCAATCGAATATAGCCCATGGGAAACTTCACAAACTTTAAATCCTCAAAAAATCAGTAAAGTGGAGAACAAAAAGGTCAGCTAGGCTAATCAAGTTACAACAAGGTCAGAGTCCCCTGAATCCCCTCGAGCAGTCACTAGAAGGAAATTTGATTCAAGAATTCTTCAATTTAGAAGGGACATAACAAGGAACCCTTGGAGAAAAATTAACTTAAGGTTTACCAGCCCTAGAACAGATAGAACAAGAAATAGAAGTACCTCAAGCATTAGAAGGGTTAGAGAATTTATTGGAAACTGCAATTTTTGGAGAAGCAATAACCAGTTTAGTAGAAGAACTTATAACTCATCCTCAAAATCCTTTTGACTAGGAGACTTCACCTAATTAGCCAGTTGCAACCTCTCTCGCAAAATCTTCAGCGATTGTTATTTTGGAATTATCTGGTGACCAGGAAGTTGTTCCCTTCCTAGAGTACTTTGAAGACTCTGTTGCTTCTATATTGGAGCCCTCCTCTCTGGAATACATGGCCCCATATTTCTTCCTCGAATATTTGATTAGTGAGGGCCAAGATGGTCGTACTCATTTTTTAGTTGAACCTCAGGTTGATCTTCCTGTCAAAAACTTCCTGAAATCGGTAGTTGATGCAATGCCAATAGAAGTTGAGGATTCATTAACTCATCATTTGACAGTCGAATCTACTCATGAGAATATTAGTGAAAAATCTAAGGTAATAGTTGTTGCTTCATCTCCATTTTCTCCAAAATCCTTGGCTAGAAATTTTGTTCAAAAGACCGCAAGAACCAAAGTTATGAGAAATAAATTAAAAGGTAAACTCCATCATGAAATTGAAAAAATTAAATAAGAAAAGAGGAAATTGTAAAGGAAGGTATGACAACTAAAAAATTGGTTGCATGGTAGTAAGTAGTTCCATAAAGGTCATGTGAAGAAGGTTATAAAGAAGAAGGAAACTCAAGAGATTGAAACCTAGACCAACTTCATACCTATCTCTATTGAAGCAAGTTCCTAGACAGATTTTATCCTTGTTGCTACTAAATTAGGAACTCAGACTGATTCTGAGATACAGATGGTTGATGTTTCTCTTAGTCTCACTGAAGTAGAAACTCAAAATGATCCACCATCTACCCTTATTGATAGAGGAGTACAAATAGAGGATGTACCTATCTATATTCCCTTAATTGTAGAGGATACCATTAAGGCCTCGCACAAAACTATGGAAAAGAAACAGGAGAACATAGAAAGATACTAGAAAGAAGTAGTGCCTCAAAAGGAACATCAAGAATTGCTTCAATGATTTAGGGCACTAACAATAACAAAGGATGATACTTATGTGCACCTAAGAGCATCCAAAAGAAAATACATAATTTAAAGGATCAACTTAATATGGCTATAGAGAAAACAAAGGAAATATTCTCCATTTATTTAGATTCCTTCACATGTATGTCCCAAACCTAGATTATTCCTTGTATTTACTTGATCAATATTTGTTGCTAAAAATTAAAGCTATATAGTATGGGAAACCATATGAGTTTAAAAATTTACTCAATTTTATTACTACTTTCCATAAACAAGATGAGCACACAAAGTACCTTATGTGTGAACTATATATGCATAATTTCTTTAGGGAATAACGTGTGGAAGAGAATCTTGTTCCATTTATTGGGGACATTCAATTCTAGGCATTCAAATCATTTGCTAGGAACTAGGTGAAATGGGGAAAATCTTATCACATCTTCTAGAGGAGAGAGCATGGTCTTGATATTTTGATTAGAGGAGAACCTTAGAACCCTTTTGAATAGTTATTCGTGATGGTATATTCATAGAAGAAATGGGTGTTGTTTCTGTACTTGCACAGATTCATAATGATGTTTTACATGCAGGTTTGGAATATTTTGGAGATATCATAGATGAGGCTCTTCTTGGAGCCAAAGTGAGATGGCATGCATAATCTAATGGAATAAAAAATAGATAACCCTTCAGCTTCCATAATTTTCAGTATGCCATGACTAGAGTAAATGACTATGCTCACCTAGTATTGGAAAAAGGTATCAGTTGGATAGGGCACTTGTATAGATGTCCCATGATATGGTGCCACCAGTCTTTTTATAAATCTGACTATGATGTATCATAAGCAGATAAGTATGTGGCCTTTCAGGAACTTAGAAGTAGGAATGGATTGATACATAGAGGAGAGTAAGCTTACGAAGCTTACTCCTTAACTGCCTTGCATGTTAATCATTTGTGTGCATGAGGTCATGCAAAAACGTCAATTAGGGGGTGATGTTGGGCCTCATAATTGTTATAATTTCCTTACCTTATTTCTTATATTTTATATTATTTTCTAAGTCTTTCTTGCATTTAGGACATGATAATTCATGAAGTATGGATTCTAGAAGTGATTAATGTATTCTTATTATTTTACTGTCTTTATGAACAAATCTTATCATGAAACTTTTATTTACTCATGAGAGGATCCTTATTTTGGATAGGAATCTATTGATGAGCCAGCACCTGATGTTTCTCCTTGGATTAATCATAGGAGATTGGATATCTTGATGTTGTCGATCCTTGTTTGGATTAAATCTATTGAGGATGGGATTCCGATTTGGTCATCTAGATATATTAAGACTTCTTGTAAATTAAAATGACCATCCTGAGAATGTTCAGATTCTCGGGATTTCTCTTTATCATAAATAGATTAATTGTTGTTATCTTTTATCAACATAGTATAAAAACTATGCATTGAGCCTTAAAAGGGGTTGTTCGATTGTAATATTGCTTTGACATAAGTTATGACCTGAGAAGACATCGATTCCAATTGATCATTTGTAATTTAATGGAAGTGCTTATTATTCAATGTTAACTTGTGTTGATTCCTTTCATGAGGCAGTTCGATTTCGACGATTTGGGCCTTAATCTAGAAGCAATATTGTCTTTACTTTTCCTATTGGTGTTTGGTTCTTCTTATTTAGTCATTTATTTGATTAATCCCTTTTATTTGATCTATTTCTCACTTATTAGATTGCATGTTCTGTTTTAAATGGAATTTACAGAGATTGTTACAGAGTGGATTTTCTTTAGCTAATTTGTTGGGAGTGTCATTTCTTGTCGACTATCATAGGATAGTTATCTTGCGTACTCAACTACTTCCAATCATATAATTTGGTAGTCTCGTTCTTTCATTTCATAGCAGTTGTTCCCTAGGTAAAAACTTGATTCTTGATAGTTTTCCTTTGTTGTTTCGTACAAAAAGTATTTATGAGTTTATTTTTTGAATGGTTTGCTCTAGTTAGAGATTGTGTTACGAATTGATTCTTTTAACACTAAATTTTTTCTTTTCATTACGATAGTAGTAATTAGTCATACCAAACTTTATATTGCATAAACTATATAGTTAACCTTGAAATAAAAAGACGAGACCTCATGTTGACAATTTAATGTGTAGTGGTTAGTTGGTCCTTTAGGAACAATTAATTGGCTCAAAAAACTTTTAGAGGAAAGCATATGAAAATAAATTATCATAGCAAATGGAGAGATCATTAAGTGTGAAGGAGGCTCAATTTTTTACCATGAAAGTTAAATTTGTCAATCTAATCAAAGAGTCCAGAGAAAAAGAAACGAAACATGCTAAAAAAATGGAAGAATATAAAATTTCTCTTAACAAAGACATTAAACACGACTCATCGAAGAAAGTTGATCCTAAAAGATCAAGCTACATAAAGTAAAGATCATTGAATTTGAAATGGGTCTCAATGAATAACAACATGAAATAGAATAGTTGAACTAGAGATAAGAAAAAAAAATGAATAAAGAATAAAAAAGTACAAGAAGTACATGAGATATTGAAAAGAAAGGAAACAAAGATTCATTCCCTACAAAAGTGTGGCAAAAATATTGCACTAGGGAAAGATATTATGATCCAATATAGAAGTTAAATATGGATAATGATTAATGAATAATTCCTCCCAGTAATATCTTGTGCTGACATCATGCAATAATTTTAGAAAATGATAATATCGAATGCAAATATAAACCTTAGGAATATGAGCGCTACCCTTGATGAAATATTAAATGATGTTGACGCAATCATTGACCACCTTAATTCATTGGGAGATGAAACATTGAAATCCTTAGACTTTCCCTCCATAAACTAATGAATTATGAATGTTCATAAGTCAAAGAAATAAATAATATCATTGTCGAGATGAATAACAAAACTTTCAGGGCCACGAAAATAATTGATAAGTTTAAAGTTGAGTGCAATTTCATACAGATATTTGGCATTCCCTCTCTTTAGATAGATAATAGTTGGTTGACTAGAGAAACAATCCATGAAGAGGCATTAAAGAAATCACAAATATATTTTGAGTCTCCCTTACAATAAAGAGGAATCTATCTCAAGCCATCTAGTAGTGGATTCCAATTTTAGAGAATTTTGTGTTTTGATGCTTCTCGAGAATGATCCTAAAGTTTCCAAACCCCAGGTGTCAAATTCGATCAAAGCTTGTTCTAGCTCAATCAAAACTTAAGAAAAATTACACATGTTGTATTGACTGATTTGCAAAAATTTTAAAGTTCTATGAATGCATTTTGAATACAGTTCTGTGTTTTTGTATTCTATGTATTTTTGTTATATGTTCTGATATAACCTTGTGGGTTATTAATGGACATGATCAAGCGTGATTCACTTGAAACTAATTTGATTCATTTATTTTCAGAAATATTCATGCTATCTGGAATGTTCGAATTAAAATATTTGTTGATCTTTATGTTTACTAAATTTGCAAGTGCACGACATTGCTTATCCAAATACAATATATAGTTCATTTCAATATCATATAATATCAACACATATATTCTACATTAACCTTCTTTGAGTTATTGGTACACCTTTATTTCGAGAAAGATTAGAATTTCAATAAATGACACAATCATTGTTGGTTTGTTATAACAATTGATGAACTCATTTATCTGTCAATATATATAATTGTTGGATTATATGATTTCGAATATTTTCTTTAAGCACTATCGAGAGGTAGTCCAATACATGATGTTGGATTATGTCTCGCTAGAATTATAGTAGATAGCACCATACTCAAAATATAAAAGTACTTAGAGAGTTTGTTTATATTTTCTTTAGATTTTGTTTATATTTTCTTTTTGTTTTCAACTTTAGTTATGTTTTGTGTCTTATTTTTTTTGTATTGTAAATTATTTGAATTGCATACGGGATATTTCATTTGAATCACAATCATATGTTGCTTGTAAGTTTCCTTCCCATCGAATGCTTAACTATTTACACTATTTACAATTTTTTTTATGATCTCAAATCTGGCCAAATCTAAAAGACTTATCATTGAATATCTAAGCATATAAATTACATGGAATACCCGCTAAGGTTAAGGAAGGCTAGCCCTTTTATCCTAAAGTAGGATGATATTTATCCTCAGTGGACATCCTCTTTTATTATTCTTTGTTTCTAGAAAAATCTGAGAGACAACATTTTTCTTCTTTAGAAAAATCAGTTCCCTCTTTGGAATATAGGTTTTTATTTTTCCAAAATTTTCCTTTCAAGACCTTTTTTTTGGGTTCATCATCATCATCAATATCTTCCCTATATGGGCACTTAGTATAAAAATGTCCTATCTTACCACAATTAAAATATATGATTGATAACATACCTTTCAATTTTCAATTCCTATTTAGTTTTTTAACTTGCTAAGCCAATTCTATATGAGATTAATTACTATAACATTCATTGAACTTGCATTTTATTGACTTCTTAGATGCTTTAAATTTTGTTTCCGTGTGTGATTAGTTTCCATCCTCATTTTATATGAAGTGACAATTTTTGGAACTCATTCATTTTTAGATTCTCTAGATATCTTAACTCTTCTATGGTAGAGACCTTGCAATCAAAACACAAGGGAAGTGACCTCAAAATTTTATGAGAAACTATTGTTTCTTTAAATTCTTGACCAAATCGTTTAAGAGAATTAACTACTTCATCTATCTGAATAAAATAAGAAACAACATTTTATTCATCATTCATTCTCAGGATTTTAAATTTTCTCTAGAATGTATGAAGCTTTTCCTTCTTTACTTTGTCATCTTCTTCATAGTTGCTTATAAGCTTGTCCCACATCTCTTTAGCTTATTCACACTACATAACATTGATAAATTATGAATCTGACAAGCCATTGAACATGGATTTTATAGCTCTTGTATTGGAGACATAATCCATTCTCCCATCTCGATCAATTGGAGGAAAGGATGGGACCTTATATCAATCTGTAACTAACTGCCGAACTTTTGCACTAAGAGACATCAAGTGCATTCTCATATTTATCTTCCAAAAGAAAACTTTTTCCATCAAAGAAAGGGATTTTGATTGATTCTTCTCGACTAACCATGGCCACTTGTAATATATTATTCTAGGTGATAGATTGTTCTTGAATAAACCTATTGTCATAACAATTATTGAAAATACTAAGAGTAGGGGTAAATTAATTTATTGTTATTTTTGACAAAATTTCACTTAATTGTAAAACTAAATTCACATCACATAATCAATCATCCACAATGTATGAACATATATATATTAAAGTGAAAATAAAATTTCTAGAAGAAATGCTTGAAAGACAGATTTAATTTATTACAATCTCTTGTGAGGAAACCAATCTTCTGCAAGCACTAACTTATGGAAATTGAAAATTCCAACATGTCAAGAAGATGAGGATGCCAATACCTAGCAAGCACAGACTTATAGTTTTTGTAGCCTCCAAATTAAACTCAACCTTCAATATGCCAGAACTTAGATTTCAAATTAGGCTTGAACTTGGCCTTCAAGACACTAAGACTTAGCCTTCAATCCAGACTTGAACTAGATCTCCAAATAGTAGAATTCAGCCTTCAAACTTGTCTCAAACAACAAAACTATTCCTCTGAAACTCAACCTTCAAATAGTAGTACTAAGCCTAAAACGTTGGCCTTTATAGGTATATAACTTGGCACTCAAATCAGAATTGCAATGCAACCTTAAGATAGGCCTGAAATTTCACCTCTATAGGGGAAAAATTCGTCCCTCAAGATAGGATTTAAGATCAACCTTCTCCTTAAAATAATTTTGATTACTTAACCACTAAAGGAACTTATACTTGACCCTCAAATATAGAACTCAAAAAAACCATAAATCTATTGTGGGGATAATAACAAAATCCCTTCAGAAGATGTGCCAAAACCCTTCAACAAAGAGCTATTTCAACTTGGCTTCAGTTCAGTTATTATTAGTTCATGAGGCATGAACTTCAGACCAACTCATTTTCTCTCCTAATCACAAAAACAAATGCTTGAGTTGAGTGGTTAGAAATGATCCATTTATTTATAATGCATTTGAACATCATGCTAGGGACAACTTGTCCACTAGCTAGGTCAACTGGTGAAACTAGAAATATATATAGAAAATATTCAAAAATTCACTTCTCCTCAATCATGAGGAGTTATAAGGCATGCCATATATCATTGGAAAGGTTTTAGAATAATATTTCCAATATTATATCATAAGCTCCCATTTGAGCTAGATAACAGGAGTAAAAATTCCTTCAAAGATAGGGTATCCAAATAGGGCTTTCTTGTAGTTTTGTTGGGTCATCTTGAAATATATTTCATATCTCCTCATTCCTAGGGAATTAGAGGCAGTACCATATACGTTTTGAAAAGTTATTGAATATTCTATTTGAATATATAATTTCCTCTTTTATTTTGAGAAACTTTGACAGGAATAAAAACCATTTTCAATATAATCAACTCGAAGACTTGAGAGGAGAGCTTAAGAAACTCCTCAAGAAGGCTTCATGTCAAAATACCACACTCTAGTGCCCTACATCATGATCTTAAGGGATAAATGGGTAACATGGTACTATCTCTCTCCAACATTAAGGGTTCAATATTGAGTACAATTCCTTCCTTACCATCTTAGGTATAACCATTATCATCTGGACTTTGGATCAAGCAATTCCCATCAAATAATGTTAAGACTAGCCTAGGTAAATCTTAGGTTTTCTTAGTGTAAATCATGAAAATATAATACAAATGAAGAGGAGCTTAGAGTTTCAACATCTGGAGGTGCTTGGGGATCTCAATCATCAACGTTCTCAATGTGTTGCTATGGAGGGGTAACACTACATCTGTAAAGTTATCATTGCTTGTAAGGTGAAAAACAACCCAAACATGCTTTGTAGTGGAGTGATGTAATTTTCCCTAAAATGCCTCCACTATTGTGTGAATAATCATCGAAAAAATCCATCTCAAGATCAAGTGAAAGAAACCAATCATTAGGGATGATGACAACAAATGCTTCATAGTGGACCATACGTTAAGGGCATAATAACATTTCAAATTGAGATCACCTTAAAATGTCTAACTATAAATTTCTAAAAGAAAAATTCCCTAATTGTGTTAGGGATGACTAGGTAGTCGACATTATTAGGTATTTATAGCACCTAAGGGAAGGTGACAAGTCTAGGTCAACCCTCCAATCTGTAGGTGAATGTGATAATAGTTGCAATGGAAGAGAAGGACTTCAAGGTAAGGTGCCATTGCCATGGAGTAGGTTGATGGAGGTCCATCAACTTAAGTGTATATATGTAAGTAGGGATAAACTTTGGAGGCATATGTTATCCCTTTCATTGACCTACTTTTTCCACCCCTCTTGTACACCTTTTATTTATTTTTTATAATACTTTGAGTAGGAGCATATCTTAGGATCCCAATATTACTTTTAATGATTTAGCACTTATTTACATCTTAATAATGAATATTTTTATTTCTCATTGGGGTTAGAACATGCCAAAGTTATTATATTATGAGTTAGAACATCAAGTGCTTAAGGAATTGGGTGATGGCTAATTACAGGGTTAGAGATGGTAATAAGTTTTTTCCCACATGATAAATAATGTAATGGAGATATTTTTCATTTTAGATCTTCTTTTCAACTCATTATGTCCCTTTTATTATTTTAACATTTTTTTAGCTATAGCAACCTTGAGGTCAAAATTTTTAACCTAGACATAAGGATGAGGATAAGAAGCTACGAATACCAATCAACCAATGATCACAAGCTCGAAGAATGGAGTTGAAGTATATGCAATGATGGAAGTGTTGAGTATGAAATATCATGTACGTGATACTACAATCCAAGTCTCTCAAGTAGTGTTCCTCCTATAACCTTGTTGGGCTTAGAAATTATCCTTAAAATACATCCACTTTCACTGCATTCACACATTTTCTCACCTCTATTCCGCCACCATGTCACCAAATCAGCTTCACTTTCATCGTTAAATGGGTTACCATTGTGTTTTCCAAAACATTATTAATTCTTAGTATTTTTAAGTGAATTTGTGGTTAAACTTTAGAAAATAATATCCATATACTTATACCTAACAATTAGAATGAGTTTGTTGACATGTGTAGATACAAAGGAAGCTTCCAAGGCATCTTTATGTGGAACTCTATGTTCAAATTCGAATTTGACGAGATCATGGACCTCATGGAGGAGATCATGCAGGATAGGGTTATGTGTCACCATTGGTTGACAAATATGTGGATCAAAGGAGGAAATAGTGGGTCTACATTTATGAGTTTGTTATCATAGATTTTGTATAAATAGGAGCCTTATCTCCTTCATTTGTAATCTTAATCTTCATTTGTAATCTTAATATTTTTAGAATTTGAGAACCTAGTCCTTCAGTGTAACCTAGTATTGTTAATCTAGATAGAATTTAGAATAGTTTTGGTTTGGGTCATATGAGCTTATAGCCATTGAACTTTGAAAATTATGATGAATAAATTGGAGCTTCTTTGATCCTCTACATTTACTTCTCTTTTGGTGTGCTTGTGAATCCTTGGAAGGATCCCCCATTGCCTAGCATGTACACTTTTGTTTTGGTAAGCTTTTATTTTATGTTTGTTTGTGAAGTTCATTAGATTAAATTATTAGGTTCATATGTTTGAAATATTAGTGAATAACCTTTTCTAAGAAATTACTAATGTTTCCTTTAACGAATTTGACTTGTTATTTAATGTTTGATTTCATTATTTTAAGTTTATTATTTATATGATTAAGATATAAATGAATAGTCTGTTGCAAGAGAGCTTTAATATTTCATGCAATCAATCAGAATTATGCTTAAAGAGAAAATAGTTGATTAGAAATATTAATGAACAGTCTCATATAAGGGAGCTTTAATATTTCTTCACCTAGCTTAGTTTAGTTTGTCTCTAAGTCCATATATATTGGATGATCCTCGAAGTTTACTTACCCGGATTGATAGTAAATGAAACTCTAATTTGCATCAACATTTTAGACCTAACATTTTGGCGTCGTTACCAAGAAGGATTATTTGGAGATAGACTTAGGAAGTTAGTTTTACTGAAATTTGTTTTTATGGACTAACTTGTGAAACCTAGTGACAACAAGCTCTTCATAAAGGAGTTTAAGCTTGGAGCATTTTTTATTCTCATTGTTTTAAATTCAGTGTTTTTAAAACCCCCCATTTGTTACTAATCCATCTACGGATGAGAAAATTGAAGATGATGAATAGGTACTTCTTGGAGAGCAAGGACAAAATATTTAGGACGGGTTTCAAAAGAACCTTGTGCCAACTCCAAGAATAAGACATGTTACTCACATGTTTGCAAATCATAAGGTAAAAATTTTAAATCTTGATGTGAGCATTTTTAATTTTTTAGTTTGTAGGTGGCTTCACTAGAAGCATTATTTTACCTAGGAAATAAAAAAGAATCTTTCAAGTTAAAGGTAGAATAGATTAGACAAATAAACAAGATCTTGTAAAGTTTTCTTTTAGCCTTGTTTAGAAAAATAAAAAATAAAAAATAAAAAAAAATCATGAACAATTCTCATGAATAAATTCACATGAGCCACTTCATCCACACTAACCTGCAAAAAAAAAAAAAAAAAACAAATCAATAGGTTAGTATGATCTCTTCCTGCGCTTCAAGCGATCAGGAAGATCAGAAAATCTTTTGATTTATTTTCAAAATAAAATAAAAATCTCTTGCTAGGAATTTGCACAAATCATTAAAACTACAAGCATTATAAGAAATTGAAATCATTCTTAAGAAATTCTTTATTTTCGATTTCAAGAAAGGAAACCAATGATTCACTAAGAAAACCCCAACCTTAACATCTACCTCTACATCGTGTAGGTATTAGGTTTAGGTGGTTTTAATTAATTAATTTGCTGCTGGCCTGAAGATCAAGATGATTTTAATTAATTTACTGCTGGCCACAACAACAACAAGGGTGGTGGCACAGTTGGTTAGCTTGTAGGTCTCATAGCTTATCTGAGAAATCCTGAGGTCAATAGTTCAAGCCTCTCTCACCCCATAAACTATTTTACCTTCTAAACAGGGTATTTGTTATAGACATTTTTGTGCCTCGCAGCATGGAGCATGAAATGTCAATAATTACAGGGATCCTCAGTCCCTAAACATGTTGTTCTTACCCCTAGAAGAACAAGGTCAGCAAACCACAGCACTTCCCATCAGTTCTCCACCTGAAAACACTCAAAAACAGGCTATTTTTGGATCATGTCAGCTGCTCCACTGAGCAACTGCGCTGAATGTCAACTGCTCCTCCTTGTACCTGCGCTGAAAGTCAAATCCAATGAAGGCTACCTGCGCTGGGCGAGATTGGCCAAGTGGCACAGTCATTCTGCAAGGTGTCAATTGCCCAGGAAGCTTCCAAACTGACACTTGGTTCAAGGGATTCGCCCTGTGATGAGTAAGAGGTACTTGATCTCCATGTGTAAGCAAGGATCTCCAAGTGGACTCAAGAACTGAAGTTTAACTAAAGTGGGAGAGGACACTAGTCAGCTTTATGCCAGCCTCAAGCTGACTCATCCTTTCTCCAAATCTCCTATATATAGAGCTCTCTCATGAGGTCTAAGGAGGCTGGAATTTTGTGCAAAGCAAGGAAGTACTGTTGGTTTACAGTCAGAGCTATTGGGTGATTGCTTTTATAGAGGTGAAGAGGAGATTTCTTGCTGCTGGGGAGGTGCTGCTGGATTGGAGCCATTGATGGTTGTAACCTTCTCAGAACCCTGTTACTTTTATCAATAAAGCTTTGAATGTTCTCCTATATACTTGTATTGCATTGATGTATTGTATTTACGTGTATATTTGATTCACTCTAATCCATGCATCAGTTATGAGTACATGTATCTTGTAGTTTTCTTCTCTCTGTTGTGCAGGATCTGTGTGTAGCTGGACCGGCAAAGAGAGCAAGGAGCTGGGAACAAGAGACAAAGAGAGAGGATAAGGATCGACAAAAGCGAAAGACACCGGTTGGTTAATCTTTTCTTCCTTCTCTCTGTACTTTCATAAAGGAAAACATTAAAGCTTTACTTTCAGTTGTTGCTAAGGACTGTCACCCTTAGAGTAGGGATAGGGTCATCCGAGTCGGATACTTTTCCCCACAACAAACTGGCGACTCCGCTGGGGACCCTAGTATCTTGTTGGTGTTTGTAGTATTTTGCTATTCATTTCTTGAAGAAAAGAGTACCAAATCGAAAAGCTTTTGACTATATCAAAAGCGAAGTAGAGGGACTGCTGCTCTTGCTCATTTACTGAGCAAATTCAAGATTTGGAGAGCTGATCTACAAAAGACTCTTTACTCTTTGTGATAGCTTTTCATCCTCTTGATCATCCCTTAGCCTGTACTTGACCTATAGCTTTTTATTTCAGCAAAAACAGTGCATTTTTGAGCTTTTTATGACCCGGAATTCCTTGTAAACGCAACTCTCGTGTCTCAGTGCAGGCTGTCCACAGGCAGTCTGCATTTCAGCGCAGGTACTCCCTTCGGGAACTGTGCTGAGAATCAAACTGACAGACCAGAGCCTGCGCTGGTCCAGTTAGCCAGTGTCTTGCTGAGGTTTCCCTTAGTGTCTGAGCCCTGTTTTCACTGATTTTTGCTGATTGCTTGCTGGTCATTGTACTTGCTGTAAACCATTTTCCTTGACATTATTCCGCCTCAGTTGTGTGTTGAAACTGTGAGTGTTCTTTCAATATTTCTTGCTTCAGTTACAGTTTCCCATTGTGAAAAGCGAACCAGTATAGCGGTGACCTCTTAGATCCTGAACTGTAAAAGTGTCTTTGTGATCTTAAGAGCTAGTTTTATTACTGTTCATGGCTGTTTGAGTTTGTTTGTTTTTCATTTTATGGTTTGAATCTATACATTTCCTGTGTTTAAACAAGTCAATCATAAGGTGTCTTTTTGATTTTGGACTAGCTTGTTTATTTCTACTTGAAATTAGATTCAGAATTATACAACAGTTTCCTTTCTGTCTTACATCAACATTAAGGATAACGAAAAGAAATACATGAATTGTGCATTTTGCATTTGACTGTGTGCTTGACGATTTAGGAAAATGTGCATTTTAGTGTGTGTTCTATGATCTGTGGAAAAAGTTGTGTCTTTCTTTTCCCTCAGTAGATTAAGGTTTTCAAAGTTGAAAGATTGAAAAGATTTGCTTCTCATTCTTAGATTGCATATAGGAAGTTGTATATATACATCTCGTGGCGAACCTGAAAGGCAAACTGTTAAGAAAGATCAACATTAAAATAAACCCAATTTACATAACAACGCTTTGTAACTTAACGCAAACATCTAGAGGTCTAGGTAGAGACGTGTTCCAGCGTCGTTAAACATAGTGACTGTCGATCTCTACGAAGGTGGGTGATTCCTCCTGAGAGTCGGTGGCACTAACACGGACTTGAGCTCCCGCGTACCGTCGCGTATATTGGGAGACCCCTATAGGCTTTTATCCTTTATCCTTAGGAAACCGTGTCGGCCGCCCTACTGATCGCGATGCAGTGAACACAGCATTCACGAAGATCGACCACCCGTACCGTAAAACGTATTCTGTGGTTTCGCGAAAGGTTTGGCACACCCTCTGCCTAGATCTCCAGAGCAGTTTCTTTTGGCCTTTTTCAAACTCTATAACTAAAAAAGTCCAACCGAGCATTTGTCACTTCGGGCTCGTTAATACATCGAAGGCGACTAGAGTCATCTTTAGCTTTTTCTCGACTCTTAAAACATGAAAAAGCAAGTTTGTGTCTAAAAGCGTCGTTAATAAAATTTATTTTAAGCAGAACATAATCACCTGTTATTCCCACGTTGATCTTTCAGTTGAAAAGTATGGAGCCCACCAACCAAGGAAGTAACCTTGACGGAAGTCCAAATCCCTTCTCCTCTTGGGGAGATGTTGGTGCGCCTCATATGGCTACATTGTCACTTCCAGGATTGACAATCGGCCTCCCTGTATGGCTCTTTTCAACTAATGTAGTCCAGATCGCCACTAATCCTGAGCAGTCGAATCAACAGTCAGAACAATCTAGAACTACCCACCAGCCTTCCACTTCTTACGATACTTCCTCTGATCCTTCATCTTCGCAAGGTAGAGCTGGCAAGAGTCAGCCTCCCAAAGAGAAGAAGGAAAAGAAGAAGAGAGAAAAGAAGCAGAAGGAGCCTCTGGCGAAGGCGACTGGGGGCAAGCAGAAGAAAGCTAACAAAAACCCACACACTGCACCGACCGGGCCTAAATCGCCATGTGTCATTTGCAAAGGGATCCACTTCCATCGTGATTGTCCTTGTATTCCCCGGATACTAAGGGACTGGTCCCCAAGGTTGCACAATCCGGTAGCATCAACCTCTGGTTGTCATGTTGATTGGAGTCCGTCAACTAACGAGAGTGAAGGACGAAGAAAGGGACCAAGATCACCCTGTCTATTGTGTGAAGACAATCGTGCCCTCCACAAATGTCCATTCTTAGATGAGGCAAAGAGAGTTTTAGAAGATCGCCCGGTTTCACCGTTGCGACTTCCTCCCGGATACCAAAAACTCGCGCCAAATCCCTCGATAGTTGAAAATCCAGTTGACCCGCTCAAGTGGTCAGCTGAAGTGTCGGTCATTGAGAATGAACCTACTGAATCCAGACCAGACGAAAGTCTAAAGGTCGAAACGGCAGTTGACCCGGTTCTTCCTTTAGAGGTTTCATCATCCAATGACTCCGTCATTGAAGACCCGTCTTCAAATGACACCGTCGCCGAAGAGTCAGCTTCATGCGACACCCTCACTGAAGAGAATAAGGATGACACCATCCAGGTTCTTTTCATCAGCACCGACGCTGATGAGCGTCAGGGCAATGCGCCCATTCCTTTATCGTAGGAAGGAACATCATCAGGGTCATACCCGGCCGTATATTCGGTCCCACCACCAAGCAACCTGGTTGTATCCTTTGATTGGAATCAACTAGGCAGACCCCGGTTACCAGCCAGTATACCATTCAGAATCATTGTCCAGATCTATAGAATGATTATGGCTGGTACTATCATTGATGAAGGGGCGTCTGTGAGTATCCTTTCCTCTATTGCTTGGAAAGCACTGGGTCCCCCAGCGCTTTTACCTGAGTTGAGAAATCTCTCAGGTTTTGATAAAGGAACCAGTCGACCATTAGGGATCCTCCCCAATGTACCTGTTACATTGAAAGGGAAGACCGTCGAGATGAACGTGTTGGTCGTCCAAGGACCCTTGGATTGTAACCTACTCCTTGGACGCGACTATATTTATTGCATGGGAGCGATAGTCTCCTCACTCTTTAGAGTAATGTGTTTTCCACACGAAGGAAGGATGGTCAAGCTCGTAGACCAACTTTCATTTCCGGGATCTCGCATCGCAAATAGTCAAATACCAATCCTAAATGGTCTGTTTTCTAAATATACGCCTCCACCCCCGGTCCTCCTTCCCGATGAGTGCGAGTGATTCGGAAAGAAAGACTGGAACCCAGGGGGCATGCACCCTGGTCTGCTTCGGGCAGAAGAAACCCTGGGTATAAGGAAGAATTTCCGCAGAAGAATGGACTAGTCCGTACCCCGTCCGGCGATGGAAGAGGGGTTGTTCTAGAATAATATTCTTTTGTCAAAGTTATGCGAGTGAGATAATCTGCTTCTCGCTCCCCTTGTCTAGATAATCAGGATACCGAGGCTGAGGACCATTTGCTGTATCAAGTAGTAACCATCTTTGAAGTCAAGCCTCACCCATTAAAACATATGTTTTAAAGGATAAGTAGGGGCAGTCTCCAAAGAAAGAGATTCTATTGCTACATCAAGTGGCCACCATCTTTAGTAACCTAATGTTAGACATCGCCGAAGAAAGAGATTGATTTGCGGCAGCGAATAGAACCCTCTTCGGATAATAAGAAAGAAGCAAGCCTCCATCAATAATACCAATGTTTTGTCTTTGAGTAGTGTTCTTGTCTTGTCACAAATAGCTGTTCGTTAAAAGTTGGGCCGACGGGAAGCCTGAGTACCACATAAGACCCCTTAAAATAACGAGAAGACTAGTATCGTTAACATTAGATTAGCAAGATGACAAGTAGCTGTGAACACCCAAAGAAAAGCAGAGGTAGGGGAGAGGAGGGGCAGCCTCGAAATTCTATCCTATACCTGGGGGCATGCAAACTTTTGGAATGTAAGCAAGAGACGACTATTTATTTTTTTAAATTTTTAGGTCCTCCCTTTAAACTAGTAGGTCTAACCCTTTAAACTCGTAGGATTAGCCGTTTCCGACCTTGCATGAAGAAAGCCTGTGGGGCAAAGGTAAAAACTTGCCAAATTGGAGCATAGCTTCGTGAGATAAAGCTCCTTAAAAAATAGCTATCTCACAGGGGGCGTTCTTATTATGACTGGTATATCGAGCAGTTTAAGCACATAGTTCATGCTCGTTAAAAAATAAACGCAAGATCCGAGTAGTTTTAGCGCATAGTTCATGCTCGTTAAAAAATAAACATAAGTTTATGAGCAGGCTTTCCTTTAGAGTTCAAGCTCATTCAGAAAAAATGAACCGGTAAATACCCTTCTGAGATCGTAAATTCATCAGCCATAAAAGCCTTGGTCGTGTTTGTGCACCGTCACCTCCACCGTCATTTGGCCGATCATTCACTTCCATTTGTGTGTTTACCCTTTTTGAGGAACATCTGCGAAGAGTGATTTCACTTAGCCATCCTTGTGACACTGCCGTGATTGGAATATTCCAACTTGTACCTGGAATCAGTTGCTATCCCTGTTTATCACTCGTTCCTCAAAAGACGAGTCTTCTTTGAGCTCTTTTCACTGACTTGTAAAATATGAAAAGTTTGCCGAGTTTTGGCCTTCCAGCTCGTTAAAGCGACCGGAAGAGCTATCCCTCCTCTAGATTTTAATCTTTTTGGACCTGAGGGATTATTGCACAAAAAGATCGAGCGCTTGTTTTGTTCGGCTCGTTAAAGCAATCGAAAATTCATCCCTTCTGTATTGTTTTATACTTTTTCGGACTTAAGGGATTAGATGACGAAAAAGGAATTTTGGAGTTGACTTTATGTACCTTTTCAGACTCTCTAAAAATGAAAAGGACCGAGTTTTCCTTGTCGTTAGACTCGTTAAAATGATTAAATAGCGACAAACTTGTCTTTAGACGAGAACGAGTTTCCCTATCGCTAAGCTCATTAAATCATAGCAATGGGCTTGCCCGAAGGGCAGGTTATAGAACAAGCATATGTTATCCTCCTCAAGCTTGACAAAAATAAAGAGGTACTGGTCAGAAATGACTGGGGAAAAATTGGGAGAACATCAAAGCTTAATGGTAGCAAGTCACTCTTGAACATGACACTTTTCCTCCGTTCCACATCGGGTTGGGTTGTTTTCATTCACCGGTCTCATCACCATGGTCTTCGCCAAACCATCCACATTTGGGGTAATGCTACCGATCCATCGCATCAGTGTCGTTATATGTTCAAGAGGGGTCATTCTGAAAGTGTCAACCGTGTCCCATCCACTGCCATACGTTATCCTTCATCCATTCATGATCGCCACCCTGAATCATATGTCACAGTTTGTTTTCACCTCCACTAAAATCATTAGCTCCGTTCCGTGTCATTGATGTGGGATTCATTAAGGCCCTCCTTTGACGGATCGCTTCTTGTCGACTTCAGCTCATTATCCAAGAAGTTGATCTAGGAACAACCCCATCAGTACTTTGAAGCTTGCATGCCTCAATGGCAAGTTTCTCACTTCCGGCGACGGGTATACATCAATGACCTTCGACCAGAAGATTTTGCGTGGCGTTCGATGCCAAGTCCTTTATTCACGCCACGTGAATTGTACTGCAGTACCTTGAGGGTCATTATCATTATCGGTGATTCCTCTCGCACTTGTTAACGGTTTTCATTATTGGCCGGTAATCAAGCGAGGTCTTTCCATGTTCGACTTCAGCGAAATTCTCACATGGATCGACTTGTACTTAGAGTGAAGATCGAACGAGTTTGAAGACCCCGGATCTAGTTTCATCCATCCGGGCTGCGATACATATTCAGGAAATATAAAAGCATTTGTCATGTACATCATTGCAGCAGATGATCATCCTACTCAAAGGATGATAATTTCAGCAGAGAATTATCAGTCTACCATCAGACGATCGTCTGTTATATGTACCAAAATGTATTTATAAAGCTGAGCATGGGAATGCCCGCCTCAGCTAGATCATGAAAACAAGAATGAAAAATAATGTATTGTATTGTATTGTATTACAGGGCGCCTCCTCAGCACTGGAATGAACTTCGGACCCTCTAGATAAAGCATTTCACCCGATAAACGGCCTCATACTTTAGGGGGCAACTGTTATAGACATTTTTGTGCCTCGCAGCATGGAGCATGAAATGTCAATAATTACAGGGATCCTCAGTCCCTAAACATGTTGTTCTTACCCCTAGAAGAACAAGGTCAGCAAACCACAGCACTTCCCATCAGTTCTCCACCTGAAAACACTCAAAAACAGGCTATTTTTGGATCATGTCAGCTGCTCCACTGAGCAACTGCGCTGAATGTCAACTGCTCCTCCTTGTACCTGCGCTGAAAGTCAAATCCAATGAAGGCTACCTGCGCTGGGCGAGATTGGCCAAGTGGCACAGTCATTCTGCAAGGTGTCAATTGCCCAGGAAGCTTCCAAACTGACACTTGGTTCAAGGGATTCGCCCTGTGATGAGTAAGAGGTACTTGATCTCCATGTGTAAGCAAGGATCTCCAAGTGGACTCAAGAACTGAAGTTTAACTAAAGTGGGAGAGGACACTAGTCAGCTTTATGCCAGCCTCAAGCTGACTCATCCTTTCTCCAAATCTCCTATATATAGAGCTCTCTCATGAGGTCTAAGGAGGCTGGAATTTTGTGCAAAGCAAGGAAGTTCTGTTGGTTTACAGTCAGAGCTATTGGGTGATTGCTTTTATAGAGGTGAAGAGGAGATTTCTTGCTGCTGGGGAGGTGCTGCTGGATTGGAGCCATTGATGGTTGTAACCTTCTCAGAACCCTGTTACTTTTATCAATAAAGCTTTGAATGTTCTCCTATATATTTGTATTGCATTGATGTATTGTATTTACTTGTATATTTGATTCACTCTAATCCATGCATCAGTTATGAGTACATGTATCTTGTAGTTTTCTTCTCTCTGTTGTGCAGGATCTGTGTGTAGCTGGACCGGCAAAGAGAGCAAGGAGCTGGGAACAAGAGACAAAGAGAGAGGATAAGGATCGACAAAAGCGAAAGACACCGGTTGGTTAATCTTTTCTTCCTTCTCTCTATACTTTCATAAAGGAAAACATTAAAGCTTTACTTTCAGTTGTTGCTAAGGACTGTCACCCTTAGAGTAGGGATAGGGTCATCCGAGTCGGATACTTTTCCCCACAGCAGTATTGAAATCCATTATAATTTCTCAATGCAGTGATCTATTTATGCCAACCAGTTTGTGTGGCGCATTCTCTGAAAATTGTTAGCGAACCGACGGTGTTACTCAGATTTATTTGCTGTTATGAATATGCTCACGATGCAGCTTCCTTAAAAAAATATGAACTCATCATAGAAACTTCTGAGGTTAGTGAAAAGTTCCACCTTTTTTTTGCTTTTAACAGTCGGCCACATAAACATAAAAATTGGACTATCGCCAATTTTCTAGTCTTTAGTTTTCCACCTTCGTAATTCAAGCGAAGAGCAATAAATTGCGTGAGAGGTGTATTGTCAACAGTCCATGCAGCTATAATTAAGATCGATGTTACCAGAGTTGTGATGCTAATTCCTCTTACTCTCCAATTTACCAAATCTGAATTATGCCTGAGTAGTTTGGAAACAAAAGTGCTGATACAGGACACTAGAGCAAACATTGGCAGCAGGAATCAAACCTGGAAAGGGGAAGCCCAATTAATACATTATTATAAACACGGAAAACATCAGCTACAGAAAGCAATTAATTCAACATCACTGTATACAAATTCTACCATATAATGGACCAAGGATTTGCTGGTGAGCCAACATGGTTATAAAACATGAAGCCAGACTCTGTATCAGGACACACACATAGAGGGGGCACATCTGGATCGATAGATCAGGGAGATGGATTCTTGGTAGATTATTTGTAGGAGAAAACTGAATGGCCACAACTCTCTCTCCATTAATAGCCTTTTTCTCTCACGCAGTTTGCTAAATAAGGCTCCAGAAAACCCCGCACATCTCCCAATCGGTTACGAATTGGACCAAATCATTTTTGGTTTTTATAACTGACCCTGTTCTGAGAAAAACCCACATTTTGGTTTTTAGAAAATCATTTTTATTTGGATAGAAATCGAGTTTTAAAATGTTGTGTCAAAATTGCTATGTGTTTCTCGCAAACAACTATGATGAAAAATGTTTTAATTCTTAGGGAAGGCGTTAAAGCGAATGAAAGGTTGAGTGTAACTCATTGTGATATGTTCTATGCCGAAAAGAGAAGAAATGTTTCAATTTCATAATTCAAGAAAGACCATCAAGCGACACCATGTTCTGTAACTAGGCTATGTGTTTACTTTCAAGGACTGAGAGTTAAATGGATGACTATTATTGTCATGAAACTTCTTATTCAGTAGTTATTCTTCATTGCTTATTTTGATCAATGTTTATTTCTAGAGATACAAGATGGGATACAATTGGAAGCAGTTTGAGGACATGTTTTCAAAGAGAAAATTATTAACATGATTTGTCATTGTTATTGCTTGTGCTAAATTGCATTTTCTATTGGCGGAAAAGACCTGAAATCACTTATTCTGAATGAAGAGAAATAGAAGGTTCCACGCTTGCAAGGAGACCAACACTTTAATAAGAGGGGTTCCTAAAAAAATTGATTTGGATAAAACCATATTGCATAGGCTCCATAAGGAATCAGATAGATGACAAGGAGATAAAAATAGGCATGATGACCTCTCAGCAAACAGAAAAATGATATTACTAGAAATAATGAATAATTTTAATTTTCTGACATTATTGGAAGCTTCGATAAGCACAACAAAATAACGTTCTTCTTTCAGTTAAGTCAACATTTCAGTTTGACTCTATCAATAGAAAGTGGTATTATCAGGTTTCTTCCTAAATCAAAAACAAGCATAAGGGTTGAAACATTTTCTATTTTTCCTAATACCTGTCCAACTGCTATTGGCTTCAAGGTTAGAATAGTATTCCATATTTACACTAGGATTTAATTACTTGGTTGCTATATGTAACAATTGCAAGACACACAAAAATCTATAATGCCAAGCTTTTACATGCACATGAGTCATCATACATAAATAGGGAGCTGATTTATATTTCATGGATATTTTTATTAAAAATAAATTGTTATTAACATCATGAACTAGACTAAAATTATACTTTTGATATTCCTTAATCTGTTTAATTTCGACATAAAATTTTTGCGTAAGAATCAGGAAGGGAATGACCATCTCTTCTTGAACAAACTTATGTTCTTTTTGCCAAGTTTTTTTTAGCAGGTTTTAGATTATCAACTGATCATTAAGGAGATTAAATTGTGATGACAATTGGTCTTCAAAAGACTGTTTTCATGAAAAATTCTAAAGAACAAGACCATGATCATAAGAACGACATTTCTAGAAACTTACAAGTTCTTGTAACTTCCTGTAAGGGTTTAATGGTTTGATATGTTGCATGCTAGATTAGCAAATTTGAAGACTTGGGGGTTGTTCCTAAATGTACAAGGTGTGAGAAAAATATTATATATGATAGAGAAATGCAAGACATATAATATGCAGAAAAACACAAACACATAAAACTAGAGAGATAAAGATATATGTGGTTCACCCAGTTTGGGCTACGTCCACCCCAAACAGCTAGTCCTTCCTTTTTATTATCCAGCAAAATGAAGAGACACAACCTAGAGCAGATTCGTTGTAATATCCTCTATTTTCTCTCATAGTCTCACCTCTCTATTTCTCGCTCTGAGAATACACATCTATAAAGAAAGGGGCTGCCTTCTAGGGCAAAAGACCCTAAACTAAACATAAGTTCTACCGTCAGATCATCCGCGTAATGAACGGCCTATATTGACTAGAAATTACTATACATTTACAAGGCAATTTTACATTTGTTTTTAGCTTCGGATACATTTCCCCCGCAACTCCCACCAGGGGACCACCGGCCCCCGAACCCCCGAGCCACAGAGGACCTGCCCCCTTGGACCCCAACGGGGGGTAGAAGTCCCCCCCGTACCCCCCCGGCGTGGAGGGGTGTACAAGTTTCCTAGGGTATACATCCGGCTGAAACAAATACCTCTAAATAATCATGCTCCACACCCAACAATCTCCCACTTGGAGAATGATTGTAGAAACTCCACTGCTGCTTCATTTTCTGGACAATGACTCCTTTTTGGACCTGGATATTTCTCATCTTCATCGTCATCCTTGAAGACCAATTGAAATTGAGCATATTCTCAGTTTCTCCCTAGTTACAACTTTTGTTAGCATATCTACAAGATTCTGGCTAGTGTGTATCTTTTCCAGCTTCAACGCTCCATCTTCCAACACTGATCGTATGAAATGGTACTTGAGGTGTATGTGTTTAGTCCTGGAATGAAATGTTGAGTTCTTTGCAAGATGAATGGCACTTTGGATATCACTGTATAACGTGCCCATATCATGCTTCTTACCCGATTCACCCATAAACCTTTGTAACCAAATCATTTCTTTACTAGCCTCTGTATCAACAACATACTCTACTTCTGTTATTGAAAGTGCAACAACACTTTGGATTTTTGAAACCCAACTGACAGCTGTTCCACCTACAGTAATACATATCCTGTAGTGCTCCTCCTGTTATCTCTGTCACCTGCCATATCTGCATCAACATATCTCTGTAGAGAAATGTTTGAACCACCAAAGCATAATGCTTGATTTGCGGTACCTTTCAAATATCTGAGAATCCATTTCACTGCCATCCAATGTTCTTTTCCTGGATTGTTCATGTACCTGCTTACAACTCCCACTTCATGTGCAATATCAGGCCTTGTGCAGACCATTGCATACATTAAGCTTTCAAATGTTGATGCATATGGAACTTTAGACATATAATCCATGTCTTCATGGGTTTTTCGGCACATCTCCTTACTAAGTTTGAAATGGCTAGCAAAAGGTGTACTAACTAGTTTTGCATTTTTCATATTAAATTTTTTCAACACCTTTTGTATGTACTCATTCTAAGACAATGTTAATTTGTGATTTTCCCTATCTCTAGGTATTCTCATACCAAGGATTTGTTATGCAGCTCCCAAATCCTTCATTGCAAATGAATTTGCCAATTTTCTTTTGAGCACATTTATTTCCTGCATGTTAGACCTGCAACAAGCATGTCATCTACATATAATAATAATATAATATAGTTTCCATCATTTTGCTTTTTCAGATAAACACAATGATTAGAGTGACATCTAATATAACCTTATTCAGACATAAACTTGTCAAATTTTAGATACCACTGCCTTGGAGCTTGTTTTAAGCCATACAAGCTCTTCTTCAACCTACACACTAGTTTCTCCTTCCCTTTCACCTCATATCCTTGTGGCTATTGTATACATATCTCTTCCTCCAAGTCTCCATGGAGAAACGTTGTCTTTACATCTAACTGCTCAAGATGAAAATCTTCAACTGCTACTAGACTTAAAATAGTTCTGATTGAAGTCATTCTAACAACAAGAGAAAATATTTCATCAAAATCAATACCTTTCTTCTGTGCAAACCCATTCACAACAAGTCTATCTTTGTACCTTTCTTTTCCTCCATCTTCTTCCTTTAGCCTGTAAACCCGTTTATTTTGCAATGTAGTTTTACCTGCAGGAAACCTGACTAAGTACCAAGTCTGGTTATGCATTAAGGAGTCCATCTCTTCTTCCATGGCTAGCTCCCACTTCTTCCTGCTTTCAACCTGCATTACTTCTTCATAACATTCGGGTTCACCAGAATTAGTCAACAATAAATAATATAATGAAGGAGAGTATCGTTCAAGGGGTATACTTATCGTGGTAGATCTTCTAATAGCACTTTTAGGTGTTTGGGGTGCTTGTTGTTGTTGTGGTGGTTTCTGTTGTTGTGGTTGTTGTTGTTGTGATTGTTGATTATTGTTATTTTTAGGCACCTTTACTTTTCCAGGGATCCCATCAAGGACTATGTATTCCTTGTTTCCTTTTTCCTGTTTCTTTTCCTGCAACTGATTCTTATACAAGAACTTTTCATTGAATATTACATCTCTACTCCTAATGATTTTGTGATTTTCATAATCATATAAGCGATAAGCAAAATCATTAACACCATATCTAATAAAGGTACATTTCTTTGATTTTGCCTCAAGCTTTGTTCTATTTTCTTTATTAATATGGACAAAGGCCTCACAAAAAAAAGGCTTTAAAAAAGAGTAGTTTACCGTTTTACCTATCCACCCTTCCTCTACAACACCACCATCCAAGGAAATTGAAGGCCCTCTATTTAT
Organism: Pinus tabuliformis; assembly: GCA_031772625.1. Lineage (NCBI taxonomy): Eukaryota > Viridiplantae > Streptophyta > Pinopsida > Pinales > Pinaceae > Pinus > Pinus tabuliformis. The sequence goes on along the minus strand of CM062812.1, from coordinate 297,330,238 downwards.
TAGATAAATAGCAGTATCTACAGCATCTTCCCACAATTGTAAAGGCAATCCTGCATGCAATCTCATGCACCTTGCTTGCTCCATGATTGTTCTGTTCATCCTTTCTGACACACCATTTTCTTGTGGTGTTCTTGGAACAGTATTCTCTCTACGAATTCCATGCTCTGAATAGTACCTATCAAACTCTTTATTGCAATATTCACCTCCATTTTCTAATCTAAGACACTTCAATTTCTTTCCTGTCTTAATCTCAGCCAAAGCTTTCCATTTCTTGAAAGTATCAAATACATCAAATTTAATATGAATACAATAAATCCAAGTTTTTCTAGTTGCATCATCAATAAAAGTAACATAATAATGAGATCCACCGAGAGATGATACCTGAGTAGGTCCCCATACATCTGTATGAACAAGCTCTAATTTTTCACTCTTCTTTTCTTTCCCAACTCTAAGAAATCTCACTCTCTTATGTTTTCCATAAATGAAATTCTCACAGAAGTCCAAATCAACATCCTTCAAACCTGGCAACAAATTTCTTGAGTGAAGAATCTTCATCCCCTTCTCACTCATGTTTCTAAGCCTATGATGCCATAATGCTGCATCTACTCCTTTGGAAGTTAAAGCATTAACAAAGTTAGAAATACCATTGCATAAATACAATGTACCAACCTTTTCACCTTTTGCTATTACCAAGGCCCCTTTGGTGACCTTCCAAGCTTTATCTATGAAAGTTGTCACACAACCTTCACGACCTAACTGCCCTGCTGAACATGCCTTACCTCCTTTAGTAGCCATTGGTTTCCATTTTGCTGTTTTACAAGAACCTTACCCATTCCAACAGTCTTATAGGGTTTATCATCACCCAAATAGACTTGTCCAAAATCTCCTTAAACATAGTCATGAAAATATTTCTTATCAGGTGTGGCATGGAATGAGGCCCCTGAATCTACCACCTAGGAATCAATAATATTTTCGAAAGAAAGAATCAAAGCATCTTGTAACACCTCACCTATCACATTTGCTTCATGATTGTTTTCTTGCTATGCATCTCCTTCTTTTCCCTTCCGAGATCTACATTATTTCTTTAGGTGTCCTTTCTTTCCGCATTTCTAGCACACTATCCCCGATCTGGACTTGGATCTGCCTATCCTTGATTTAATGCAATATCCCAAGCTCTTTCCTCTTTCCATTTTTCTTCCCCTAGACTTTGCACTTAAAGCATTACCCAATGTCTCACTGGAGAATTTCCGTCACATTTCCTCACTAAGGATAGCACCAACAACATCATCAAACTTTAAAGTACTAGATCTAGAAACAAAGTTACTAATGGCCATTACTAAACCATTCCAACTTTCTGGCAATGAGAATAAGAATAACAGAGCCCTAACTTCATCATCAAAGTTTACCCCTACAGAACTTAATTGACTTGCAACTGTATTAAAATCATTTAAATGGTTTGCAACAGATCCACCTTCCGAAATATTCATATTAAATAACTGTTTCATAAGAAATACCTTGTTTGAGGCTGAGGGTTTTTCATATAGTTTTGCCAACACCTGAATCAAACCCTCTGTCATTTTTTACTTCGAAATGTTGAAGGCGAATGATGCTACGAGGCACAACTGTATTGTTCCCAGTGCCTTTCTATCAAGAAGGTTCCATTCTTCATCTATCATACTCGTCGGCATTTTTTTTTTTCCGCTCAATGGTAGGTACAGATCTTTCTGATACAGATAATCTTCCATCTGCATCTTCCACAGTGAGAAGTTTTGGCCGCTAAATTTCTCGACCCTAAACTTACAATCTTCTGCCATTGCTCCCACTCGAATGAGAAACCCTTCTTTCCTGCGAGCTTTTTAGCCAAATAGACCTTTGGCTCTGATACCAGTTATTAGAAAAATATTATATATGACATAGAAATGCAAGACATATAATATGAGGAAAAAAACAAACACATAAAATCAAAGAGACATAGATATATGTGGTTCACCCAATTTGGGCTACGTCCACCCCGAACAACCAGTCCTTCCTTTCTATTATCTAGCAAAATGAAGAGACACAACCTACAGCAGATTCAGTGTAATATCCTCTGTTTTCTCTCACAGTGTCGCCTCTCTGTTTCTCGCTTTGAGAATAAACATCTATCGTATAGCCTCAATTCAATACCCTCATACAAAGAGAGGGGTTTCCTTCTAGGGCAAAAAACCCTAAACTAAACATAAGTTCTACCATTAGATCATCTGCCTAATGAACGACCCATATTGACTAGAAATTACTATACTTTTACAAGGCAATTTTACACATGTTTTTAGCTTTGGGGGCGTTGCCCCCGAAACGCCCATCAGAAGACCACTGGCCCCTGGACCCCCCAGTTTGTGGGGATTGGCCCCCACCGAACCCACACGGGGGGGACAAGTCTCCCCCACAGCCCCCCGCATGGAGGGGTGTACAATCTTCGTAGCATATACATTGGGCTGAAACAAAGGCCTCTAAATAATCATGCTCCACACCCAACACAAGGATGGTGAAATACCTATCCACACTTGAATTCAACGTCTACAGGTGGCTAGTCAATGCTGGTCAAACTCAACTATTTTAGCAGAAAGTCTAGAAATAAGGAGAAGAATTGCTATTTTTGAGATTTTTCATGCCATAATTCACTTTTTCCCAGCAAGAGTCCTTATCCATTTCTCATTATCCACATACACTCCATTATATTATCTTCAAATGTAACCCACCAATAAAAGCAACGAAGCTCATTTAAAGCTTTTTTTGTTCCACTTAACATATTCATTGTCATTTTCCTTTATCCTACCCTAGCAAATAAAACCTTGCTTCGGTACACCATTGAGTCCATAGTCCTTGAGTCTAAACATTTTTCTAAAAACACCTTGAAACTTGCATGCCTTAAGGGCAAGCTATCGTGCCGATAAACAAAGGGAATACATTAATGTCCCTCGTTCATCGGATCTTCTAAGTATTCGACAACAACAAATTTATTCATACTTAGAAACATGTGTTAGGGGCATCTTGACTCTCATCCACACCAATGATGGGAGCTCTCGTGTTGACTAGTGGCATCCATTAATGACCATTAAGTTAAAAATTTCTTGCTATGCTTGACACCAAAACATTTATTCACATGACAAGAATTGTGCCAACGAGGGTTGAAGACATGAAGATCCATCATTTTGTAGCAAAGGAGGCAGAGTTACTTTCATAACGTTTTAGTTTTTGATGTAAATGACTTGAGGACAAGTCAATAAATAAGGCTAGGGGGAAGTGTAAATTCTAAATTTTTTATAACTTCCAAGCCTTATACATTTTTAGCTGCATTCAACAGCATATTCTAAACATTCAACAGAAGATCTAGCAACAGATTTAGCAGCAGTTGCAACAACAATAAAAGATTCACTTTTTCGACTTCATCCACCATTTTCATAGCCAAGTGAAGAAGACTATGATCAGAATTTTGGAGTCACAAATGCACAACTCTCATCCATTTTTGAAAGGGTAAGTTGAGGTATGATATTTTCTAACTTTTAACCATTTAATTCCTTGAAAGCTAGAATGATAATTTTTGGAAAAACTTCCTTTCCTCATTTCATAAAATTTCCAAAACCATCAGTTTGGGGGGGGGGGGGGGGGGGGGGGGGGGGGGGGGGTAAATTTACATTCATACTTCATCACATTCATATTTCTCCATATTAATATATATCATTATAAAACCCACATACCTTCAAAATATATTCACTATTACATGAGCATATAAATGGCTTTGTAAAAAGTACTTAAAAATCTAATTGGATGCAACACAATCATGGTTGTTACACAAGAACCAACCATGACGCATTCCAACAAAAATACTTTGCAATAAAAATCAAATTATCATTATGCAAAGTTCATACATTAAAATTGAAGGCAACAAACAAAATATGGTTGAAACACAAGAACCAACCAAGTTGCAATTCATCAAAAACACTTTGCAAAAGTTAAGTAAATGATATCATGCAAAGTTTAAGCCAAAGCTCAAGTATCAAAAAGTAATGTAATAGATTGCATGAGGACATGCAATACCTTCAGTTTGGGGGTATGTTGGGCCTAATAATTATCCTTAAAATACATCCACTTTCACTCCATTCACACATTTTCTCACCTCTATTCCACCACCATGTCACCACATCAGCTTCACTTTCATAATTAAGTGGGTTACCATTGTGTTTTCCAAAATATTATTAATTCTTAGTATTTTTAAGTGAATTTGTGGTTAAACTTTAGAAAATAATATCCATATACTTATATTTATACCTAACTATTAGAATGAGTTTGTTGACATCTGTAGATACAAAGGAAGCTTCCAAGGTATCTTTGTGTGGCACTCTATTCAAATTTGAATTTGAGGAGATCATGGACCTCATGGAGGAGATCAAGGAGGATAGGGTTATGTGTCACCATTGGTTGAGAAATATGTGGATCAAAGGAGGGAATAGTGGGTCTACATTTATGAGTTTCTTATCATAGCTTTCGTATAAATAGGAGTCTTATCTCCTTCATTTTTAATCTTAATCTTCATTTGTAATCTTAATATTTTTAGAATTTGAGAACCTAGTACTTGATTGTAAACTAGTAATGTTAATCTAGATAGAATTTAGAATAGTTTTGGTTTGGGTCATGTGAGCTTATAGCCATTGAACTTTGAAAATTATGATGAATAAAATGGAGCTTCTTTGATCCTCTACATTTACTTCTCTTTTGGTGTGCTTATGAATCCTTGGAAGGATCCCCATTGCCTAGCAAGTACACTTTTGTTTTGGTAAGCTTTTATTTTATGTTTGTTTGTGAATTTCATTAGATTAAATTATTAGGTTCATATGTTTGAAATATTAATGAATAACCTTCCATAAGAAAGTATTAATGTTTCCTTCAATGAATCTAATTTGTTATTTAATGTTTGATTTCATTAGTTTAAGTCTCTGATTTATATGCTTGAGATATAAACAAATAGTCTCTTCTAAGAGAGCTTTAATATTTCATGCAATCAATCATAATTATGTTTAAAGAGCTTTAATTTCATTAGTTTAAATAGTTGATTAGAAATATTAATGAACAGTCTCCTATAAGGGATCTTTAATATTTCTTCACCTGGCTTAGTTTAGTTTGTCTCTGAGTCCATATATATTGGATGATCCTTGAAGTTTAGTTACCCGGATTGATAGTAAATGAAACTCTAATTTTCATCTGCATTTTAGACCTAGCAAACCCCAAGGCCTAAGTGGAGGTCCCACTAGACTAGGGTAAAAAATAACCTCCTTGGTAAAGTGAGAGAATAGGTTAACAGTCAAGATTGATCATCTATATCACCCCTTAATCCATGTCATTATTCCCAAAAGATTAAGTAAATAACATGATTGAAATATGGTTAAAGTATCTGATCCATAAATTATCTTTCATATTCCATTGGATAGTTCACCACATCACATCTGATATAACTATATTTAAAAAATCTAAAATATACACTATTAGGGTTTTACTTTCCTTTAGATATATGGATATGTATATTATGGTTAATTTCACATGTATGTAAATTAAAAGTATTCATAAAATACGGAAAATTAAAATAAAAACTTATAAACCATGATTGACACAAGATATTGTTGGAAAACCAAAGTAGTTATATTAGGGTTTGATTCTCCTTTCTTGATAATTACTTGTGAGTGTGTTAGCTTCTTTTAATTCTTTATTATCTTCATCAATAAATTACCAGATTATGTATGTATGAATATCACAAAATAAGAGACACAAGATATAGGCATTATATCAAGGCAAAACCCCCCTTGAGGGGAAACCCTAGTCAAGATAATTCTTCCTTTCAATAGTATTATTTGAGATTCTTCACCCTAGATAAATACTGTAGGTTTTAACCCCATACAGAAATTTCCTGCATACGAATTCTAAAACATAAAAAAATAAACAATGCGAGAGAATAACACATAAAACACATATACACAGAGATTTTCCCATTGGATCCCAAAGTCAGGACTACCAGCTTGATTTTTCATTATGTTCCTTTCAATGTTATAATACATATTTATACATGCTGAAGCATCCAATACCATGGACTGAAAACCATCACGTCCAAAAAACATGTGTGAAAATCATGCACAAAACCATAGGTGGGTCTGCCCATAAAGTGGGGTTACGGGTATGCCTCAAACCCCCTATGACCCACCCACCCCTGCTACACAATTGGCGCAACGAAGGGGTGCTCCACCCCCCTATAACCCCACGGTTAACTACGTGGGTTAGTCGTGGAAAGAATATAACTAAACCCTACATTCTCCCACTTGTTTTTTTCTTTCCACAGGGGGCAACACGAGAGCTTAGTCATTTTTCCAGCCCTAAAATGCCCATTGTCTCTCTACACCAAGAGAACTTCTCAAAGCTTACATATTTTGTCAATGCATCTGCAGTACTCTTCAAAGCGTCCACCTTTACGAGCAACACCTTTTTGTCTTCTATCATATCCCTCACAAAGTGATACTGAACATGAATGTGCTTTGTCTTTGAATGATATGCAGGGTTCTTTGCCAAGAAAATTACACTTTGGATGTCACAGTCTTTCCTTATAGCTCCTTGTACTAACCCCATAGTTGAACACAATCTCTACAACCAAATTGCTTCCTTGCTTACATGAGTGGCTACCATGTATTCTACCTCTGTAGTTGATAGTGACACTACAAATTGTTTCTTACTCATCCAACTGACTGCATCTCCAAATAGGTTAAACACATACCCACTTGTAGATCTCTGATCTAGATCTCGAGCCCAGTCTGCATCAACAAAGCTACGAATATCCAACATTATGTCCAATCCTGATCTTCCTTGGTAGCACAAACCATAATCACTAGTGCCATGCAAATACCTGAAAACCCACTTCACTGTTGTCCAATGCTCCTTCCCTGGTTTTGACATAAACCTGCTCAATACTCCCACTGCATGTGCAATGTCTGGTCTAGTATAGAACATTTCATACATCAAGCTACCGACTGCACTTGCATATAGAACACGGGACATGTCCTCTTCCTCTTCTTGTGTCTTGGGAGACCGTTCAGTAAATAACCTCACACCTATAGGAATAGGAACCTTCACCAGTTTACTATCCTGCATATTAAACCACTATAGTATTTTATTGACATACTTCCTCTGGTTTAACCAGAGCTTCCTCTTCGTCCGATCTCTTTTAATTTACATGCCCAAAATATAGTTTGCAACACCAACATCTTTCATGTCGAATTTGGAGGAAAATTGGGTCTTCAAATCTTGAATAATTTCTTTGTCATTTCCAACCAGCAACATATCATCCACATACAAGACCAAATAAATAACATGGTCACCAATTAATTTGAAATACACACAATGATCTGCTTTGCTTCTAGTGAAGCCAAGTTCCTGTATAAACGTATCAAATTTCTAATACCACATCCTTGGTGACTGTTTTAAGCCATACAGAGACTTCTTTAACTTGCATACTAGTTCTTTCTTACCCTTCACTGCAAAGCCATCAGGTTGCTTCATGTAGATTTCCTCTTCTCGATCCCCACGAAGAAATGTTATCTTCACATCCATCTGTTCTACCTCAAAATAAAAAGTAGCAGCAACATATAAAAGTAATCTAATAGAAGTCACCTTGGCAATAGGAGAAAAAAATATCACCAAAATCAATTCCCGACACTGGGAATAACCTTTTGCTACCAACTGAGCTTCGTATTTCTCCACCTCTCCTTCTGCATTTTTCTTCTTATTGAACACCCATTTGCTGCCAATGGGTTTCCTTCCAGCCGGTAACTCCATTATATCCCAAGCCTCATTTTTGTGCAAAGATGCCATTTCATCCACCATGGCCTCTTTCCAGAGTTTTCCATTCTTTGAATTTACTGCCTCCTTCACATTTCTGAGATCATCATCAGTAATAGATAAAGAAAAATTTGAAAAAAAAATAGATGGACTATACCTTTCTAGCTGCATTCTTTCTCGAATTGATCTTCTCACACCCGGAGTTTATGGCTCTTCATCTTCTGATTCCTCCTCTGCTGTAGAGTCTGATTCTTCCTCCTTAAGCTCAAATTTTATCTTCTCAGGTTCCTTTGGTTGGACTTCATGTTTAATAACATCTTTTACCTCTTTGATGTTCACCACATCTCGGTTGTGCACAACCTTTTGTGTGACTGGGTTCCAAAGCTTATAACCCTTTAAACCATCCTTATACCCAATAAATATGCGCTTTTCAGATTTACTATCCAACTTGGTTCGTTTCTCCTTTGGAACATGTACATATGCATCACATCCAAATACCCTCAGATGTGAAAGAGAGGGTTTCTTACCAGTCCATACCTCTTGTGGAGTCTTATCCTCCAACGCTGATGAAGGTGACCTGTTGACCAGGTAACATGCAGTATCCACCGCCTTTGCCCATAATTTTTGTCCTAACCCAACACCACTGAGCATGCTTCTTGCCCTTTCCATCAATGTTTTATTCATTCTTTCTGCAACTCCATTTTGCTGAGGTGTATATGGAGTAGTCTTTTGTCGTGCTATACCACACTTCTTATAGAATTCTTCAAATTCCTTGCTGCAAAACTCTCCACCATTATCTATCCTCAGCACCTTTATCTTCTTCTCTATCTGATTTTCCATGAGAGCCTTAAATTCTTTAAACTTGTCAAAGGCTTCATATTTCTTCTTAATAAAATATATCGATGTATTCCTTGAGAATTCATCTATAAATGATACATAGTACATAGACTTACCCAGTGATGGAACCTTCACAGGTCCAAACACATCACTGTGCAGAAGTTCTACTATCTGTTTCGCCCTCTTACTCCTATAGGGGAAACTCACCCGATTCTGCTTCCCATATACACAATTTTCATAGAAATCAAAATCCAGAGAACTATTACTCATACCTTCTACCATACCTTTACCATGAAGTATTCAAAGGCCCTTCTCCCTAATATGTCCAAGCCTTTGATTCCATAACATGGTCTTCTCTCCAGAGACCACTAGATTTTCTGTTCCACTTTGAGGAACCACTGAACTATTACACCCATCAATAACAGTGCTACCTTGCAGCTTGTACAGAGTTCCAATTCGAACTCCCTGCATCAATACCAGTGCTCCCCGAACCATTTTGCAGGTATCCTTCTCAAACACTGTTTTTAAACCCTACATCATCCAGCTTGCTTATAGAAATCAGATTTCTGGCCAATGCAGGAATATGCAGAGCACCCGGAAGTGTTCTAACCCTTCCACCTTGCAACATCAACTTTACTTTTCTGCGACCAATAATTCTAGCCTTCCTATCATCGCCTAAGATCACGTCACCACCATCATATTTCTCATACTCGCAGAACCACTCTCTATGGGGAGTGAAGTGAAAGGATGCACCTGAGTCAATCAACCATGCCTCATGATCTATATGTGTACTTGAAGAAGCCAAGTACACATCCCCACCTTCATCTGAGGTGGTTTTTGCCTCTGAAGAAGGAGTATCATCTGATCCCTTTCCTATATCAAGAGCTTTAGATTTACAATCCCTTTTGTAGTGCCCTTCCTTTCCGCATTTCTAGCACACCACCTTAAAAGGTTTTCCTGGAGATTTAGATCTCCCTCTAGATTTATATCTCCCACTCGATGAATTATTTTTGTTTCTGTTCTGGGATCATCCTTGTACAGACAAGGCATCACCATTCTGGCTCTCCATATTTTTCCGTCTCATCTCCTCTATCAGCAAGGATGGGACTATTTCATCAAACTGCAAGGTAGTTGCATTGCTACCTATTGCAATAACCAGACTATCCCATGAATCTGGTAGAGAACACAACAAACTGATGCACTTATGTTCATCTGAAATTTTAATATCAACAGATGCTAACTAAATTATCATAGTATTAAATGTGTTCAGACGTTCTGTCACTGAGTATCCATCTTTCATCCTCAGGTTATACAACATTTTTTGCAGGAACAGTTTATTCACCAGAGACTTAGATTGGTACAAAGTCCCTAACTTGTCCCACAAATCCTTCACCGTAGCTTCCCCTGATACATTCAGCAATACTGAATCCGAGACACACAATCGTATTGTGCATTTTTCCTTCCGATCCAACTTCTTCCATTCTTCATCAGTCACTCTCGTTGGTTTAGTAACCAGATCTACCACGATCTACTGATCTTTATCCACCGAAAAATCCTCCATCTTGAGTTTCAACAACTCAAAACTTTGACCATTAAATTTCTTGATCTCTATCTTTCCACTGATCACCATCTTCTTTCACCACCAGAATTGATCTCGCAGATCTCCCACTGAACAGGGTCTACCACAGGCCCAAGTGAAACCCCTTAGCAACAAAGGTGTCCCCTTGAAGCCAAAACAGCTCTGATTACAAATGTAGGTTTTAACCCCGTACAGAAATTACCTGCATACAAATTCTAAAACACAGAAAAATAAACAATGCAAGAGCATAACACGTAAAACACATATACACAGAGATTTTCCCACTGGATCCCAAAACCGGGACTACTAGCTTGATTTTTCATTATGTTCCTTTCAATGTTATAATACATATTTATACATGCCGAAGCATCCAATACCATGGACCGAAAACCATCGCGTCTAAAAAACATGTGTGATAATCATGCACAAAACCATAGGTGGGTCTACCCAACCTAACATAGGGTCCAAAACCAAAATTTTTTGGGGCACTGCCCCGGACCCCATAAAGTGGGGTTACGGGTATACCTCAAACTAACCCCCCCGCCCGCTACATAATCGGCAAAACGAAGGGGGACTCCGGGCCCCCTCTAACCCCTCGATTAACTACGTGGGATAATCGTGGAAAGAACATAACACAACCCAACAAATACCAGACCTTCCCTCCACACCAAGTCAGCCTCCCAGAACTTCTACCCCTTCCAGCAACTTCTGCTAGGTATTATCTTCTAGCAGCAGTGAAACTTGAAAGACTTCAATCTCCCAATCTACGACATGAAACAAAGAGGGAGAGGCACCAAAAGTTTGATCTTTTCTTCTCCTTAGACTTCCCCAAACTCACACTTCCTTTGAATTCCCAAAACCAAACTTTGCACTTACTCTTGAGATATCAAACTAGCTTTAGATGTGATGCTCCAAATGACTTCAACTAGCTTGTATTTATAGGCTTCTTATGGGTTGAATTAGGGTCCTTAGGCCAAGTTGATCTCTTCTAGGCCAAATTGGTGTGGACGATACATAAATAATATTTGACATGATACTTAACATGATTCAAAAGCCCCCGGATGTGGGTGGCACTATGGCTTTAAAGGCTCATCATGCAGAACAATAAATCCTAGTACTGCCAGCTGCAGAGCAGCGTGGCTTCCCAAGACTTCACCTTGCGCAAGCGGGAGGGAGTTATTAAGGCTGGATTTGGTAGGATATTTGCATTAATGGATTGCGATGTTCAACACAAAATTATCTATGTTATAATCATGTCGACACTGTATGTTTTCCTCACACCTTACGCTCAGTCTTACGGTGACGGAACCTGGTTAGCTGTGGTCGATGGTGACGGGCTGATTCTTGCACACAGAAGCAAGCTCCAGGCTGACCCTTTCAGCGGTAAGCTCTCCTCAGTTCTTGACTTCAACATTGGTAGTATTGTGCCTCCGGTATTTGTGTCATTTCTACCATCCCTGTATTGTTGTCTCTGGTCTCTCTAGTCTCTCTGCGCCCTACCCTTCGTCATTCATAATGGTTCGATAGGGTAAAAGACGTCGCTCCGGGGGCGTCGTGACAGTGGCTTACACTCAACTGCCGGTCACTCTGTGGAACCTGAGCAGGCGCCCATCAATCTTCCCCCCTCTCATGAGGCTGTGCCACCTTTGAGCTCTGGGCGCAAGCCAATTCCTAACAGTGCTTTCCAAACCACGCATTTTAAATTTCAAAGCAATTTGAACAGGCCTCTGATTACTGCTCACATCACTATAATCCTTTCAGAAGAAGAAAATCAAGTCTCCCCTCTGGCATGCATCGCTCATGATCCTTCCCAAAGTAGTGAGCATTCCATGGATAAATATAGCCCGGAGAATTGGAAAAGTGATAAGTCTAGTCAGGAGGAAATTCCTAAAAGTATTCCGCCCCTTGAAGACATAAGCCCGGTTTTTTAAGAAGGGACTCTTGGCACCACAAGTCACTCCATGGCGATCCTTGTCAGCGAGATGGATGGCAATGAGAGTTTGAGGACCGACAATGCGTGTCTGGTTGAGGAGAAGACTCCTGGTAAGGCTAAGGAAGTTTAGTGCCACCTGGGACCACTTTTTTCCTTTTTGTTTTTGCTACTGCTCAAATGACCACCTACAGGCATCTTCGCTCATAGTCAAGGTTCAACACTTATGGCCTATTGTTTTGGCATCCCGTTGGGAAATGGTGATTCACTTACTAGCTAGTTTGCAATGATTTTAAGCTTCTGTTGCCAATGTCTATTTCTCAGCTAAACATGTCATCCTCTGGGTTTTATATCTAGTTTATCGCTATATGTAACTGGTCTCCCCAGCTTCTTTTTGTAAGGGGGCAGTTCTGCTGTGTTGAGTGCCCTCGAGCTCTGATCTCTGAGGCCTCAACTCTATGTAAAAATATTCTTCTTTTCAGTTAATAGAATTTAGTATTTGCAGAGAAAAAAAAAACATGATTCAAAAGCCCAAGAATGGTCTCTTTGAATGTACAATGACTCTCTAAACTTAATATTAATTCTGGGAGTCCAAAATGGGGACTTTGACTAATATAATGATGACCCAAGCATGAAACCCATGCTTTAATAAGTCATTGTTACAATAATAAAAAAGATTTTATTTATTCTTTTGAAAAGTACATTTCATGATGAATCAAGTACATTAATGAGGACCGAACATAGTTACATTTTCCAATAGATGTGACCTGTGAAACTCTTTCAAGAGAAAACCCAACTGGAAGGTGAGACCACTATGCTCTCTTTCTATAAATAAAAAATGGTTGCGAATACAAATAAGTATGTCCTTTGTCCCATGGGATACTACAACGAAAAAATAATCTCTATGTTCTTTTTCTCTTATCCCTCAGTTTTGTTTTCTCATCTATGGACCAAATCCACTCGAAAAGAATGGAACTCCTTTTTGTCCGAGTGGTCTTGTTATAACATAGCCTAATAGCCCACTAGTAGTTAGGCTTGACTACCTCAAATATTAACCAAAGTTAAAATATGGACTCTTATAGAGTATTATTCATCACAATAATGTGGTTAGCCTCTTTTCCATCAATTACAGGGGCTGATGTGGCATCCTTTCGAATTATGGTGCTGAAAATAGGAAGGTCAAATTATGAGTGGCATAAATTTTAAATACAAACTTCGAATAAGCCTATTATTGCACCATTGGAAAGATATTTGTGTGCATAATATGAAAAAGAAGTGCAACACTAAAGAGGAAAAATATTTCCCCATAAAAACATTGTTTGATGCCTCTAAATGCTCCCAAAATCTTTTAGACCCTGATTTTCCAAACTGGGTACCATCGTTAAAAATGGTCCTGTGAGTTTATTCCTCCACTTTTTCAACTCCTAAGGAATCAATATAGATGAAAAAAAATGAAATGATCTAATACAGATCACAAATCCCCATTTTGGTAGGTTTTTGGTCACAAAACGTTTCTACTAAATGAGATGAAGCACCTTCCCTCGGGTGTATTGTTTCACTTTGCTTGGAAGTTTCCATTTCAACCCATTATTCCAAACATCATGCTACTCATATCTTTTATTTTTGGACCTCTTATGAAATTTTTTATCCTCTATCAAGTATGCCTGAGCAATTGGTGCCAAATGCTCCATAGAAGGTAGGACGTGTTCCTCTTCATGATCTAGAATGGAAAGCTCGTAGAGCTTTATATTCTCCACATTCACAACCAACTAAATGTCCATTAATGACAATAAACTAAGTCAATAGGAATTATCTCCCACCTTTTCTAGTATCTCAAAGGGACCATGTCACAGATCCTTAATTTTCATAACATGACCCTATAGCCTCTCCTTGTTCAACTGTAACCATACTTTGTCCCCACCTTGAATGAATTCTCTATTCTATGTTGATCATACATGGCCTTGTATTTTTCCTATGACTTATGCAATGTCTCCTTTACATGTATATGGATCTGCCTGATCTTGTCAATAATTTTTCAGCCCTCAAGGCATCTCCTATAAGATCCTCCCTCTCTCCTCTTTACTCCCCATATGCAATACCAAAATGTGAAAGTATAAAATTTCCAAAACAAGTTTTAAATGGGGACTTACCAATAGAAGTGTGGACTACTCCAAAAAAAGTTTCATATGGGGACTTACCAGTAGAAGTGTTGACTACTCTATTATACGATCACTGCATATATACCATATTGTCAACCTAATTCTTAAAATGCTTCTCATTATAACCCCACAAAAGTTGCGCCAAGTATTGTTAACTACTTATGCTTCCCCATTTTTCTGATGATGGAATGTTATAGACCTATCTAAATTCATGCCGATATTTACCCATAATGTAGTTTAAAATGCACTGAGAAATCTCGTGTCCCTATTTGAAATGATGCTCCTTGGTATCCCAAAGTGCACCCAAACTTGTCGAAAGAATAAGTTCATTGCTTCTTGCCAACTAATGGTGTTTCTAAAATGCATTAGAACACACATATTGTTGAACCTATCAACTTGTATGAAACGATAGTCATGTCCCTTCCTTGTTATTGATAAACCTCGCACAAAGTCCATGGAAATGATTTCCCAAGGATGAGTGGGTATAGGTAAGTGATGATACATACCATATTTATTGTTTCTATGCTTGCTAGAAACATACATATTTTTATGAACCTTACTACTTTTTCTTTCATCTTGGGCCAATACACATACCTCGACAAGTTTCCCATTCTCTTCCTTACAAAAAATTGCCTAACAACCTTGGAGGTGTGAGCCTTTCTAATTAGCTACAAACATTCACTTTTAGGAACACATAAAATAATCCAACATGTAGAGTAATTCATCCTAGAGAGTAACACGAATTTGGTTCTGTGACTACTGAAACACCTAATTGAAGTCCTCATCATTCAAATTGCCTCTCTCTGTGAATCATGGGTGAATGACTCCATGTGCATCAGAGTTCCCAAATATATGATTTTTGATGTTGGTTGCCTTGAAAGCATGTCATCCAACTTGTTTGTGCTTCCCTTGTTATACTTGATCACTAAATAAAACTATTGTAGAAACCCCATAAACTTGTAATGCCTAGCTTGTTGTGGCTTACTTTAGATTTGCAGGTACTATAGTGGCTAGTGATCTGTGTAGATTATTGTCTCATTTCCCATTAGATAGTGCTTCCACTTCTTCACATATTTCACCAGGGCGTAAAGCTCCTTGTCATAGGTAGGCTAGTTAAGAACTTCCCCATGAAAGACTTCATAATTTTATCTTAAAGATCTTCCTCCCTTCATCAACACTCCTCCCATAGAATACCCACTCGCATATGTTACCACTTTTAAGGGATACTCTAAGATTGGTAATGTTAGAATTGGTAGTTGACTTATCTTCTTCTTTAGCTCCCAAAAGGATTAATGTTGAACCTTTCCCCACTGGAAACTCTTTCTACCTTTTTTATGGCGTGGAGTGGTGTTGCTACCATTGAAAATGTGGCTGTGAATTTCCTTAGGTATTTTGTTTCCCCAATGAAAATCCTAAGATCAAAAACATTAGTTGGCACTAACCATTTTGTGATGGGCTCTATGTTGGGAGCATCTATTTTTATCTCTCCTCCACCTATCACATACCCTAGATAAACCAAATATTGTTGTGCAAAATCACACTTCTTGAGATTTTATAGCAGTTGGTGCTTCTTTACTGTCTCCAACATAGACATCAAATATGAGATGTGCTCCTCGCAAGTAACAATGTATACTAGTATATCATCCAAATAGATAGTAACAAATGAATCTAAAATAGTGATCATTATATCATTTATTAACCTATAAATTTATTTGATGCATTGCATAGTTCGAATGGCATGACTACCAACTCATACAAAGATTGCGTAGTTTTGAAGGCGGTCTTCCAAGTATCGTATTATTTAACTTGAACCTGGTGATATCTAAACTTTAATTCTATATTGGTGAATTATTTCTCTTACTAAAAATAATCCAAAAGATCATCTATCCTAGGAAAAGGGTACCTATTCGTGAGAATGATTTTGTTCAACACCCTATAACCAATACACATCTGCTAAGTGCCATCCTTCTTTGGAATAATGACAATGGGTGACCCACATGGGGATGTACTTGGTCAAATGACACCATTTCCCAGTATTTGTTGCAATTTTTTCTTCACCTCACTCACTTCTATAACATACTTCTTGATGTACATCCCAATTTTTGGTGATGGGGAGTCTGACACTAGTTGGATCTCGTGCTCCACTTCCCACTTGGGTGGTAACTCTTTAGGCTTTCGAAACACTCCCCTATATTCGTATATAAAGTCTTCCATATGTTGATTGTGTTTCTTATTATGCCCCTCCGGGTATGCCTTTCCTCTTACAAACTCTTCTACAACTAACTTTTCCTTAGAAAAAGGAAACATACTTCTTGTTGGCACTTACTAGCGAAATTTTCAACTTGCCTTTATGTGCATTAATGGTGAATGAATTTCCATCCTTCACGAGTTAGTATTCGTTGGATCTCGACATGAATATTTCATCTCACATGTACATCTAGGGACTTCCAAACATGACTCCACATACATCAAGGGGAACTACATCTGCTTTTACCTCATCAATAAAATCAACACTGATGGAAAATCTAAACTAATTTTCTACCTTCAACTTTGCATCCTTATTGCCATCCTAATGTATATGGGCTTGGATGATCATAAACTTCCAATACCAATTTTTTTACCAGCTCTGCTGTAATGAGATTCACCTATGATCCTGATTCAAATAGAGCATCAATCTTTGTCTTCTTGACTTGTGTCTTTATTGGGAAAAGAATCGTCATTTCTTTATCTTCTTGTTGCTGAAAGTTACTCAAATTCACCTCCTTTTGCACTGACGTATAGAAAATATTCTCATCCACATCTAAGATGCTTTCAAGCTAGTTGTTTGAATCAGTGGCCATGAGATTATTCTTCTTGTTGTCTTTAGTTTTCTTCTTCGAGTTAAGCACTAGATGCAACTTCTAACACTTCTCCTCTATATGGTCATCAATGTTGGAGTGTTTGTAGTGGTTCTTGGGATCTTTTCACTGGTTTTTTGTGGTTTTCATATTTTTATCCTCATCCCCCATTCCACTTCCTATTCCCCTCATTAGAAGCAACACATTTTCTCCTTCTACTTCATTCCACTTGATTTCCCTTTCTTCAAGCCTATGTTCTCTAGGTACAATTCTTGTACATAAGGCATGTCCAATGATATGGGCTTCAAAAGCATCAATTTCTTCCATAGATAGTTACGTATACCCCGAAAATACTTCAGTGCATGTGGGTTCTTTGGGGAGATACCCAACATTATGGCAATCTTTCTGAACTATCTATTGTACTCCAATATGCTCTGCCATGGCTTTTTCCTAAAGTAGTGCCACCACATGGATTAATCCTCTACATACACAATAGGGCTTTGAAGTCCTCCCACTTAGTCACTAAAGAATATCCCTTCAACCTCAAGGTCTCAGTATGATTATCCCACCATGTTAGGCCATGGCTCTATAATTTTAGCCACACAAATGAAATCTTCTATTCTTCCTAAATATGGTGGATATTGAAATACACTTCTAATTGTTGCAATGTTGAAATTTGATGACTAAAAAAAAGTTTCCTGCAATACCAACCTGGTTTTAATTTCACCTTACCACTCCCATTCAGTTAAATTCCCTTTCCCATAAACATACATTCGACATATAGAATTTTGGAAATCAAATTTTCATACTAAAACTCATGGGACTCTCAACACATGCAAAAAATAAATATGGACATAACCAAACCAGCCACACATAAAAATACACATAGATTTTTGATCAACTTAGACCCAGGGAAAACCCATTCAATCTTCTCTTGCAAAAACTTGTTAGAGAGCTCTTAAAATTTATTTATCTTTCAAGTTTAAGAAAAATACATTTGCGGACAAAACAAAACAAAAAAATAGAACTTATCTCTTCAACCCAAAACTCCTTGAAAATCATGCCCACTTTGCCTCGATTTCTATGTTGACTTGAAGCTGAAAATATGTAGTGTACAGATACGACTATATAGACTATACTGTACGAACTCCGTACGGATTGTACAGATTTTTTTCTTTCTTTTCAAAAAACGTCTCTCAAACGGGATACAGCTCACAACATTCAATGTTGTTTGTATTGTACCATCTGTTGTCTTCTATGCCTTGATTTCCATGCCCATCTTTGCCCAGAAATCACACCTTCAGCTCGCTGCAACAAGTTTCTCCTTTAGAACTTTTCTCCAACTCTCAACCTCCTTTCTCCAATCTGCTCATAAAGAATGAATTCAATCTCTCTTTTCTTTCCCCACCTTTTGTTTCCCTAAATGTCTTTTGGGCAGCCCTAAGATCTAATGGCTCAGATTCATTTAGATCAAGGGATGAGAATAAATATGCATTTAATTCTCACTTTCTATATTTTAACTCACCCATTAAATAAAGTACCCATATTGTACGTTATGTCTAAAGTCACTTTTCACTTTATAATTTAACATTGAATTTACCACTTATAAAGTTGCTTTCACTTTATAAACTCACACTCAGGAAAAGAATTATTTTGGACACTTTTCCCTAGGTTGAGACTAACCCATGGGAAACCACTTGTCCAAGGTACATTAAAAATCAAAACTCCCTCTTACCGAGGAAATTGTTTCTCACCACACCCATTTTGTCCTTGAAATGGACATGCTTGCCTCTTGGCAAGGACTTCATAAGAACATTGGGCACCTGCTCATCTATTGATATATACTCCAACTTCATTGCCTCGTTATGAACATCGTCCCCGATGAAATGATATCTGATGTTAATGTGTTTTGAGTTGTCATGAAACATTATATTCTCCGAGAGTTTAATGAAACTCTGATTATCATGGTGAATAACCATCATTCTCAACTCCTGATGAAATAAGTCATACAACAACTTCTGAATCCAAATGGCCTCACAACTAGCCTTACTAGCAGCCATATACTCAACCTTGGAAGAGCTCAAAGAAACTTACTTTTTCTTTTGACTGAACCATGACACAACTGTCGAACCCAATCCAAAGCAACACCTTGAAGTGATTTTTCCATCAAAAACACATCCTTCCCAATTTTAATATGTGTAACCTACCAACCTCACTCCATCTCCCCGCTTATAGTCCATGCCATAATCAAAAATCCCCTAAACATAGTGAAGAATGTGCTTGGTTTTCAACTACCTAGTGAACCTTCCTGGGCCTAACCATGAACTGCCTAAGTGTGTTGAGTGTAAAGCATAAATCTGGCCTAGTGTTGACCAAATACATCAAGGACCCAACAAGTTTCCTATACAATGTGGGATCCACCAAACTAGAATCTAAAGCATGAAGCTTCTTCCAGTTGGTGATCATAGGTGTATACATGGGTCTACAGTCTTCCATGTGAAATATTCTCAACACATCCACATCATACTTCCCCTGGCCCAGAAAGATATGCCCCTCCTCCTGCCACACCTCAAGCCCCAAAAAGTAATGCATCAGCCCAATGTCCTTCATCTCGAAATCCATAGCAAGATCCTCCTTGCAACCCCTAATCAATCTCTCTGCCCCAGTAATGAAAAAGTAATCAACATACAACATAAGAATGAGTGCATCATCCCTTACAACAATGTAGTATAGGTTCGGATTTGCATCACTCTTAATGAAACCCATCTATTGCAAGTAAGTATCAATCCTAAAATACAAAGCTCTCAAAGCTTGCTTAAGTCCATAGAGTTCTTGCCTCAACTAGAATACATGGGTCTCCCACCCAAGTACCTTAAAGCCCTATGGTTGCTTAACATACACCTCTTCCTCTATAACCCCACTCAGAAACGTGGCCTTATGATGAGCCCCATAAATGGGTAATTATATGGGCTCATTTTACCTCCTAACATAGTTAAATCAACCATTCTCTTAGCTTATTTCATGTCTTTTTATTATATTTATGCTTATGGAGTGACTTGAGATATTTATGATGCCATGAGGTCTAATATGTGTTTAATGCAGATTTTTGTTGAATTTTGAAGACAAAGTCAAAGATTCAGTGTACAATTGGCAACGATAATTTGAAGTGGACAAAGGAGATGATTTATAGGAGGGAATCCCCCTCATTTATTACTCCCCATCTCAACTTCCGCTTTCATGCAGTTCGGAGTACAAACAGCCAAATCAATGCACTAGGAGGTAGCCGAGCAAGTGGAGGATAATTGATGTGTATCTCGAGTTTTGGGAGCCAAGCCTCTCTGATTTTAAGGAAGCTCTTGGGAGCTTCAGTTGTATAAGTAGAAATGCTTAGGGCCTCACTAGGGTAAAAATTTTTCGGATTCTTGTTGTACTTTACCTATTGTAAAACTCTGCTCAACTTCAAGTTTACTTTTGTGGACTATTGTAATCCTATTATTGTTTTGATAATAAAGATGAGATCCTTTTTGAGCTAGCACTGAGTTACCTCAAAGGGCCGAGTCTCTAGGGTTAGGGCCCAATCCAAGCAGCCAAGCTCCTCTTGTTTGTATTTATATGCTTTGTTTTAGTTTATGGATTAGTTGTTGTTAGATGAATTTCTTTCTTGGTTAAGAATAGGTTGCTTTTGATGGTTTAGTAGTTTACTTTCATTTGTTCTTTTTATAACAGGTTAAGCAATGATATAAATAAGATTCAAAAGGCGTCCTCTTTTCCTCCCTTTGGGACCATGAATTGAGGCAAAGACCCTCTTGCTGCCCCAAAAACACAGATTTTCCTTCTCCATAGGATTTCTAGTGTTTGCAGTTTGTTAGAAGGTTAATGCTTTGTTTTATATCTTTTCCACCATGCTCATTCCTGTATTTTCAATAAGTCTTATTCCATGCTTTTTTTCATTGTAGCATTTTTTAGTATTTACTTCCATAGATCATAAGTTAGACTAGCTTGATGCAAAATTCTGTTTTTTAGATATACTCATGTCCTTGCTTGCTTGATCTTATTGGTTGACTGTCAGTTCTTTTGTAGCAGATCCCTTCTCATAGTAGGTCATCCTATCAGCCATCACATTCTCCCTAATCCATGCCCTACAGGTCACCCAAAGTTCACCTCAAATCTCCCTTAGTTTTCTGTTCTTTTCCATAAAACTTCTTCCTCCCTCTTTGAGTGAACCCAATCATCTTCCTCTCTCATAGTGATTATTGGTGGACCCTAGGTTCCTTAACCCATCATCCCAACCTTCAACCACCTTTTCCACCCACTCTCACACCCTCCAGACCTTCAAAACTGCTCTCAGTATCCTCCTGTAGACCTCCTGTAGACCTCTTGTAGATCCACTGTGTCCTCCTGTAGATTTTCCTGTAAGCTTTCTTTTGAAGGCCGATTGTGGGAAAAGCCTCCAGAAGGCCACCCGAGACCTCCTAGGACCCATCTACACCATCCTACATCTCCTCAATTCCCAAAGTTTCCCTTCAACACCACCTATTCGCTTCCACCTTCATACACAATAAAATACATGCATGTCAATTTCACATAAAAATACATAAAAATCCAAAAAGATGTTTTTTGCTCATTTACTTCTAGTAATAGCTTGAGTAGATTTTGTTTACTTCCTTGAGTAGGTAATTGTATTCATTTCATGGTTTTCATAGTGCTTTCTGCAAAAGTAGGATTAGTTGGTTAAGTAGAGTTTGCGAGGTCTACTTTACATTTCAGCCTTTTTCCTTTCTACGATTAGAGTAGCCTCTGAAGAGTAAGCTTTCCTTTCTTTCATCACATATAGAGCTTCTTCTAGAATCCATAGAAGTTTGCTTGAGCTCCTAGTGATCTTACGCCAACTAACCAAGTGACAGCCTGCAGTAAGAACTAGTACTTGTGCATACAACACCGTCGCTTCCAAGTTTGTTACGAACTACCAGGTTGATAAGAGTAAAGTAGGCAGCCCAAAAGTTGTAGCATTATTACTGCAATACTGGTGCTCACCACTTTTTCGCATCGTTTCTAGGGAAGCGTCAGAGTATTTTGTGATTACTGCTTTCTTCTATTTTTTATCACCATATTCTCCTAAATATTTTATCTTAGCAAAAGTAGAATAGTCATTTCTTTCAGTTTCTGCATTTCCTTGATTTTCTTTTCAATTTTGCAAATTTCATTTCAGCAAGAGTAGACTAGTCATTTCTTTCAAGTTCTGCATTTCCTTGCTTTCCTTTTCAATTATGTGAATTTAATTTCAGCAAGTTCATTTCAGTTAGTTGCAATTTGTTTTGTTCAATCCATCTCAGTTTTGTAGGTACAATCAGTGAAAAAAAAACAAAAACCAACCAAAAATATTTCATTTCATGCCCCGTAGGAATAGAGATAATTCAAGAAAATTCTTGCCCAACACCCCCACTACATCATAGAGTGAACCTTCTCTCTTCTTCAGTGGCAGTGATCAAGAAGAACCTTTAGGTGAACAACCAAAGATATTTGAAGAACCTATAAGGGAAGAAGAAGAAGAAAACATCCCTCCTGAACCAATGGCTGAAAATAGAAATGCTAGGGGAAATGGAGAAAGAATAGAGGGTACCTTTCCCATTTGGGAGACCAATGGGGACACCAAAATGAAGAATATAAGCCCTTTGGCCCTACCTCACTTCCATGGTTTTACTACAGAAGATCTTGATACCTTTTTGTTTGAGTTTGTTGTCATCTGTCGAACCTATGGCTATGTAGAAGATGAGAAAAAGTTAAAGCTATTCCCTTCTACTCTCAAGGATGCAGCATTGCACTGGTTCATGAGGTTACCTCGCAATAGCATCACAACTTGGGCTCAGATGCAACATGCCTTTAATGAGAAGTATCGAGACTACTATAGGTCAAAAGATACCAAAGAAGAAATCTTCTGAATGACCATGGGAAGTGATGAATCCTTGGAAGATTATGAAGAGAGGTTCCAACTCAGTTACAAAAGGGCCAGGTGTACACTTGACCCTAAATCTTTGAAGTTGGTCCTACTCAAGTGAATTCCAAAAGACCTTCTCGACACCCTCCATCTACTGGCTGGGGGAGACATATACCAACTACCTTATGTGGACATAAAGACTATTTTTAGGAACCATTCTAGAGCAGCCAAAAAGAGAAGTAGGGGGAGTCAACCCATAGCTATTACCTCCTCTTCCAATTCATCCATTAAAGGTGAAATTGGAAACATGCTGGAAGACTTCAAAAGTGAGATGATGCAGACTCTTGCCATGCAAATGGATACCTTGCATATCAAAAGAAAACAAGAGGAAGCAGAGAGGGCTTTGGCCATCTTTTGTCCTAGATGCACCAGAAGGCATCTTAGGAATGAATGTCCATTGAACTCTATAGAGGTTTGTTTAGTTTGTGAAGAATATCATTCTATAGATAAGTGCCCTTCCTTACCCAAACATAAAGCTGTATACCAAGGGGCTGAAGGAGCCACTAAACCACTCTATTTCATGAACCAAAGGAGACTGCATGGACGTAGACCATACTAGCAGGGGATGCAAGGGACATCTTAGGCATACTACTACCCCAACCAAGTCACTTCCATACCTTCTTGGGGCTCTCCAGCTCATCCTTCCTGGTCCATGCCTCCCCCTTGGTCCTTTCCATCTCAATATCATGCCCAACTAGCCGCTCATTCATTTTAATCCTATGTTCAGCTGAAACCTCAGTGGAATGCATCTCATCAGGGGTGGAGGCCCCAGTACAACTCTCCTCCCGCTCTTTTGCCTCCACCACCTACTTAATCACAACCATTACCTCCTGCTCCACCTAGGAAACCCCAAATCCCTGCCCAGTCGAACCCGAACTCGAACAACAAATAGGCTCAACAAGTATATAGTGAGGAAGCATCATGCCCAACTTATGCTATGGAGATTCAGGAGATTAACCTGTGATTTGGGAAGGTTCTCCCAAATAGCCAGCCTCCACCCAGGGAGGTTGAGGAAGATAAAGAGGAAAGTGAACCTAAAGCAACTCCACCCTTTCTTTAGAGACTATCTGGGACAACACAGCCTACCCTAGAAGAAATTGAACCACTGGGAGAATTGAAACAATTATGTGTGAAGATACCACTTCTCCAAGCCATAAAAGATGTTCCTATCTACAATAGGTTGATCAAAAAGAAGTTCTTTAGGTATCTAGGAAGGTGCAAGAGAGATGCCCCAACCATCAATGTCATAGGACAACTGTCCGACCTGATGTTGGGGCAGGTAATCTGTCTGAAATATCTAGACCCTGGGAGCCCAGTAGTTGATGTCCACATCAATGGCACCATGATCCAACATACCATGATTGATTTGGGAGCTGCCATTAATGTGATGATAAAGGACACAATGCTCAAACTTAATCTCCAGGGCTCCTTGAGGAAGACCACGATAGTACTGTAGCTAGCAGACCGCTCCATCGTGACCCCTAAAGGGATTATGGAAGATGTGATGGTCTCCATTGATTCTTGGGAGTACCCTGTTGATTTCTTAGTTCTCCAGCCAAAGGCAAAGCTCACTGGGTATCCTCTCATCTTGGGAAGAACCTGGTTAGCTACTGCCGATGCCTACATCAAATGTCAAGCTAGGAACATGACCATAAAGAATGGGCATATGTCCAAGCAGTTAATCCTATACCCTCCTGCCCAACCCTTGTTAGAACATGATCTACCTCTCTGGTTGGAGGAGGAGGATGAGGATGAAGTCTATTCTGCACCACTTTATGCATTGGAAACCGCCATGGGGGGAAAACTGCAAGATGAGGATGATATGATTGAAAACCTGATTTAGAATCCACCCCCCAGTGTATTACCATTAGAGGACATAGTGAGAGAAACCCAAAAAGACCCCTCAACTGATCTTTGTGTGGTCGACCTGACCTCTCTCCATGTTAATAATATAGAGTTCAGCCCAAAAAGAACCTTGAAAATCAATCCATCCCTATCCACTTTCTAGGAGAAGGAGCTGTGCAGCTTATTGAGAAAACATTTAGATTCCTTCACCTAGAGTTATAATGAGATGAAAGGAGTGCACCCTTCAGTATGTACTCATCATATATACATTAAGGACGATTGCAAACCAGTCAGGCAGCCTCAAAGGAAGATGAATCTAGCACTTAAAGACATTGTTAAGGAAGAATTGCAAAAATTGCTTGATGTCAGATTCATCTACCCCATCTCTGACAGTGAATGGGTCTCTCCTCTGGTGCTAGTGCCAAAGAAAAATGGCAAGTGGAGAATCTGTGTCGACTATCAGGAATTGAACAAAGCCACTAAAAAGGACCATTTTACTTTACCTTTCATAGATCAAGTGTTAGATGGTCTGGTGGGGAAAAAGTTTTTCTCCTTCCTAGATGGGTTTAACGGGTACAATCATATTCAAATCAGCCTGGAAGACAAAGATAATACCACTTTCACTTGTCCTTGGGGTAACTTTGCATATCGGGTCCTTCCTTTTGGTTTGTGAAATGCTCCAGCCACTTTTCAAAGAGTGGTATTGAGTATAATTTCTGAACTAGTTCATGATACAGTAGAAATATATATGGATGATTTTACTCCTTATGGTTCTGAGTTTCAGGAAGCTTTATCTAACCTAGGAAAATTTCTAGACAAGTGTATTGATATGAACCTATCCCTGAGTCTAGAAAAATGTGAATTTTTTATGACTGAAGGGACCGTGTTAGGTCATGCAATATCTCAACAAGGACTGCAGGTGGATGCCAACAAGATTGCCATCATCCAAAGGGTCCCACCTCCTCAAAAGGTGAGAGATGTCAGAAGTTTGCTAGGCTTAGCTGGGTATTACAGAAGATTCATTAAAGATTTCAGTAAGCTAGCCTCCCCTTTTTTTTTCCTTTTAGGAAAAGATGTTGAGTTCATATGGTCTGAAAACTGTCAAGAAGCCCTAGATACCTTGAAAAGAAAGTTAGTAACGCCCCGATTCTTAAAGGCCAAAACTGGGCCCTACCCTTTCACATTCACACAGATGCCTCGAACAAAGCAATAGGAGCATCCTTAGGAAAAATTGATGAAAAATTGCCTTATGCCATATACTTTATAAGCAAAAACTTGTCCAAGGTAGAGCTAAACTACAAAGTGACCGAGAAGGAACTCCTAGCTATTGTGCATTCTTTAAACAAATTCAAACACTATATCACAGCCTATCAAACCTTCGTGCACATTGATCATGCTGCAATTAGATATTTAATGAACAAACCAAATGTAAATGCTCGCATTATTAGATGGTTGCTTTTATTACAGCAGTTTGATTTTACCATTATTGATAAGCCTGGTAAAGAAAATGTTGTTGCTGACTTTTTGTCTAGAGTAAATTTGCTTGCAGGTTAAGAAGAAATGGTGGATGACCAAATGCTAGATGAACATATGTTTTCTATTTCAGTACTCTCTCCATGGTTTGCTGATATAGAAAACTACTTGGTTTCAGCACAGTTTCCACCACACTTGTCCTCAAAAGAGAAGAGCAAGATAGTAAGGAAAAGTTCCCCTTTCACCTGGATTGGGGGTAATCTCTTCAAACTTGGCCTAGATCAGATCTTGAGAAGATGTGTCAGGGAGGAGGAAGTCTTTGACATTCTCCTAACCTTTCATGACGGGCCTTGTGGAGGTCATTTTGCAGCAAGAAGAACTGCCTTCAAGATATTGCAAGCCAGCTACTATTGGCCCGCTCTTCATCAAGATGTGAAGAGATACACCATCCAATGTGATCAGTGTCAAAGTATGGGGAAACCTACTCCAAAGGATGAGATTCCCATACAACCTCAAGTGACCTTTGAGCCATTTGAGAAGTGGGGCATGGACTTTGTGGGTCCTTTCAGCCCTCCTTCAAAACCAAAACAATACATCATTGTATGCACCAATTACCTGACAAAGTGGGTAAAAACAAAAGCAATCAAAGCAGCAATAGAGGAAAAAGTAGCTGAGTTTTTGATAGAAAACATATTCTATAAGTTTGGGTATCCAAGAGAATTGGTCACAAATCAAGGTAGTTAGTTCACTTCCAATTTGAGTGAATACCTACTCACACATCATAAAATCAAGCATAGGACTTCCACCCCTTATGATCCACAAGCCAATGGGCAGGTGGAAGTCACTAACAAAGCTTTGGAAGGAATTCTAACCAAGGTAGTGAGTAGCAGTAGAAAATATTGGGCAGACAGATTAGTTGGGGCCACCTGGGCCTACAACACAACACGGAAGACCACCACAATGTTCACACCCTATGAATTGGTCTATGGGAAGAAGACTTTGCTGTCAATAGAATTTGAGTTCAATACACTAAGCATGGCAGCTCAGCTAGACCTGGACCTTAGCCATGCATAGAAGGAAATGTTATTCCAGCTCAATGGATTGGATGAACAAAGATTGCAGGCCCTTCTCCACACAGAGGTAGTTCAGCTTCAGAGGAATATATGACATGACAAAAATATCAAGGAGAAGCAATTCCAAGAAGGAGATTGGGCATTGCTCTATGATTCAAGGTATAAAGACTTCAAAGGCAAGCTGAGGACAAGATGGTTGGGACCCTACACTGTGGAAAAATGTAATGACAATGGTTTAGTTCTAATCAGAACCATTGATGATGAAGCCATCCCCATGCTTGTTAATGGACATAAGTTGAAAGTTTACAAGAATCCTCTCTCCAAGCGAGAGTTCATTGAAGGTTTGAATAAGACAGTGATGGTAGTGGAGCATGTCTTAGCCTCCACTTCACCCACTTACTAAATGAAAAGAAAAAAGAAAAATAAGGACTCAAGTGAAAACCTCCATGAGGTGCTTGAGTCCTATCATTGGGTTGAAAATCTCTCCTGAGGCAGCCCAGTCATGTCAATAAAACAAAAAGAGTAAAGAAAAATGGAATAAGATCCCTGGGTGAAAACCTCCCTTGGAGGCACCTAGGGCAAGTAAGTAGGGTGAAAGCCTCCCTGAGGCACCCTGGTTGTTTTCAAAAAAAAAGAAGGAAAAGAGAATTGAATTTTAATGTGGATTGTAGGTTTACAGGGGAACACAGGGAGCAAGAGAAGATTCCACAGAGCCCTGATACTCACACCAGCACCTATTTCAGCTCTTCCACACTCTTCTCCACCATTTCTAACCTTTCTTCCACCCACTGTGTTTTTCCTAGAATCTGTGTGTTCTACAGGAGGCTCTGTGTTTTCTACAGGAGGCTCCTGTAGGAATTACAGAGAGCCATAAATGGTTCCAAAAAGCAGTTTGAGGGGCAAGGAAGCTTTATAAAGGACATGTAAACCCTCGTACAGCTATCAACCCTCCTTTCCATTCATTCCACACCTGCATCACATCATCATCATCATTTTCTTCCTTCCTATCACAGAAAAACACAAAAAAGCAGTTTTTAGTAAAAAGGAAAATAAAAAACAAAAATAAGAAAGGAAATAGCACCTCAAATTTCACCTATAGCTTACCTAGTATCTCTCCATCCCCATCTACATATTTGGCATCATCTTCACAGCTCCCAGCACAAAAATAAGATGAAATTTCAAGGGGATAAGAAGCTACAGGAGCTCCTGTAGGAATTCCTGTAGCAGCTGATCCCATTAAAATCAAGCCACAACAGCAAAGGAAGCACAACCATGAGGATTGAATGAGACATATGAAGCTTGAAGCCAGCTAGAGGGTATCTGCACAAGACAAATAGCCACACCTCAGAAAGCAGATAGCATGTAGCAAAAGAAATACAAGCATGCAGCAGCAGAAGGAGCCAAAATACCTCACAGCACATACATTTGACTCACAAGTAAGTGACTAACCCACTCCTCTGTTTGCACTTGTGTAACTGAAATATATGGATGAGTAATGAGATGGTTGAGGTAGAACAAGGAAATGTGGCCAGTTAACTTGGCCACCTTCATCTAGTTGACTGCACTCATCCGATGATTTCACCCTCACGTGCGCATAGTCAACTTAGAGAAAGATACTAAGGACAGCTAGTGGAGGGTATGCAAAATACGATGCAATAATGAGAGGTGATTGTGGGAAGAAACCATGATGACAAGGCAGGGGGGGGCCAACGTTCCAAATATCGCCAACATACATTTTTTCCAGCTTATCCCCATCATCAGAAATATCTAAAAGAAGTAATAAGTACTCCTTGAAGCACTCTCACCACCTTTTCCTTCATTCTCTCCTCATAAACTTAGCTACAACAAACTCCTTGTCACCCCATAGCCTCGAAACCGTCGTTCTCCATCGATCTCACCCATCCTCCTGCTCTTGGCATTGTCTACAAGAGCACTTACAGGTTCTACAGGAGCACCTACAGGCAGTTCTATAGGAGGGGCAGTGAGCTGTTTTTTAGAAGAAAACACGGGTTTTAAGCACGATTTCTGGCTTGAGGAGGTAGGTTCCATGCATACCCACCTTGATTATCAGTATTTGCAAGGAATTATGTCATTTTTAGGAGGAATTGAGTCCATAGAAAGAGAGGAATTACATAAAAAAATTCTGCCTGTTTAAAAAAAAAAAACACAGTTTTCCTCTGTTTTCTTGTTTCTTCAAAATTATTGTTTCCATCTCTACATTTGGTGTTCAAAATGGGCATAAGCACAATGACATGAGGATTCATGAGGAAGGAGCCCACTAATTCAACCAAGCTCCATGAACATCCCCAAGTAGTGGCCATATTCACAAGGGAAAATTGGATGACCTTTTTTGAGAAATTCTGAGGGTTTGATGAGGAAATTGCCTAGGAATTTTCCCTTTCTGTAGTCCCTCACTCAAGAACACATGCCATTGTCGCTTTTACAGGTCTTTCCATGGAGATAACCCCAGAATTTATCAGTAGGGTTACTACCCTTCCTCTTGGATTACCTTGGAGAAAAGATGAAAAACCCATTGGATATGCTGTCAAGAAAAACTTCTTCCAAAACAATGAACATCCTATAGAAGATAAAAATAGCATTAGAAGGGCTAGCATACCATACCCTTGGGATGAGGTTAGTTACAAAATCATCAAATATATTTCCTATGAGGGGAGGTACAACATAGTCTATAGCTACCATTTTAGAATCCTTCATGAGCCGAGATATGACATGGACACTCTAACACCCCAAAAACTCAACATTAAATTTGGAATTTTTTTATTACAATGACATCAATAGAATTGAGGGTTTTGGTTATTTTGAAATTCTAGATTCATCATTTAATTCCAAATTTAATGAAATATGTGTCACATCCCCTATTTCCTCCTGCAATCCCTCATAGACTCCAAAATTAAGTTTAAGGCAGGGAGTCCAGATCAGTTGGTTCACCATGGGTTAATCAAAATTTTAGTGGAAGAAGCCCTACATACATTCACACTCCCTATAGCATGGGAAGTCTTCAGAAACATGACAACAGAAGATGACATAAAAGCCCTCACCTATGATAGCAGTCCTTTTGATAGTGAGGAAGAAGAGAAGAAAGGGGGAGAAGGTGAAGCAAATGATGACTCAGGCGGACAAGAAAAGGAGGAGGAAGGAACTAAGATAGAAGAGGAGAAGGAGGAAGAAACAGAACAAGAAGAAGCAGAGCAAACAAAGATAGAAAAGGAGGCAGAAGGAGGAGAAAAATAGGTAGTAGAGGCAACACAAAGAGAAGGGTCCCCTAGATGGCTTCCTAGATGAACCATGAAGAGTTAAGGGCAATAGAAGTAAAAAGGTTGATGATAAGGGAGAAGAATGAGCCATTAATGATCATAGTTGAGCCATCAAATCCTATGGCTCTGATCAACACACACGAGCTGCTTGAAAATAGTCCTCAAATATCCCCTAGATATATCAGTGATCAAGCATAGGCCATTGCACATTTTGAGGACATGGAAACATTACTTGGGGATGACTGCGTGCATGCATGTATGAGGAGATGGAACACGTTACCACACAGTCTGAAGATCAGGGAATATCATTCCCTAATGAGGATGAAGGAGGCACTAAGGAGAGTGCCAATGTATAAGCACTCAATGTAGAGGCTGCAAGTCAATTGGATTGGCCTCAAATTGAATCCACCACTATTGTTAGGCATGCTAGAAGGAAGAACAGAAGAACAAGAGGAGAGGGAGTGGGAAGAGATAGACAGAAAAGAAAGCTTCTATGACAAGGAAGAAGAAACAACATTAGAAGCTTGGGATGCTAGAGAGGCCACCAGGGCCATCAAAGATGAGGAGATGGACTAAGTTGCTCATAGGATGGGCAACACCTTCAGTAGGGGGGTGATGATGAGTCCCATAAATGGGTAATTATATGGGCTCATTTTGCCTCCTAACATAGTTAAATCAACCACTCTCTTAGCTTATTGCATTTTTTTTATTATATTTATGCTTATGGAGTGAGTTGAGTTAGTTATGATTCCATGAGGTCAAATATGTGTTTAATGCAAATTTTTGTTGAATTTTGAAGACAAATTTAAAGATTGAATGGACAATTGGCAGCAATAATTCGAAGTGGAAAAAGGAAAGGATTTATAGGACGGAATCCCCCTCATTTATTACTCACCACTTCGAATTCCCCTTTCATGTAGCTCGGAGTACAAACAGCCAAATCAACGCACTAGGAGGCAGCCGAGCAAGTGTAGGATAACTGATGTGTATCTCGAGTTTTGGGAGCCAAGCCTCCCTGATTTTAAGGAAGCGGTTGGGAGCTTCAATAGTATAAGTAGAGAGGCATAGGGCCTCACTAGGGTCAGATTTTTTTGGATTCTTGTTGTACTTTTGCTATTGTAAAACTCTGCTCAACTTCAAGTTTACTTTTGTGGACAGTTTCATGTAATCCTATTATTGTTTTGATAATAAAGATGAGATCCTTTTTGAGCTAGCACTGAGTTACCTCAGAGGGCTAAAGCTCTTGGGTTAGGGCCCAAAGCAAACAACCAAGCTCCTCTTGTTTGTATTTATATGCTTTGTTTTAGTTTATGGATTAGTTGCTGTTAGATGACTTTCTTTCTTGGTTAAGAATAGGTTGCTTTTGATGGTTTAGTAGTTTGTTTTCATTTGTGCTTTTTATAGGAGGTTAAGCAGTGATAGAAAGAAGATTCAGAAGGCTAAAAATAGCGCCTTGGCCTCTTTTCCTTCCTTTGGGACCATGAATTGAGGCAAATACCTTCTTGCTGTCCCAAAAACATAGAGTTTCATTCTCCATAGGATTTCTAGTTTTTGCAGTTTGTTAGAAGGTTAATGCTTTGTTTTAGATATTTTCCACCATGCTCATTCCTATATTTGCAATAGTTCTTCTTCCATGCTTTCTTTCCTTATAGCAGTTTTCAACAATTACTTCCATAGATCATAAGTTAGACTAGCTTGATGCAAAATTCTATTTTTTAGATATACTCATGTCCTTGCTTGTTTGATCTTATTGGTTGACTATCAGTTCTTTTGCAGCAGATCCATTCTCATAGTAGGTTAGTATATTAGCCATCACATTCTCCCTGATCCATGTCCTTCAGGTGGCCCAAGGTTCACCTCAAATCTGCCTTAGTTTTCTGTCGTTTTCCATAAAACTTCTTCCTCCCTCTTTGAGCGAATCCAATCATCTTCATCTCTCATAGTGATTGTTAGTGGACCCTAGGTACCTTAACCTATCATCTGAACCTTCATCTACCTTTCCCACCCATTCTCACACCCTTCAAACCTTCGAAAATACTCTCGGCATCCTCCTGTAGACCTCCTATAGACCTCCTATAGATCCCATGTGTCCTCCTGTAGATTTTCCTATAGGTTTTCTTTTAAAGGCTGAGTGTGGGAAAAACATCTAGAAGGCCATCCGAGACCTCCTAGGACCCATATACACCATCCTACATCTCTTCAAATCCCAAAGTTTCCCTTCAACACCACCTATTTGCTTCCACCTTCATACACAATAAAATAGATGCATGTCAATTTCACATAAAAATATAAAAATCCAAAAAGATGTCTTTTGCTCATTTACTTCTAGAAATAGCTTGAGTAGATGTTGTTTACTTCCTTGAGTAGGTAATTGCATTCATTTCATGGTTTTCATAGTGCTTTCTGCAAATGTAGGATTAGCTGGTTAAGTAGGGTTTGCTAGGTCTACTTTACATCTCAATCTTTTTCCATTCTGCAATTAGAGTAGCCTTTGAAGAGTAAGCTTTCCTTTTTTTCATCACATATAGAGCTTCTTTTGGAATCCATAGAAGTTTGCTTGAGCTCCTAGTGATCTTGCACTAGCTGACCAAGTGACAGCCTGCAGTAAGAATTAGCACTTGTGCATACAACACCATCAATTCCAAGTTTGTTACGAACTACTAGGTTGATAATAGTAAAGTAGGCAGCCCAAGAGTTGTAGCGTTTTTGCTGCAATACTAGTGCTCACCACCTTCACATTCGTCTGATGGATTTGCCAACCCATTTCTACAACAATAAAAATGAGAGACTATATAGAAGTGTACCAAGCTGCGACAGTGAAGGTCTCATCATAGTCAAGTCCCTCTATATGTGAGAACCCTCTAGTCACAAACCTATCCTTGAACTTCTCAATTTTGCCATCTGTAGCATGCATGATCTTATAGAGCCACCTGGAAGTCACAATTAAATTTCCCTTAGGCATAAGCACCACTTCCAAGACTTGTTCTTAATGATAGATGCATACTCCTCCACCATAGCCTTTCTCCATACCTCCTGGATGGCAGCCTCGTCATAGCTAGTAGGCTCAAAGTCAATAATATTGGTAGCCTTGGCTACATAACTCCAAAACTGCTCAGGTGGCATGCTCTCCCTATTCACCCTCTTTAGAGGACCAACAAACTTCACTTCCCTCAAGGTGTCTTGAAGCCACTTCGGCCTCCTCCTCCCTGAAGCAAATTCCCCATAGGGAACCTCATCCTCTGCCCCATAGTCTAGTGAACCTTAAGGTATGCTAATTGTCCCTGGTGTGCCTATACCAGCACTTGTCCTTGAAGAACCTATAATGGCACCTGTGTCTGTGTCAACTGAATTTCCATGTGAACTCTGTACTAGTGGAATCCCTAAATAAGTGCTCGGTGAACTCGCTAATGGTGCCCCAGATGTCACTGACACTGAAGTACCTTCTATACCATTTGATCCAGAACCCTAAGGTCCTACTCCCTGTACCTAACCTCCCTATTGAGGAGAAGTTTGTAAATATCCCTCATCATACTCCCATGATCTCTGATAGGCCCTCTACTCCTCAAACTTCACATCCCTCTTAATCACCACTCTCTATTTAGAAGGAATGAACATCTAATAGGCTTTCAAAGTCTTGTTGTAACCTGTAAATATACCCTTATTTTCCATGGGTTCCAGCTTCTTCCTATACTCCTTGGGGATATAATAATATGTGAGACATCCAAAGATATGAAGATGTGCCATATGAGGCTTCTCTCGAGTGAAAGGCTCCTACAGTTTCATATTCCCCAATACTTTGTGAGGACTCCTATTCTGAATATAAACAACAGTATTGCAGGCCTCATCTCATAGAAACAAAGGCAACCCCTGATCATCAATCATTGCTCTAACAACCCCAACAATAGTTATGTTCTTCCTTTCAACCCCATTCTGTTGGGGGTTGTAAGGAACCGTGAATTCTCTCCTAATTCCCCCCTATCACAGAAGTCAGAAAACCCACCATCATTGTACTCTGTTAGGGTCCCACCCTAACCCCCTTATTTATGTAGTGGGATCAAGTCATAGTAAAGAGTCAATAAAGCCCATATTAATAATTGTAAGTGGTTAACCCGCAATTAATGACGGGACCACAGTTAGTTGCAAATGGGCCATGGTATTAGATAGATGGTATTAATAGAACCCATGGTATTGATCCATGGTATTGCATGTATGAGTCATATATAAAGGATAGACACTCCCTGCGAGGGGCATCGTGTCTTATTTTTGTATCGAGCTCTGCTCTATTGGAGGTTGCCCCCTCGAAGAGGCCAGTGAACATTGCTTTCTGAATAATAAAATATTTGTTGTTGTCTCTCACTATTCTATGTTCTGGGTATCTTTCTTCGCATATTCTATATTTGGGTATCTTTTTGCAGGTTAAGAGCATAACAAGTGGTATCAGAGCACTTTCCAGGGCCGGTGGGATCTCCATTTCTTAGCAAAATTTTTTTTTGGCTAGAGACGTGTTCTGGCATCTTTAAACCACGGGATCTGTCGTTGAGCACATAAACCTGCGAATTTGGGGAGGCATGCACGCAGGAAATACAAGAGGTGGTCACGCTTGTTGGACTCCCTTGTAACCCTTGTGGGTACCCCTTCGAGTAGTAGCGCATTAGACAGAACCGCGTATGGATTGTCTTCCAAGTACCTTCTGGGTATATCAGAAGCCCCTTAGCTCCTCTGCAACCTCGCCATAGATAAACCATCAGCTGTATTGCTACTACAGTACACCGAGAACAGTACTCGGAGAGATTACTCACCCGTACGATAGGGTAGTCGGGTTGTACGGCTAAGGGTATGGTTGATCCTCCTTAGTTAGAGCCCTGAAACATTGGGCCGATTACTATTGTCAGACCCTTATGTATATTGCGATCTGTAGCACCTGGCACTCCTCGAGACCATAGTTTCCTTTTCTATCTTGGGATCACGCATCATCTCTGCCAGATCAGCTCACGCAAAGGGGTGCAGCAGCAACAAACATCAGTCCCGCAGTTTCGACCAGCCATTCCGATCTATTAGATCCATCAGATCCGCAGCAACAATCTGTTTCATCTTTCAGAGCTATCCGATCCACCATTCAGATCTCTCAGATCCACCGAATCTGAGTAGTTGTGTGGGGTTCCTATACCGGGGCATGATTTTCGAAGGACTTTTGGCAGCATTGACATTTTGAGGATTCAGTTATTGTAGTATTCCTAAGGAAGGAGTAAAACTCCATTAGGATTTTTTAAGAAAAAAAATTAAAAAATAAAATAAAAAATAAAAAAAATAAAAATAAAAATAAAAATAAAAATAAAAAATAAAAAATAAAAAATAAATAAATATATAAATAAATTTGAGATCTTCCAGGGCGCTTATTGGTGATCTAGCCCATCAGAATCAGGACGATGAGCTGAGCACAGTGGTACCATTCAATTATTAGTGAATTTTTTTTTGGGCGGTCCCAAATTTCAAGAACATCAGGTCGGTGCATGGTAGAAACTAGAGCTCAAGCTATGGCCAATGAGAGGATGGACAAACTAGAACAAACCTTGCAATCCCTCCAACTTCAGCTCGACAGATTAACTAGCATAATCCCAAAGGGCAAGGAGGAAGCCCACGAGGAGGCGTATATTGGCAATGGACATAGTGAGGGTGAGTCTAGCCACTCTCTTCACCTATGGGGCCCCCACCAACAATCCCATCAATGACCTCCCAAGTTGGATATGCATAAATTTGATGGTTCTGACCCGGCAGCATGGATAGCACAAATGGAGCAGTATTTCAATCTGAATAACATCTTAGATAATGAGACTCAGCTTATGGTGGGGAGCATGTACTCGTACACTGAAAGGTGGAAATGGTGGGAATGGTATCAACGTTGCAATGGACCTTTTGTGACTTGGACCACCTTAAAAAAAGCTCTTACAGACCGCTTTGACCAGGAATCTTCTTTTCTGGGTCGTCTTACTAAGCTCTGACAGACTGGCACAGTGGATGAATATGTTACAGCCTTTGAAGCCTTAGCCTTCCGCACTAGGGGTCTCTCATATGTGTTCTACATGGAATGTTTTATCAGTGGTCTAAAAGAAGCCATAAAATCCCACGTCCTACTGCACCACCCTCCCACATGGACGAAGGCTTACAAGGTAGTTCGTAATGTGGAACATGCATTAGCAGCCTAATACAGTTGCCCAAATTTCACAGCTAAGGGTCGCCCCCCACAGCTCATAGCATGACTCAAACACTTAAGGTTCAAAAGGTGTCACCTGCAAAAATGGCCGAAAGAAGAAAGCAAGGATTATGTTACTACTGTGATGAAAAATACTCCCTAGGTCATAAATGCAAGAAGCCCGAATTTTTTCAAAATGATGCCACTGATTACAGCTCATCGGAGGAAGATCCACGACTGGAGGAACATGAGGCGGTAGAAGAGGAAAACCAAAAGGACAATGTCCCTGACGAACCCATGATTTTGCTGCATGCTTTGGCCGGGATTTCTTCACCTCAAACTCTCAAAATCAGAGGTTTTATTAAACATCACCGAGTGGTAGTCTTGATTGATAGTGGAAGTACACATAATTTCATCCATCAAAAAGTCGCGGAAGCAGTGCATTGTTTTGTACGAGCAGTTTCTAACTTCCAAGTCCAATTTGCGGATGGGGGCACAATGAAATGTGAAGGCCATATGAAAATGTCAAACTTCAAATGGGGGATTATCAGTTTATGACCCACATGTTTGCCATACACATGGGAGGGTGCGACATTTTCCTCGGTGTTGAATGGCTTCGCACCCATGGGCAAATCACAATGGATTTCCAGGAGTTATATATGAGTTTTAAGCAGAACAACTCCACACATACCCTCCGTGGATTCCAGGCGGGAACTCCCTCTATCATCAGCTTGCATAGGATGGAAAAATTGCTAAAAAAGGGCCATAATGGAGTTATAGCTCAATTTAATGCCATCCAGGCAGTAGAAACAAAGTCTCTACCGATTCATCCTGAGATGCAATAGATTTTAAATACCCATCTGCCGGTCTTTGACAAGCCTCATGAGCTTCCACCCTCGAGAGGGGATCATGATCATAGCATCACCTTGGTTCCAGGGGCCCAACCCCCAAATGTGCACCCATAGAGATATTCGTTCACCCAAAAGAATGAAATAGAAAAAATAATCAAGGAACTTTTGGAAGCAGGTGTCATTCGTCCCAGCATTAGTCCTTATTCATCACCGGTGGTCATGGTGCTCAAGAAAGATGGGGAGTGGCAGATGTGTCCAGACTTTAGGGCCCTCAATAATTTGACAGTCAAAGATAAATTTCCCATCCTGGTGGTTGATGATTTGCTGGATGAACTCAATGGGGCTCAATTCTTCACTAAGCTAGATCTTCTCTCAGGCTACCACCAAATTCGCATGAAGGAAGTTGACATTCCAAGGACTTCTTTCCGAACTCATGAAGGCCATTATGAGTTCCTGGTCATGCCATGCGGTCTTTGTAATGCCCCATCTACCTTTCAAAGCCTTATGAACCACCTTCTCAAACCATATCTCAGGAAATTTGTCCTTGTCTTCTTCGATGACATCCTCATCTATAGTTGCACTTGGGCCACACATCTTCAGCATGTAGATCTACTCTTGCAACTGCTCCGCAAGCATAAATTATTTGTTAAGATGTCCAAGTGCTCGCTTGGCATGGAAGAAGTTGAGTATTTGGGCCACATTGTGGGGCGTGAAGGTGTCAAGGTGGACCCCAAAAAGATCCAAGCAATGCAGGATTGGCCACAACCTAAGACCTTGAAGAGGTTGAGAGGATTTTTGGGTCTCATAGGCTATTATCGCAAATTTGTCCGCAATTATGGTCACATAGCGAAGCCCCTCACTCAACTCCCGAAGAAAAATTAATTCTTTTGGAATGAGGATGCACAACAGGCATTTACAGCTGTAAAAAATGCCATGTGTTCCACTCCAGTCTTAGCACTCCCTAACTTCACCAAATCTTTTTTCATTGAATGTGATGCTTCGGGTACGGGTATTGGGGCGGTCTTAATGCAAGAAGGGCGACCTTTGGCCTTCACAAGCCAACAACTAAGTGGGAAGAATCTGGGCCAATCTACCTATGAGAAGGAAATGATGGCCATTTTACATGCAGTAGAGACCTGGTGACTTTACTTATTGGGGTGACATTTCCAAATCCGCACAGACCATCATAGTCTTAAATATTTTTTGGAGCAACGCCTATCCTCCCCACAACAAAATAAATGGCTCGCCAAAATGCTGGGATATGATTATGAGATCATTTACAAGAAAGGACAAGAAAATAGTGTAGCAGATGCATTATCTCGCTAATTTGAGGAGGGAAGTACCCTGTTAGCAATTTCCCTTCCCATTCCAGAATGGATTGAAGAGGCTCGCAGGGAATGGTTTTCACATCCTGGGCTCTCCCAACTCATTTCTCAATTGCAGGCGGATCCAAATTCCACCAAGGGCTACTCGTGGCAGGATGAGATTCTTCGCTACAGGGATAGAGTCGTAACATCACCAACATCCACCCTCAAAAATCGCATTTTGGCAGAATTGCACTCATCCTCCACTGCAGGACATGCAGGGTTTCAGAAGACGTATGCTCGTACCAAAAGATCATTTTTTTGGACAGGCATGAAAAAAGACATCCTTACTTTTGTAGAAAAATGTGATGTCTATCAATGCCACAAAGGGGAGACCGTCAAAGCACCAGGCACATTACAACCGTTGCCTATCCCTATAGCAATATGGACGGAGGTTTCTATGGATTTCATTACAGGTCTTCCAAAGTTAGGAAACAAGTCAGTCATCATGGTGGTTATGGACAGACTTTCGAAGTATGCTCATTTCTACGCCCTAACCCACCCGTTTACACTGACTTTGGTTGCTCAATCTTTCATGGATTAGATCTTCAAATTGCATGGCATGCCCACTTCTATTGTGTCCGATCGCGACCCGATCTTCACCAGTAATTTTTGGCAGGAACTCTTCAGGCTACAAGGCACCCAACTAAAACTCAGTACTTCTTATCATCCACAAATAGATGGTTAAACTGAAGCCGTCAACAAATGTCTGGAAACCTACCTTAGGTGTTTCACTTCAGAAAAGCAACATCTTTGGATACATTGGTTACCTCTAGCTGAATGGTGGTATAACACCAACTATCATGCTACCACCAAAATGACTCCCTATGAAGCAATATATGGTCAACTCCCTCCTTCTCCTACTTCTTATATCAAGGGGTGCTCAAAGGTACAAGTAGTGGATCAACTCCTACAAAACTATGCAACCATGCTCGCCCATCTTAGAGAGAATCTTCATCAAGCTCAAAACCGCATGAAGCAACAGGTATACCAGCATCGCTCAGAGCACCAATTTCAAGAAGGGGATCAGGTCTTTTTGAGGCTGCAACCATATAAGCAAACATCACTCAAAGACAAGGGTTGTCAGAAACTATCTCCAAAATTCTACGGACCATATCAAGTACTTCAGCGCATTGGAGAAGTAGGCTACAAGCTGGCTTTGCCACCTACTACAAAAATCCATCCAGTTTTCCATGTCTCATGCCTCAAGAAAGTGATTGGGAACAATTGCAGAATTCAAACTAGTCTACCTGAATTGGACGAGGAAGGGTCAATCTGGCTCCAACCTGAACAGATCCTAGACA
The DNA here is from genome assembly GCA_031772625.1 of Pinus tabuliformis. NCBI lineage: Eukaryota > Viridiplantae > Streptophyta > Pinopsida > Pinales > Pinaceae > Pinus > Pinus tabuliformis. The sequence continues at coordinate 297,289,672 of CM062812.1, read as the reverse complement.
CACGAGAAAGGCACCTGCGTGGCCGCATGATTAGGGAAGTTCTCGTTAAGTGGAAAGACACCTCTTCGGAAGATGAAACTTGGGAACCAACCACTATTCTTCAGCAGTTTCCGCAGCTTCAGCCTTGACGACAAGGCTATTCTTAAGGGGGAGGGCATGTTAGGGTCCCACCCTAACCCCCTTATTTATGTAGTGGGATCGAGTCATAGTAAAGAATCAATAAAGCCCATATTAATAATTGTAAGTGGTTAACCCGCAATTAATGACGGGACCACAGTTAGTTGCAAATGGGCCATGGTATTAGATAGATGGTATTAATAAAACCCATGGTATTGATCCATGGTATTGCATGTATGAGTCATATATAAAGGATAGAGACTCCCTGCGAGGGGCATCGTGTCTTATTTTTGTATCAAGCTCTGCTCTATTGGAGGCTGCCCCCTCGAAGAGGCCAGTGAACATTGCTTTCTAAATAATAAAATATTTGCTATTGTCTCTCACTATTCTATGTTCTGGGTATCTTTCTTCGCATATTCTGTATTTGGGTATCTTTTTGCAGGTTAAGAGCATAACATACTCACCACCATTGTTTGACCTCAAGCCTTGAATCTTCCTACCTGTGTGATTTTCCACAAGAGATTTGAAATCTTTAAAGTGATTGAAAATGTCACCCTTAGTCTTTAGGAAATATATCCAAGTCCTCCTAGAGTAGTCATCAATGAATATAACGTAATACTCATAACCACCCAAAGGCACATGAGGCATATGACCACTAATATCAGTATGAATCAAGTCTAGTATACCTATAGATATGATGTCTCTCACTGGGAATGGTAACTTGGTGTACTTTCCCAAAGCACACCCTCTCCATACCTCATAATGCTCGACATTGAAATCAGGATCTCCGGTAGTGATCTCACTTAGTACTCTCAAAGCTCCATGATGCATATGCGCCATCCTCCAGTGCCATAACTCGCACAAGTATCTACTATTGGTGGTACTAGTGTGAGTGCTACCAAATGTGCTACATACCAATGCTCCTGCCGACTAAAAACTGAACCTATGTAGTTTCCCAAAGCAAACTCCAATCATAATGGCTGAATTGATGGAATCTCCACTATGATGCATCAAGACCTGCCCTCCTGAGAACAAACCCCTCTCCTCCATAGAAGACACTAAAATCAAGTTCTTCTTCATCCCCGAAACATACAACACATCCATGATCTTCAAAGGAGGCAAAGAATCCATCTCAAAGGTCACAATCCCCACACCAACAACTCTCACAGTGCGGTCATCTCCTAGTACAATCTCAATATCAATTTCCCTCTCTGCAAGCTTTGAAAAGAGCTCTCGTGCACCTGTCATATGGTGGGAAGCCCCGTTGTCTATGTACCACACATCGGATGATGTACTCCTACTAGATGTAGAAGTAATAAATGAAAATAACTAGTCAAACTTTGAAGCAAACTACTCCACCACTACTGATGATGTAGTACCCTTCTTCTCCTTTTTCTTCCTCTCAGGACACGTAGTAGCATGGTGTCCCATCTTCTGACATGCCCAACATTTGACTTTGGACATGTCCATATATTCCTTCTTCTTATTCTCCTTTCCCTTAGCCCCTCTAATTAGGCCCCTTTATTGGCCTTCCCTTTGTTCTTCCTGTATCTCCAAAGACCTCCTAAGACATAGGAAATCTCGCTACAGCTATCCTGACTAATACTATGGGTACAACTGCCTCACCAATAGCAGTCAAATCATTATGTACCTATTTTACCCTGCCAAGATGAGGAACTGCACTTTCAGCCTTTGTCATCCTTATGTCCTTTAATTGTTCTTTGAGTACCATCTTCTTGCTCTCATTGGTAATCTTATAGAAAGTGGTTAGAGTTGTCCACATATGATATGCATATGTGCTTACTCTCACCTGGGGAACCACAGGATCCTTCAGACTGTCCATCAAAATCATTTTTGCCTTTGCATTATTTTTTGTGAATTTGACAAGTTCATCTATAGTAGTAGGAGGTACAACCACTTGCAGCACTATGTCCCAAACTACCGCCTCCTCAAACACTATCAGAATTATGTCCTTCCAAATGACATAGTTGGATATCCCATCCAGTATATCCTCTATCCTTAAGAACATGGCCATGACTTCTATCCAAAATTTACAAAACTAAGAAAATGGAGAAATTAACATTCAAGCACACCTTGTTGTCCCAAAAGTTCAATCTATGTGAAATTTCACCTTGCTATCCCAAAATATCAGTTTGATGTCCAAACTGAGTTTGCTGTCCAAAAATTTTAGTTTGTTGTCCAAACCATTGTTTGTTTTCCCAAACTACTCTATGTTATTCAAACTGCAATTTTCAGGTTTTGGCTCTCATACCATGTTGAAATTTGATGACTAATTTTTTTTTCTTGCAATCCCAACCCCGTTTTAATTTCACCTTATCACTCCCATTCAGTTAACTACCCTTTCCCATAAACATACATTCAACATATAGAATTCTGGAAATTGAAATTTTCAAATTAAAACACATGGGACTATCAACACATGTTGAAAATAAATATGGACATAACCAGACTAGCAACACATAAAATTACACAGATTTTTGGTCAACTTAGACCCAGGAGAAACCCCTTCAATATTCAGTTGGTTTTCTATTTCTTGCCCATATCCTGATCTCGCCTCTAATAAGTCCTCTGCATTAGAACACCCATCTTATCTAAATAACATAATCTTATTTCTCAGGGTTGACATGAGGATATTTACGTTATGCCTTATATTTGTGACTTGTGCTTCTGGTTGTGAAAACCTATCCTCTCAATTTTGAATAGGGACCTTGAATGATTCACAACAATCGAACTAGGTTTATCATATTCAAGTCCTTTGATCAATTGGTTTTCTATTTCTTCCTGATCTCCTAATCTCCCCTCTAGTATGTTCTCTGCATTAGAACACCCATCTTCTTCAAATAACGTAAGATTATTGCTTAGGTTTGACATGAGTAGATTTACATTATGGTTTATATCTATGACTTGTGCTTCTAGCCACGAAAACCTCTCCTTTGTACAATCAGGAGGGTTATTCATAGATTCATCAACCATGACTAGGGTTTTATGACTTTTGGCTTAGTTGATCTAGATCCCCTGTAAATATGCACAATATGCCCAAAGAATCCTTCTCTTATATCAATATGATTTGTAAACAGTCGTGGATATTCCACTAGATAGTTTGTCACAACATATTTGATAAAACTATAATTAAAAAATATGAAATCTACACTATTATGCTTTTATTTTTCTTTAGACTTATCGATCTGTAGTTTATGGTTAATTGTGTATTCATGTAAATTAAAATTATTGAGAAAATAGAGAAAAGTGAGAAAAAAAAGACTCACAACCCACAATCAACACATGATATGACCTAGGAAACTGCTTTGCAAGAAAACCCAACTAAAAGGTGAGGCTACTCTGCTCTCCTTATCTAAATAAAAAATAGTTGTGAAAATAAAGAAGTATAGCCTATGTCCCCTAGGCTACTACAATGCATAAATACTCTATGTGTGCTTTATCTCATATCCCTCTTAACGATTTTCGCTCATCCATGAAAAAATGAACTTGGAAAGGATGGAACCCATTTTCCTCCTAGTAGCCCAGTTATAACATAATTTGATAGCCTACTAGTGGTTAGGCTTAACTACATCAATTGTTACCCAGAGTTAAAATATGGACTCTTCTAGATTCTTATTCATCATAATCACATGGATAGCCCCTTTTCCATGAATAATGGGGGTTGACGTGGCATCCTCTCAAATTATGGTGGTGAAATCAGGAAGGTCAAATTTCGAGTGTGACAACTTTTGCATATAGACTTTGATTGAGATGATGATTGTGTCATTGGGAAGGTATTTGTGTGTAGAATATGAAAAAAGGTGCATTGCTAAAGTGGTAAAGTTTTACCACCAAAGGAATGTTATTTAATAACTCAAAATGCTCTTGGAAGGTTTCATACCTCGATTTGAGAAACTCATTCTCACTGGTAAAAATGGTCTTGTGACTTGATTCCTACATTTTTTCCACTCTAAAAGAATCGAGATGGATGAAAGACAATATAATGATCCAATCCGAACTGGTAGCTTCTGAATGATGACCCACCTTCCTTTAAGAGGAATGCCAGATGGTGAGATGTGTCTAACTAGTGCAAATGGTAGAGGATCATGCCATATTATCATGTACTGAGCAGTGTATGGTTGTTGGCTAGTTGCATATTCAAATAAGGAGTAAAAAATTCCTCGTATGGCTTTACCCACTTTTTCATGGATAACGAGGCCATTAACAAAGCACAAGGTCAGAACTAACATTTATTTCTTACAAGAACTTGGTTTAGCTACTTGCATGTAAGTATTTTAGCATATATGTACTTGGATTCATGTACTTTGCATGAGCTACTACCCCAAGCTTTGAACTTGATTAAAGTTTCACCATTAAGCAAAAGCTAGTAATGTTAATTATAAAACTAGTAGTTTAACTCATTAAAAACAATGGTTTCTCTATTTTCCTACTTTTCTAAAGATGGTGCTTTATGATGTTTTTCATAGGTTTTCTCTCTATTGTGTATGTTACCTAAGATGATTCTTTATATTGTTTTGTTAAGAGAAACATAGGTATAGATGGAATGTTAATGTAGACACAAGACTACCATAAATAAGGCTCATGCAAACTAATTTCATTATTACATAATTTTCTGCTAATTTGATCGTTTGACTACATAGGTGTTAATTTGTTGTAATTATAATATGTAATAATATAATGTGTTAATTCAACTTTTTACTAAATATTAAATCACTAAAATATTGTCTCTCATCTAAATATGAGATAAATTTCAAATAAAAACCAAAAACCTATATACTACCAAATTACTATTACATTATTACCAATATTAAAATATTTAGTAGTTAAAAATAGTAAATATCAATATGATAATTGAGCAAAAGATTTTCTAATTAAAAACACATGCATATATGAAATATTAGAGTGAAAATCAAATACAATTTTCAATTTTAAGTAAAAAAATACAGAAACATAAAAATAAAATATATTTAAACACTACAATTTCAAATAAAATATATTGAGAAGCAAAAAAAATTGTTACTGAACATCATAGCATATACAAATCCAAATTCATAAACGACATAGATAAAAATGAACAAAACAGTGAAAATATACTTTATTAAAATATTTTTAATATAGCATTAATTATAGCTCAATATTTTGTCACAAACTGATTATGAGATACTAAAGTTCTTATATACATAAATCAATTAAGAAATTTTACCAACAAATAACTCAAAAAATCATAAATCTAATTAATAAATTAGAAAAAAAAATAATAAAATTAAATTAGTGATTTTTTATTTAAGATTGGGAAACTATGGTTTTGGGTTTGGAGTATGTCTTAAAATTATTTTTGTAAAAGGTGGTTTTTCTCAAACATAAAGAAACTAGTTAAAGGCACAAGATGGAGAGGCATCTGGTGTGAAAGGCTGCCCAATTAGGGACTACCAGAGAGTTATTCTACCTGAGGTGGTTTTCTTTGAATAATAGTGATGAGTCTGTATGCATTGGTGTTTTCTTTGAACAACAGTGATGAGTCAGCATGCATTGGTGATTAATAGCTAGAAATAGTTATCCTAATGCTGGTTTGACAAGTTTTCCACCTATAAAAAGCAAAAAAATAAAAAATAAAAGACTAAATAAATATCCATAATTAAACTGAGTAGCATGAGCTGGACCATACATTTTGAGAAATCTATATGGGTTAGAAATCAATAATTATCATTAATAGCTATATTCAGTGTGGCCAATCTGTTAGAAAACACTTTTTCACTTCACGTATAAACGAACACAGCCCTTTGGCGTTGTGAAAGTGTATCCCCGGTGGGCGTCTGGCTGAACTAGAGCTTGATCACAAACACAGTAAAATAGGGTTTTAAATGTTCCATACCCATTTGTCCCGCCGCTACCACCTTTTCAATTAAATCAATCCCCTACCATAAGGGTTTCGACCATTGTTCGACGCAGTGTAGATAGAAAAAAAAAAAAAAAAAACTGCAGAGAAACGGAAGCCATTGTTCGACGCATTGCAGATAGATAAAAAAAAACTGCAGAGAAACGGAAGCTTTTTTATTTTATCTTGATTTATTTTCATTCCCATACAGAAAAAGATTTGAAGTTAATTACAGAGCAGATCCTTTATTCTATTACATTTTGCATTACAAGGTGTATGTCATCTTCTACTTTCCGGCGGAGAGGAGCTTCGCTCTGAGTTCTGCAACGTCAGTGTCGCCGAAGTGGTCCTCCGGAATCCAGTTCCCTGTTGCGGGATCCCGCATCCAGAAACTCTTATTTTTTGCTTCCATATGATATTTCTCTCTTGCTGCTTTAGACTGCGACGCCACCTCCGGTATCACTCCATCGCTGCTACCGCCGGCCAACGAACTCGCCGCTCCGGCCACTGACGTTATGTTACTCTCCCGTTTCCTGCATAAAAGAATATTAAGAGAAATGAAAATCTTGATATTTTCTAGTATCCTCCGTTTCACAAGTATACGAACCCTAACAAACTGGAAAACCCATATTTATTTTTTTCCAATTAAAGAAAATGTGCATGTAGCAGTTCTCACTCATAAATAATCTGGTCGGAGATTGGAATGCAAGATTAGAGAGTAAACTTCCCTACCGAATTTTGTACCACATCTAGCCGCACCCAAAACAAATATTGCAATTTTTGAAATAAGATAAAATGTACAGACTATGTGAAAAAACCTACCAAGTGTGACTCCTGCCAAGTTTGTTCAACAGAGATCTGACAGAAGATAACTTATTCCCAGGCAGAAACATCGCCATGGTGAAACAAACGGCAAACAGAAAATAAATGTACCGTGTAACCCAAGCAAGCAACTAAGCGAAAGCCAAAGTATGTATCTCTGGTTAAGGCATATAAGGAGGCACAGAAGCAGAGAGTGTTCCTCGCTCGGTATGATGACCCACCTTTGGCTCACAGGCCCTCTTTTTAACCTAGGTTTCTCCGCCATGGATGCACTGGCATCCCGTAGAAGCTACTTATTCCCGTTTGATTGGGCTCCCAGAAGCATTCATTCTTTTAGGGCGGCGTATCTTATACTTTATTGAAATTAGGGTTTCTCATTCATCACTTTCTGTGGTGAGATCAGACTTTAGGTCACTTTAACACATTGACTCTCCAAAGGGCGAGGACCATTTGAGTATCATAGACATGTAGGATCTTCTTTTTATTGTAATTCAGCCTTGGCTTAGACGATCAGAACGACTTTTATTCCTTATCCAAACCTTACCTCTTAAAACCAGAGTGTTTACATGGTTGGGAAAATATATTCTCCGGTTCGAATATAACGAGACCGTGTAAACGTAGGCTGATCCTTTTAAAAGGAACTTCATTAGAATGGAATCCTTTTTTCAATTTTAAAATAAACTTTACCACATGCCTGAATTAAATTTTAAGATATAAATTAATAGATGTATTAACTACCTTTACTACAGGTACTCATGGATTGAAAATCAATAGGTTCTCTCATTGATAGCAGATATATGCTTTGTGGGGGAATAGAATAATCATAATAGATGTATACAACTCGAAAACTGGATGTTAGTAAAGAAATATTTAATAATATATGCGTGTTGTTATTCTTTGAGAAAAAGTGGACATTAAAATATCAGATTACACCAATCTAATGCCACATCATGTTGTGTTAAGTGGTTCGAGGCATGGAGGTCAGAAAGTACAAGTTGTGAATGATCCCTGACGTGTTACAGGTTTGAAAGTGAATGGAACTTTTTGATAATAATAATATGATGATAATTAGGGTCAGTAAGATTGTCAAAATCATATATGATTTATGAATAATTTTTTTATTATTAATTTTTTCATTGTTAATTTTTAAAGTGAATATATAGATTTTTTATGACAAAACAATGAGGTGTGGGATGCTTTGTAGTTTAAGTATAATTCTTTAAATTTTCTCTTACTTTCATTTGATGTCTTTACCAAATCAATATTTAATATTGATGTCTATAAACTTAGGAAATTGTTCGAGGGATTCTTTACAAGGTTTATTTGAGAAGAAGACAAGAATTTTTTATGTATGTGTTATGATGCCTTAATGGAAATACAAATATGGAAAAAAATAGTAGGTTAACTTGAAGGAATGATTTGAGGTACTTTAGAAATGAATTTGAATATGGTGTAAAAGTATGAAATGTAGGAAATTAAGTTAGCTTTTCCAAGTATATAATTTTTATTTATAGAATTTTTGTATGACTATGTCAAATTTGAGTTTTTCTAATTGTGGTGTGTTATTTTTCATGCAAAATATAATATTTTTTTTAATTAGTGCAAGCTTTTAGTACCCTAATGATGGAATTTCAGTAAAAAAAAATTGTAGAATTGTAGAAAACACCTTTTTTATGCAAAGCTATTTTTTTAATTAGAAAATCAATTTTATATTTTGTTAATTATGAAATTGATTATATCCTTGGAATTACCATCACTTGCATTACTATAGGGAACAAGGATCTTAGCACAACCAAACATATTGTTTTAATATTGTATATTTTGAAGATTGTAGATCTTCATCTATTCTAGTGCATTATATAAATTATTCTAAGAATTGTTGAAGAAAAAAATTTATAGCACGAATAAAAGGTATATATATATTAAAAAAATTAATTTTCTTTTAACTATATATTTGGAATCTAGATAGTGAATGCTATATATTTGTGTAGCCATAAAAAAAATAGTGTCAAAAACAAATATATTGATAACCGTTAAAAAAAATGAGGTTTTTATGTATCACCCAACCACTAGATTTTTTATCCCAAGCATAGATTGACAACAACCAAGTCATTAAACATCTATTTGAAACTTTTCAATCCTACTAAAAAATATTTGCATAAAAGAAACAAGCACACATTGCTAATAACGTGTGCATGTTTCTAAGTTTATGTCGATTCTTAAAAGTGTGTGCACATTATTAATAATGCATGCACTTTTATTATTGAATTATTTTTCCCAATGTATGTCATTCACCTCCAAGTGAGGATGTCAACTACATTAGGAATATTTGAGCATTTTGTATTGGTACCAGTGTCCTTAACATGACAAGGGAAGGAAACCTGACCTTTAGGCTATAGAGGTTTCTTTTAAGCATCAATGCCCTAGACCAAAACTTTGAACCACCACAGTTAATATCCTAATTATATCATGGGCCTATGAATGGAGATATTAGTAACATTAGGAAAATTTCAACACCAAGTAATAGTATTAGGGCCTTGGACCTAATTTGTGGAGGAATCTTAAGACTTAACATGATAAGGGAAGGAAACTTGAGCCTTAGACCCCAAACCAAAGTCTTGAACAAAAGGAATTAATTTCCTAATGATGTGATTGGCCTACAAATGGAGATATTAATAACATTAGGAAAATTTCAACTACAAGTATTACTCCTAGGGCCATGGACCTAGTTTGTGGAGGAATGCTAATGTTCTAGGTTCTAAAAGAAGCTTCTGATTAAATACGAAACCATAAATGACTCAAGTTGCATCCATCTATAACATCACAAAGGGTATCCTTCTCTTCTAATAAGGGATATAGGGATTATTAGAATATTTTCAGCACTACTTATGAGGCCATTGACATGGTCATGGGAGAAAATGTGTTGATCAAATGCCAAAGTAGTTTTTTTGAATACATGACTATGGAAAACACTACGAACAACACAACAAGCCTTCTCAAGGTTATCCCTTTCTTTGACTAGTTATATGAGTGAAATTAGGGGATTTTTAATATTAGCTACATTATTATTTAGGCACTATACATATTTGAATGAGGATATCTATGTCTTACACCATAAAGGAAGCTTGCATGCATTGTGGTTGAAGAAACGACACCTTGATCCACAACAAATGACCTCTTAAGCATATACTTATCCTCAGAGTAGGATGATATTATGATGTTTTTAGAACTATGTATGGCTCTTAAGGTCCCAAATATGGTTCGTTGCAAGGGAGTAGGGATTTTAGGAAAACTCGTGACATCTTACATGAAATGTAGAGCACTCGATAACTTTTTATTTTATCATGAAAAACTATATAGTCCAATTAGAAATTTACATAAAAATCTCCTAATCTTGCTAATCATATTTCCTAAAATTTTGTGACCCAAGGTCTGAAAATTAGACTACATGATTAGTGGGATTTCCCTTCACTATGGTCCAAGTTTCAGCTTCTTGAACCTCCAAGAAAAGAAATTGTAGCATAAATGCATACATGACCTGTTTAAACAAGAATCTAGGAAACATATGTTCCTAAACCAACATTTTTACAAATTTTTATACATATAAAAGGCTACATCCAAATAGTATAACAACTACAACCATGATTAACTTGTTGAAGGGTAAATGCATGCACATATAAACTTTCATAAAATACAAATTAAGTAATTGTGCATGTCACTAAACCATCTATGGCAGAAATATGACTAACATTGAAATAAATATTAATCCACTGTAGCAAAAAAATACTAGAAACTAAAGTAAGGTGAGCTATGTTTCACCCCACCATAGGCTCAATTTTGTTGTAATTTTCTCATAGTTGGCCCTCGTGCCAGATCTTGATTCCTTGAAAAAATAATTTAACTAAAGCATTTATCACATAGATTTTAGACCATATTTAGCACAAAATGTGAAGGCAATTCTACTTCACACATAAGAAAAAAACATTGTCTCTTTCCTATAGATTATCACACATAGGTCTTAACTAGTCACAAATTATAAACCTCTCGAGTTTCTTCCACCAATTCTCTTACCAATTCAAATTTCTATGTGAGAGGAAAAATAATGTATGAGAGCGAAGAACTAGAGGCTTAGGAACCCAAAAGAAGAATCAAGAACTAAGAACTCCTTGATGGTTTCTCCTTATTATTTTTGTAATCATACCTTAACCAGTCATCTTCCTATTATTTTTCTATAAGCTTATTGGGAATCCTAACCTTCACATCAAGGGAAAATAATATTTATTCAAGCAAGGCTAGAATTTGTCCAACTCCCTCCTATTAATTTTCCTTCAAGTATTGTTCTATGTTTTAACTATTACATCAACAATTTCCAATAACATCCAAATTACAATTTTCACTTCTTTAATTAACAATTGACAATAGAGAAATAGTAGATAGAACAATTATACAATGTGCACAATGAAAGAAAACCAAGAGAAAAGAGACACAATATTTGGTAAATGACCAAGGAAAAACCCCACAAGGGGGAAAAAGCTTTGCAATTCTTCTTTTATTAGATTGTCTTAAAATGTTCAATAGCGAAACTACATTATTCAAGAGTCAAAGTCAATCTTTTACTAGCCAATATCCAAAATCACTATCCAATATCCAATGAAGTCAATATGCCAAGAAGTTTATCCAAAATAGAGACAAGAGAGAGAGAGAGTTAGCTCTAGTGCAAATATGTCCAAGTCAACAACACTCAACTATAGCAATGTGTGCTCTAATCAGGCATCAGTCAAAGGTCAAAATAGTCCTCCAAGAGCTCAGTCAAAGGTCAACAAATTAGACATTTTTTGTTGGTCAACCAGAAGTCAAAATAGTCCAAATCTGAGTGGTCAAACTTGGTCAATGCAATGATTAAGCCTGAAGTAAAAGTATGTAATATGTCTATAGTTAAAGTGCCTAGAATTCCTCATTTTTTGTGCCAAAAAGTGTGACCTGCCAAATCATAAATATGCCCAAAATTTTGAACCAAAATTCACTCGAGAAAGTCAAAGTTATAATCAGCTTTAGATTTCATCCACCTGTGATTTTCATCCTCTTTCTTCTTCACACATGTGAGAGAAGCCTTGAAATTTCAGATATGTTGAACCCAAGAAGAGAGAGAAGACGTGTGTTGATGTGATGCCAAATGAGGAGGACTTGACTTGTATTTATATGTGGCTTTTTTATCAAAAATATATTTTTCCTTGTCTAAATTGAGTGCTTCAAAATTCAATTTGGTCCTCTTAGAAAGAGGAATTTAGTCCAATTGTTGGAATTTGTCAATGAGCTAGCAAATTAACATTCCCTCTCAGGTAGGGAGAAAATTTTATTGCATCATGCATCCCTACTCATCTCTATTGTTCTCTCCTCATCTCATGTTGAACACTCTCAAATATAAAGAAGAAGAATTGATACATGGGAGCTATAAATACCACCGTGAATTTATCACTACCGAGGAGACTCTACTACCACCCAAAATCATCATCATCGGGGAGCCTTAGCTACCACCCAAAACTAAAAAATATAGGCAGGAAAAAAACTACCCCAATGCATAGGGATCACACTCTATACCAAAGTCCCTAAAAATAGGTGAGATCAAATTACCGAAGTTAAGGACCACACTGTACCCTGTTGTCCCTAATCATCCATCTTAACCCTAAAGAGTCAAATGGTAGAACACTTACATCCACTAACTTGAGCGAGATCCACCTACTCTAATGGGTAGGGATCACACTCTACCACAAGTCTCTCATCTCATTGGGCAGCTGGGGAGGTTATCCCATAGAGTGGGCAGGACACTAACTAGGGCATACTATGACTAAGGTAGATCCCAAGTCTCTACACCATATCGGTCAAAGGTATCTCATCCCCAAGAGCCCATTAGCTCCATTCCTCACCTTAGGAGCTCAACCAGGGGGGAAGAGCACTTATGAGTGTTCTTGATAAAATACGAGCCTTAACTGAAAGGGTCATTTCAACCAATTCAAGCTCCACTTTGAAGACCAATATGCTCCCTTTCAGCAAAGCCTTGGTGAGGATATCGTATATCTTCTCATATGTTGAAATGTGAAGGAGTCTCACAACTCCTCTCTACACCATGTCTTATATGTAATGATATTTGATCTCAGTACTCTTGGACTTTTTGTGGACACAGGATTATCTAACAAAGGAATCCCAGTCTTGTTGTTGCAATAGATAATTATCCTACCCAGAAACTACTCAAATATCTCTCCAAAGAGCTTCCTCAACCGCACTACTTCACAACTTGTTAGGATGGTTTTAATATACTCAACCTCAACTATTCTAATGTATATATACTTCTAATTCCTTCTCATGCAGAATATCATAACAGATCTTAGAATACAATAGTATCTGAAAGTACTCTTCATGTCGACAACACTGCCAGTCCAATATGCATATGTATATCCATGTAATCTAACATCTCCAACAGCATACCTCAGTCTAAGGTTTATATTATCATGTAGATATCTCAATATATGCTTGGAAACAACCCAATATACATGGTAGTGATCAATCATAAAATGGCTCAAAGTTTTAACTATGAAGCATATGTCAAGACGAGTGTTCGTGAGGAACATCAGAGCACCAACTAGTTGTCTACACTCAAAAGGGTTTGCTAGGTCTGGTCTGGAATCCTCTCCACATAGCTTCTTGAAATTTATCTCTACAGTTGTAGGCAAGGACTTGCATTCAACCATGCCCAATTTCTCTAGTAATTTCACAACATATTTTCCTTGTGAAAGGAAAATATCACCAGGTCTTTTCTACACCTCTAGTCCCAGGAAATAATGCATTAAACCAATAACTTTCATCTCAAATTATGTAGCCAAATCCCTCTTACATTCAATAATGAGAGGTGTTTTACCTATCAAGAATAAGTCATCAACATATAATACCAAAATGAGAGGCATACCTTGGACTATCTTGAAGTAGAGCTTGATAATGATGCTACTTCTTGTGAATCCAAGCTTCACCAGGTAACTATCTATATAGGCATGCCATGCTTAGGGATCTTGCTTCATGCCATACAATGCCTTATTAAACTTGAAAATTTGTGTCTTTTGATAATCTACTTCAAATCCCTATGGCTTCTCAATGTAAAATTCTTCTTGTAACATGCCATGGAGGAATATCATCTTCACATGCATCTGGTGAAGAGCCCATCCTTGACTTTTGGAAAGGGAAACTATCAAACGAATGGTGGTGTATCGAGCTAAAATCACAAATATATCATCATAATCTTCTCCCTCTTTCTAGGAGAACCCTCGAGCTATGAATCTTGGCTTGTATTTTTCGAGGGTTCCATCAGCCCCATCCTTGATCTTGTAGTGCCATTTTGAAGTGACCACACATTTCCCCTTTGGTATCAGCACGACATCCCATACATCGTTCTTCATAATTTCTTCGTATTCTTTGGCCATTGCACCCTTCCATACTTTTTCTTTTACAACTTCTTCAAAGTTGTGAGGCTCATCTTGAATCATATTACTCATCACTAAAACATGTCCCTGGTACTTGCACAACTTCATGCTTTCTCTAAAGGTCCCTCTACTGAGAATGTGTCTCTCGACATCATGTAATCTGTCACAAAGCCAAAGTGGCCTCTTCCTAGTAGGAGGATCACATGGAGGATAATCCAAAGGGTCCATGGGCTCCTTAGGATCATCAAAAATGTCTCAAATTCAGGCATTGAGAAACCTTCTAGAATATCCATATCATCGCTCCTTTTTGGGAGGAGGAGGTAGAGGAAGAACCCTTGCTTTTCCAAGGGTTGCATGTTCATCAAAAGTTACATCCCTACTAATTTAAAACTTCCTTTGATAGGGATATATATTCTAAAGTTTTTAGGATTTTCACAATATCCAACAAACGTACATTTTATTCCAGTGGCTTCTAGCTTGTTTATTTTGTCCTTCGGCACATAGAAATGTATAGGGCATCCAAATATACAATGGTGATCAATTTTGGGCTTGACACCTGTGAATAACTCTTCTAGAGTCTTGTTGTCCAATGCTTATGCTTGATGAGGCACCCTATTTTGAACATATATTGTTGTATTTGTTGCTTCACCCCAAAGGAACTTCAACAATTTTTAATCATGGAGAATAGCTCAGGAAGCCTCAACAATATACCTGTTCATTTTCTTAGCCACTCCATTTTGTTCAGGATTATAGGGAATAATAGTCTCCTTCTCAATTTCTTCCTTCTTGCAAAAATCTATGAACTCGTTTGAAATGTATTCCCCACCATTGTTGGAATTGAAGATCTTAATTTTCTTCCCTGATTTATTTTCAACCAAAGCCTTGAATTCCTTGAATATGTCAAAGGGCTCATACTTGTGCTTCGAGTAATATATCCATGTCTCCTAGATAAATAATAAGTGAAATTTATGTAGTAGAGATGGCCACCAAGTGAATGTAGATGTATCGTATCACATATGTCAAAATGAATGAGATGGAGGATGTCATTAGTATTTTTCTTGCTAGAGGGGAATGGTTTCCTTGTCTTCTTTCCACTAGCACATCTTGGATACACTCCATCATGATGGCCTTGAACATCAGGGGTCCCAGAAACAAACTTCTTCAATTTTGAAAGTGCTTCATAGAGAAGTTGGGCCATCCTGATGCCACAACTCTCTTTGATGATTAGTGTCATGTACCATTGCTACAAGCAGTCTTCTGATGACTCTATAAAGTCATTCAAATCTGGAGCCCAATGTGAAAGAATCTCTAATAGAGGATGCAATGGGCCAAGTAAGTAATTTTCCTCTGATAAAAGCAACCCCCATTCCTTTGTCTTTCAAATCATATATAAATACCAAATTCTTCTTCAATCCATGCACATACATCACATCATGAGGCAAAATAGATTCCTCGAATTTGAAGTGAAATTTAAAAGACCTAAAGCCTTTAATGAGATGAGTCGATTTATATCCAAGAATAATCTTCAACTTGAATCCCTCTCTACAAAATTAGAGAGAACTTCCTTATACCTAGAGAAATGATGAGAGGCCCCACTATCAACCAACCAAATATCCCAAGTATATGGAGGAGAGGAACTAAAACATGTATAAATAAGGACATAGTCAGATTCATTACCAGCATTATTTTCATACCTGGAATGCTTTTACCTCTTTTGTGGATGATAGCCTTCTTCAATATTATCAGGAGAGTCTCTTCTTCTTCTATCATTCCTTTATTTGTATCTTGTATCATATCTTCTATCATATGACCAATTGTTGTTGTAGCCATTGTTATTGTTGTAGGACCTTGAAGTACTTCTCCTCGGAGCATCTCACTTTTCAAGGAAAACTCAAGCATATTGACCCTTTTGATGACAATTGTAACATCCAACATCTCTATCTCATCTTCCCAAGTCCTTGGAATCTCAGTTGGATTAAGCAGGTCATCTTGCATTAGATGGCTTTCCCTTTCCTTTCTTCTTTTTCTTCTTCTTCCCTAGAGAAACGAAGGCAGTAGAATCTCCTTTATTTGGCCTTTGAATTCTTTCCTTAGATATCATCAATATTTCCTCTTGATTGCATAGAGCATGTAGCTCATCAAAATAAGAGATCCTTCCCCATTTTTGATATAAGTAATGAAAATGTCCCATGATGAAGGAAGTCCACAAATTGCAGTCATCACCAATTCCCTGTCAGGTACAATTTCTTGAGAAGTATATAGTTGATCCCTAATTTTAGTGATTCTCATGAATAATTATTGTATAGTCTCTCCTTTATGCATCTTAGATTCCTTGAGTTTATTTTTCAAATCCATAATGTGGCTCAAATTGTTCATTTCATACATGCGAACAATCATATCATACATATCTTTGGATGTCTTAAAATATTAAATATAAACAAGTATATGATCTCTTAAAGAATCAATAATTATGTTCTTAGCTTTAATCTCACCTTTCTTATACTTGGACTTGACAACTTGGGGAGCATTTTCTAGTGGCAATGAAATCTTTCCTTCGACATATCATACACATAAAAGGTGGTGTTAATCCTAGTGTTACGAGCTTCAAAGCTATAATCCTGTATCAAATAGATTTTCATTATCCTTGAAGTATGAGGTAGACATATTTACCAAACGAAAAATGAATTTTCAATCAGTTGCTAGAAGATGGATTCTCTTGCTCTATGTCTCTTGGGCTTGTCCTCAACTCATCTCTGATACCACGTTAATTTTCATTCAAGTATTTTTCTATGCTACAACTATCACTTCAAAAATTTCCAATACCATCCAAATTACAATTTCAACTTATTCAATTAACCAATGACAGTAGAGCAATAGTAGATAGAACAATTATATAATGTGCACAATGAAATACAACCAAGAGATAAGAGACACACTATTTTGTCAATGAGCAAGGAAAAACCCCGCAAGGGGGAAAACTCATTGCAATTCTTCATTTATTATATTGTCTTCAAATTTCAACAGAAAAAGTACATAATTCAAGATTCAAAGTCAAGGTTTAACTAGAAAATATCCAAAATCACTCTCCAATATCTAATCAAGTCAATATGCCAAGAAATTTATCCAAAATAGAGACAAGAGAGAGAGAGACTCAACTCTCATGTAAATCTATCTAAGTCCACAATAGTCAACTATATCAATCTGCGCCCTAACTAGCCATTAGTCAAAGCTCAAAAAAATCCTCCAAGTGCTCGATCAAAGGTCAATGAATTCGACCTCCTTTTTTTGTCAACTAGAAGTCAAAACAATCCAAATTTGAGTAGTCAAACTTGGTCAATGCAATGATGAATCCTACAGTCAAAGTATGCATTAGGTATGCACTCAATGTGTAGAGACATCCTCAATTTTTGTGCTCAGGAGTCTGGCCTGACCAATCATAAATATGCCCAAAATACTGAACCAAAATTCACCCCAAAACGTTAAATTCAACGCTGGTCAATGCTGGTCAAAGTTGAGGTAAGCTTTAGATTTCAGCGACCTATCATGTTTATCCTCTTTCTCCTTCGCATATGTGAGAGAAGCCCTGCAATTTCAGATAGGTCGAACCCAAGAAGAGAGAGAATATGTATGTTGATGTGATTCCAAATGAGGACGAATTGACTTATGCTTACATGTGTTGGAGGGTTCTCATTTTTCTTTTAGGTCAACCTGATTAAATGTGCCAATGTGGTTTTTCCATCAAAAATATCTCTTTCTTGTCCAAATTGAGTGCTTCAAAAGTCAATTTTTGTCCTTCTAGAAAGCATAATTTAGTACAATGTTTGGAATTTGTCACTGAGCTGCCAAATTAACACCTCCCACCCCACCCCCTTCTCCCCCTACCTTGCATATTTTCCTCCCTGGTCAAGTTTCTTCCCCCTGCCTAAGGCATCACAATTTGTTGGTTGTCCCCTTTCGTCATCTCTGGCATTTTTATTAATAAAAAATAAACATTACATCATATGTTAGAGTTTGAAATCATAACATCAATGTTGGAACCCAACATTATATCTTGATAATTACATTACAAAATTGGGGATTTACGAAAGGGGTGTCACATGCTTAAAAATTATGTTTATGACTATAATCATGTTATTTATTGGGCTATGATACAAGTGAAACTAATAGGAGAGTTCAAACTAGAACCATAATGTTTAATAGGCAAGAAAGAGACACTACTTCATAATTGAGCCCTTGTGCAATTTAAAGTATAGGGGAATCACTATGGGGTAGAAGAAGCCACTTGGGAATTAGAGGATGACATGAGAGTGAAATATCCTTAATTTTTTTATGCATAATAATATAATGTCAAGAACAATGTTCCTTAAGGGGGAGTGGATTGTGACACCCTTTTTATTTTCCAAATTGTGAGATGTAATTGATAATTTATAATGTTAGGGTTTAAACATTTATGCTATGCGTTAAAACTATATGATGTGATTTAATGTTTATTTTTATTGATAAAAGAAAAAATTCTAGAGCTAAAGAAAGGGGGATAGCCAACAAAATATGATGCCCGAAGAGGAAGAGTTTCCTTGATTTAATTTTCCCTTTTGATGAGATGGTTAATCAAGAGGTTAGGAAGATGAAGGTTCATGTTATTATTGTAAATAAAGAGAGAGGATCAATAAAACAATGCTTCTTCCTTTAGGTTTTCATCTTATTCTATTTTCTCTCAAATAAATTATTTTCCCTCTCACTCAAAAAATTCAAATTAGTGAGACATTTGGTGGAAAAACCTAAAGAGATTCATACCTTATGACTTGATAAGAGTAGTGAGTAATAGCTTATGTCACATGAAGTGAATGTGTTGCATCACTTTTTCTTTGGACTAGATCGCTTTGAGCACTGAGAATGGTCTTTTTTTATGTGGAACATAAATCACTGAAGAGGGGAGGGTCGAGGGATTACAAAGATAAAATAAGGACTCCCTTTTGTTGTGTGAACCCACACCATCTTTTTGTGAATGTTTATGAGCATGGTTAAATATGGAAAGGCTAAAAAAAAGTTTTTCCTATGTTTGAAGGAGAGTGGCCTTTACTTTTATGTTAAATCTAACCTGAAAACTACGTGCTAAATTCTTGAGTCTAGATTTCTCTCAAGGCATCAAGAATCTCACTCATAGGTCACTAGCTACAAGAAAAACTACAATACTATATTACCTATGGTTGGGTGGAGAGTTTCTCACCCTTCTTTTGTTCCAGATTCACTTTTTCTAAATCAGAGAATGTAACAACCCTAGTGGAAAGTTCATGTAATAAAATTTAATAGAGGCAAAATAAGACCATGGGTAAGGGACACGTATTCCAAGTTGAATATTGGGCAAAGATATCCTAATGGGCATCACTGGATGTGTGTTTTGCCTAAGGAAAATTGGCAAAGGCTAAGGAAAAGGCATTAAAAGGAAAAAAAGCATTTTGGAACACTTACTTATGAAAAGAAAGGAAATTAGGAGAAAAGTAAGGTGAAAGGTCACAAGTTGCATGTGAGGAGGAAGTTGAAGGAAAATAATGGAAAATGAAGAAATTAGGGGCCTCGTGCATAAAAAGGCTTCTGAGGATTAGTTCATGGCTTTTGTTAGTTCAAGTTTGGAGCTCTCTCTCTCTTACTCTCTTGGTCACTTAGAGTTTTCTTGAAGAACTCTAGTTTGGAGCAAGGAAAGGAAAGAAAGGAAAGGAAAAGAAAAGAAAGAAAGTATCAAGGAAAGGAAAGAAGGATCAAGTAGCTTCAACAAGAATACTTGCAGGAAACCTTTTCCATGTATGATTTCCTAATTGATTTAGACATGCATGGCTTTTCATGTTTGTGTATGGTTCTCTTGCTATCGGTGGCATGATTTTGTTAGGTTATGATAGTGTATTTCAACGTAGCCTAGCCTTTTTCCAGATTCCATGTTATGATTGGGATGTTTATTTCAGTTTTTGAGCTTTGGTTTACCTAATAGATTACAGAATCCGGGGTAGATGTGGTCTCAAGGTTCATTCCCAAAGGCCTAGGAATATCTTAATCGGTTTTGGTGGGATACATGATAAAGCCTTAGGAAGAAGTCTCGGTTTAGGGCCTAATGATCCGGGTTTCGATTACGGTAAAGCCTGAGAGACAAGGAGGCAGAAAATTCCTCAAGGATAGTGATGGATTCCAGATGTCATTCCAAGTTCTATTAATTTGTGATCAGAGCACTAGTTTTGGTGTGATCACGGTTTGGTGAGGGTGGAGGTGGTTTAACCTCTAGATTCCCTTGGTTTTTCTTGGATTGGTTTCTCTATGAGATCATACATTCATGCTTGGAATATGGCATGGGGTGACTGGTTGAAAGAGATATTTGGTTCAACCATGTCTATGGTCGGGTGGTACGTGGAAGTCCCGAACCTGGTCGAAGTTTCCTATGATTAATAAAAGCTAAGTTCTCTTACTTTTGCACTGATTTATATGTGGATTTAATGCCTATCGTATCTGTGATATTTATCTAGTTTTATGTTGGTTATAAGCATGGTTGAATGACTCATTCATGTCATGGTTATTTAATGTAATTACTTGTAACTATTAAATGGATGGATGCAAGACCTAACTGATGATGTAGTAGTTAAATGGAGAAGGAGGTGATCCTTCTGGTTATGTTTCATAAGTTGTTTTAGCCATTTAGGCTATGTCTTGTATCCTAGACCTATAGGTTGCATTGATGCCAAGTGTTTGACAAAATGTTAGTCTCGGTTGGGGATGCTCAAGCCTATTCTTGAGGATAATTTTGAATCACCATCATTGTTATCATGTCTTTAATGAATTTTGTAAGTTACAACAAGTTTTGGGCAAAGGCCAGGATTCTGGGCTAGAAAAGTGCTTAAATCCCAAGGTCACTGGCACACAACTGACAGTTTCGGTCCACATTCACTAGTAGGCATGTCAATAAGAGCGACTTTGGGTTTTTGGTCGCTCCCCTGGCCATATCATGAGAGCGAATATGGCCTAAGAGCTGCAGAACAAGAGTGCGAGCCAAGGACAGGCTCTCTAAGTGGCTGACTTGTCTCCTAAGGGTTTTGTTGATGATGTTTGATGATTGTATGTGATGTTCGATTGATTTCACTTCCTTAAGGTGACATAGCAGGTCAAATTTGATTGTAGTAGCATCTCTCGTCACGTTTACCCCAGTTGGCATGGTTACTTTGGGTATATTTGGGAAGGGGTGTTATAGACATGTACTTTGATGTTGAGTAATTGAAATTGATTATTGCAGTAATATATGTATGAAATTATAATAGTTTAAATTGTTTATTTTCATCAATTCCTTTTTTTTAAATGAGATCTATTTATGAAAAATAAACATGTGAAGAGTATAAACTTTTTTACTTGACCTGTGAGTAAATCAATTGAATTTATTTTGGGCAATATTTTCTTCTCAATAGAGATAGAATTAATAAATTTTCAAATTCATGGGTCCATTGTTCACATGCATGTCTTCCTTGTTAATTTCATGATAATTTTTATTTAGTTTTATATATACGATATAAGACTGAAATTAGTCCTTTGAATTAAAGAGATTTGAGGTGAAGAAAATAAGCTAAGGAAGATTTTTGGGCTCATTCCTGGAGTTTAAAAGTGGAAGACAAAATGTGATTTATGGGGTAAGCAAGTCATCTTGGAATTTTCACTGTAAAATATTTCATGGGAAGTTTCGAAGACTAAAAATTGAATCGTAGTGAGGGGAAATATCGCTTAATGTTTAGCTCAAGCTTCAAATATGGTTCACTATATTTTTGGATATACGATCTCAGGAAGTTGGGATTCGTAAATGCTTTCCATAGAGATCATCTTTTATTTTTCACTATAATTTTTCTTTTGAGAGGTTTCGAATGCTAAAATGTTGACCATAATGACAGAAATTCTCATTGAACATCTGGTTCCATTTTTAGGTCTTGGTTCACTATAATTTTGAAGATATACTAAGGAATATGAGTATCCTCAATGCTCCTTAAATCAAGCTTAAAACATATTAACATGGTATTTCCACTATAACTTTATTTCTTTGGTTTTTCAAACCCTAAAATGTGGAGATAGGGAATATTTCTCAATGTATGTATGGTCGAAGTTTTATTTCTTGGTTTACTATAATTTCAAAGATATTCCCTGATGAAATTAGGTCTCCCAAATTCTCTAGAAATTAGAACTAATCGTTGTGTTAAAAAAGAACAAAAGAAATAGGAAATAGAATTGATACCACATGTTATGTGGAAAATTAACTTTTGAAGATAGAAGGGAACTCCCTATATCTATTGGTGTGATCTAGAAACAACAGGGAAAAAAATAAATATAATTTCCTTAGAGAAATTAAAATACAGAAGAAAGACCTACCTAGAATCTATAGTAGACCCTCCTCTTCTCCTTTCTTGTAAGCTCCAACTCTAGCTCCAAGTGTTATAAATGGAACCTGCAAAATGACTAAAACAAGCAAGAGAACTACAATATCCACATAGCATAAAATAATGTCTCTAATCAATGATTCAAAATGCATTGAAATACATAAGCATCAAAATGACACAAGTATAGGAAAGCATAGCGATTTTGTATTAATAAATGAAGGAGAGAGTTACAACCATTTAAAGATTATTAACATTGTAGATGTCTCCCCAGTTATCTTTTCTTTCCTTTCCACAAAGAAAACCTTCAACCTCAGCCCTAACGCATCAATGGATGATGATTCTTTAAGCTCAAAGTAGAAGCATGAGGGAACTATTAATCTCCAAAAGCCAACCTAGACTCTATGCAAGGCAATGAATCTATAGGGTACAAGTGGTAGTTTAGGATTTATCAATATAGAATTGAGATCCACATATGAAGGAGGACAACTTATAAGGATAAGAGATAATACCTCTAGAGTAGGAATTTGAGATCCTTATCAAAGGTAAATGGTTAAAACCAACTTAGAAGCTTCTTGAAGGAGAATTTTTGTAAATGTTTTTTATTTTTCCTGAAATTCTAGAACCATCGCACCTACAAAGTAGAGAAACCTACACTAATCAGTGTAGGTGCTCAGTTTTTCTATTTGCAACCATTACAGGTGGCCTGAAGTGGAGGGTGCACTTGGGCCAAAAACATTGTTTTTGAGTTGATTGACCCAGAAACTTAGATTTTTTGGAGAGGTAATTCTTAGGAATTTGTAAAGGGATAATGACAAGATGTCAAGGATATTGATTGATCTAGTTTTCAGACCATTTGACTGGATCTAACAAAAATACGTATAACACCCCATATCCTCAATCAGGCTCTAAGGGACCAAGTTTGAGAAAAATGTGATTCCCAAAAACCCTAAGGAAGGATTACAAGGTTGGGTGTGTGATAGAAAGCTACCACCATTTTAGTTTTCATTCTATAATATTCTTTTATTTTTTTATCAATAGAAGTTGGGTTTTCACTATATTATTATGTTGTATGTTAATATCGTGTTTTCTATTTCCTCTCCTTCCTTTCATTTAATTCCTTGTACAACCCAAATAAGTTTATGTACCAATCTCCACTTCCCATGATCCTACTATGTTGAATTATCCATGCCCTTTAAGTCTAGTATGTGCCCTACCTAAGAACACACCACTTCAGAGAATCCCAACAAAAGATCACTTTACACAATATAAATATAACAACAATGAAATTAATAAATTACATAGGTCTTATGAGCCCAAATATTGATATTCATTAGTCCATTATTAAGTAATCCTTAGGGCTCCTGTATCGGGGATCATGGCCTTTTAGATCTCTGATATAAACTAATATATATTGTATGCAAAATCTAGGGCTTGAGATATGATCCTATAGACCTAAATCTACCAAATACAAATATAAAGACAAATCTTGACTTACTTGTTGATGCTAGTCCTTTGTCCTCATCCATTTCAGTCCTCTTGCCCACTACTCTTTTGCTTTTGCTTTGCCTCCAAGATCACAATGAGAACAACTCCTTTTCTCCTTTGTCTACATATTTCTCATAGAGGGTTTTTCCTTCAATCCTCTCTATTTATTAGTCTTTAAGTTGTTGTTCACAACTCCTTTAATGAACAAACTTCATGTATCAACTCAACAACTCCTTTTCTTCTCTTAGAACCTTTCATTATTTCCTTGTCCTCTCTTACTCAACCCTTCATGGTTGTGGCTTTTCCTACAAGCCTACATAGAGGTTAAGACTTCCTCACAATCCTTACATAGGTCTGATCAATCTATGGATCACTTTCAAGTTGACATTTAGCCTCAACGAGTTGCAGAGACAATTACGAAACCCTTTGTCCTTGGTTAAACCCTCGATTAGGATGTTTTAGCCTAAGAACAGACCCTCAGTCCATTATTCATGCTATCAACGAAACTCCTAGACCTAGGACCAGTCTCTCCTAACTACAACCTTTTAAAATAGTACTGCGACCTCTAGGATCTTTGTCCTTTGTGTATCTTGAACTATGACTAAGTCTCCAACTTCTAAGCCATTGTTAGCCACCAGTTCCACATATCTAACTTCAATACTCAACCTTCTTCTCAAATTTGTGCACTCAGAACCAACCTTATCTTAGCCTCAGTCAACGTGATCTCAGATTCTAGGGCCCTCGACCTACCTTCTTAGTTCATGACTACTTGCTTCAGCCCTAACAAATCAATGGATTCATCTCTTCTAGCTCTATCTTCCTTTACCCAATAGAACCATCCCTCAATCACCTCTTCCTATATCTCCATTGTTATCCTCGACCTCCTTGTTGAGGAAACACTCTCATCAGACCTCCTCCTCAGCCTCCTAGCTTGGCTACATCTCCTTAAAGAGCTCTCCTCCTTAGCTATGGCTAGGTCTTCTTAGCCCCCTTCATCCACAAATGAAATTTCTTCTTCACTTGTGATATAAGCCTCTCCTTTGGCTCTTTATTTATAATTTTGTTTTAGGGTTTCTTAGGCCAAAACCTTAGATCCTTTAGGGTTTTTTCTCACTCACCCTTTAACAATAAATTAGAATAAATAATTAATTAACTTTGGTCTCAATCCCACTTCTTTGTGTCAAAACCCCAACTGTCTGCGCAACTTTCCCTACCAACTCACTTTTGGTGGGTTTCTTCCTCTCAAAAATATGTTCTTAGCTACCTAACTTCCAACATACTACTATTTTATATGTAAGTTGTGACTTATAAGCTATAAAACTGTTCCCTTCTTATCACCAATCAAAATTGGTTTCTCGTGCTATTCACATACATTCATCAACCTCTTAGCCACTTTATCAATGTTCTTGATATACCTACTATACAAATTCCCACACAGGGAGCATTGAGCCACACAAGGAAGCATGCAAGTGCTATGCTGAACCCTTATTTTAGATCAGTTATGTAGATTTCTTATGTGTGTATTGTTTAAGTGCAAAGCGACCAATTACAAAGCACAAGGTCCCAGTTGACATCTATTACTTACTAGCACTTGGTCACATTTCTTACAGGTAAGTCTTCCACCTTTTCTCTACTTAGATTCATGTACTTTGTATGAATTCCCACCTTAAGCTTTGAACTTTTTCAAGTTTCACTATTTTATAGGAGTTATGAAAAAGCTAATAATGTTTATAAAGTTAGTAGTTTAATTCATTAAGACCAGTGGTTTCTCTATTTCCTTCTATGTAGACACAAATAGACTAATAAGTATCAGGTCCATGCAAACTAATCTCACTGTTACATAAGTTTATGCTAGTTTGATTGTTTTACTACCTACTTGTTGATCTTGTATGATAATATAATATATTAATTCAACATTATACTATCATTGGTGAATCACTAGTAAATTGTCTTTTGGGAAAACATTAGATGAGCTTGAGACACAAATCAACATGCAAAAAGGGAAACTACTATCTACTACTCAATTGCTCTTACATTATTATTTGAAAGTTTTGAAATTGTAAATGATAAATACAAATATAATAAATTAGAAAAATATTTTTTTGACGTCAATTGATGTATGTATACTTTGAACCTAAAAGATTAATGTGAAACTCAAATAAAAATTTAAACATTATAATTTTAAATAACAATTTCAAAAATACAATGAGTGATGATATGATTTCAATATACCAGAAAAAAAGAAATAAATGTAATGTAGGATGCTACCGAGCATTATGATATATAAAAATTGTCAGGCCAGGGTAACTCCAAAATGGGCAGAAGAAAACTGACTGATTATTTCATTAGATAACTATTGTTTATATACATAAAATGGACGGATCAGTTCATCTTCTTGATGACTGTTCACGTTCCTGTTTACCCAACCGTTGAAGATTAGGTGTGAACATTGCCCCCCTTAATCTGAAGGGACGTTGGTGAGTCCAAGCATCGTTCTGAATCTTTCAAGCTTTTCTCTTCCAAGCGCTTTGGTGAAGATGTCTGCAATTTGCTCATTTGTGGAACAATGACAGAGATGGATTGTTTTGGCCTCAACATGATGTCGGATCAGATGATATTTAGTATTGATGTGCTTAGTACGATCATGGAACTTTGGGTTCTTGGCCAACTTTATTGCAGAGGTGTTATCAATCATGAGTGGAGTTGATTGTACTTGTTTTACCTGCAAATATTCAAGAATTTTCCTGAGCCACACAATTTCTTTCGTTGCTTTAGCTGCTGCCACGTATTCTGCTTCTGTTGTGGAATCTGCTGTAACTGATTACAGCTCCTGATCCAAGACTCATAGCATATCCTGAAATAGATACCCCAGTTTCTTTATCTCCATCAAAGTCTGAATCAGAGTATCCAATCAAGTTGAAGTCGTCCACCTGTGTATACTTGATTCCAAGGTCTTGAGTTCCCTTCAAGTACCTTAGAACTCTTTTTGCAGCAGACCAATGTCCCTCACAAGGCTTTTGCATAAACCTAGAGAGGATTCCAACAGCAAATGAAATGTTTGGTCTGGTAGTAGTGAGGTAGATGAGACTTCCTACAAGCTGTCTATACTTTGTTGCATCCTCAAATTCCTTTCCTTCAATAGATGTGAGCTTCAAGTTTTGTTCCATTTGAGTAGAAAGAGGATTGCACTCTGTCATGCCAAATCTATCTAACAAATCTCCAATGTATTTCTTTTGAGAAAGAAATATGGATTTTGGATGTTGGGTTACTTCAATGCCAAGATAGTAATGAACATAGCCCAAATCAGTCATTTCAAAACTTTTTCCTAATTCTTTCTTTATGGATGCAATATAGCTTTCATTGTTCCCTATCATTAAAAGATCATCTACATATACCACAAGATATACAACTGTTTTGCCAACTTTCTTGACAAATAAAGTTGCATCATCAAGATCAAAATGTTTGAAGTTGAGTTTTAGAAGATGCTCAGTTAGTTTTTCATACCAGGCTCGTGGTGCTTGTTTGAGGCCATACAAGGACTTCACAAGTTTGCATACTTTATGTTCATGTCCTTTCACAGCAAATCCTTCAGGCTGGGACATAAAAACATTTTCTTTTAGATCTTCATTCAAGAATGCAGTTTTTACATCCATTTGATGGACTTTCCAACCGTTCTGAGCAGCTAGTGCAAAGAGTGTCTGGATGGTGGCCCATTTTGCTGTGGGGGAAAAAGTTTCCTCATAATCGACCCCTTCCTTATGTGCAAAACCTTTTGCCACAAGCCTAGCTTTGTGCTTGTCAAGTGAGCCATCAGCTTTGTACTTGTTCTTGTAGACCCACTTGCAGCCAATTGGTTTGGTTCCAAATGGATGATCAACCAGCTTCCAAGTGCCATTCTTTATGAGGGCATCATACTCCTTCTGCATCGCTTCTTTCCATTCATCATGAGAAGCAGCTTCTTTGAAGGAAGTTGGTTCAAAATCTGTAGACAAGTTCAATTCACAATCATAAGTAACATCCATATCAACAGGTGAATTAGAGTTATCTACATCACCTCCATCTTGTCGATTTGTATTTCTGGTTCCTGTTTTTCCAATTTCATCAGGATGAACACTTTCAAGTGTCTTTGTCAACCACTTTGGGGGACCTTTCTGAGATGGTCCAGGCTGCTCTGTTGATTGAGTTGGGACTGAATCAAGATTGAGTCTCCCAATTCTATCAATTACATCACTTAAAGGATCATCCGGTGTTGGAGTTTCATGCAAGGGAGATTGTTCTTCAGAAGAAGATTCCACATGTTGATCTAGTATAGGAATCCCCCCTTCAAGATGTGGAATCTGATTATCAAACTCTTGAAATGATTTTGTTTTTGTGAATCTATCCAAGCGATCAAGTTGCCGCTCAACAACACTATCAGATTTGGATGATTTAAGAAAAATGACATCTCTAGAGACAACAAACGTTTTATTTACTTCATCATAGAGACGGTATGCTTTAGAGGTGTTTGAATACCCCAGGAAGATACACTTACGACTTCTAGCACCAAGTTTGTTTCTATGTACCTTTGGTATTAAAGCATAACAGGTGGAACCAAAAATCCTGAGATGTTTTACTGAAGGAACATGTCCATACCACAATTCATAAGGAGTCTTATTTCTTATAGCACTAGATGGACATCTATTCTTTATATATGCAGCACATAGAACAGCATCAGCCCAAAACATTATCTTTACATTTTTGAAGAAAAGCATGGATCGTACCATATTCAAAATTGTTCTATTCATTCTTTCTGCTACACCATTTTGTTGGGGATTATAAGGTACAGTTGTTTGATGTTTGATCCCATGTTGGTGAAGATAGTTTTCAAATGCATTTGATGTATATTCTTTTCCATTATCAGTGCGAATAGACCCAATATGAGATTGTGCATCATTTTCAATCCACTTATGAAAATTCTTGAATGTTTGAAAAGCATCAGATTTGTTCTTCAATAAATAAACCCAACACATTCTGGTGTAATCATCAATAAATGTCATGATATATTTATTTCCATTTGCAGAAGGAACAGGCATTGGACCACATAAATCTGAATGAATGAGTTCAAGCTTCCTATGTGCTCTTGAATGTGAATCATGAAAAGACTGTTTGCTATGCTTTCCTAGAATGCAAGCATCACATTGCTTATGTTTTCTAGGACTTGTAGGCAAACCAGCAACACCATTTTTCTTCAACAAGCGGAGACTATCATACTTTAAGTGTCCAAATCTAGCATGCCATAATAAACTTGACGGAAGTGTACCTTCTTCATGATGAGAAATATATGAGAAATGTTGTGCATGAGCAGAGGTTCCTTGCAGTTTAAGAAGTCTTTCTTCTTCTATACCCCTCATGACAAGTGAGTGGTCAGATGCCTTTCTTACCTCAAGCTTGCCATCAAACATATGAATGGAGTGACCTTGCTGGCGGATGTGGACCAGGGACAGCAAGTTTCTCTTAAGCTGTGGGAGATATAGAACATGATCCAGAAGAAAGTCTGGAAGACTAGGCAGTTTAAGCCTGATTGTGCCAAGCCCTGATGGCTTGATTTTTGACTGATCTGCAAAGTATACTGCTCCATCAACATTGTCAGTGAAATCTTCAAAAAAATCTTTCGTATGAGTCATATGACAGGTTGCTCCTGAATCAAGCAACCAACCATTTTTCGAAGAAGCAAGTGAAGCATTAAACAAATCTTCATTTACTCCAATGTTACATTGTGCCTCAATATAGTGAGTGGATTCAGGTGCTTTACCTTTGTCTGTGTCATCAATTTTACCTTTCTGCTGGTTTCTTCTCTGCTCAATTTTGTCCCATGGTAGCTTGCATGTAGAAGCATCATGTGATCCATTTCGTTTGTAGCGAATGCAATGCAGATCTTCTTTTTCTCCTTGAGAATGTCTACCCCCCTGCCTCTGAAGTATCTTCCTCTTCCTCTTCGTCCACCTCTTCCTCTTGTAAAATCTTGAGCAGGATGCTTTTCTTTATGAGCAAGGCAAACAGTCTCTTCAGAAGATTCAGGG
This sequence comes from Pinus tabuliformis, assembly GCA_031772625.1. Lineage (NCBI taxonomy): Eukaryota > Viridiplantae > Streptophyta > Pinopsida > Pinales > Pinaceae > Pinus > Pinus tabuliformis. The sequence goes on along the minus strand of CM062812.1, from coordinate 297,259,431 downwards.
ACTGTCTTCTTTCCAAAGGCTTTCTCTCTTTCAGCAAAATTTTTCACAAGAGAGTCAAAGGTTATATCTTTAAGATTTCCATTTGCTTGTAATGACTCAAGATAATTGGAGTAGGTAGGATAGAGTGCTTTGAGAAAGGCAATAAGAGGGATATCCAGCTCAACCTTAGTGGATTTAATATCATGCATTATAGACTTTACTTCAGATGCAAGAGCAAGAGGATCATTATTTTTCAGTTCAAGAGTGAAGAGTTTAATCATGAGCTGAACAACTTCAAGTGCAGAATGTGAGTCATAGAGCTATTTCAGCTTTTGTAAAGCTTCAAAGGCAGTGGAATAAGATGAAATATAACGACTTACTTCTTCATTTACAGATGCTGCGATCAATGCATAGGCTTTGTTGTTCTTGTTTTCCCAAATGACAAGTTCTTTATCTGATGTAGGCTGCACAGGGTCTTTGTCTTCTTCTCCGACACACACTCCTTTCCACAACTCATTGTAGATGAGGGTGTGTTTTACCATCCGAGACCATTCAGAATAGTTCTCCTTGCCAGTGAGAACTATTCCTACCATAGAGATGATTGAATGCATTCTGTAAAAACACTTCTGCTGATAGAAAAATACTTCTAATGGCAAAAAGAATGTGCTTTTGTGAAAAAAAACTTTAGCTGCTAAAAGAATGATTCTGATTCTGCTATGCCATTTATATTATTGACTATTGAAATGAATGTTGATAACATGCTACCACTGTAACATATATCACCACATGAAGAATTTGAGCGCTTGTGTTAAACGCTGCCACTGTAATATATGAGCACTGCTATCACCGTACTATGTATTAGAGCATATATGTGTCACATAAAAAATTTGAGCGCATATATCAGAGCGTATATGTGTCACATGCATATATCAGAGCGCATATATCAGAGTGGCTAAAGACTGAACAGATCCAGAGGAGCTGATTTTGGTTGTTTTCCGTTCAAAACAAATTTCGAGGTAAAGGGTTCGAGTCCTGTGGAGATCTTGTCAGCATAAAAAAAAAACAGGCGGCCTTGTAGATTCTGCGGTCCGAGAGGCTCGGCAATGCCTAAAACGGCACAGACGGCTTTATTGACAGAAGAAGGGAGATATGTTATGTGGGAGAAAGAAAGATAGAATTCAATAATAATACCGTCAGTCGAGATTTAAGAAGCCCAGATTTCAAACGGACGAACCCATGACAGCCACGAGCGCCTCCTCCGAAGCAGCCTCGGCCCCCACCGCCTTTGTCCCCAAGATCGCGAGTTCGAATCCAGCCCAGAGCTGCGAGGTCGAATTGTGAGTGCAGTGGCTTGACGGAGGAGTTAACGTTCTAGTGTCTCTTCAGATGCTCGAAGTATTCTCGAATTGCGGCAATGGAATGAGCAATATGGAGAAGTTAACGGCTTCTCATTTCTCCTTTTCATGCGGTCTATCGAGCTCGTGACCTCCTTTTGACAAGTCACCACAAACGACCATCAGAGTAGCGAGGACCAACCACGCTTCCGCTTCAGGCTGGAGTCGGGGTTTCTTTCTCCGTTTTAGGCATCTTGTCATCCACGGAATTGCAAGCGACTGCGGATCGAGTTTCTTGTATCAAGCCCGTTATTTGCCGTCCGGTAGAACGAGGATTCAGGCAACTGCAAGTTTGCTACAGTCAATCCCAGCGTTCAATGGTATTCACAATCACAACGGGGAGAGCCCTGATAATACAAGTTAGAAATCTATAACCTGCTCCGCCTCGACAGGGCTTGGAAAAAACAATGGAAAAACAAATAGAAGCACTAGTATGATGTATAATAGAGTAATGTCAGCCACGAGACCAATTTCTGTACAAAAAGGTGTAAACAGGCGAGCCACAAAATAATGAATGAAATAACAAAACCCGTTTAACATCTCGTCCTTGACATTTCCAGCTCCGGACGGTGATGTTCTGGCGGATGCAAAGCGTTATCAGGACAGCGCAGGTGTGGCAGAATGATAGAGCCGTTTGAGGACAGAGCGCTCGCAGAGGCAGAGGCGTTAACCAACGGATGCAATTACACTAAAACAGGCAGGCAGAATATGGGACAGAGGAGTTACAAGGCACGCCAGAAAAAGGAACCTGGGACCTGTGCTCTGATACCATGTCAGGCCAGGGTAACTCCAAAATGGGTAGAAGAAAACTAACTGATTATTTCATTAGATAACTATTGTTTATATACATAAAATGGACGGATCAGTTCATCTTCTTGATCACTGTTCACGTTCCTGTTTACCCAACTGTTGAAGATTAGGTGTGAACATCTAAAGCTTTATGAAACATTTTTATATAATATTAATAATGTTTTAATGTTTTGTTTTTTTTATTTTATATCATGACTAATTAATAAATAAATAAACAATTGTGAATGAGTTTGGGACATAAATGAATATGTAAAAAGAGAAACTACTATTTATTACTAAATTACTTTTACATTATTATTTGAAAATTATATAACTATAAATGATAAATACAAATATAATAAACTAGAAAAATATTTTTCTAGCCTAAAAAGATAAAGTGAAACTCAAATACATAATTAAATATTATAATTTTAAATAAGAAATTCAAAAATATAATGAGTACATTGATATGATTTCATTATACTAGAAAAAAGGAATAAATGTAATGTAAAATGTTAACATGATGATATATACAAATCCAAACCTTTATGAAAACATTTCTATATAATATTAATAACATTTTAATGTTTTGTTGTTATATTTTATATAATGATTGAATACTAAATGAATGAACAATTCTGAATTTAAAAATTAAATTTGTTTTTAAGAAGACAATTAAATTTATTTTAAATTTATCGTATATCATGATTGAGTAATAAATAAATAAACACTTCTAAATTTAAAAATAAATTTGTCACTAAAAAGACAATTAAGTTTATTTTAAATTTATCTCGAATGGTTAGAAAGAATAAATCGAATATTCTCTATCTAGATTCAATTTTCCACGATACAAATTAGTCCATAGTGATACTAAGTTGCATGAGCTGAGTAGCATGAGCTGGGCTATGTAACTTTTCTTAAATCGAATCAGGATAGAAAGCACTAATTGTTATTGATAGCTTTATTTCGTGTAGCCAATTTGTAGGCAAAGGTCTTTTCACTTAGCATTCAACGAATTCAGCTCTTTCACGTTGTGAAAGTGAATCTCTAGTGGGCGTCTTGCCTAGAGCTGGATTAAAAAACCAGTGAAATAGGGTTTTAAATATTCCATACCCAACGTGAAAGTGAATCTCTGGTGGGCTTCTCGCCTGAAGCTTGATTACAGAAACAGTGCAATAGGGTTTTTTTTGTTCCATACCCTTTTGTCCCGCCGCTACTGCCTTTTCAATTAAATCGATCCCCCATCATACTGTTCTCCACCATTGTTCGAAGCATTGCAGAGAAATGAAATAGAAAAACTGCAGAGAAACGGATGGTTTTTTTCTTTGATTTATTTTCATTCCAATAGAGAAAAATATTTGCAGTTAAAGAGCAGATCCTTTATTCTATTACATGTTGCATTACACAGTGTATGTCATCTTCTAGTTTCCGGATGAGAGGAGCTTCGCTCTGAGTTTTGCAGTGTCGGTCTCACCGAACTGGTCCTCTGGAATCCAGTCCCCAGTGGCGGGATCCCGCGCCCAGAAACCCTTATTTTTTCCTTCCATATGATAGTTCTCGCCTGCTGCTTTAGACTGCGACACCACCTCATATTTTGCTGATATTTTCTTGTTTCTCCGTTCCACATGCATACGAAACCCTAACCTACCCGAAAACACGTACTGCAATTCTTGAAATAAAATTTGTGAACGATGTGAAAGAGCATACCAAGTGTGACTCTGACCAGCTTGTTCACCACAGATCTGACAGAAGATAACTTATTCACAGGTGGAAACATCAACATCGCCATCGCCATCGCCATCGCCATGGTTATACGAACCAGGCAAACAAGAGAAGATAACTTATTCACAGGTGGAAACATCGCCATTGCCATGGTTATACGAACCAGGCAAACAAACAAAATAATGTAGCGTGTAACGCAAACAAGCAGCTAAGCGAAAGCTAACGTATGTCTCTCTGCTTAAAGCATATGAGAAGGCACGGAAGCGGAAGCAGAGAGCGTTGGAATTTGATAACCAATTGTAAAATTGTATTTACTGCCAAGTTGGTTTTATATCTGAACCACTGTGGTTTTATATCTGAACTACTATTATGTAAGCTTATTATAAATCATTGTTGATTTAATAGAAAATCAATCCCTTGCTCTGTGAATGTTTCCTTGAGACACTATTGTAAGAAGAGAATCATTGCTGATTTAATAGAAAATCCAATCCCTTGCTTGGGTGGATGTTTTCTTCACATACTATCAAAGTTTTACCACATAAAATCCTGTGTTTACTTGTGTCATTCTTTTGGTTTCAAATTAGTTGTTCAATCTCATTTCTTTCAGGTTTGATTAACGGCTCAGACCAACAATTGGTATTAGACCACTGAATTTGGTTGAGGAGACAGTGCGAATATTGGCTGCCTGAGCCCTCGAAGTGCATAAGAAAAGGTGAAATGAACCGTCAAAAAAGTGAAAGCAACCCTTGAATATGCTGCGGATGGATTTTTTCTGCTTGAAGAAGGGGAGATGCTCCCATTTCACCATGCGTGAAGAAGGGGAGACGCTACCGTGAGATGCTGCCATTTCACCATGCCTGAAGAAGCGGAGACGTTAACAGAGCAGCACCATTTCACTGTGCGTGAAGAAGGGGAGACCCTGTCGTTTCATTACACCAGAGCCTGTGTATGTGCTGCCATTTTACCGCCTGATAGAGCAGCCTGTGTTCCGCCATTTTTTTTTTGAGAGGCTACCGCGGGAAAGAAATTAGAGGAGAAAGAAAAATCATAGGAATTTTTTTTAAGTGGACAGATTGGAAAACTTTAAGTTGAAGAAAACAAATCAGTTTTTTTTAATTTCGTTGAGCATATAGTTTCAATTTAAAAAATAAATAAATACATAAATTTCTATGTATTTGAGGCAATCTCGGGAATTTATTTTTATAAATATTTTAAGAAAGGGGTTCATTGAAGAACAGAGGGTTTTTTGGGTTCATTTAAGAAAGAAGGTTTTTTTTCTTTTTTATTGAAGGATTTTCGGGCGAAAATCACATAGAAAAACTTATGTCGACGCGTTTCGAACCATCCAGTGTGGTTTATCGTCACGACAAGTTTTTTTTCTTGTCAAGGAAACATAAATTAAAGGGAATTCTTCGAGAAAATTGTTGTTTTTTTCAGTCAATTTGAAGAATTTTTTTCTAAGGACTGAAATTGATTTTGTGGATAGAAAAATTTGAAAACCCTTGTTGGAAGAAAACAAATCAATTTTCTTGTTTAGAATCCTAGTTGAGAGACTAAAACCTACGAAGAAAGAAATGGCCAAGATGACGAATGCAAAGTTCGAGGTGGAGAAATTCACCACCAAAAACAACTTTGCTTTATGGAAACTGAAAGTTAGGGATTTGCTAGTGCAACAAGGGTTGCACAAAGCTCTGGACCGAGCAAATAAGAAACCTGCTAGCATGACAAATTGGGACTCGGAGGACTTGGATGCCTTAGCTCTCAATACCATCAGGTTATGCTTGGTGGATGAAGTTCTCTTCCACATTGTTGAAGAAAGTACAGCTATAGGTTTATGGGAAAAACTGGAAAGACTATATATGACAAAGTCATTAACCAATAGAATTTATTTGAAAAGAAAATTATACAGTCTTTAGATGAAAGAGGGTACAAAAGTTGTAGAACATTTAAATGTTTTTAATACAGTTATATGCCAATTATCATATATGGAAGTTAAAATTCAGGAAGAATACAAAGCTAAAACCTTGTTGTATTCTATGCTAGAGTCATGGGACCACTTCGTAACTTCAATCAGTTTGAGCACTATTGATTCTTTGAAATTTGAATCATTGGTGGGAGCTCTCTTATTTGAAGTACGAAGGAAATCTAGTACTGAGACAATTGCACCAAAAGCCATGATAGGCAGAGGACGATCAAAGGAGAGAGGAGAAAAAACAATGGGGTATTCTAGATCAAAATCAAAGGGAAAGAAGTGTAAGGCAAAGTGTTGGCACTGCAATAAAATTGGACACCTCAAGAAAGACTATTGCAAACGAAAAGAGTATGATAACCCGAAGAAGGAAGCAAATCAAGTTGATTCAGGTATGATAGACGAAGTTTTATCTATTGATGAATTATGTATGATAGATGAAACTTTACCTGTATGTAATATCTCTCAGGATTTTGAAAGTTGGCTATTAGACTCTGGTGCTTCTCATCACATGTGTCCACACAAAAATTGGTTTACTTCAAATGAAGATGTAAATGGTAGTTTTGTGTTTATAGGTAATAATGTATCATGTTAGACTATTGAGATGGGAAATATCAGGATTAAAATGTATGATAACATAGTTAGAACATTACCTAGTGTTAAACATGTAGATAATTTGAAAAAAAAATTGATTTCTTTGGGAGTGTTGGATTCATATGGTTATAAGTTTGCAGGTCAAAATGGAGTGCTAAAAGTCTCTAAGGGCACCCTAGATGTTATGAAAGCAGAAAAGATCGGAAATCTTTACAGACTCAAAGGAGGTACTCAAGTCAGTGAAGTAGTGATTGTGTTAGAGAAAGAAGAAGAAGGTACTCGCCTATGGCATCAACGATTGGGTCACACGAGCGAGAAAGGTCTTTAGGTACTGATGAAATGTAAATCACTTCCTGTTTTAAAATCCTTGAAGTTGGATTTCTGTAAACATTATGTGTTTGGAAAACAGTGTAAACAGAGATTTAAAACTAGAAGTCATAATAGTAAAGAAATTTTAGACTATATTCATTCTGATCTCTAGGGACCATCTCCTGTTGTATAATATGGAGGTGCTCTATATTTTTTAATGTTTATTGATGATTTCTCCCATAAAGTTTGTGTCTTTATGCTGAAAAAGAAATTTGATGTATTCAATGTCTTTAAACAATTTAAAGCAATGATAGAAAAAAGAACAGGCAAATCAATTAAATGTTTGAGAATTGACAATGGTGGTGAATTTACTTCTCCAGAATTTAAACAATATTGTAAGGATAAGGGAATTGTTAGACACAGAACTATTGTTTATACTCCTCGGAAAAATGGTGTTACTGAACGTATGAATTAGACACTTATGGAAAGAGCTAGAAGCATGATCAGCAATGCTAACGTGCAAAAGGAGTTGTGGGCAGAAGCAGTGTCCACTACTTGTTATTTAGTTAACAGATCACCTTCAGTAGCAATTAATTGTAAAATTCCTAAAGAAGTTTGGTCAAGTCAGTCTTGTGATTATTCACATTTAAGGATATTCGGTTGTGATGCTTATGCTCTTATTCCTAAAAATAAGCGTTCAAAATTAGATCGAAAATCAAAATGTTATGTCTTTGTTGGGTATGGCTGTGTGGTGAAAGGGTACAGGTTGTGTGATCCTATGTCATGGAACATAGTCATTAGTAGATATGTAACATTTGATGAATCTTCTCTTTTAAAATCAAATGTTGAAAGAATTGAACAAGAACAAGTATCTCCAAATCAAAAAATTCAGTTGTAGGCTAGACCTTTCTTTGAAAGGCGAAAGGAAGATGAGACTTCTAGAGGAAATGGTGCTGAAGATACAAAGGAAGCTGTTGAAGTTTCTAAACCAGTTCAGCAACCAGTCACTCTAAGAAAGTCTACAAGGGAAAGAAAAACTCCCAAAAGGTATGAAGATTCTACGTCATCTTTTGCTTTGATTACTGAAGATGGGGGACCTTCTTGTTATGCAAAACAGTAGATGATACGGATAACGAAAAATGGAAAACGACTATGGAAGAAGAAATGGATTCCTTAGCCAAGAACAATACCTGGAATCTTGTAGAACTTCCTGAAGGGAGAAGTGTTGTTGCAAGCAAATGGGTCTTCAAACTGAAATGGAAAGTTGATGGAAGTATCGAAAGGTATAAGGTGACACTAGTAGCAAAAGGGTATTCTGAGGTTGAAGGTATTGATTGTCATGAGATTTTTTCAGCAGTTGTAAAACTTGTTTCTATTCATGCTGTGTTGGCACTAACTACAATACTTAACCTTGAGTTAGAACAGTTAGATGTTAAAACATATTTTCTACATGGTGATTTGGATGACGAATTATATATGGAACGGCTAGAAGGCTTTGTACAAGTTCATAGCAAAAGATTAGTTTGCAAGCTCAGAAAATCATTGTATGGCCTCAGGCAGTCTCCGAGGCAATGGTACAAGAAGTTTGACTCCTTCATGGTGAGCTAGAACTTTATTAGAGGTGAGTATGATCATTGTGTATACTTCAAGAGTTTCTGTGGCATATTCATTATCTTAGTTTTGTATGTTGACGATATGCTTATTGCAAGCAAAAGCATGGAAGAGATCAATAGGTTAAAGGCTCAGCTTTCTAGGACGTTTGGTATGAAGGATCTTGGAGCAACAAAACATATCTTGGGCACGGAGATACACAGAGATAGGAAAAATTGTAAGCTTTGGCTATCACAGCAGAAGTATGTGGAAAGAGTACTTGAAAAGTTCTGTATGAACAATGTAAAATCTGTTAATGTTCCATTAGCTTCCCATTTTAAGCTTTCTTCAGTATTGAGTCCAAGAACTGATGAAGAAAAGTAGTATATGTCTCATGTACCATATGTAAATGTTGTAGGAAACTTAATGTATGCGATGGTATCTATAAGACCTGACATTTCACATGCAGTTGGAGTTGTCAGCTAGTTCATGGAAAATCCAGGTGAAAAACATTGACAAGAAGTGAAATGGGTGCTTCGATATCTAAGAGGCACAAGTGACCATTGCATCATCTTTAATGGTAGTGAAGGATCGGTCTATGGATATGTAGATGTTGATTATGCAGGTGATTTGGACAAAAGGAGATCTAATAAAAGTTATGTCTTTACTCTTGCAGGTGGAGCAATTAGTTGGATGTCAAAGCTTCAAGAAACAATTGCGTTGTCCACTACCGAAGAAGAATATATAGTTGTGTCAAATGCCAGTAAAGAAGCAATATGGTTAAAGGGTCTACTTGATGAGATTGGAAGGACACAGGAGAGAGGGAATGTACTATATGACAGTTAGAGTGATATTCACTTGGCTACCAATCTAGCTTATCATAGCAGGACCAAGCAAATTGATGTAAGATATCATTTTCTAAGACATGTGATCTATCGCAGAAAGGTAGCTCTTAAGAAGGTCCATACATGGGAAAATTGTGTAGACATATTTATGAAGCCAATTGCAGTAGAGAAGCTACGATGGTGTTTAGTTTCTCTTTGCTTGAAGAAGAGATGATGAATGAGAATGGGCAAGGGATTAGCAAAATTGTTGTCAAGGTGGAGTTTGTTTGGAATTTGACAAGTAATTGTAAATATGTGTAAAATTGTATTTACTACCAAGTTGGTTTTATAACGAAACAATTGTTATGTAATGGAGGAGCCTCCTAAAAAATGATGAATGCCTTAACTATTATAAGAAGAGAATCATTGTTGATTTAATAGAAAATCCAATCCCTTGCCCTGTGGATGTTTCCTTGACACACTGTAAAGGTTTTACCACGTAAAATCTTGTGTTTACTTGTGTCATTCTTTTGGTTTCAAATCAGTTATTCAGTTTCATTTCTTTCCCGTTTGATTTACCGCTCATACCAACACCTCACAAGCCCTCTTTTTAACCTAGATTTCTTTTCCACGGATGAATTGGCATTTTTTTATGTAGTGTTTTTTTCAATTGAAGAAATTTTTCTTTGAATAGTTTTCAGGTATATCTATATATATATATATATATATATAGTGTTATTTAGGATTAGAGACATCGTCTGATTTAGGATTAGATTACAAGATTTATGAGAATCAAATCTACCCCTAATCATTAGATCACATCATCCTCCCCACATAACCACTAGACCACATCCATCATTAAGACTTTAGCCACTTAAAGACTTTACTCCTGTTTAATTGGGCTGCCAAAGTCCACATCCTTGGGACCCTAGCGGACTAGGGACTTTATTCCTGTTTGATTGGGCTACCAAAGGTATTCGTTTTTAGGTTCGTGCATCTTATGTTTTATGCTTTATTGGAATAGGGGACCTTTGTTGATATAATCAAGGTTTTAGTTTCTCATCCACCACTTTTTGTGGTGATATCAAACTTTTAAGTCACTTTAACCCCTTGACTCTCCAAAGGGGGCAGGCCATTTGAGTAAGATAGCATAAAGGATCTTATTTTTAGTGTAATTGAGCCCTGGTTTGCATGATCGCAAAGACTTTTATTCCAGAATTGAAGCCTTATTTCTTAAAATCAGAGTGCTTCTATGGTTTGGGAAAATATATTCTCCCATTGGAATGTTGTGATACAATCGACCATAAAATATAAGATTATATCGATCTAGTATTATATCATGCTCTGTTACTTGTTTTGAGGCATGTTAGAAAGTTGAAGGTGTGTATAATGCCATGTGTGTTAGAGGGTAAAAAGTCAAAAGTGTGTATAAAACTTTCTGGGGGTGGGTTATTTAACCTTTTAATATTTTTTGTTATTATTTGGGTTAAGAGTGTCAAAATAATTTATGACTTATGAGCAATGTTTTTCTTGGATCATATTTTTATGTTAATTTCTAATTGGATTATATAGTTTTTTATCATAAAATAATAAGTTGTATTATATTTTAGGGAATATGTCTTAAGTTTGTTCTTTCAATTTAGTATGCTTTGTTGTGTGCCTTACTCAATAATTCCATCAAGTCAAACATTATAGTCAATGCTAATGCATTTACATTGAGTATTATTGTGAGCTATATACAAAAATGTCTAAGGGTTTTTTATGAGGATTTCTTTGAAAAAGGCCTATTGAGTTAGCTTGAGTTATTCATCGAAATGAGCTTCATGTAGGAGGCCTTGGAGTCAATTCCTTGGTCTAGCTACCTCTATTGAGTACCTCACTCAATGTCCGTGGTGGGTGTGATGCATAAACAAAACCAATGAGTTTATTATTTGGCATCATCTCTAAAAACTAGCAAATTGCTCCAAGGATTCCCTACAATATTTATTTGAGAAGAAAACAAGATTTTTTCATGTATGTGGGTGTAAACTAATGATGGTCTCTCATGATGCCTCACTGAAAATACAAACATGGAAAAAAATAATCTATTAATTTGAAGGGATAATTTGAGGTACTTTAACAATGAATTTGAATATGGTGTTAAAACATGAAACATAGGAAATTGAATTAGCTTTTCCAATTTTATAATTTTTATTTATAGAATTTTTGTTTAACTATTTCAAATTTGATTATTTTGAAGGTGGTGTGTCATATTTCAGGCAAAATATGCATATTTCACATTAGTGTGAGCATTGAGTATCTAAATGATGGAATTTCATTTAAAAAATAAACTATAGAAAACACATTGTTCTTATAAAAAGTTATTTTTTCAAAATTTAGAATGTTAATTCTATATTTTTTTTTAAATTCTGAAATCAGTTATATCCTTCAAATTGCAAGACCTCTCATCATTGTAGAGTACAAGAGCCTTAATACAGCTAAACATTTTTTGAAGATTGCAAATCTCGGTCTATGCCAGTGTAGCGTATAACTTATTCTAAAAATTGTTAAAGCAATAAAATGTTATAGTAGAATAAAAGGAACATCTATCTTAAGATTCTAACATATTTCACGACAAAAATATATTAAACAAAGCGTGTGTGTGAAATCTACCTAGTCAATTGTACGTGTGTTTAGTTTCATGAATGATGGATTTGTGTAGCTTGCACAAAATTAGTGTCCAAAATAAATGTATTCATAAAAATTCAAAAAAATAGAGGTTTTGATGTAATTGCAACCCAAACCACTAGTGTTGTTGTTCGAAACCTAATTGAGAGAAACCAAGTCTTTAAACACGTATTTGAAATTTGTAAATCCTACCTAAAAATATTTAAATAAAAGGAAGAAGCACACATTCTAAATAGTGCATGAAAACTTTTAGAAGTGTGTGTCATTTATTAAAAGTGTTTGAATGCTCTTAAAAGCATGTTCATATTCCTAATAATCCACACATTTTTATGACTAAATTATTTTTCCTATTGTATATGATTCACCTCCAAGTGGGCATATCAATGATATTAGGAAGATTTGAGCATTAAGTATCAGTATCGAGCAACTCAACATGATAATGGAAGGAAACCTAAGCCTTACCCTATAGAGGTTGCTTCTAAGTATTAAGGCCCCTGACTAAAGCCTTGAATAACTATACTTAATCTCCCAATGATATCATTAGTGTATTAGTCAAGATATTAATAACAATGGGAAAATTTAAACACCAAGTATTTAGGTACTTAGACCTAATTTGTGGATGAATCTTACGACTTAGGTTGTAAGCAAGCTTCTAAACTTATAGGAAAATAACACTGACTCAAACCACCACATATAGCATCCCAATGGCATCCTTTCCTTGTAAGTAGGGATATATGCATTATTATAATATTTTAGGCACTTCTTATGAGTCTTGGGGCCCTTAACAGGGTCATGGGAGAAAACATTTGATTGGACCCCAAACTAGTGCTTTTGGAATACATGGCTATGCAAAACACCTTGAACCATCACACAAGCCCTCCCAATGTTATCCCTTCCATTGACTAGTGACATGAGTATCATTCATTTATTTTTTATACTAGGTACATGATTCTTTAGGCCAGGGACATATTTGAAGGAGGAAACATAGGCCTTACAACATAAAGGATTTTTTTAAGCACCAAGGTTGAAGAACACCTTAATGCACTATAAATGACCTCTTAAGCATATGATTACCCTCATAGTGAGGATATTGATGATACTTTGAAGTTTTTAGAGTTATATATGAGTCTTGAGGTCCTAAATATGGTTAGGGGCGTCGAGAAACCAAACTCTTAGTCCATTAATGAATATTGTAATAATTAAGGCCCATGAAAAGCAAAACACCTCTAATGGGGATATTTGGCTAGCAGATAGAGTTATGTACATCATTACAATTTCTAAGCACAAGTTATGATCAAAGTTTTGTTGACGTTTCTTCCTAACAAGGGAAAAGGTCAACCTTGTAGGGTTTATTTCCATAATCACTCTACGTTTTTAGAGATGTGGTTCTTGTATATTTTAATGCACTCATGTTAAAATTGGATATCAAATATTAAATATTCAACTCATAATTTGTGAGTGGACTAGGTTTTCTTTGGAAATGAAATAATTAAGAGATTAAATTAAGTTCTCATAGTCTTATTTGACATTGACATCCATAAGTGTGTCTGAGGAAATATAAGTGAAGAAAATTCAATAAATGAAAATAGAAATCATTATTCACCATATATAGAGAAATATAAAAAGATATCATGCATTTGGATTTACAAGAGCAGAGGAAAGTATTCATGGGATTCCTACTTCTCAATTAGAAATTAAAGTTTCAAAAATACAAATGAAATTATTTCTTAAAATAAGCTCCTTCCAAGAGTTAAAAAAAAAAAAAAAATTACAAACTTGAAGGCTCAAAATAGAGTTAAGTTCCTAAGCCGCAGTCACAAAATCATGTTAATAATAAAATTAAATTCATTTTCACCTTAATTATAACGCTCCCTCCAGCCCCCTAGCAATATGTCAGGTTGTCGGAGGTGTCACTTATGAATTAATCTACCCTCTAAGGTATGTTATGAAGATTGGGTAAATAAAAATCCTTATTATGCAAAGTTTGCAAAATTAACGTTTGATATCACCATTTTTTCCATCTCATCGAAATATTTCCAATGATATAAATTTTATCTCAATTCGACTCCTGAATTGAGAGTTATGCCAATTTGAAGTTTTACCACTTAAATGGTGCCACCTCAACAAGGGTTTGAAATGTGTGACCTACATGTGTCCCACGTGGCTCTGCCACATTACCCCGAATAGTCCCCTCATTACATGTGGAACCAACATGGCACCTTCTTGGCCAATACTAGGCCTCAAAGGCACTTGCCACCTCACCCTAGCTAGCAAGTCCCACAAAGCCCAGATTCTTTCCAATTTTATCACTATTTATATTTATATCGGATTAGGGGAAATCGGGGTGTACACAATTATGCACTTTTAACACATCCTTGGATCCGAAAATCACTCATGATTCTAAATAAACATTCGGTCCTAGTCCCATCTGAGACCTTTTCACCTGTGTCTATCTCTTCCAATCCTAGATACTCCACACTCCACATAAAATATTTTCCTGTGTGGAAATCCAATCCCGCCCTATGGTTCTTCCAAAGACAGAGCCTCCCTGAATCTACTAATCTTGAAAATACACAGTTCAATTGGTATCTAGTGGTTTTCCAAAGGTGCACCAATTGAGTCCATCCAAATACCACAAGCTATCGAATACAACAATGCTACAAAGAAGTTGAAAAAGGTATATAACCTAGATACAAGTCTACCAAGAGACCATTTGATCCCATATTTGAAGTACAAAGTTCAACCATACTTGAAATAAAATGAGAGATCAAAGGATTTTAGTAGGAATTCTAGAGACTAGACTTCTCCAATCTAGGGATAAAGCCAATGCTCTAAAATTGATCTTTAGAAGTGAGTCTTCCAAGATTGTAAAGGGTTTTAATGGCACCAATAGACATAATTTTCATTAAATCCTGATTAAAGAAAGAAAAAGCTTCAACAATTGGAATTATGTAGAAGATCAGAGATCATGCTTCTTCTATGAATCTCCAAACATTGCGACTTTATACACGTGTACATAACCAAAAAATCCTTTCATTGTTTTTAAAGTAAGTGACTATCTAGTTTAACATTATTTTCATGCATCACACAACACCTAATTTACCTCTTGATCATGTGAAATATTCTACAACCTTAAATAAGGTAGTGAGCCATGATATTCATAACATATCAGATAAGTGAAATCACATGCTATAGCAGATTAACTGAGGAAATTTAGAAACCATGCATTTTTAGGTAAGTAACTTTGCATGTCATGCCCATAATAACAATCACATAGATCCATAAGTTCAACAGAACTAGAAAGGAATATAAATCAAAGCATTCACCATGAACATATAGAAGTCTTAGCAACCTTCTATGGGTAGTCATTGATCCATACACTTACATATCACATATCATAAAATGTTCATCATCCATGGTATCAATCAATATAAGTAGATATACTAATCTATTTTAACTTGAATGGTCAGCAATTGAAGGAGAGACTTCAACATTCCATCCAACCATAGGCTAGCTACAATGCAATATTTGTTGCAGTTAACCACCCTCGAGTGAGATTTAGAGTCTAAGGAGTGAATTTCTTAAGGGAATTTCACAACGAGATTCAATTAAACAAAGAAATAAGAGGAGTCCATTGTCCAAATGGTTTATCAACCATTTTTTGGCAATAAGAACCATAGTTACTCTCTACCTCACTGAAAACATTCACATGGATTCACCCAATGCTTAGTTGAATCACTACTCAGTTCTAGGAGAATGAATACACCATATAGATGGTTTATCAACTAGATTTTCAAGGAAATCACTGTAAGAGTTTATAGCCCACTTTCTAGGTGGTTTATAAGCTTACTCAGCAAGCATTAAGTGGTTTGTCAACTTCCCCAACAAGAACTTAGTGGTTTATCAACCCTTTTTAGCAAGCACCATGTCAACATGGCTTACATTCCTAGTGTTTTATTAGCCTTCCAACAAGAACCAAAGTGGTTTATTAGCTCATTCAATAAGTTATAAGTGTTTTATCATCTTCCCAGCAAGTAGTTAGAGATCTATCAACTTACTTGACAAGCACTAGTTGAATCAAATCTCCATTGAGCCTTCATTGGTCAACCAACATAGACACACAACACCAACCTCAATGAAATCATAGGGAATGATTTCCCAATCACAAAGCACTAGCTTGAGACTTTTTATTCTATTGTTATTTCCACCCGAGCACTTCCTTCTTGTGCATCCTCCTCAAGTTCCAATTCCTTTGTTGCTTCTTTGCTTCCCTTGCCTTCTGTGAGTTCTTCCTCTCATATTCTCATTTGCATGTTGGCATTTATCCATCACATCCCATGAGAAATGGGAAAGCATGGGCATCATCCTCCACTTAGGTGCTAGAAATTAATTAATAGAGCAATGGAACACATAAAGTATTGTGAAATCAAGAACACAAAAAACCATAAGACAAGAGAGACACATATATATGTGGTTCAACCAATTTAGGCTATGTCCATGGAGAAATAGCCAAGCCTTGCTTTCAATATCATCCAGTAAAATGAAGAGATAAACCCCACAACAAATTTGCTGTAATTTCCTCTTCACTCTCACATAGTCTCCTCTCCCTTTTTTGCACAGAATAATAATCCACATCCGCAGTAAAATTTCCTCACATAAAATGAGGGTTGCCTTATAGGAAAAAAACCCTAAATTAACATAACTTCTACAATCATATATTTTTCCTAATGAATGACCCATATTGACTGTGAAATTATAATATTTTACAAGGTAATTTTTATCAAAACATTTCTTGGGGGGCGTTGCCCCTTGACCCCCTTGCTAGGAGGGGGAGTGGGGCGACCCATGGCGATCCTAAGGGTAGTGTTTCCACCCCATTAGGAACTGGGGTCCAATGCAGCTAAAAAAATACCTATGAATCAAGAAGATAATCAGACTCCAGATATCCCACTTGGAGATTGATTAAAGCAATGCCACCAATGCTTCACTTACTAGACAATGCTCCCACTTGAACCTAATTGTTTCTCATCTTCACCATCATACTTGAATACCAATTGAAACTGAAAAAAATATCATTTTATCCCTGGTTACAACGTTTGTTAACATATCTGGAGGATTTTGGCTAGAGTGTATCTTTTCTAGTTTCAACCGTCCATCTTCCAAAACTAACTATCTGAAATGGTACTTGAGTTGTATCTATTTAGTCTTGGAATGAAATGTTGAATTTTTTGGAATATGAATGGAACTCTAGCTGTCATTGTATAAAATACCCATCTCCTTCATCTTACTCAATTTAGCCATAAAAATTTGGAACTAAATATTTTCTTTACTAGCCTTTGTAGCAAAAACATACTCCACTTACGTTATTGAAACTGCAACAACACTTTTCATTTTTTAAACCCAACTGACAGTTATTCCAACTACAATAAACACATACCATGTGGTCTTCTTTATATTATCTTTATCACCTTCCATATCTACATCAACATATCCCTGTAGAGAAATGTTTGAATCACCAAAACATAACACTTTATTAGTGGTACCTCTCAAATAACTTAGAATCCACTTCACTGTTATCCAATGCTATTTTCCTAGATTTTTCATATACCTTCTCACAACTCCCATTGCATGTGTAATATCATGCCTTGTTGTTGTTGGGAAAAGTATCTATTCAGAACGCCCCTATCCCACTCTAAGGTGTGACAGTGCCTTAGCAAAAAACAAGGAAAACTATTTTCGTATTCTTCTTTATGAAATGTAAACGAAGAGGAAGGACGTAACTAACCTGTGTCTTTCGCTAGTTTGTTGATCCACTTGTTCTTCTCTTTGTTTGCTTCCTGCTGCCTGCTCCCTTACTGGCCCAGCTTCACCAAGTTCCTGCAAGATCACAGAAGAGGAAACTACACAAAAGACATAGATTTACATTCATAAATAGCTTAGGATCAGATTAAGCTAAACATGCAAATATAACAAAACATCATTGATATACAAGCATATAGGAGAAGCTCAAATAGTTTTATTGATATGATAAGAAAGTCCAAGAGGAGATACAACCAAGTGAGTCCCGATCCAGCATCTACCTCCCAGCAAAGGAATCCCTTCCTCTCCTCCAACAAAGCATAAATCACCCAATGCACTAATCTCAATCTCAAACCAACAACAATTCTCTACAAAGTACAAAATTCCAGCCTCTGGATCTCTGGGATGAGGGATCCATATATAGATGTAAGCAGAGAGGATGAGTCAGCTTATGTTTTGACTTGTGGCTTCTCTCTGTCAGTTCTTGCTTCCACTTGGAGACTGAGAGCCTCTTACTCATCATTAGCCGAATTCAGTGAGGCAAGTGTCATTGGAGAAGATTCTGGAAGCTTCCATTGTCTTTCCACCTTGTTGAATGAGCTTGCCATTTGTCATTTCCCGCTCAACGCACCCTGGTAGTGCATTCACCTGCGTTGCAACGCACTTAGCCAGTGTATTTGGGTGCTTTGCAACACAGGCAGCTAGTGGAGCTTCTGAATTGATCCTGATTTGACTAGTTTTGAGCAGTTTTTGGTGGAGAACTTCTGGGAGAAGCTGTCATTGGTTGACCTTGTTCCTTTAGGGGTAGGAACAACACTTTTAGGGACTTTGGATCCCTTGGATTATGGACATTTCATGCTCAATGCTGTAAGGCACAAAAATGTCTATAACAGTTGCCCCCTAAAGTATGAGGCCGTTTATCGGGTGAAATGCTTTATTAGGAGGATCCGAAGTTCTTTCAATGCTGGGAGGAGACCTGTAATAAGATACAATACAATACATTATTTTCATACTGTTTTCATGATCTAGCTGAGGTGGGCATTCCCATGCTCAGCTTTATAAATTCATTTTTATGTACATAGGACAGACAATCGTCTGATGATAGACTGATGATTCTGATGAAATCATCATCCTTTTGGTAGGATGATTATCTGTGCTGCAATGTTGTACATGTCAATGTCTTTATTTTTCCTGAATACATATCGCAGCCCGGATGGATGAAACTAGATCCGGGGTCTTCAATCTCGTCTGATCTTCACTCTAAGTACAAGTCGAACATGGAAGGACATCGCTTGATTACCAGTCAATGATGTAAACTGTTAACAAGCGCGAGAGGAATCACCGATAATGATAATGACCCTCAAGGTACTGCAGTACAATTCACGTGGTGTGAATAAAGGACTTGGCGTCGAACACCACGCAAAATCTTTCGGTCGAAGGTCATTGATGTATACCTGTCGCCGGAAGTGAGAAACTTGCCATTGAGGCATGCAAGCTTCAAAGTACTGAAGGGGTGTTCCTAGATCAACTTCTTGGATAATGAGCTGATGTCAACAAGAAGCGATCCATCAAAGGAGGGCCTTAATGTATCCCACATCAATGACACGGAACGGAGCAAATGATTTTGATGGAGGTGAAAACGATCTGATGATATATGGTTCAGGGTGGCGGTCATGAAAGAATGAAGTATAATGTATGGTAGTGGATGGGACACGGTTGACTTCTCTGGATGACTTCTCTTGAACATATCAGCGACACTTGTATGATGGATTGGTAGCATTTACCCCAAAGGTGGATGGTATGGCGAGACCATGGTGATGTGACCGGTGAATGAAACAACCCAACCTGACTCAGGCATGGAGTGGAAGTGTCATGTTCAAGAGCGACTTGCTACCAATAAAGATTCTTTGAGTTTCTCCCAATTTTTCCCCAGTCATTACTGACCAGTACCTCTTTATTTTTGTCAAGCTTGAGGAGGATAACATATGCTTGTTCTATAATTTGCCCTTCGGGCAAACCCATCGCTATGTTTTAACGAGCCTAGCGATAGTGAAACTCGTTCTCGCCTAAAGACAAGTTTGTCGCTATTAATCTTTTTAACGAGTCTAATGACAAAGATAACTCGGTCCTTTGCATCTTTAGAGAGTCTGAAAAGGTACATAAAGATAACTCCGGAAGTCCTTTTTCGTCATCTAATCCCTTAAGTCCGAAAAAGTATAAAACAATACAGAAGGGATGAATTTTCGATAGTTTTAACGAGCCGAACAAAACAAGCGCTCGATCTTTTTGTGCAATAATCCCTCAGGTCCAAAAAGATTAAAATCTAGAGGAGGGATAGCACTTCCGATCACTTTAACGAGCTGGAAGGCCAAAACTCGGCAATCTTTTCATATTTTACGAGTCAGATGAAAAGAGCTTAAAGAAGACTCGTCTTTTGAGGAACGAGTGATAAAATGGGTAGCAGCTGATTCCAGGTAATGGTTGGAATTTTCCAATCACGGCAGTGTCACAAGGATGGCTAGTGAAATCACTCTTCGCAGCTGTTCCTCAAAATGGGTAAACAATCAAATGGAGGTGAATGATCGGCCAATGGAAAAGTGGAGGTGACGGTGCAAACACGACCAAGGCTTTAATGGCTGATAATGTTACATTCACGGTGGTTATTTACCGGAGGATAGTTCATTTTTTAACGAGCTTAAACGCGGGTCAAAACACTTGCTCGATCTTATGTTTATTTTTTAACGAGCATGAACTATGTGCTAAAACTGCTCGAGGAGGGTTTATTTTTTAACGAGCTTGAACCCTATAGTAAAACTGCTCGTGATAAGTTTGCATGCCCCCAGCATAATAACGCAAATCGAGGTGCATGCCCCCCAAGCTTCATTGCATTCAACTCGGTGATTGGAATGAAGGTTTACCTTTGAGATTTGAAAAGGGGATTTGTTTCATTTTTTAATGAGGTTGACACAGTAAAAGAACTATCCTCATGACTCCTTGTTTCATTTTTTAACGAGGTTGACACGAGATAAGAACCGTCCTCAGAGTCCAAATCCATTAGATATAGAAGGTTTCATATTCCACTGTGGCCACTTCTGCCAGATTACTCGGAGGCGGTAGGGCAAAAGTACCCATTAAGGCAGGGTCTTTTAGGAGACCTACTCCGATATTTTGGAGCGAATGATTGCTTCCATGGATCATTGGAATGCTTCCCGTAACTTGTGAACTGTTGGGGAGAAATGTTTGTTGGTCGACGATTGTAATTCCTCCTTGGAAGGGAAATGCAATCTTCCTGAAGTAGGTCGACACAACTGCAGCCATGTCATATATCCAGGGTCTTCCCAATAGGATGTTGTAATCAAGGTTTTCGTCGATTACTTCAACATCAATTTCTACTATTTTCCCTCCTAGTTCAACTTTCAAGTTACTTAGGATACCATATGGTGTATATGTCCTTCCGTCGAATGCTTTTAATGTCGTCGAGGATCGCGACAAGGTTGGAGATCCCAAAGTTTTCCAGCAACTCATCGACATAATGCATGTAGATGCCCCCTCATCAATAATTGTTCGATGAACAGTTTTGTTGACGGCTTTCACTTGAATAAGGAAAGCTAGTCGAGCTGGTAACTGAGGGTCATATCCTTTATGATCAAAGGCCACAAGATTGGAATCCATTGGGTCAATCCCACCTATTGCTGATAATAAAGCTTGCTCTTGGGAGAGGCAATTTTGCGGTACCTCAAGTGTCGACATAGCGGACGGCGATTGGGCCAGGTCCTCTATTATATTATAATTCTGTGCTATTTTTGCACGAGGATTAAATGTCGATTTGTGCACTACTCCCTTTGGCGACTTTATCATTTGTTCAGGAATGATGGGTGGCACAACTTTGGTCACAGTTGTTGTCGAACTACTAGGTTGTTCATTAGCCTTGTTATTCGACACCTGTGGATTCCCGTAATCTTTATTCCTTGCCAAAGCATCATTTTGCTACTTTGAGATAGACAACATAAGCACTTGGGATCGGGAAGCATTTTGATTAGCAACCAGTTTGGTTCCCGGGCTTGGAAACGGATCAGTCAATACTGCTGAGGTTTTTGAACTCTTAAAGAGTTTCTTAAGCTCAGCTTTGTATGGACATTCTCTCGTCCGATGATCCTCATCGCATATATGACACCCCGCAGGGGGTTTCCTTTGCCCAGAAGGGTTTGTAGAAGGCTTTTCAGGAGATGACTCATCCTGCTTCCTTTTTCTCCCTTTCTTTTTCTTCTTGCCCCCTGGTTGCTTCAGTTGTTTGCCCTTGTTAGTCGACACGACATTTACTTCCGAGGCAAGAAGTTCCTCATTTGCATTTTGACTAGAAATCTTACAGGCCTTTTTAGATGTAGCCTTTGTCGATTTCGTGTCTGTTGCGCCAATCACGCCATCAATGGCATGAGAGTCATTGTTTGATTTAGGAGGAGGAGGAACTGAGAATTCCGGTCTAGGGGCATCAGGTATTTTATCGTAGAGCATGCCAGACTGAGTGTAAATCAAGTCCAAATATTGCGCACGAGCGATAACTTGCTTTGCTGTGACGACTCCCCCTTTTGCCACATCTTCTGTGATGGAAGGTAGTAATGACTTGATAAACCATTCAGCTAAAAGCTGATCAGGAACATACGTTTTTACCATTCTACGACGACGTCGCCACTCATGTATATGATCAGATATGTGAGTAGCCGTTGTCTGTTTGAAGTTGGTAAGAAGTTCTGTTCCCGTTTCGTACCTTATTGATAACTAAAAATGGGTTAAAAAGGTTGTGGCTAAGGTACTGAAGTTGTCGAACGAAGCTCTAGGCAATTCGATGTACCATTTTGCCACCGGACCCATTAACGTCCTCTGAAAGAGGCGAAGTCTTATCGAATCATCATTTAGGGTGTTTAATGAACACCACAGATGAAATGTCATCACATGATTCGACGGATCTTCACCCGGATTTCCATTAAATTTAGGAATATCTGACGGAATTTTATGCGGAATCACTGGCCACCAAGGGGCATAAGCAATTGGATCATTCGTCAGCCGGTTTAGATCTGGTAATTCTAGAGTTGCTACAAAGGGCAATTGTTGATTCAGGTTAGGTGAAGCATACCCAGGATAAGATGGAATCGCCTGAGCAATGGGTCTTTGCATGCCAGCATAATGTATTTGATGTTGGCAACTTTGACAAGGTTGATGGGCATAACCATTATAATATGGTTGTTGATAACCGCTTTGGAAATGCGGTTGCCCATTACTTACAAAGACTTGTTGCTCAGGTCCTTTATATGATTGCTGGAATGGCGGTTGTTGAGATTGAACCAGCCTTGGTTGTTGGACCATTTGCTGTTATCTAATACTGGATGATTGACCAAGATGAGAAGTCATAGTACTTGTTTGAGCCTGAGTCGTTCCGAATAAGGAGGCACTAACCTGAGGTTGTGATTGAGTCGTTGAGACAAGAGGCTGTTGTATTGCAACCTGAGGCTGTTGGGGTTGACATACAACAGGTAGCGCTTGTACTTGCGATGCAGTCACCATAGCAGGTATAGTGGGAATATTCGACACAGGGTGGACTGGTTGCATTGAATATACAACCCTTGGTTGCTGAGGCAGTATTGGTACCCAACCGCTGGATGTAATTCCAGTTTGACCTAAACTTTGTTGTAAACTCTCATATGGTTGTTCTCTGGGAGGGAACAATGAAAAGGCATACTGCCCTCCATATGGTGGAAATCCAGTACTTAAAGGGTAGATTGGCCTTTGAAGACACATTGGATCAATTTGTTGAGTTTCAACATAAGAAATACCAGATGATAATCCGGATGAAGAAATAGGAACTAACCATGTCGTCGTCCCTGATTGGACTCTAGCTTGTTGTTGATAACTTGCCGGGACAGATGGTATACCGGCGAACATCGTTGGAGTAGCAGCAGGAGGTTCTGCTGCTGCTGTGTCGGATGACACAGTCCTAGATGTCGACGGTTGTTCAGACATATCTAGTCTATCCAAAAGATTTCTTAGCGATTCTACAAGAACTTGTGATGAAGGGAGACTAACTTTGAAGATCAACGAGGGAAAGGTGATGATTATTCCGTTTAAAATAAATTTTAGACGCCTTGACACAGCTTATTTTTTCAATTTTAAAGAGTCGAGAAAAAACAAAATATGACTCTAGTCACCTTCGATTTTTAATGAGCCTGAAGTGACAAGTGCTCAGATGGACCTTTTCTGTTAAGGAGTCTGAAAAGGAACGAAAGGGACTGCTTTGGAGATCTAGGTAGAGGGTGTGCCAAAGCAATCGTAAAACTGCAGAATACTTTTTAGAGTACGGGCGGTCAATCTTCCCGAATGCTGTGTTCAGTGCATTGCGATCAGTAGGGCGGCCGACACGGCTTCCTATGGATAAAGGTTTTATGCCTATAGGGGTCTCCCAATATATACTCGACGGTACGTGGGAGCACAATCCGTACTGGCACTTATCGTCTCACAGTGGAGGAATCACCCAACCAACAGTGAGGACAACAGTTACCAGGCTTTACGACGTCGGAACACGTCTCTAGCCTAGACCTCTATGTTGTGCGTTAAGTTACAAAGCATTGTTAAGTTCATTCAATTTATTTTAGGTTGATCTTTCTTAGAAGTTTGCCTTTTTGGATCACCACGAGATGTAGATACAATTCCTAAATGCAGTCTAAAGATGATAAGCAAGCTTTTATCTCTTTTCAACAATGAAAATCCTAGCTACAAGGGGAAAAGAAAGACACAATCTTTTCTCAAAGAGCATAGAGCACACTGTAAATGCACTTTTCCTAAATCAATCCATACAAACTGTCAAAATTCAAATGCACTTGTGCATGTATTTGTTTTCACTTTCTTAATATTGATGCCTAAAAAGAAAGTTGTTGTACAAATTTGAATTCGATTTCAAGTGAAAACACAAACAAGCTTCTTTTCGTAATCGACAAAGACGAGACGATTACGACACTTTATGATTTTGAAATAAACACTTGTTTTGACACTAGAAATTCACAAATCCAAACCAAAAGACAAAAGTAAAAGCATAATCAACTGTCAACAGCAAACAAACTTACTCCTAAGATCAAAACGACACTTACGACAGGTCTAGATCTAAGAGTGACAGTGTGACTAGTTTTCTTTTGTAATGGGAAACTGCAAATGATGTAACAAATACACAAAAACAAATACAATTTCTTTTATACAACTGAGGCGGAATTAAGGCAAAGAAAAGGGGTTTTCAGATAGGTACACACACTGATAACAGGCTGCAAAAATCAGAGATAAAACTGAGCAAAATGAAGCAGAGAACCACAGTTGCACAGGGCAAAGGCTGATCAACGCACCTGTTGTACAGAGAAACTGAATTGCAGCGCAGGTAGCCCTCTCGGGACCTGCGTTGAAATGTAGAACCTCTTCACAGAGCCTGCGCTGAAGCAGAAACGAGAATTGTCTCCGGGTTCTGGGTCACGGTTTGCAGTTTAATCTACGGCTTTTGGCCGGATAAAAGCTATCAATAAGGTACAATTAGAGGGATGATTTAAAGGAGGACTAAGAGCTATCACAAAGGGCTGTCAGATCATTTGTGAGTCAAGTGTTTAGATCATAAACAAGCCCAGTAAATGGACTAGAGTAGCAGATCTCTACTTTGCATTTGTAAATGGAAAATGAAGTTCGATTCTCCACTCCTAAGTTTATGAGAAGAACAACAATAGAAACACAAATAAACTAACTAGATACGATCCCCAGCGGAGTCGCCAATTTGTTGTTGGGAAAAGTATCTATTCAGAACGCCCCTATCCCACTCTAAGGTGTGACAGTGCCTTAGCAACAAACAAGGAAAACTATTTTCGTATTCTTCTTTATGAAATGTAAACGAAGAGGAAGGACGTAACTAACCTGTGTCTTTCGCTAGTTTGTTGATCCACTCGCTCTCCTCTTTGTTTGCTTCCTGCTGCCTGCTCCCTTACTGGCCCAACTTCACCAAGTTCCTGCAAGATCACAAAAGAGGAAACTACACAAAAGACATAGATTTACATTCATAAATAGCTTAGGATCAGATTAAGCTAAACATGCAAATATAACAAAACATCATTGATATACAAGCATATAGGAGAAGCTCAAATAGTTTTATTGATATGATAAGAAAGTCCAAGAGGAGATACAACCAAGTGAGTCCCGATCCAGCATCTACCTCCCAGCAAAGGAATCCCTTCCTCTCCTCCAACAAAGCATAAATCACCCAATGCACTAATCTCAATCTCAAACCAACAACAATTCTCTGCAAAGTACAAAATTCTAGCCTCTGGATCTCTGGGATGAGGGATCCATATATAGATGTAAGTAGAGAGGATGAGTCAGCTTATGTTTTGACTTGTGGCTTCTCTCTGTCAGTTCTTGCTTCCACTTGGAGACTGAGAGCCTCTTACTCATCATTAGCCGAATTCAGTGAGGCAAGTGTCATTGGAGAAGATTCTGGAAGCTTCCATTGTCTTTCCACCTCGTTGAATGAGCTTGCCATTTGTCATTTCCCGCTCAACGCACCCTGGTAGTGCATTCACCTGCGTTGCAACGCACTTAGCCAGTGTATTTGGGTGCTTTGCAACGCAGGCAGCTAGTGGAGCCTCTGAATTGATCCTGATTTGACTAGTTTTGAGCAGTTTTTGGTGGAGAACTTCTGGGAGAAGCTGTCATTGGTTGACCTTGTTCCTTTAGCGGCAGGAACAACACTTTTAGGGACTTTGGATCCCTTGGATTATGGACATTTCATGCTCAATGCTGTAAGGCACAAAAATGTCTATAACACTTGTGAACACCATTTCATACATTAAGCTTCCAACTGTTGATGCATATTGAACTTTAGTTATATAATCCATCTCTTTGTGGGTCTTGGGACACATCTCCTTATTTAGTTTGGAATGGAATGCTAAAGGTGTACTAACTAGTTTATATTTTACATATTAAATCTTTCCAACACCTTTTCTATGTACTCACTCTAATATAATGTTAATTTGCAATTTTTCCTATCTCTAGTTATTCTGATACAAAGGATTTGTTCTGAAGCACACAAATCCTTCATTACAACTCAATTTTCAAATTTTCCTTTGAGCACATTTATTTCCTGCATGTTAGACCATGCACTAAGAATGTCATCTACATACAATAGCAATATAATACAGCTACCATCATTTTTCTTTTTAAGATAAGCACAATGGTTAGAGTGACATTTGGTATAACCTTGTTCAGACATAACCCTATCAAATTTTAGATACCATTTCCTTGAAGATTGTTTTAAGTCACACAAGCTCTTCTTCAACCTGCATAGTAATTTCTCCTTCCCTCTGAGTTCATACCTTTGTGGTTTCTTCATATAAATATCTTCCTCCAAAACCCCATGGAGAAAGGTTATCTTTACATCTAACTATTCAATATGAAAGTATTTTGTTTCCACTAAAATTAAAATCCTTATGATTGAAGTCATTTTCACAATAGGAGAAAAAATTTCATCAAAGTATGTACCTTTATTTTATGCAAACCCCTTCACCTCAAGTCAAGCCTTATACCTCTATTTTCCTCCATCATTTTTCTTTAACCTGTAAACACATTTATTCTGCAAGGTTGTTTTACCTATAGATAACCTGACTAAGTTCCAAGTATCGTTATGTACCAAGGAGTCCATTTCTTCTTTCATTTCTTGCTCCCACTTCTTCATAATTTATACCTGCATTGATTGATCATAAAATTCTAGTTCACTAGAATCATTCAATAATACATAATATAATGAAGGATAGTATCATTCAAGGGGTCTACTTATCCTAGTAGATATTCTAACGCCACTTTCAAGAGTTTGAGGTGCCTCTTGATGTTGTGGTTGTTATTGTTGTTGTGGATACTGACCATTATGATTTTCAAGCACTTTTATTTTCTATGTCATCTCATCAAGCACTGTGTATTCTTTTTTTGTTGAAAAATGCAGCAAGAAAATTTGAGTTTGACTTTTCCTTGGTTAAACTAGAGAAAATTTGAATTTCTATTTCATCATAAATATTGGAGGTAGTTAATTGAGGTAACATGGATTTTGTCACTCAGTTAACTCAGTTAATTCAAGTTGGAGGCCTTGAGCTGATATAAGAATGAGTGATTGCTAATTTGTAGCAATCTAATTCAGTTAAATTGATTTATTGTCAGTTAAACTAGTTCTAACTGTTGGAGGAACTAGTGGAAGGTCAAGTGTGGAGTGTGACTTCAGTCACACTCAGTGATCATCCAGATAACTAATCAATCAACAAAATTGTTTCATGTAGAGAATTTGATTTACCCAGTTGAGATAGATATTCCAGGGCAGTGTACTAGTACTTTTAGACTATTATGATGTGTACAGGTGGTGCATGCAATCAGAGATTAGCCTAAAGGAATTGCTCAATTTAATTGAGGGAATTTCCTAATTAATAGGGGCCTAATTCCTCAAGGAACAATGCAAGGAAATAGGACCTTGGAGGGCTTGAAAATTGACTAAGTGTTTGCCAAAGTGAGTCAGTCAGGAAAAGGGATAGACTATACACTTACAAGTTGTGCTCAGGCTTGAGCAAGCATATGTATTCATCTATATTCTTTGGTTAATGCAATACAGATAGGAAGAGGTTTCGAGAAATTGTTTTCCCTAGATAAATATATTTGTATTTGTGATGTTTCCTTTTGAATTTCTATGATTTATGTTCTAGATCATGAATTGAATTCGGTGTAGCAATAGGGTAGCTTTCAGTATTGCGATTTCATAAATTTCATCACCATTTTCAAATATGCACATAATTTCTACATGGTATCATAGCAGGATTCACACTAGAGCATAAATTTCGATTTTGGCTCTCAGTAGAATCGAATTTGTAGTTCAGTGTTTCAGGATCTCTTGAGTGTTGAGAAGATGAGCTTCAATGGGTTGAGGCTAGAGTGTTCCTTGGAAGGTGACTCTAATCTCATCACTTGGAAGGATTACATGGAGGCGGTAGTCCATAACAATGGATTGTTGGAATATGTCAAGATATACATTCCACACCCACCTTCAACAAATGTCTAGGACCATGTTCAATGGAAGAAGGATGTGGCCAAGGCCAGGAGAATTATCTTGGAGGGATTATGAGATCATATTTTCTCAAATATCAATGGAAAAGATACTCCATTCACAATTTGGAAAGAACTGGCAGAATTATTCGAGAACAGTAGTGACCTATGGATGGTGTTGTAAATGTTTCAACCAAGTGGGTCTCCCTGATGTGAATTCCTAATTATAGCTCACACTATTTGATATAAGTTCCCCATCTGTAGTATCGTCCCGGTTTCCATATGTTCTTATAGATTTTCCTTGGCTTTAGCTATAAGTAAGAGAGGATCACATATGTGCCTTTGAGAAGCAAGTGAGTGTGTTTGGTGGTGTTTAGTTGTAGGTGTGTCAAGGTCCTTCTACTGCAGAGGGAAAAAGAGGTGAGCCCCTACGAGAGAGGTAATAGTACCACCATAGTAGAGACACACACAGACAAGAAAGATTTGTCTAACATCGAACATAATAGTACACAAAGATGCGACGATCATGCTACCAATACAAGCAGAAAGATCTATCTAGCATCCAACAGAATAGTGCATAAAGATGTGACTGTCATTGTAACGAGTACAATGCATCCTCAATACGATGAGCATTAAAATAACCGAAATAGTTCAACTACATTAGTACAGGTGAAAAAATAAACTCGAGTCATAAACATTCACTGAACATTCTTATAAAAAATCATAATTCATGCATGAAGAATGTGTCAACCATCATGCTTCATATATTAAGTAAAAGTTCCAAGACACATGTATACAATGAACACCACTAGCTCCAATAGTGGAGCATTGGAGCCATGACTTGCTCCCCAAAAGTATTAACTTTGTCTCTCTGATGCCTTATGGGAGAAACCAAGGTGAAAATTCCTTTGCTCATACAATGTGGGTGTATATATAACCAATAGGGTGATACTTCACCTCCTTGTGACTCTTTGACTACCCTCATGATTTTTTGACTTCCTATGACTTTTTTACTTTACATGACTCTTCATATTTTGTATGTGTCCTTTAGATTTCCACTTTACAATAAATTTTGAATAGATAGTTACATAATCCACCATAATGATGTGGCATATGATGATTCATGAAAAGACATGACATGACACTGCTAACATGGATTGCATGATGACATGGAAATTTCAAGCCATTCTCATTTCTCCATGTTATGTGTCTTCTTAATTATGCTCTTTTATCCACCTCCATATGGCTTAGAGGTGAGGAGTCTTCAATGATAGCAAGTCTTGAGTTATGATCACAAATTGGTGTCTCTATGCTTTGTGTTGATTGATCAACTTGCATAACCATCTATGAAGATGTATTTCAACATTTTCCCCATCTCCGTATCCTTCTTCATCATCCTATCATATACTAATAGAGTACGTACATCTGCAGTTCACTCATGACAAGACAAAATGAGTCCGATAAACCCCTAGTTTAAGAGATGCATGTTGATCCACTCACCGAGCTGGAAGTAGGTTGGAGGCTGAGGAATAGAATCAATTACTGCTTAATTGTGTAGATTAGGTAGTCAGAGGTGAAGTTCAATGATCTAGATGGTTCTAGACACATGCGGAAGTCCAAGAGGTCTCAGAAAAGGTCAAAATTAAAAGTGGTCAAATCGAAAAAACCGAGCATCAAATCGAAGTGCTCGTCGCCCTGATTCTAATAGTGTGAATGACACTCAAATCCGAGTTCGTATGAGGGAGATAGATCTCTTCAATGTTTCACATAACAAGGGAAAAAGCGAGGCCCACAGTGTGCCACATGGAATCTCGGTCAGTAGGTGGGACCTACTAAGTTTATGTGGCAACTGATTGGCCAGTAAACCAATGACACATGGAACTCCAATATTAACCCTCCAACCATTAAAACAAAACAAAAATAGTTATTATATAATATATAATAAATAACCATAACCTAAATAACCCATAACAAAAGACATAATCATAATCTTTTAAAACAAGGAAAAAAAAACCAACGTATTGAAAATTTTGGTGGAAAACCTTTATTAAGGCATTATGTGTTTGGTTATTGTGAACAAATTATTTAAACGAATATATTAAAGAAGGTATGGGTTGGTTATATAAAAGTGGAACCTCTGGTATGGTTGTATAAATAAACAAATATAGAACAAAGTGTTATAACATATATATTACAACAAACAAACCATTTGAATGAATTGACCACATATATATGATTAACCGTTGGTTAAAAAACATTACATTGCGCGCCAAAAATGCAAACCGTCATGGTAGATTATGGTAAAACGAAAAAATATTGTTGTATGGGCAGGCACTAGGTTTGATCTTGTAACCTCCACTAGCCTAATCTAAGGTTCGACCAATAGCCCAATGGTCAAGACCTTGTTAACTCTCCCAACCAGATAATATAAAACCTCATTCATGCCCTTCGAATGGGGGACAAGTGAATCTTGTACAGAGCGGAGGAACACCAAACGAGAGCAAACAGTGGAGAAATGAAAAGGAAACTGAGCAAACAACGGAATCGTGATCAAGCTAGGAGCATAACCATGTGGCATGGATTCCGAGACAGGAATCTTTTGATGCTTGTGAGGAATGTTTGAGATTTCTTGGGAGGTAAATTTTTACATCATCAAAATGATATGAAGTTTACAGTCATTTTAACCAGAATTCCACAGGGAACACGATGGTGAAATCATATTCGCCATTTGAGTAGAAGATTTGCAGATTCCCAGGAGAGAAGAATCTTGAAAGAATCTTTTAGATTCCTTGGAGGCCGAAATTCGCGAGAGTCAGAATGAAGCCAACTTTATACTCAAAAGTCTCATAATATTGCAAGGATCATGATGGAAAGGTCAGATTTTTTATCTGAGTTGCAAATTTCCAGTCAGCACAAAGAACAGAATCTTTGGAGAATCACAGGGAATCTAAAAGATTCCTACAGTACCAGATTTTGATAGTGTCAGAATTCAACAAATGGATAGTCAATTTTACACCTCTCAATGATAGAAATTCAGTGGAGGAATCATTTTTTGTAATAGAGCCTTCCATTGTTCGGTCAAATTCAGAGGTGAAGGTACATGAATTAGTCATGGCATGTATTCCTTCATAATTGTCGAGATGATGTATTATGTTTTGAGATCCCTCTTTGATGTTATGTTGTGGGATTGATTTTGCCACATTTTGTGAGATGCATTTAGGTTGTATTTCTATGCGTTGTTGTTGAGATCCATGTGTAACTATATGTTGAGGGGATACTCATTTCCACATTGTGCGAGATAATGTTACATTTGTCATGCTGAGAGGAAGCTTTCTTGAGTGAGAATTATTGTAAGTGGAATGTCTTGTGGAGAGACAAGCCCCTCTTGTTTGAGGGCATATGACCTTGCTATGACAAAGTGTTGTCCATGTACATCATCATATTTTCTAGCATTATATGGAGCGGCCAACTCCACCTCGACGCCATGCTCGGAGATGTAGTCCACATTGGATGAACTTCATTATCAAATGCCATGTTTTTTTATGTTGATGATTCTTGTCATGTTCCCTCTTATTTACAGCATGCATATATGTTCATTTATGCTCTTTTAAATGCAATTCTAACAACATCACATAAGTAAAAGATCTTGGATAATTATGGTAGCTAAAGGAACCTGGATCAAGTTTGGTATCATAGGGGTCTTCCCACTAATGTGAATTGCAAGTGTGAATGATTAAATGTATAGTTGATCTGGATTTAAATAGGCACGCAACAAATTACAGATACAACCATAAATACGAAGATGTAGTAGAAATTACACTTCATTTCATTAATATTAGATACTGAAATATGCTTACAAACATAATGGAAATACGACTAGCTCGGGAGATGGTAGCTTATCTGAGAATAGATGTGGAAGCTACATGCCTCTCAGTTGTGTTACAGTGAGGCTCAAAGGTCTATTTATTATTGAGAAACAATGGAAAACCCTAAACATCCAAAAACTTAACCCTAGTAGATGAAGCACCAAACTATGAGCCCCATTTTGGTAAATTGGTACATCAACATCTCGGGGTTGTAACTTTGACATATGATCTTTTTTTGACGTGCAAAATACCACGTTAGAAAGATCAAAACGTCGTTTAGGGCCTCAAAATGGCTCTTGAAGTTCACGACCCAAAATTTTGACAAAAATAGTAAATTGTGCTACAAATAAGGAAAAAATAGTTAACGATCAAGCAAGAAAATGACCTGGTACCCATTTTTTCGAGGTAGCAATAAATCACTCGATTTTGAAAGGTGGTGATGCCAGAATACACTTCTTTTTTAGCATATTTTTGGCACTTTAAATTTTCTTATGTATCAATTATGAACATTTTTTTTAAAACGTTATTGATTTTCATCTTGATTTTGAAAAGTGTTGATGTAGCATCAACACATTGTTTAAAGAGTTTATTTTCGACACTTCAAATTTTTTTTTGTGTAGCGAATATGAACACCTTTTTTAAATCTTACTGATTTTCATATTGATTTTGAAAAGGGTTGATGCAGCATCAACCATTTTTGTTTAGAGGGCTTATTTTTTACATTTTAAATTTTATAATGTATTAAGTGTGGATATCTTTTTTAAATGTTTGTGATTTTCATGTTATTAAAACAAAACAAAAAACAAAAAACCATGACAAAAAAACTCAAATAATAAAAAATATATAAAAGAAACTACAAAAACACCCATAAAAAAAGTAAAAATAAAACAAACTTAAATCGTAAAAAGAAAAAAAAATGAACAGAAAATTAAAAATTAAAAATAAATAAAAAAGAGGAAAATATATAAAAAAAAGGCATACAATTTAAAGAAAAAAGTGAATATTAAACAAACAAAAAAAGATATATCCATAACTATTTGTTTAAGTCAAAAAAATACAACCAAATAATAATAATAATAATAATAATAATAATAAACCTAAACAAAATTATAAGAAAAAAAATTGAAAAAAAAAAAATATTTAAATTTAAAAAGAAATAAAATTAAAAAGCTAAAAACAATCATAAACATTAAAAATAAAAAATTAATTAAAAAAAAAAAAAACGAAAAATACAAAAGATTAAAAATAAAATTAAAAAATAAAAATATTTAAATTAAAAAAAAAAGAAATCAAAACCAAACTATTTAAAAAAAAATTAAAAATTAAAAATTAAAAATCAAATATTTAAAAAAATTAAAACAAAAAATTTTAAAAATAAAAATTAAAAAAAAGGTTAAAAAAGAAATTAGAAAACAATAGTTAAAAAATTGAAAATTAAAAAATGAAAAAGAAATTAATAAAAAACAAAATTTTATGGCCACCCATTGGAGGGGTTGGATGCGGGCGTGGACGGGGAGGCGGGCTATGTGCAACCACCTCCTTGCCTGCAGCCGCAGCTAACCCCGTCGATGGGTGGGTGGAAAACTTTTTTTATTTTTTATTTTTTGTTCATTTCTTTTTTATTGTTTTTTTATTTTTATTTTTTTAATTTTTATTTAGTTATTTTTATTTTTTTATTTTAATTTGTTTAATTGTTTTGTTTTGATTTATTTATTTATTTATTTATTTTCTATTCAATTTAATTTTTTAGTTACGTATTTTTTTTATTTAAAAAAAATGTTTTGTATTTAAAAACAAATGTTTTTTATTTAAAAAAAATGTTTTTTTATGTAAAAAAAAATAATTTATTTTTATTTTGTTAATTTAATATTTTTTGTTTAATTATGTTTATTTTTGTCTATTTTTTGTTTTACTCTTTTTTTTATGATATATAAATTTTTTTCTCTAATTTTTTTTATGATGATGATGATGATGGTTAATGTCCACTGAGACCAAACATTGGTCTATCGGACTTAAAGAAACAAATTATTTATTTTGATTTAAGATTTTATTCCTATGCTCAGAAAGCTTGGAGAGAAACCTCCCGAGCTCACTATAATTTTGACATTGTAAAAGCCTAGGAAGGTCAGTATTGTAATAAAGATTGTGAAACTGAGATCTAATGTGGTTGTATGTGGGGCACTCTAAGAGGAAGTGGTTTTCATCCTCGATGTTCCTATTCTCACATATATGGCAGATCCTTTCCATCCATGGCATTTTAGGAACTGCCCAACGACCTGTTTCACTATGGAGCTCATGAGAATTTGTTCTAATCTTTGCTATATTAATTTTCCTCTTTGAGCTAGTTAAAACAGAGAGATATTTTTGATTTTCTAGGGTGGGGTTGATGACCTTCTTATAATAACTTAATTTTCTTTTAGCGGCTAAATCTTTCTCACACCAAATTTTTTCTTTGAACTTATAAGTAACAATATCTTTAATGTTATTTATGTTTTGCAATGCATTATTCTCGTTGATCTCCCAATAGTTTAACCAGGCCCTTGTTTCTTTATGCCACCCCTGATTGAGGCTTAGGTGGTTTTCTCTGGAATTTAAAGCTAGCTTAGGAAGTCTATGATCATCTATGTTACTGAGTTTGTGCTTGTACAGCAAAAACCTAATCATAGCTAGGCTCTCAATAGGGGAAAGACCTGCTTCTATAAGGAGAATAGGATAGGGTGTATTACTTTTAATTTTCAGGTTATAAGTTATTAAACGCTTCTCGATTTTCTCAATCTTTCTCCATGATTCTCTGGAGATGCTGCAACCACAAACCTCACAATCATATAAGATAACAAGAGCGACTAAAGTTTGAAAGAGGAAATTCTTTTTATCCCACATTACGAGGTTTGTTGTTTTACAATTATTTTCAAGACCAAAATAAGCTTTCCACCCCTCATTAATCCTTTTCTGAATGCTATGGTTCCAGTTGAGCTTGTGATGGATATCAATTCCTAGGTACTTGTAAGAATACACTTCCTCCAAGTTATTATTGTCATACATAAAATTAGTGTAGTGTCCTTCTTGGATTTGATAATCATAACTTTTGTTTTGTCAGTGTTAACAGTCATACCCATGGTAGTGCAGAAATCCTTAAGAAGCTTGAGTTGCTTATCAAGATTAGATGGGCACCTTGTGAAAAGAACAATATCGTTAGCATAAAGAAGAAGGATAATGACTATCCCAGCTAAGATCGTGCCATCACATCCTGCTTCCTCTAAATAGCCTTCGAGCTTATCGATGTAAATGCCAAATAGGGTAGGGGAGAGGGGGCAACCTTGTTTAACTCTGATGTTACACTTAATATCTTTCGACCACCCCTCATTGCTCTTTAGCTTGGAAATTACATTCTTGTATAACCTTATAGCAGCAGCTCTCAACTCGAGAGGAACCTTTAGCTCTTCTAATCTATTCCAAAGATTGTATCTTGGAACCGTATCGAAATCTTTTCTAAAGTCCACAAAGCAACAAAATAAATTGGATTTATCATTACGACATTCCTCTGCAATGATCCTAAGCGTAACGAGCCGATTTGTTGTGGAGTGATGCCTTTTGAAACCTACTTGGCCTTTAGCCCGCTTACCTTCACTTTCAAGCCATATGCTTAACTTCTTTTCCAAAATACTACCATATAACTTGGCTAAGAGAGGGTTGATCATAATTGTCTGATAATTAGAGGGGTTATTTTTATCCCCACTTTTAAAAATAGGGATAATGAGGCTCTCAGTCCAAGGTTTAGGGAACCGTTGCTTGACTGCTTGATTGAAAAGCTTGTGGATGTGGGGAATGAAGATAGGACCTCCAATTTTTAATATTTTCACCTGGTAACCTTCAATGTCCTTAGCTTTCCCATTAGTGAGGGATTAACCCCAAACTGAATGTCTTCTAAAGAGAAAACTTCTTTCGTTGTGAGCAGGGTTTCCAAATTATCCATGAAATTTGGAGATTCATAAAGCTTTTTAAGATAGGAATTCTAATCGTGAAGAGCAATTTTATTATTATCTTTAGTCTTCCTAGTCAGAATTTGCCTCCAAAATTTCTTAGGAGCTACCTTAGAGAGGTGTAAGAGATTCTCCTATCTTTGACGAATGTACTACCTATTTTTCCTTTTAGTTAGGGCTTTGTATACTTTTGTCTTGTCCATTTTAAGAGATACATCAACAACTTCCTTAATTTCTCTCCTCACACTTTTACAATCTTTGTCATACCATGGATTGGTTTTGCTATTTCTTTTATTATTTGAAACTTCAATTGAGAACTTGTTAATAGAATATGAGAGTGTTGTAGTAAAATTATGATAGATGTCTTCTATGTTGTCTATACTAGATAAAGGAAGCAAATTAGTTTTTAATTCATTTAGAAAGGGATCATTTTTATTTTGATCAAATATTAAGTTCTTTTGGCTATAAGTATTATTTTCTGTGGGAACTCTATGCATGACAAAATTGAGAGTTATAAGTAAAGTCCTATGATCAGAGTCAGGTTCGTGGTCATTTAAGATGTCAAAATTTATTATTTCGTTTTATAATGGGAGATCGAAAATAACATAGTCTACCACGCTGCTACCAAGTCCATGGATGTAGGTCATCTTGCTGGAATTGGGCCACTTCTTTAAGCCGTTGCAAATTATGAGATCCTAAGCACTACAGAGCTTAACTAGCTTCGACCCAAACAAATTTTCCCCGAGGTCTTCAGAGCTCCTTTTCTACCTACTAGCTAGAGTAGGTTCTTCGTCTAACCAAAGAGGATTAGGGTTGGAATGATTGCTTAGAATAATAGCTTGGTTGTTTGAAGTTCAAACATTAAAGTCACCTATTAAAAGGATATCACCATCATTCCTTAGGCTAGAAATATCATTCTCTAAACCATTGTAAGGGTTAGTTTTATCTATATCCTTCTTCTTATAGAAGTTAGAATTGATGGGGGGAAAATAACATATTGCTATCTAGGACTTTTTATTATTAATGTCACTGATCTCTATCCAACTAAATTGGTTGTGAGGGTCGTTTTTATAAATCCTAGCATGGGAGGAGATGTTCTTCTTAATGTAACAAGCTATTCCCCCAATGCCTCAATGGGAGGATCGCTTGTTCCAGGTAGACCATAGCGTAAATCCATCTATGTTAGGGACCTTAGATTCTTCGTGCTCCCAAGTTTGAACAAGCAAAATAATATCAACATCATTTGAAATCAAACTTAGCTTGCGGCCTTTGTTCCATGGGAAACCCCAACAGTTCCAAGAAAGGATCTGGAGCATGTTTAATTGCTATTGATTACTATCTTTTTGGTTTCTATCTCGAATAAAGGCTTTTCTATTTCAGATTATTGCCCATTTTCCTTCCTTTCTAGCTTCTTTTACCTTTTGAATCTCCTTTCTTAATTCTGCTTGATCTTTTGGAATGAGATCTTCATTTATGAATATTCCAGTTCCTTTTTTTACTTGAGGTTTTACTAAGTATGTCAGACTTATGATCAGTGGAGCTCACCTTTATGCGGATTATTCTTCCTTTATTCTCAGTTAATTTCCCCAACCTTGTTGCTTCTGTGAGACACACTGTTTCAATTTGTAATCTATTATGTAATTCTGTCTGGGATAAGGCTAAAGTATCCTCATCTACTTCCTCTTTTAAACCGAAGATTATAAGGTTCAAGGCCGTTTTGTTACGTTCGTGGTCTAATTCTATTAATTTTTTTATTTCATCTTTAATTGGTTTGATATCTAACTTATCTACCACATTATTTAGGGTTAGGCGGCTATATTTATAAGTTAATTTTATGTTATCTTTTACATTTTTTTAGGGCCTTTTGTATTTTTTTTATAGTTGATTGTTTTGTCATGTTTTATGTTTTTTATATGATTTATTTCTTGCTATTACTTTTTTTCAAATTATGTTTCTTTGTATTATTTTCCATGTTTTTTATTTTTTTTTTTCAATATTTGAATTTTTGTTTTCTTTTTATTATTTTTTGTGTTTTTTTAATTGTTTTTTTCAATATTTGAAATTTGCTTTCTTTTATTATTTTTTTTGTCTTTTTTTCATTGTTTTTTATTTTTATCGATATTAAAAAAGTAAATTTCTTTTGTATTATTTTTTTGTGTTTTTTTTATTGTTTTTATTTTTTTCAATATCTGAATTTTTGTTTTCTTTTGTATTCTTTTATTTTTATTTCTTTATACAATTTTTTTTTTAATTTTGGTTTTTCTTTTCATTTTTTTTCTACAATGTATGTGTCGATACTCGTCTAACAACCTGATCCCATTATGGGAAATTTGATAGTTGATTTTAAATTTTTTGTTATAATGAATTGAGTCTGCCCCCACAATGTATCAATTTTATGGTTGGTCTTTGAGTTTTCATTACAGTGGGTCGAGTTCACTTACACTGTGTGTCAATTTGATGGTTGATTTATAAATTTTTGTTGCAATGTATCGAGTTTTCTTAGGCTAAGCTTTTGAAATCACTATATATTTAGAATTGGAAAAATAAATTACTCCTCGGTGTTCATTTTTAATGTTTTTGTCATAAAAATGATTCATAATGTCATGCTTGAAATATTTTGAAAGCTCGAGATTTTTTTGTAGTCATAATCTTTGGTTTTAATTGCATGGTTGAAAATTGTCAAGATTTTAATGTTTTTCTAAATCATGATATTTTATCTTTAATGTTATGGTCGAAAACAATTACAATTTCAAGGTTTTTTAGAGTCAAGATATTTTATATTTAACAACATGGATGGAAATAGTTGGAATTATCAAGATTCAAGACATGATATTTTATCTTTAACATCATGTCCGAGAATTATTAGAATTTTACAGTTTTTTGAAGTCCAGATATTTTCTCTTTAACTCCATTGCTAAAATATGTCAAAATTGTAACCTGTTTTTTTTTGTTATTCCACAATAAACAATTTTTTTAAGGATTTTTTTTCATCCATTTAAAGAAAAAAATGGTTTTTACTTCCATTTTAAAAAAATGTTAAAATTTTACCC
The DNA here is from genome assembly GCA_031772625.1 of Pinus tabuliformis. NCBI lineage: Eukaryota > Viridiplantae > Streptophyta > Pinopsida > Pinales > Pinaceae > Pinus > Pinus tabuliformis. The sequence goes on along the minus strand of CM062812.1, from coordinate 297,219,805 downwards.
TTAAAAAAAACATCGTTCTCGCATAAACAATTTTCATTTTTGGTTGTTTTTTCATGTTTTTTTGGGGTTTTTGGGCTCGAGTACTCGTTTTGAGGTAATAGTTCTCATTTCATCAATAACTATGTTGAAACTAAAAACTGGAAAAAAATAAAAAGAAAAATAAAAAGAAAAAATAAATAAAATAAAATAAAATAATGGTGGGGGTGCAAGTGCAATAGGCTGGTGGCCACCAATATCCAACTGGATCATTCCTCCCCCCTTAGGAAGCAATGGTCCACATTGCATTAAGTTCCTCCATGAGATGAGGAAACTTCTGCTAAACTTGGTCCATGGTGAGCCACTTTCCCTGGTGAAGGAGTTGGCCTGCTCTGAAAACTCGATATAGTTGGATCCTTTTTTGTTGGGTTTTCTTGATCTGTGGGTCCATGATTCGATCAGTTTTGGCTTGTTCCATGAAATCTGGATTTCACTCTCTAGGTGTGAGTTGTTCTGCAATTTCTGATGTGTCTAGTAATGGTGGGGAGTATGGTCGAAGGCGGTTCACAATGAACATTGGGTGCAGGCCAAGGAACAGGGGAATAATGAGCTCAAATGCATTATCTCCCACATCCTTGGTAATGGTGTAAGGACCATATCAGAGTGGTTTGAGTTTCTGAAAGGCGCCGGTAAGGCATTCCTTTTACAAATGCAATGAGACTTTGTTGCCTACCTAAAACTTGTTTGGCACCCGATGTTGATCATGTCGTTGCTTGTACTTGGAATTTGATTTCTCCAGAATGTCATGGATCTGCTAGCGGATATGTTGGACATGCTCAATGAAGTTGTTTTCCTTATCAGCTTTGAACTGGACATGAGCCAAATATGCCTGAGTAGATGTGAATTGTATGGCCACATCAATGGGACATAGTGGCTGAAATCCAAAACCCACCTGAAAGGGGTCGTGGTCAGTCGAGCTATGGAGAGCTCAGTTATAGTTGTGCTAGACATAGGGGAGGCTCTAATCCCATGTGTGTGGATGGTTTGAGTTGTACATGCGCAGAATGTGTATGATCATCCTATTCATGACCTCTGTCTAGCCATCAGTTTGGGTATGGAAAGTTGTGGACTTCGTGAGCTTCGTGTCCAGCATCGACCAGAGACTACACCAAAATGTACTAAGGTGCCTGCTATCCTGATCTGAGATGATAGACTATGGGATACTAAAGTGTACCCGCACTCGTTCAAAGAAGAGTTTAGCAATGGATTCTACTATGATATTCTTCTTGGAGGCCACCATAATGGCCATCTTCAAGAATCTATCGACGACCACAAAAACACAATCATTTACATTCTTAGTAGAAGGAAGGCCTGACATGTAATCCATGGAGATGGATTCGCAAGGTTGACCAGGGGTAGGAAGTGGAGTATAGAGGCCTTTCTTCTTGATGGTCGATTTGGCAATGGTGCATGTAGTGTAGGATCTTATGTACTTCCTAACGTCCTATCGAAGATTCTTCCAATAGAAATACTTATGGAGTACTGGCACCATTTTCTCAGCCCTGAAATGCCCAATGGCTTGACTATAGTGCGCTTCCCAAATCATCTTGGCACGCTCACTTGAAGGAACACAAAGTTGTCCCAGGTGGCATAACAGGGCATCCTAGAGGTGAAAATATGGAACTTCATAACCCTCCAAGAGCGTCCAGTATGTGTAGCTGAATTCTGGGTCGATTTTGTAGAGAAGTGGACAATCAAAAGTCTCGTGCCCAGAAGAGTTAAGCACAATGGTTAATGCCATGATCCGTGGTCGACTGAGGCAGTTGCCAACATTATTGGTACTTCCCTTCTTATACTTGATATTAAAATGGAACTACTGCAGTTATGTGGACCACTTGAAATGGTGATCATTCTGCAACTTCCCTTGCATCTATATGAACTGTAGGGGTCAGTGGTCTGTGTGGATGATATACAAAATGGATCTAGTTTTGCCTCCAAATCAAAGTCTTCAAATGCAAATGAAAGTGAGATCAAGTCTAAGTGCTCGTCTATACAATTCCAACGGTGCAAACCACACGTAAATCTGAGTCCGGATGAAGAAGTTAAATCCATTCAAAGTTTATCAAAAAATAGGGCAAAAAGTCAAAAAGTCAAAGTTCAGTAGTCAATGGTCAACTGGATGATGTAAGCAGGACATGTGTCATCCTAGGAATACACCACTTGTCCTGGATGACATCAGAAGAGGAGGTGACATGTTGCAGTGTGATTGGTTGATATGGGCCAATCCGGTGCTAACACGTGGCAGCCTGAATTTTGCCCAATGTGGCCTTATTTCCAAAATTTCGGGGATCAGGGAGGATCGAACCCCCAACCTCCTAGAATGGGTAAGTCTTCACCGAAACTAGCTCACTGGTTGGGCTACCATAGGTCTTGTTAACGAAAGTGATTAGGTTATATTTATGGTGTGCAAGATTTGGGTCACCGGAAAAAGGGCCAACGGCCGGGGTCAACCCCACGACCGTCAGAACCCTTAAGGTTATTAATGTAATATCTCACATGCAACAGGTGGTGGTAACCATATACCATATATGAAACAAACAAACCATATAACAAGCAATGGCGAGCGGAACCATATAGCCCAAAACCTTATCATATAGTGTGAATATCTATGTATATCCAATGTAAAATGGCGGGAGTGTCGGGCAGGGGTTTCGACCCGCCGACCTCCAACCTTATATACCAACGACTTCAAACATTCAGGTGAACCAACATGTCAAGGGTGGGACTTGGTTAACCAAGACACCATGATTTTATTTAAACAGTTGTAGGTGTCGAACCCGCCATACCACCAGTGCGCAGACTGAGGCAGTTTTGAGCAGGCCAAGGTTGTTTTTGTCAACAAAGAGTGGTTTTGTAGGGACAGAGGTGGTTTTGGATCATTCCAAGGGGTCTGGAGGTCACAGTGACCATATATGGTCAAGTTTATACTTGTTTGACTTGAAATTTCAAGCTGAATGTAGTGAGGTCCATTTTCTCATTTGGGTCTCTATTTTTGAGCTCATACCTGTAACAAAATTTTGAAGACAAAATAAAGAGGTTAGCACTAGAAGCTAAAGGACCACGAGACGTAGCCAGTAAGTCTGGTGAACTCCTTTATTAAATTTTGTTGTTTCGATGTGTTTGAATGTGTTTTCAATTTCCTTATGTGTTTATGTTATTTTCAACCTTTTTGATCCATTGCACTAAGTAACATAAGCAACTTCACATAAAGTCTATATTACCTTTTTTCATTAATGGATCAAGTGGTATCAGAGCTCAAGGTTTTTAAGGTTTAACAAGTTTGTGTGAGGGTTTGAATGCTTACTAGTTTTAGGCCCAGACGAGGTGAAAGTGAATTTGTTGAGCGAAATCCATAGATTGGAAGGGTCTTTTCATAAAGAAGGATGGCGGATGAAATTCCACTTGGGTTAGAATCTCAATTCTTGGATAGTTTCATGACGATACGTGCAATGGTGGAAGAGGTGTATCATGAGTTTAAGAAGAACAAAGATGAAGGCACTTCATCCCCTAAAGATCAAGAAGATAAGGGAAAGGGAGGAATGCTTCCTCCACCATCTCCTCCATCATCACCATCACCATCATCATCATCCTCTTCTTCTCATAAATCTAGTCCTTCTAAGAAGAAAAAGAAGAAATCCTCTTTGATCATATTAGATGTAAAATTTGATTTTCCAATTTATGATGGAGAAATTAATGTTGAAAAGGTCGATAATTGGATAAGACAAATTGAAGTGTGTTACAAGGTGCAAAAAGTTGTTTTAGAAAGGAAGAAGATCCAACTTACTAGCCTTTGACTTGGAGGAACTGCACTTGTATGGTGGGAAGGCAAGACACAAGAAAATCTCCAAAAGCATGGTAAAATCATTTCAACTTGGAATGAATTTGTTTCTGCTATTAAAAAGAAATTTTATCCTTTGGCTTATATGCAACAAGCAATTATGAGTTGGAAAACACTACATCAATTAAAATGTCAAAGTGTTGAAAGTTATACTCAGGAATTCTGTAAGAGAGCTTTAACATTAGGTATATCATTGGAATCACTAGAGACATTGTTGAAATACATAGGTGGTCTTCATAGTTATTTGAGGCATGTACCGTACTTATGTTTAATCCAACTAGCTTAGATGATGTATCGGTTCAAGCAACTAATCTAGAAGCTAGAGGTAAAAATGTAACCCAAGATGTTGGGAAATCATCCAAACCTATTGAAAGCAAGAATAAAGGCAAGAATAAAATTAAATGGAAGGAGAAGAAAATAAACACTATGAAGAAAGATAAACCTTCATACACTCATTGTAAGAAGGAAGGTCACGATGAGGCACACTCCTGGTCATTGCATCTAGAATTGAAGCCTAAGAAGTTTGGGAGTAAGGAGCAGAAGAATGTTGTTGCTATTCAAAAGGGCTTGGGATCAGATTCAGGTGACGAGACAATGGTTATAGCTATAGGTATAAAAGGTAAAGATTATAAAGCATCTACAAGTACTTCACGTTTTGCTGATAATGATAATGATGAGAGGAAAAGAAATGAGCTATTTGACGTTAGAGGCATTTCCAAGCATACTAAAATTGATACTTTCTTTAATAGTAGGTCACAAGTTAATTTGATTTCTAAAGCAATTGTAAAGAAGTTGGGTCTAGAAACAAAACCTCATAAAAATCTATATCCATTAGGATGGGTGTGTGATAAAACTAAGCTACAAGTTACGAAACAATGTAAACTTTGTTTTGCTATTGGATCAAAGTTTATAGATGAGGTTGAGTTAGACATAGTCCCATTGGACATATGTTGAATTGTATTAGGAAGTCCATGCTTGTATGATAGAAATGCTATCTTCTATCGAACTGAAAATAAGTATCAACTCACTAAGGATGGAATTGAATATATTGTAAGGGCTCATAAACTCAAAGATAATTTCTCTCTCATAAGCTCGGGACAAATGAAAAAAATTGTAAATTCAAGTAATTTTTTTTTACTTATGATTGTAAAAGCAAAGGATATTGATAAATCTGATGTTTTCCAAGGCTGTAATCCTAAACACAAAGCATATCTAGTTAAAATTGTTTCTGATTATGATATTCTATTTCAAGAGCCTAAAGGGCTTCCACCCAAGCAAGAGATAGAACATGAGATTTATTTGTAGCAAGATGCTCCACTACCTAACATAAGAAGCAGGTATTGGAGTTGCTCAATCAAGGGTTTATTTGATGAAGCAAATCACTGTGCGGATCACCTATTGTGTTAGTGCGAAAGAAATATGGTTCATGGAGAATATGCATTGATTTTAGAGTATTAAATAAAATCACAATAAAGAATCATTATCCTCTCCCTCATATTGTTGATTTGATAGATCAATTAAAAGATGTAATTTACTTCTCTAAATTGGACTTGTGAAGCGGCTACCATCAAATCAGAGTTGCAGAATAGGATGTACGGAAGACTGGTTTCAAAACAAAGCAAGGACTTTATGAATGGATGGTTATGCCTTTTGGCTTAACTAATGCTCCAGCTACATTGATGAGAGTCATGAATGGTGTATTTAGACCATTCATTGATGATTTTGTAATAGTCTATTTAGATGATATTCTTGTTTTTAGTAGAACATGGGATGAACATGTAAATCATGTAAAGCGGGTTTTAGATGTTTTGAAAGGAGAATATCGAGTCTATGTAAAACAGTCAAAATGTGAATTTGGCAGAACATCTTTGAATTATTTGGGTTATATTGTAGGGGGTGGTGAATTGAAGATGGATCCCTCTAAGGTCAAAGTCATTGTAAAATGGCCTAAGCCCAATACTGCTACAGAAGTTAGAAGTTTCTTAGGGGCAGCACAATATTGGAGAAATTGTATTGCTAACTTTTCTTTGATTGCATCTCCTTTACATGCTTTGACAAGTGTGAAACAAGTGTTAGTGGGGAGGCAAACAACAGAAATCCTACGACACATTGAAATAAAAGGTCAGTACAGCGCTAGTACTACCACTACCAGATCTTCAACATCCATTTCAGATCGAGACAAATGCAAGTGAATATGCCATGGGGGCAACGTTGATGCAGCACAGAAAGCCTATATGCTTTCATTTTGAGACATTAACATCAACAGTTGTTAACTATCCTACATATGATAAAGAATGGTATGCATTTGTTCAGAGTGTTAAAAAGTGGAAACATTACATAATTGGTAAAGAAACAATCATACATACAGATCATGAACCACTTCAATATTTACACTCACAAACTAAATTGCAACAATCATGACATTATAGGTGGATGGGTTTTCTACAACAATTTCATCTTGTTATCAAATATAACAAGGGCATACATAATAAGGTTGTGGACGTGTTATCAAGACCAACTATAAATTCATCCACAATACTTAAGCATAATTAAGTAATTCATGAAAGTTACATTGAACAATATGCTCAAGACAGATTTTAAGAATGTATATGCAACTTTAAGTCATGGCAAGCAGATAGAAGAATTGGATTATTTCATAAAGGACAAACTTTTATATCATTTGGGAAAGTTATGCATTCCACAAACTGAAAGATTTAATATAATTTTAGAAGCACATATTTCACTCATATCAAGTCATTTTGGTGTAAGTAAAACAGTTGCACAATTACAAAGATTCTTCTATTGGCCATGAATGAATGAGACAGTTTCTAGATATATTAAAGGATGTAATATATGTGCTATAAGGAAGCCAAGTAATAGAAAATTAGGCTTGTATACTCCACTTCCAATTCCTTCTCGTCCTTGGGAAAGTGTATCCATGGATTTTGTTGGGGGATTTCCAAAGTCTAGAAAGAGTCATGATTATTTGTATGTAGTTGTGGATAGGTTTAGTAAGATGTGTATTTTGATACCATGTAATAAACAGGCACAACTGAACAAACTGCAAAGTTGTTCTTTCAAAATGTATGGGTTCATTTGGGGTTACCCACTTCCATTATATCCAATCGAGATTCTTAATTTCTCGAGAAATTTTGGTCAAGTCTATGGGAGTTAATGGTCATAAAGTTAAAGAATAGCACGACATTTCATCCTCAAACAGATTGTCAAACAAAAGTGGTCAACAGGACAGTGATACAGTTGCTTCGAGGATATTGCAACAAGAATCCTAAACTTTGGGATGAGCATTTGTGTTATATGCAGCATGCTTACAACCATGCAAAACATTCCTCTACTTAGAGATCTCGTTTTGAGATTTGTTTTCATTTTATACCAAAGCCTCTCTTGGATTTTGTCTTTGGTAAAGACAAAGCAGTCGATGGACACAGTGATGTGGACAAAGCAACCAAGTTCATTGAACAAATCAAGGAAATTCACTAGGCAGTATAGGACCAGCTAGAAATTAGCCAAGCAAAGTATAAGGCATGGCATGACAAGCATCCAGTTGAGAATAGTTTTCACGTTGGTGATCAAGTCTAGTTTTACATCAGCAAAGAAATACCGTAAGGGGAAAGTAAGAAGTTGAAACCAATTAGATATGGTCCTTTCAAAATACTTGACAAAATTGGTGAAAATGATTTCCGCCTAGATCTACTAGCTTATATGCAAATATATTCTATCGTAAATGTTGGAAACTTATGATTGTATGAGCCTTCATTGATTGAAGATCCTGAAGAGCAAGGTCAGCTACCTTCCATTGAGGATCCTTTTCCTGAGTATCTCAATGAGCTACAAGATGACATACTTCTTGACAAAAGGATAAGGGCTTCACAACGGGGAAATGTTGAGTATCTTTGAGTTGCACTCAAAGGTACAAATCCAAGTAAATCATGATGGATTGAGATTTGAAAAGTGAGGGAATTTTATCCTCACTTAGTCGATAGATAAAACCAACTTTTGGTGGTCCAAAAGCTTGCAGTGGGGAGGAGTGATCCAAAATGGATCTAGTTTTGCCTCGAGATCAAAGTCTTTGAATTCATATGAAAGTGGGATAAAGTCGAAGTGCTCATTGATACAATTCTAATGGTGCAAACGATGTGTAAATCTGAGTCTAGATGAAGAAGTTAAAGGCAGTCAAAATTTATGAAAAATGAGGGCAAAAAGTCAAAAAGTCAAAGGCCAACAGCCAACTCGATGATTTGTATAGGACACATGTCGTCTCAGGAATACACCACTTATCTTGGATGGCATCAGCAGAGGATGTGACATGTCGCGATGTGATTGGTTGATATGGGCCAATCCGGTGCTAACATGTCGCAGCCCAGATTTTTCCCAATGTGGCCTTATTTCCAAAATTTTGGGTATTACAGAGGATCAAACCCCTGACCTCCCGGAATGGCTAATTCTTTGCCGGAACTAGCTCACTAGTTGGGTTACCATAGGTCTTGTTAACGGAAGTGATTAGGTTATATTTATTGTGTGCAGGAGTTGGATCATCGGAAAAAAGGGCCAACGGCTGGGGTCAACCCCATGACTGCCACAATCCTTAAGTTTATTAATGTAATATCCCACATGCAACAGGCGGTGGTAACCATATACCATATATGAACCAAACAAACTATATAACAAGCAACGGCAAGTGGAACCATATAGCCCGAAACCTTATCATATAGTGAAAATATCTATTTATATCCAATGTAAAACGGTGGGAGTATCGAGTCAGGGTTTCGACCTGCCAGCCTCCAACCTTATATACCAACGTCTTCAAACATTCGGGTGAACCAACATGTCAAGGGTGGGACTTGATTAACCAAGCCACCATAATTTTATTTACATAGTCGCAGGTGCTGATCCCGCGACACCACTAGTGCGCAAACCAAGGCAGTTTTGAGCAGGCCAAGGTGGTTTTTGTCAACAAAGAGTGGTTTTGTAGGGGTAGAGGTAGTTTTAGATCATTCCAGGGGGTTTGGAGATCACAGTGACCAAATATGGTCAAGTTTATACTTGTTTGACTCAAAATTTCAAGTTGAATGAAATGGTGAGATCCATTTTCGCATTTGAGTCTCTGTTTTTGAGCTCATACCTATAAAAACATTGTGAAGACAAAATAAAGAGGTCAGCATTGGGAGTTAAAGGACTAGGAGGCATAGCTGGAAAGTCTGGTGAAATCCTTTATTAAATTTTCTTGTGTCAATGTTTTGAATGTGTTTCCAATTTGCTTATGTGTTTATGTTATTTGCAACCTTTTCAATCCATTGCACTAAGTAACATAAGCAACTTCACATAAAGTCTGTAATACCTTTTTTCATTAACAAATCAGTGGAAGACCGTTTCCTTCCCCAAAATGTAATGCTTCCATTTGCGGCATGCCTGCACAATGAAATACATCTCTTTTTCATAAGTGGGATACTTCTGGACTGTGTCTGAAAGTGTCTCACTGTGATATGCCACTGGATGCCCTTGTTGAGGAAGAACTACCCCAATAGCATAGTCAAAGGCATCTCTCTCGATCTCAAATGGATGTTGCAAGTCTCGTAATGTGAGCACTGGCACACAGAAGAGGCAATGTTTCAACTCTGCGAATTCCTTATGTTGAGATTCACACAAAAATAATTTTGTTTTTGCTCCTCCCTTGGTGACTTGACTCAAGCGCCAAGTGATATGACAGAATGACAACAAGAAACTATGGTAGAAATTTGCAAGACCTAGAAAGTTGCGAAGCTATGTTAGAGTGGTTAGCGCTAACCAATCCTGAATGACATGGATCATGGATGGATCCACATGCACCCCGTGTTCATCAATAATGTATCCCAGATACTGAACTTGGGTCATGCCAAAAGTGCATTTCTCCAAATTGGCACATAACTTTTGTTGCCGCAGTGTTTGGAGAACTTGTTGGATGTGGTGGAGGTTCTCTTCCAAAATTTGGTTGAAGACCAGGGTGTCATCCAAGCATACCACTACAAATGAGTTGGTGAATGGCCACAAGATGTCATCCATCAACCTCATGAAGGTTGTAGGAGCACGTCAACCTGAAAGGCATAACCAACCATTCGAAAAGGCCCTCCTTGGCTTTGAAGGCAGTCTTCCACACATCAAAGGGTTCGATCGGTACCTGGTGATATCCGAACTTCAAGTTGATCTTGCTAAAATATTCTCCCCCCTTGAGTTGGTCCAGAAGGTCATCAATCCGTTGGATGAGGTACCTATTCTAGACAGTGATCTTGTTCAGCACCTCATAATCAATACAAAGTCTCAAAGTCCCATCCTTCTTCTATACCAACACGATCGGGCTTCCATAGGGCAATAAACTCGGATGGATGTGACCTTTTTGTAGTAGCTCCTAAATTTGCCTCTTGATTTTGTCGTTCTCTAGAACGGAGCATCGATAGATTGGTCTATTGGGAAACTGCGCACCTATGGTTAGATCGATGGAGTGTTTGACTTGATAGTGCATAGCAACCCCTGCGGGGGAGGTGAAGATGTCCTCGTACTCCTCCACAACCTTGACCATCTATTGTTGTCGTGTTGAGGGGCCCTGTTTGGAGGTCATGGCCACCGTCTTGTTCTTTCCCTAAGGGCATATCATTAGGAAAACAAATTTCCTGGTTTTGGAAATGAGCTTACTACATTGTTTTTAGTAACCAAAGAGATGGCAGTAGGCAGTGCTACCTCCGATATCTTATACAACTTATTTCCCAAAGTAATAATAACAACACAAGGCCTTCACTCATACACATCATGTCTCTTCCACAAGTATGGTTGGCTTAATAATACATCACAGACATCAAGGGGAGAATCTTCACACAATACCTCATCCGTGAAGGGCTTGATGTTGTATGGAAGGCAGCACTTCTAACTCACGCGAAGATCCCGTCCTTGGTGAAGCCACTAATTGATGTATGGTTGTGGGTGTGTTATGGTCGGTAAGCCCATCCGCTTCACGACCTCTGCCAAAATGATGTTCTTTTGGCTCCCACTGTTGACAATGAACTGTAGCGGGGAACCCTTTACCCACATTTGGGAGTAGAAGAGGCACTCCTCCTCCCATGGATCTTCGTGTTCCGCCTTCTGGATCTTCGTGGTGGAAATGGTGGCATTGTGATCTATATCGATAATTTGCTTCCCTTTGTCACTCCCCTTGTCAGGTTGTGACTTAGAGTTGGAACATGCATCTGATTCTGAAGCCTTCAACTCGGCCACTAGTGACTGTTTGGCCCGACACTCAGTTGTGTTGTGAGTGGAGCTCTTATGGAACTCACACCACTTTCTCGTGTCCTCCTTTAGCTTTATGGTGTTGTTATTTCCTTGCAGCTTCACTGGGTTTTCCTGGGCCATCCCACCTTGGCTTTGTCCTTTGTTCTACGGTTTGGGGGCACCTTTCCCTTACTTTGGATTCGCAAATCCAAAGTCTTGCTTCTTCTTTTTAAAATTCTACTCGATCTTGATGGTGTATCAATATGCCATGTTGAGCGAGGAGATGTCCATGAACTCCATCTTGTCCCAGAGGTACCTGTGTAGGCAGTCGCAGTACTTGAGTACTAAATGTTTCTCAAAATCCTTGATACCCAACTTTGTGTGAAGGGTATGAAAAACATTGGTAAACTTCGGCACCTTTTGGTCCCTTCCTTGCCGCGGCGTTGTCCACTTTATATATTTATCCTTATAGCTCCTGACAGGGTGGTACTACTCCTTGATGGCATCTCAGAACGAGTTCCGAGTGGGTGCAGTTGAAAACAGTGAGGTCGTACTTTCATTCTTCTGCTCATAGTAGGTTTCCCACAAGTCCTTGACATAAGGGGTAGCTTTGAGAAGAGAAAAAGTAATCTTTTCTCAGCTGGAAAAATCACGAATAGAAAAATATCCTTCTATCATATTTAACCATTTATTTACCGTATCTACATTTATTTGGCCCTCAAATACGGGAATGTAAAAGTTTACTTGTACCTTAAAAGGAGTGGGCCTCGAGAGTGGTTGTTGGATGTTAATGCACCGTCGATGGGCAACCATTGAAGGATCTGGGAAAAGTTATCCATCATCGCGTTCCTTTGTTTCTCGAGCGCCTTCTTGAGCAATATTTTGATAGGATTTCCTGCCCCCTCATCTTTCTTTTCTTCCCCCATGGGTGGCCATTGGGGTTTGCAAGGTTGATCTTGAAAATATCCAACCAAATTGAGCCCTAACTCTTTATATCCCAACCTCGTTGGGGACATGCAAAGAAAATAGAGAAATAGAAGACCGCTCTAACACCACTAATCTAGATTGAAATAGAAACACAACAAATTACAGATATAAACATAAATACAAAGATGCATTAGAAATAACACTTCATTTCATTGATATCAAATACAGAAATATGCTTACAAACATAATGGAAATAAGACTAGCTCAGGTGATGGTAGCTTATCTCTGAGAAGATATGTGGTAGAAACATGCCTCTGAATTGTGTTAAAATGAGGCTCAAAGACCTATTTATTATTGAGAAACAATGGAAAACCCTAAACATCCAAAAGCCTAACCCTAGGAGATGAAGCACCAAACTATGGGCCTGGTTTGGGTAAATTCGTACATCAACTTCCTGGGATCGTAACATTAGCATACGATCTCAATCTTATGTGCATAATACCTCATTAGAAAGATCTATCTAAGGACTACAACTTTTGAATGACCAACATTGGTCCCTGTGTTTAGAAATGGAAACAATAAATTCTAGTTTAATTTGTCCTCGAATTAAATTGTGAATTAAAATAGAATTCTTTTCTCATAGCAATTTGAAAATAATTAATTAAGTTTAGTTAACTTAATTAATTTAGGAAATTTGAATTGGAAGTCGTTTAGAAGACATGTATATGTTCTCCCTAACTTATAGGAGTTCGGGATGAGTTATGAATGAGCTATAATTATTTAACTCAGTTTATTGAGTTAAGTCTAGTTAAATTAGTTCCAATCAGTTTCAGGAACTAATAGTGAGTAAACAGTCAGCGGGGACACTAGTGACCTAATTAGTGCTACTCTATTTAATTGAATATTCCACCATAAGAAACATATGCATTTTGATTATAAGAAAGACCCAATTGAGACTAGAGTGTAGGGAAAGTGTACTATATGTTTTAGATTTTTCTGAGTTGCACTGATAGTGCATGCATTCAAGAATTGATCCTTGAGAGATTGTGCTATTTTTAGAGATTTTATTTCCCTTTAAATACAAACTATCTTTCATAGGAATTACACATTGGAATAGAGACTTGGAGAGCTTGTGAATTGGCTAAACGTTAGCCTTGAGATTGCTTATGAGGTGGAGATTGAATTGGTTGAGTGTTGGGAATGTTCTAGAGAGAACAAGCATTGTAATTTCACCTTTATTTTCCGAATTAATACAAAACAGATAGTGGGGTTTTGAGTTGTGGCTTTCCCCAGATATTTATTGTGTTATGTGCCTTTGATTCTCTTCCTCTATTGATTATTGTTTTCTCGATGTTTATGGCCTTCTGATGTAAAGAGTAGAAATAGATTCTTGTCTCTTGCTTTAGTAAATTGCATTAGCTTGTGAATCTACAAGATTTTCTACATGGTATCGGAGCAAGATTATTTTTTGGGCCAAGCATTTGTAGAGAATTTCTAAGAAATTTTGTGCAAAACTTTCAAAACCAAATTGCATATTTTGATTCCTTGGGAAAATAAATCGAAATTCAAAAAACAAATCGGCCGAATCAAAGTTCTAATGAGGGAAATATTGCTGATTTAAAGTCAGCTCTCTAGAGGAGATTTCGAAATTTTGAGTTTGTAGGTTACACGTGAAAGTCGAATTTGCATACATACTTCAGGATCACCAGATGGCATTCCATGGGTTGAGGCTTGAGTATGCCTTGGAAGGCAGATCGAATTTTATAGCCTGGAGGGATAGGATGGAGGCTGTGCTAGATGATAATGGCTTGAAGGAATTCATTGATCAAGAAGTCCCCAAGCCAGCAACTACGAATGCACAGAACTTGGCCGAATGGAAGAAGTGTGTGGCGAAGGAAATGTAGATAATCCTTTAGGGATTTTGAGACCACATTGTTTTGAATCTCCATGGAAAGGAAACTTTGAATTTTATGTGTGAAACATTGATGGACTTATATCAAAATAACAGTGATCAAAGGAAGTTGGGACTAAAGGATAATCTTCGTAAAATCAAGATGGAGAAAGGTAAGATGATTCCAATGTACTTTACCAAGTTCAGTCAATGTCGGGATGAACTTGGAAGTGTTGGAATCACAATTTCCGAGGAGGATATGGTGAGCCTTGCTCTTCTTAGACTCCCAAAGAGTTGGCATAGTTCTTAGTACTCTGTCAATGGTTGGGAAAAGCTTCCATATTGGGAATGACTATGGTCAGATTTGAAGCATGATGAGATTAGGAGGAACACCAGGGATGGCTCTTCATCAAAGACTGATGGTGAAGATAATTGTGCCTTAGAGATTAAGGCAAGGAAGGCGAAACATAAAATTTCTCGTTCCAAATCAAATTCTTATCATGGAGGTATGAAGAAGGACATGACAAAAGCTAAATGCTTTCATCGTCACAATATGGGTCACTTTGCTAAAAATTGTCCATTGAAGAAGTCCAAGGAGAAGTCCTCAAGAGGGGAAGTGGGTAAGGCTTTGGCCTCCCAATTCGAATTGGACTTTTCCCTCATTGCATGCATGGTGTCTTCAATGATGGGAAGTGTCCGGTACTTGGACATTGGAGCTTCTTTCCACATGGCTGGTGACAAAGAGTTATTTAGCAAACTCAAGGAGAAAGATCTCAAGATGCATATCGAGATGGGTGATGACAGTCAGTATAGTGTTACTAGTGTGGGAACTATTCCTTTTTAGAGGGACCATGCGGCTCCACTCACCTTGAAGAATGTTATTCATGTACCCAGACTAATGAAGAACTTGGTATCTGTTGCCATGCTTGAGGATAGAGGCTATGATGTGATCTTTTCTAAAGGAAACGCATTCCTTCAACACATACCCACAAGCCAACCAACTTATGCAGTTAACCAACTTAGTCAAGCGATGGTTAGGCCTACCAACTTGTATTGGAAGGCAAAAAAGCATGTATTGAGATACCTTAGAGGCACTACTTAGTTTGGGTTGTGGTACAAAAGGATAAAGGGAGTGAAGCTTCAAGACTTCACTGATGCAGATTGGGCAAGGAGACGATCTTACAGGAAGATAACATAAGGAGGGATATTTAGTATTGGTTCAGCTGCAATTTCTTGGTACAACAGGAAACAGAGATAGTTTGCACTCAGTTCGGTAGAGGCATAGTACATGGCTACAAGTCAAGCAGCATGTGAGGCTACCTGGATGAGGAAGATCCCGGTTGGTTTGTTTGGTTAGCAGATGGATCTGACTGTGATTTATTGTGATAATCATAGTTGTATCAAACTCTCGAAAAGTCTAGTTTTTCATGTTCGGTCCAAGCATATAAATATTCGGTATCATCCTCTTAGGGATTGTGTATTGAAGCGGAGCATGTTGTTAGATTACATTCTCATAGAGGAGCAAGATGTTCACATCTTGACAAAGGAATTGCCATGATGTAAATTCGAGTTCCACAGAGACAAGATCAGGTTAGTGGGTAATCCCTTTCTTGTTGAGAAGGAGTGTTGAGAAATGGCAATAAGAAATTCCAGTTTAATTTGTCCTTGAATTAAACTGTGAATCAAAATAGAATTCTTTTCTCATTACAATTTGAAAATAATTAATTATGTTTAATTAAATTAATTAATTTAGGAAATTTAAATTGAAAGTCTTTTAGAAGACATGTATATGTTCTCCCAAACTTATAGGATTTTAGGATGAGTTATGAATGACGCAATTAGTTAACTTAGTTTATTGAGCTAAGTCCAGTTAAATTAGCTCCAATCAATTTTAGGAACTATTTGTGTGTAAACAGTCAGTTGGGACACTAGTGACCTAATTAGTGCTACTCTAGTTAAGTGAATATTCCACCATCAGAAACTCATGCATGTTGATTCTGAGAAAGACCCAATTGACACTAGAGTGCAGGGACAATGTACTATTTGTTTTAGATTTTTTTGAGTTGCACTGATAGTGCATGCGTTGAGGAACTGATCCTTGGGGGATTGCACTATTTTTAAAGGTTTTATTTCCCTTTAAATACAAGCTATCCTTCATAGGAATTACACATTTGAATAGAGGCTAGGAGAGCTTGTGAATTGTGTAAGCTTTGGCCTTGAGCTTGCTTATGAGTTGGAGATTGAATTTTTTGAGTGTTGGGAATGTTCAAGAGAGAACAAGTATTGTAATCTCATCTTGATTTTCTGAATTAATACAAGACAGATAGTGGGGTTTTGATTTGTGCCTTTCCCCAAATATTTATTCTGTTATGTGCCTTTTATTATCTTCCTCTATTGATTATTGTTTTCTCAATGTTTATGGGCTTCCTTTGTAAAGAGTAGAAGTAGATTTTTGTCTCTTACTTTAGAAAATTGCATTAGCTTGTGAATCTACAATATTTTCTACACTATGTCCCATGTTGGCCCCATTTTTCCAAAAAACGTCGTTTAGGGCCTCAAAATGGCTTTGAAAGTTCAGGACTCGAAAAGCTGTCAAAAATAGTAAATTGTGCTACAAATGAGGAATCTGAAAAACTGAAAGAAACAATGGTGGGGGTTCAAGTGGAATAGGCGGGTGGCCACCAATATCCACCTATATTAGTAGCAATAGAGGATGGCAAATAAATGTACGAGACCTTCCTGCGAATGTCCAAAATGGTGGACATCATGTATGAAGCATATGAGAAGAGAAGAGAGGAGGAGGTAGAGAGATCGGAAAGCAATGCTTCATCCACATCTTCCAGTGTACACTCATTTCCTTCATCATCTTCTCATCATTCGAATGAGGAGATCAACTAGAGTCTTTAAGTAGATAACATTGAATTGAAGATGCTTCTACGAGAAGAGAAAAAGGAGAAGCATCGATTGCATCTTCAGTTGCAAGCTACAGAGGCAGCCTTAGAAGAATTGAAGCGAAACGACCGAAGCCATCAAGTAGAGCATGTTGAATTACAGAGGCTTCTATAGGAAGAGGAAGAGGAGAAACAGAGGCTACTATGCCAGCTACAAGCTAAGGATGAGGCCTTGGAAAAGCTGCAGCATGACCCCTGTGAGGTAAAAAGTAATTCTTCGACTTCATGTATGTTTCCTGATGATGATTTTGTTGTTTTTGAAAATCATACCACAGGAATTAGATCCAAACTATTAAAGAGAATGGGGTATCAGGGGAAGGGCCTCAACATTAATGGCCAGGGCATCATAAACCCCATCAAAGTAGAGGAATTACCCTGTTAGGTAGGACTTGTGTATGTCAAGAAGGAGGTTGGGGAATGTGCCAAAACAGCCAGGGAACCACCAACAACAGATGATGAGAAGCCCTCATCAATTCTTTCCAACTCGACAGTGGAGGTAAAAAATGTTGGTTTTTCTTTAGTTTCATCTTCACATGATATTATTTCTATTGGAAATTTGGATGTTTCGATGATAGGAACTGGTATGAGACTCCTTACCAAAATTGGGTGCAAAAGAGGAGGACTTGGTGTTAATGGTGAAGGCATGATTAAACCATTGGATTTTGTGCAGAGACCTCAATTTGCAGGCTTGGGATACACTAAAGGAGAATTCTGAAAGGTGTCAGATGCTTTTGAGACCTTGTTGAAACCGTCGACGAAAGAGAATGATGGGAACACATCACCATCATCCCATGGCAGTGCCCATTGTGGAGAAAGAGCTGAGGCAAGCTTTCATCTCCATAATTTCTCCAAAGGCATCTAGGAGAGGTATAAACAATCTCAATATTCCAACGTTCATTTTGATTATAGGCATATTAATGATAAACATAAATCATGGCATCGAAAAACTTGTTGTTTTTGTGGTCTACATAACCATGTATTCGCTGAGTGTTGGAAGAGAATGGTAGCACAAAATAGGATGAGGCGTGAAAGGCCTTCTCCCTAATAAGGAAATAAGAAGGTTATGCAGATCTGGTGGAAGAAGTCTTATTGTAGTCATTGCAAGAAAAGTGGTCATCAAAGAGCCATGTATTGGAGGCTCCATTCAGAGAAGTGCCCGTACAGAAACCAATCAATGAAAATATTCAACGCGAAAACCCGCCACATTCATTGTGGTTCTCTTTGTTGAGCAATAATTTTTTTTTCTAGGTTGGGTATCTTATCATGGCCATATTTTTGTAAATCATGTGTTGCAGTTTAAACTCTAAAAGTGATGATTTGTTTTTCATCACTTATTTAAACAACAATGATATTTTGGCCTTGTTTTTATAACTCGGGTATTATTTCCATCTTGATGTAAACTTGACCACAGAGTATGTTTTATAAACTCATGGAAATTATGGGATGCTTGGGTCATTAGTTGGTCATGTAAATTAAGCATGTAATTTGCAGAAATGTACTCCAAGTTTCCAAAGGATGTGTTGTCTTTCTCATTTTGATTTTCTTTCTGATTACCTGTTGGTTTTTGGTTTCTTTTCCTTTTGTGCACCTCCTAAAATCCATCCCCATCCTCTCTTTTCGTTGACTCTCCTTCCTTCTTCTTAGTCGACTGGTTTTCTGCTTTATTTAACGGGAATAACACATATTTCATTAAATTTGGAATTAAATAGTGGATATAGAATTTCAAAATAACCAAAATACTCAATTCTAATGATATCCTTGTAATAAAAATTTTCCAAATTTAATGAAATATGTGTTGCATGCTCGATACAAGTGGTCATATTCATGACACTTCCTACATCTGAATGGGATATGTTCATAGTCAAGGGGTTGTTTCTATATCTCGTCATCATATTCTAGCTCTATGTAGTGTAGTAGTGGTTCAATGATATTCATGTACACATAGATTCTTGCATAGGAGGTGTACCCACCTTTTCTTATCGAGTTTTCCACTTTGACAAAGGTTCCGATCGAGTTGTCTATTCCTTCCAAGATTTTGGGGTCCCTGAATTCCATTGGTAAATTGAAGAGACATACCCATATGGGTGCTTCCAGAAGATTTTCGTGGTCTAGGTTATATCATTCCTCCCAGTGTCTCATAAACAGGCCATCATTGTTGAAGAAATATGTTTCATCTTCGAAAAACTTCTCCTTGACTTCTAGGTTGGAAAATATTACAGAGAAGAATCCTTTCACTCCCAGCTTGAGATCTATGTGCCCCTTTGGTTGCCACCATTGCTCAATCCATTTGATCAGTTCCTTCTTGGTTGGCTAAGCCCCAATAAACTTATATATCAAGGCATGGTCCCTCATATATCTTTTATATTCCTCCAATTTGTTGTTTGGTATAACAAATCGGGGTTTCTTGGTTGCTCTAGGTAGGCATTTTCCTCCCAAGCCTGCTTGCCATTTGGCTCCCAAAACCAGCATCCCTTTTGCATGGTTTCCGTTGCCTTTGGTTGCTCCATGCTGGCTCATCTCCCCTGTAGCAATGTTTTGGTATGAGGGTATCTCTCCCCCCTACCATACCACTCATGGATACTGTTAGAAGTATTCTCTGTCGCTTTTCCCCTATCATTTCTCAGACTGCGGGGATTGTAGGTCTGTGAGGCTAATTCTGTGATGAAAAAACCCTAGCTGCTCCCACTCTAATTGAGTTTGTTGATTTTCTAAATACTTCCATGTAAAAATTGTCATTCTTTTCTTTTTTTAAATGAGATCTATTTATCAAAAATAAACATGTAGAGAGTATAAATTGTTTTACTTGATCTGTGAGTAAATGAATTGAATTGATTTTAGGAAATTCTTCTCAATAGAGATAGAATTAATAAATTTTAAAATTCATGGGTCCATTGTGCACATGCATGCCTTCCCTGTTAATTTCATGATACTTTTTCTTTAGTTTTCCGTATAGGATATAAGTCTCAAATTAGTCCTCTCACTTAAAGATATTTGAGGTGAAAAAAAGAAGCTAAGGAAGAGTTTTGGGGTCATTCTTGGAGTCTAAAAGTGGAAGACAAAATGTGATTTATGGGGTAAACAAGTCATCTTGGAATTTTCACTATAAAATATTTCATGGGAATTTTCGAAGACTAAAACTTGAATCGTAATGAGGGGAAATACTGCTTAACATTTCGTTCAAGTTTCAGATCTTGGTTCACTATATTTTTAGATAGATGATCTTAGGAAGTTCGAATTCCTAAATTATTTCCATAGAGATCATCTTTGATTTTTCACTATAATTTTTCTTTTGAGAGGTTTCAAATGCTAAAACATGGACCATAATGAGAGAAATTATCTGTGAACATCTGGTTCCATTTTTAGAGCTTGGCTCACTATAATTTTGAAGATATACTCTAAGGAATATGAGTATTCTCAAAGATGTTAACATGGTATCACCATAACTTTATTTCTTTGATTTTTTAGAACCTAAAATGTGGAGATAGGGAATATTTCTCAAGGCATGCATGGTCGAAGTTTTATATCTTGGTTCACTATAATTTCAAAGATATTCCATGACGAGTTTAGGTCTCCCAAATGCTCTAGAAATTAGAACTAATTGTTGTGTTAAAAAAGAACAAAAGAAATAGGAAAGAGAATTGATACCACATGTTATGTAGAAAATTCTCTTTTGAAGACGAAAGGGAACCCGCTATATCTAGTGGTGTGATCTATAAATAAGAAGGACAAAAAGAAATATATTTCCTTAGAGAAATTAAAATATGGAAGAAAGACCTACCTGGAATCTAAAGCCCTCCTCTTATCATTGCTTGTAAGCTCCAACTCTAGCTCCAAGTGCTATAAATGGAACCTGCAAAATGACTAGAAAAAGAAAGAGAACTACAATATCCACTTACCATAAAATAATGTCTCTAATCAACAATTCAAAATGCATTGAAATACATAAGAAAAAAATGACACAAGTATATGAAAGCATAGTGATTTTTGTATTAATAAATAAAGGAGAGAGTTACAAATATTTGAAGATGATTGAATTTGTAAATCTCTCCCCAGTTATCTTTTCCTTCCTTGTGACAAAGAAAACCTTCAACCTCAACCCTAATGCATTAATGGATGATGATTCTTTAAGCTCAAAGTAGCAGCATAGGGCACTATCAATCTCCAAAAGCCAACCTAGACTCCATGGGAGGCAATGAATCTATAGCATACAAGTGGTAGTTTAGGATTTATCAATTTAGACTTGAGATCCACATATGGAGGATAAGCTATAAGCATAAGAGATATGACCTCTAGAGTAGGAATTCGAGATCTCTATAAAAGGTAAACAATTAAAGCCACCTTAGTAGCTTCTAGAAGAAGTTTTGTAAATATTTTTTATTTTTCCTGAAATTATAGATTCATCACACCTACAAAGTAGAGAAACCTACACTAATCAATGGAAGTACTCAATTATGCAACATGCAACCATTGCAGGTGGATTGGGTTTCACTTGAGCCAAAAACATGATTTTTGAGTTGATTGACCCATAAAATTAGACTTTTTCGAGAGGTAATGCTTAGGACTTTGCAAAGGGATAATAACAATATGTCAAGGATATTCATTGATCTAGTTTTTAGGTGATCCAAAATGGATTTTGGATAGACTTCTAAGTCTAAGTGTTACTCACAGAGGAAAATGGAAGTCTAAGGATTCTCTTCGAAATAGTCCCATTGCGTAGATCTTTTCATTCTGAATCTACTTCAACTTGAACAGGCTAAAATGGACTTCAGATGCAGACATTATCACAAAAAGAAGTTTGCCTTTGTCCTCTGAAAAGGAGGAAAATTCTTCCAAAAATGGGCTAAAGGCCTTATAAAGGAAATCGCATCACAAAAGGCAAAAGGGAAGGACTTAAGTCCAGGTAGAAGGGACCCCCGATCAAGGATCTCCAATATATTAGGTTGGAGATAGGCCCGCATGCGATATCAGGACGCTAGGTTATGTGACATGCGATTGCCGATGATCGGATTAGCGGATCGACATATTCAAAGGGAAGAACCCCCAGGCCATTACATGTGCGATATGCCGATGAGTGATATCGGTGATCGGGTGATCAGCCGATTGGCAGATCGGCGATCAACAAACCCAAAAGGGAAGGACCCATAGCATTGTGACATGCCGATATGCAATCAGCGATAGCACCGATGCGAGGTGGGGCCGATAGCGATACACCGATATTGGCGATCAGTGAACCTCCGATACAAGGTCCGTTGCAACATGCGATTGTGACATGCGATAAAGGCTAGACCCGATGGAGTTTATAGACCCGATTTCATAAAATTTGAAATCCAGTCACTCAGATTTTCTGTGTATTATCCATTTATTGGGTTTTTAAGCCCTACTCCATGCAATAGCAATTTGTGATAGAATGGCAGACCCAAAAGGTTTATAAATGAAGCAATATAAATTTTTAAATCCATGGTAAGTGGGATTTCGGGCGGGCCTCAGGCGGTAAGTGGTTTTGAATGGACGTGGCTCGAACCCATACACTGGCCAACACGTGGCATGGCTGAGGAGAGAGAAAACCACCATTTCAAGTGGGTAACCTCCGTGCACATAAGCCACCCAAAATAGACTGTCAGTTATTAGATCGCTGATCACACAGATCAACGGTAAGCTTGCTATAGCCATAAAAGGCAGACCTGAACGGGTTTTTAGGGGTGATTCAATAATATTTGAAGTTCGATTAAATGCTCCATGAGGTGTTTTCCTGTGTATTTCTGGTATATCTTTGTGTATTGGGAAATATAGTTTTTTTTCGGGCTTTCACTTGAAGAAAAGCCCCTGATTCCTTGTAACTACCCTTGATCATTATGCCATGTTGCAAATGAGCATTTTATAGGAAATGATGCGTTTGTAATGCCGAGAGAGACACAAAGCCATATATCCAGATGGCCAGTCGAAGAGACAAGGAGCAGAAGAAGCCGCAGAGTCGTAGAGGAGTGATTACATGTAGAGAAATGGTTGGGGAAGCTACAGAGCCGGAAGAGGCCTCACAAAAGCTAGAGAGCACAATTGCTGAGGTAGTGCAGAGAGTTTTGGGAGTCACTTGGAGGTCGAGTGAACCAAAGAACTCAATTTACAGTAGCGAGTTGTTGCTGAAGAATCACTTGGAGATCAAGCGAGTTACAGAGGCACGTAGAGGCCGAGAGAGAAAGCTCAAAAAATCCAGAGCTAAACAGCTGGAGCTAGAGCGAGGGACAGAGATAGAGATAAGAGCCAGAGCCACGAGCCAGAGCCAAGAGCCACGAGCCAGAGCCAGAGCCAGAGCCAGAGCTAAGAGCCAGAGCTAGAGCTGAGACCCAAAGCCAAGAGCTAGAGCCACGAGCCAAAGCCAAGAGTAAGAGCCAGAGCAGAGCTAGAGTGAAGAGTTAGAGTCAGAGCCAAGAGCCAGAAAGTTGAGAGCTTTAGAGCCAGGGATGAGATGGGGTTCTAAGCCCATTGTGTTCTATGTAAACTAGTGGAGTTGACCATGGAGCTTGTAAAAGTACTGCTACCATAATCCCAGAGAGACTAGTCGAGTTGACTAGAGCTCAAGGAGACATAGCCCAAGAGTTTTGGGTGAACTCCAAATTAATATTGTCGTTATGTGTGTTGTTTTATTGCTACACCTTGCTGCTATGTGTGTGTTTCTTATTTTCCGCTTTACTTACTGTCATATGTATTTTATACCAGCATAAGCAAGTGAACTTACAACACATAATGGTTTTAAAACAAATATAAGCATACACCTATTTTCAAGCACATTATTAATTCCGCATTGGTTAATCAATAGATCTTGGGAATGTTTGAGGTTTGGAATGGAAGTGGGAGAGGTTCTTGTAAGCTTGAAAAGAAGCCTTTAAACCCCATTTTCAGATCAAGTGGTATCAGAGCTTGATATTTATTAAGCCCACCTTCAAAGAAGGTTATATCGGGATGCTTGATTGATAGAGCAAAGATTTATTGTCTGAAAGGTGTTTAAATAGTCAGAGGTTGATTGTATGCTTGTTTGCAGACTGACTATTGTTTGAGTTTGCAGAGGTGAAGGGAAAGTTATTAATAACTCAGTCCAGGAAGGACAAGAAGGAAGAAGGGCTGAAGGAATTCTTCTTATCCCAAAGGACTTCAAAGCAATCCTAGAAGCACAAGAGGTTTGTTGCAAAAGGTTGCCTAAAAAAGCTCTTTGTTAATCTTGTTGAAGTTCTTTTGTTCATTGGCATAATGACTACTTTTGCAAGTGAGTCCTCAAATTCCTCCTTTATTCACAAGATTCTTTGATGAAGAAATGAAGAAAGACTTTTTCATCATTATAGATATGGTGAGAGAAATGTATGAGGATGGAAGGAAGAGTAGCATGCTTAGAGAGTAGTTGAATTCCGTGGAGGAAGAGAAGCAATTGCTTTTTGACGAATTGCAGGAAATGGAGAGGCAACTTCATATTGGAAATATGAACCTAAAAAGGATGCATGAGTTGGAGTCACAGCTCTTTGTTCCCAAAGAAGCCTTGTTCAAGTATCAGCTAGAAGAAGAGGTAAACAATTCCTGTTTGTCTTCAAATTCTTCTAAGAATGCTTGTGTTGGTTCTTTTGAAAAACATACCAGAGGCATAGGTTCCAAGATAATGTCCAAGATGGACTATGAAGGAAAAGGCTTGGGTAAGCATGCACAAGGTATTGTT
Source organism: Pinus tabuliformis (assembly GCA_031772625.1). NCBI lineage: Eukaryota > Viridiplantae > Streptophyta > Pinopsida > Pinales > Pinaceae > Pinus > Pinus tabuliformis. The sequence continues at coordinate 297,195,209 of CM062812.1, read as the reverse complement.
GAGCCAATAATGGTTGAGGAAAGGCCTAAGTATTTGGGTCTTGGCTATGGAAAGTCTTGTGGAGGAAGTTCCAAAGCTTCCATGAAGGCCATTGAAATACTTCCAAGAAGGAGTTTCATTTCAGGTCCTCTACCTCAAGAGTCTGAAGATTTTATTCAGGGAATGCAATAGCTTGAAACATCATTCGCAGGATGCAGGTGTTTAGAAGCACACACTTGAACTAGAGAGTTGTGGAAACTCTGAAAGCCTTGAGGAGATTGATGGTGTTCCAAGGGGAGCCACTTCTTCATTCAATTCACCTCCTCAAGAAGGCAATAAAGGTGAAAGAGAAAGGTATAAATCTAGTTCTAATAATCTTCCTTTTGATTTGGCAAAGCATGATAAATTTCCACATAGATATGGGAAGAGAATTGCATGTTCCTTTTGTGTTTTGGATAACCATAATGTTTCTAGATGTTGGAAGAGATTGGCCACATACAGGAAACTTTTGAAGGATTGAAAGCAAGAAGCCAAAGGTCCATTGGACAAGGCAAGTCATGATGTCAAGAGGATGCACATGCAGTGCACTTACTGCCATAAGCAAGCACATCTTGCTACAAAATGTTGGACTCTGAATCCAACAATGCTTCCAAAAAAGCTGAAGAAAGTGGAAAAGGAAGATGGCATAAACGGGAAGGAAGTTTCCATGATTGATGTGTTTCAGGATGATTCACATGTTGATGCTGATGTGCAAACAAAGGCAAGACCTTTGAAATGGATTGGTAAGAAAAGGTTAGAGTTCTTATCCAAATAAGATTGCATATCTTTTGATATAGGGCATCTGTTTGCATTTCTTTATTAATGGAATGGAAGTTGCGGGATTTTGCAAAGAACGTGAATGGAAAAGTTGAGAAGGAGACTCACTTTGTTTCTGCAACATTATATTTCATTTCATCTTCAAAAGTACAGTGTGCTTAAGCGAAAGTTGAAGGATGAAATGCATGCATGAGCTTGATATGCATGAACACAGGGATGTTAATGATTTCCTTTTATTTGAACATGTATGTGTAATTAACTTGAAGGTTTGGTTAATTTGGCATGCATGTGATGTTGAATTGAGAAAAGTTGATTTGGTCTCCAAGATGGAGATAATGATGAAGTGTTTCATTTTTTGAAAAAGAGTCCTAATGGTCTTTTTCTACATGCTTGACTTGAAGGGTCATTTGTTTTAAAGGCATGTTTTGTGGGCTTGTTATCTAGTCCATCATTTGTATGTAGATGTAAGACATGGTGGTGTTCACAAGATGTGAAATATGCTTCTTTTGTTGAAGCAGGAGTTTAAGCCATCCAATTGTTGTCTATATTTCTGTTATTGTTAACAGTTGTTGTTGACTGCTTTTCAAATAGGTACAAATGAAAATTTTGTGGAGCAGATGTACTTTACATTGGTTTGAGCCACCTTGGATCAATGATCAAGGAAGATAAGTTCAAACTACCTTCTGAGACCATCTCAGCATGAGTTTTGTAGGAAGGCAAGAAGGAAGACAGTTCTTCCCAGGGGAGGACCAGCACATCTGGGAAGGAGAGTGGTCAAAGGCTTTGGTTCAGAGGCACTATGCAAGGAAAGTGTATGGAAAATGAAATTCCAAGGATGCTCCTAGAAATAGTCCCATTGCATAGATCTTTTCATTCTGAATCTACTACAACTTGAATGGGGTAAAATGGACTTCGGATGCAAAAGTTATCTTAAAACGAAGTTTGCCTTTGTCCTTTGAAAAGGAGGAAAATCCTTCCAAAAATGGGCTAAATGCCTTATAAAGGAAATCACATCGGAAAAGGGGAAAGGGAAGGACTTAAGGCCAGGCGAAAGGGACCCCCAATTAGCGATCTCCGATATATCGGGTCGGAGATAGGCCTGCATGCGATATCAGGACCCTAAGCCATGCGACATGTGATTGCCGATGATCGGATCGGTGAATCGGCATATTCAAAGGGAAGAACCCCTAGGCCATTACATGTGTGATATGCCGATGAGTGATATTAGCAGTCGGGCAATCAGCTAATTGGCAGATCGGCAATCGGCACACCCAAAAGGGATGGACCCATAGCACTACGACATGTTGATATGCAATCAGCACTAGCACTGATGAGAGGGGTACTGATAGCAATACGCTGATATCGGCGATCGACAATTGGCAATCAGTGAACCCTCGATACAAGTGTCGTCACGACATGTGATAAAGGCTGGACCCAATGGAGTTTATAGACCCGATTTCATACAATTTGAAATCTGGTTTTTCGGATTTTCTGTGTATTATCTGTTTATTGGGTTTTTAAGCCCTACACCATGGGATAGTGATTTGCGATAGAATGGCGGACCTGAAAGGTTTATAAATACAGCCCTATAAATTTTGAAATCCATGGTAAGTGGGATTTCGGGTGGGCCTCAGGCGGTAAGTGGTTTTAAACAGGCGTGGCCCGAGCCCATACACTTGCTGGCATGTGGCATGGCTGAGGAGAGAGAGAACCGCCTTTTTGGGCGGGTAGCCTCTGTGGACATAAGCCACCTGAAACGAACTGTCAACCCTTGGATCGGCGATCATGCGATCAATGGTGGGCTTGCAATAGCCATAAAAGGTGTACCTGAAAGGGTTTTTGGGGTTGATTCAATAATATTTGAAGTCTGATTAAATGCTCCATGAGGTGTTTTCCTGTGTATTTCCAGTATACCTCTGTGTATTGGGAAATGTGGTTTTTTTTTGGGTTTTCACCTTAACAAAGGCCCTCGATTCCTTGTAACTGCCCCTGATCATTGTGTCATGCTACAAGTGGGCATTTTATATGAAATGATGTGTTCTTAACACTGAGATAGCCACAAAGCCGTAAAGCCAAATGGACAGCTGAAGAAACAAGGAGAAGAAGAAGCCGCAGAGCCGCAGAGGAGTGATTACATGCAGAGAAACAGCTGGGGAAGGCACAGAGCTGGAAGAGGCCTCACAAAAGCCAAAGAGCACGATTTCTGAGGTAGCACAAAGAATTTTGGGAGTCACTTGGAGGTCGAGTGAACTAGAGAACTCAATTGACATCATCGAGTTGTTGCTGAAGAATCGTTTGGAGGTCAAGCAAGTTACAGAGGTACATAGAGGCCGAGAGAGAGAGCTTAGATAAGCTAGAGCTGAAGAGCCAGAGCCAGAGCCAGAACCAAGAGCCAGAGCCACGAGCTAGAGCCAAGAGCTAGAGCCAGAGCCAGAGCCAGAGCCAGAGCCAAGAGCCAGAGCTAGAGCTAGAGCCAAAGTCGAGAGCTAGAGCCAGATCCAAGAGTCAGAGCCATGAGCCAGAGCCAAGAGACAAAGCCAGAGCTAGAGCCATAGCCAAGAGCTAGTGCTAGAGCCAGAGCCAGAGCCGAGAACTAGAGCCAGAGCCAGAGCCGAGAGCCAGAGCCAGAGCCAGAAAGTCGAGAGCTTCAGAGCCAGGGATGAGATGGTGTTCTAAGCCCATTGTGTTCTATGTAAACCAGTGGAGTTGAGCGTGGACCTTGTAAAATAACTACTGCCATAATCCCAGAGAGCCCAGTCGAGTTGACTAGAGCTCAAGGAGACGTAGCCCAAGAGTTTTGGGTGAAGTCCAAATTAATATTGCTGTTATGTGTGTTGTTTTATTGCTACATCTTGCTATTATGCGTGTTTTTCTTATTTGCTACTTTACTTACTCTCATGTGTATTTTACACCAGCATAAGCAAGTGTACTTACGACACATAACAGTTTTAAAACAAATATAAGCATACACCTATGTTCAAGCACATTATTAATTCTGCATTGGTTAATCAATAAATCTTGGGAATATTTAAGCTTTGGAAGTGGGAGAGGTTCTTGTAAGCTTGAAAAGAAGCCTTTAAACCCCATTTTTAGATCATCAGGCCATTTGATTGGATGCGACAAAAATATCTATAACACACCATATCCTCAGTCAGGCTTTAAGGGACCAAGTATGAAAGAAAGGTGATTCCCAAAAACCCTAATGAAGGATTATGAGGTTGGGTGTGTGACAGAAAGATACCACCGTTTTGGCTAGTTTTCGTTCTACAATATTTTGTTATTTTATTTATCAATAGAATTTTGGTTTTCACTATATTATTATGTTCTCTATTAATATTGTGTTTTCTATTTCCTTTCCTTCCATTCATTTCATTCCTTATACAACTCAAATCATTTTATGTACCAACCTCTACTTCCCATGATCCTACTATGTTCACTTTTCCATGCCCTTTAAGTTGAGTATGTGGCCTAGCTAAGAACACAACACATTAGAAAATCCCAACACAAATCGCTTTACACAACATAAATATAACAACAATGAAATTAATAAATTACACAGGTCTTATGAGCCCAAATATCAATATTTATTAGTCCATTAATAAAGAATCCTTAGGGATCCTGTATCAGGGTTCATGGCCTTTCATATCTTTGATATAAACTAGTATACATAGTATACAAAATCTATGGCTTGAGATATGATCCTATAGACCTCAATATTCCCAATAAAAATACAAAGACAAATCTTGACTAGTTGATGGCTGTCCTTTGTCCTCAACCCTTTCATTCTACTTTTCCACTACTCTTTTGGTTGTCCTTTGCCTCCAAGATCACATCGAGAAAAACTCATTTTTTCCTCTTTCTACATGTTTCTCATACAAGGTTTGTCCTTCAATCCTCTGTATTTATCAACCTTTAAGTTGTTGTTCACAACTCCTTTAATGAACAGACTTTAGGTATCAACTCAACAACTCCTTTTCTTCTCTTGGAATATTTCATTATGTCCTTATCCTCACTTACTTAACCCTTCATGGTTGTGGCTTGTCTTATAAGCCTACATAGAGACTAGGAATACCTCACTACCCTTACATAGGTTTGATCAATCTATGGATCACTTTCAAGTTGACATTTAACCTCAACGAGTTCTAGAGACAATTACCAAAACCCTTTTTCCTTGGCTAAACCCTCGGTTAGGATGTTCTAGCCCATGAACAGACCCTCAGTGCATTTTTCATGCTAGCAACCTAGCTCCTAGATTCGTGATCACTCTCTCCTTACTGCAACCTTTTACAATAGGACTGCAACCTCTAGGATCTCTATCCTTTGTGTATCTTGAACTACGACTAAGTCTACAACTTCTAAGCCATTGTTAGCCACTAGTTCCACATATCTAACTTCAATACTCAACCTTCTTTTCAAATGTGTGCACTCAGAACCAAACCTTCTCTTAGCCTCAGCCAGTCTCATATCAGATTCTAAGGCCCTTATCTACCTTCTTAGTTCACGACTACTTGCTTCAGCCCTAATAGATCAATGGATCCATCTCCTCTGGTTCGAGATTCCTTTCCCAAATAGAACTGTGCCTCAATCACCTCTTCTTATATCTCCCTTGTTATCCTCGACCTCCTTGCTAAGGCAACATTCTCATCAGACCTCCTCCTCAACCTCCTAGCTTAGGTTTAGTTCCTTCAAGGGATCTCCTCCTTAGCTACATCTAGGTCTTATTAGCTCCCTTCATCCATAAATGAAAATCCTTCTTCACTTGTGATATAATCCTCTCCTTCGGCTCTTTATTTATACTTTTGTTTTAGTGTTTCTTAGGCCAAAACCTTAAATCCTTTAAGGTTTTTTCTCACTCACCCTTTAACAATAAATTAGAATAAACAATTAATTAACTTGGGTCTCAAGCGCACTTCTTTGGGTCGAAACCCCAACTACTTGGGAAACTTTCCCACCCAACTCACTTTTGGTGGGTTTCCTCCACTCGAAAATATGTTTTGAGCCACCCAACCTCCAACATACTACTATTTTATATGTAAGTTGTGACTTATAAGTTATAAAAGTGTTCCCATATTAGCACCAATCAACATTGGTTTCTCATGTTATTCACATACATTCATCAACCTCTCAGCTACTTTATCCATCTTCTTGATATACCTACTATACAAATTCACACATGGGGAGAATTGAGCCACACAAGGAAGCATGGAAGTGCTATGTTGAACCCTTATTTTAGATCACCTATGTAGATTTCTTATGTGTTTATTAGTTAAGTGCAAAGTGGTCGTTTTCAAAGCACAAGGTCCCAATTGACATCTATTACTTATTAGCACTTGGTCACATTGCTTACAGGTAAGTCTTCCACCTTTTCTCTACTTGAATTCATGTACTTTATATGAATTCCCACTCTAAGCTTTGAACTTTTTCAAGTTTCACTATTTTATAGGAGTTATGCAAAAGCTAATAATGTTATTTATAAAGTTAGTAGTTTAACTCATTAAAACCAATGGTTTCTCCATTTCCTTCTATGTAGAGACAAATAGACTAATAAGTATGAGGTCCATGCAAACTAATCTCACTAATACATAAGTTTATGCTAGTTTGATTGTTTTACTACCTACTTGTATGATTGTAATATGTAATATAATATATTAATTCAACATTTTACTATCATTGTTGAATCACTAATAATTGTCTATTGGGAAAACATTAGATGAGCTTTGGACATAAATCAACACGCAAAAAGGGAAACTACTATCTACTTCTAAATTGCTCTTACATTATTATTTGAAAGTTTTGTATTTGTAAATGATAAATACAAATATAATAAATTAAAAGAATATTTTTTTTATATGAATGGCATGTATGTATACTTTGAACCTAAAAGATTAATGTGAAACTCAAATACAAAATTAAACATTATAATTTTAAATAACAATTTCAAAATTTCAAAAATACAATGAGTGCCTTGGATATGATTTCAATATACTAGAAAAAAGGAATAAATGTAATGTAGGATGTTATCCAGCATTATTATATATACAAATCCAAAACTTTATGAAACATTTTTATATAATATTAGTAGTATTTTAATATTTTGTTCTATTATTTAATATCATGATTGTGTAATTAATAAATAAACAATTATAGATGAGCTTGGGACAGAAATCAACATATAAAAAGAGAAACTACTATTTACTACTAAATTGCTTTTACATTATTATTTGAAAGCTTTATAATTGTAAATAATAAATAGAAAGATAATAAATTAGATAAATATTTTTTTAATATGAATTGTATATATATATAGCCTAAAAAATTAAAATAAAAATCAAATACATAATTAAACATTATAATTTTAAATAACAATTTCAAAAATATAATGATTGCATTACGTATGATTTCAATGATTTCAATATATTAGAAAAAATGAATAAATGTAATGTAATATGTTACGCAGCATTATGATATATACATATCTAAATCTTTATGAAAAGATTTTTATATAATATTAATAATATTTTAATGTTTTGTTCTGATTTGATCTTGTATACATAATCGATTACAAAATTAGTAAAGACCAAACTTCTCCACTTAACCTTTGGACCACAATTTCCCCGGCCCACAACCTCCGGACTTCAGCATCTCTCATAGTTACTTTGATTGGGTTGACAGATGTATTTTTATGCTTCATGCTTTATTTAACTCGGCACCTTTCCTGATATAATCAGCATTTCTTATTCACCGCTTTCTGTGGTGAGATCAGACTTTGAAGTCACTTTAACACCTTGACCCTCCAAAGGCCGAGGGCCATTTGAGTGTATCATAGCATAAAGGATCTTCTTTTTAGTGTAATTCAGCCCTGGTTTGTATGATCTCAAAGACTTTTATTCCAGAATCTAAGCCTTATTTCTTAAAATCGGAGTGTTTCCATTGTTGGGAAAATATATTCTCCCATTGGAATGTTGTGATACAATCCACCATAAAATATAAGATTATATCGCTCTAATGTGATATCATGCTCTGTTACCTGTTGTGAGGCAGGTTAGAAAGTCGAAGGTGTGTATAATGCCACGTGTGTTGGAGATTAGAAAGTGTATAAAACTTTGTGGGGGTGGGTTATTTAACCTTTTAATAATAATAAAATTGTTATTATTTGGGTTAAGAGCATTAAAATAAGTCATTGTGGGGCTTATTTAACTTTTTAATATTTTTTTTTGTTATTATTTGGGTTAAGAGTGTCAAAATAATTTATGACTTCTTAGCAGTGTTCTTCTTATATCTTATTTTTATGTTGATTTCTAATTGGATTATATAGTTTTTTTTGATAAAATAATAAGTTGTAGTGTATTTTATATTTCATGTAAGTTTGTTCTTTCAATTTAGTATGCTTTGTTGTGTGTCTTTTTCAATATTTATGCCAAGTCAAGCATCATAGATAATGATAATGTATTTACATTGAGTATTATTGTGAGTTATGCGAAAGTGTCCAAGGGCTTTTTTATGAGGATTTCTTTGAAAAAGGCCTAGTGAGCTAGCTTGAGTTGTTGATTGAAATGAGCTTAGTGTAGGAGGCCTTGGAGTCAATTCCTTGGTCTAGCTACCTCTGTTGAGTACCTCACTCAATGACCCTGGTGGGTGAGATGCATAAACAGGACCAATGAGTTTATTATTTGGTATCATCTCTAAAAGCTAGGAAATTTCTCCAAGGATTCCCTGCAATATTTATTTGGGAAGGAAACAAGAATTTTCATGTATGTGTGGGTGTAAACTAATGATGGTCTCTCATGATGCCTCACTAGAAATACAAACATGGAAAAAAATAATTTGTTAATTTGAAGGGATAATTTGAGGTACTTTGACAATGAATTTGAATATGACGTTAAAACATGAAACATAGGAAATTGTATTAGCTTTTCCAAGTTTATAATTTGTATTTATAGAATTTTTGTGTGACTTTCAAATTTGATTATTTTAAAAGTGGTGTGTCATCTTTCATGCAAAATAATGCATATTTCACGCAAAATAATGCATATTTCACATTAGTGTGAGCGTTGAGTATCTAAACGATGGAATTCCATTTAAATAATAAAGTATAGAAAACACCTTGTTCTTATCCAAAGTCATTGTTTCAAAATTTACAATGTTAATTTGATATTTTTTAAATTATGAAATCAATTATATCCTTCAAATTACAAGACCTTGCATTATCGTAGAGAACAAGAGCCTTAAAACAACTAAACATTTTTTGAAGATTGCAAATCTCGATCTATGCCAGTGTAGCATATAACTTATTCTAAAAAAATGTTAAAGAAATAAAATGTTATAGTAGAATAAAAGGAACATCTATCTTAAGATTCTAACACATGTCAAGACAAAAATATATTAAACAATATGTGTGTGTGTGTGTGTGTGTGTGAAATCTACCTAGTCAATTGTACATGTGTGTTTAGTTTCATGAATGATGGATTTGTGTAGCTTGCACAAAATTAGTGTCCAAAATAAATGTATTCATAACCATTCAAAAAAATAGAGGTTTTGATGTAACTACAACCCAATTCGAACCCTAAATTGAGAGAAACCAAGTCATTAAACATGTATTTAAAATTTGTAGATCCTACCTAAAAATATTTAAATAAAAGGAACAAGTGCACATTCTAAATATTGCATGAATATTTTTGTAAGTGTGTGTGCTTTATTAAAAGTGTTTGCATGTTCTTAAAAGCATGTTCATGTTCCTAATAATGTAGGCATTTTTATGACTAAATTATTTTTCCTATTGTATATGATTCACCACCAAGTGGGGATATCAATGATATTAGGAAGGTTTGAGCATTAAGTATCGGTATCAAGGAACTTAACATGATAAGGGAAGGAAACCTAAGCCTTACCCTCTAGAGGTTTCTTCTAAGTATTAAGGCCCCTGACTAAAACCTTGAACAACTGCACTTAATCTCCCAAAGATATCATTAGCACATTAATGGAGATATTAATAACAATGGGAAAATTTAAACACGAAGTATTTAGGGCCTTAGACCTAATTTTTGGAGGAATCTTACGAATTAGGTTGTAAGCAAGCTTCCAAAATTATAGGAAAATGACACTGACTCAAACTACCAAATATAACATCCCAATGGAATCCTTTCCTTGTAAGTAGGGATATATGCATTATTATAATATTTTTGGCACTTCTTATGAGCCTTGGGGCCCTTAACAGGGTCATGGGAGAAAAGATTTGACTGGACCCAAAACTATTGTTTTTGGAATACATGGCTATGTAAAACACCTTGAACCACGACACAAGCGCTCCCAATCTTATCCATTTCATTTACTAGTGATAGGAGTGTCATTCATCTATTTTTATATTAGGTACATGATTCTTTAGGCCGGGACATATTTGAAGGAGGAAACATAGGCCTTACAACATAAAGGATGTTTTTAAGTACCAAGGTTGAGGAACACCTTGATGCACTATACATGACCTATTAAGCATATCTGTACCCTCCTAGTGAGGGTATTGATGCTATTATGAAGTTTTTATAATTATATATGGGTCTCGAGGTCCTAAATATGGTTAGGGGAATGGGGAAACCCAGGTCTTAGGCCATAAATGAATATTATAATAATTAAGACCCAAGAAAAAGAAAAGACCTCTAATGGGGATATTTGGCTTGCAAGTACAGTTATGTGCATCATTACAATTTCTAAGCATAGGTTATGGTCAAAGGTTTGTTGATGTTTCTTCCTAACAAGGGAAAAGGTCAACCTTGTAGGGTCTATTTCCATAATCCCTCTGCGTTTTTATAGAGGTGGTTCTCATATATTTTTAAGCACTCATGTTAAAATTGAATATCAAATATTAAACATTAATCTCATGCATTTGTGAGTGGACTATGTTTTCTTTGGAAATATAATAACTAAAAGATTAAATTAAATTGTCATAGTCTTATTCCACATTGACATCCATAAGTATGTGTGAGGAAACATAATTGAAGCAAATTCAATAAATCAAAATAGAAATCATTAGTCACCATATATAGAGAAATATAAAATTATATCACGCATTTGGAATTACAAGAGCATAGGAAAGTATTGATGGGATTCCTACTTCTCAATTACAAATTAAAGTTTCAAAAATACAACTGAAATTATTTCCTAAAATAAGCTCCTTGCAAAAGTAAAGAAAAATTACAAACTTGAAGGCTCAAAATAGAGTTAAGTGCCTAAACCGTGGTCACAAATCATGTTAATCATAAAATTAAATTCATTTTCACCTTAGTTAGAACTCTCTCTCTAGCACCCTAACAATATGTCAGGTTGTCGGAGGTGTTACTTATGAATTAATCTACCCTCTAAGGTCTGTTATGAAGATGGGGTAAAAAAAAATCCTTATTCTACAAGTTTTGCAAAATTAACTTCTGATATCACCATTCTGTCAATTTCATCGAAATATTTCTGATGATATAAATTTTATCTCAATCCAAATCTTGAATTGAGAGTTATACCAATTTGAAGTTTTACCATTTAAATGGTGCCACCTCAATGAGGGGCTGCCATGTGTGACCCACATATGTCCCATGTGACTCTACCACATGACCCCAAATAGTCCCCTCATTACATGTGGAACCAACATGGCACCTTCTTGGCGAAGACTAGGCCTCAAAGGCACTTGCCACCTCACCCTAGCTTGCAGGTCCCACAATGCCCAAAGTATTTCAAGTTTTATCACTATTCATAGTTATATCTAGATTAGGGGAAATCCAGGGTGTACATAAGTATGCACTTTTAACTCACCCTCAAATCCAGAAATCACTGACGATTCTAAATAAGCATTCGGTCCTCGTCCCATTTGAGATATTTTCTCATGTATCTATCCCTACCACTCCCAGATACTCCAAACTTTGCATAAAATATCCTCCTGTGTAGAAATCCAATACCGCTTTGTGGTTCTTCTAAAGACAGGCCCGCCCTAAATCTACCAATCTTGAAAATACATGGTTCAATTAGTATCTAGTAGTTTTCCAAAGGTGCACCTGGTGAGTTCATCTAGATACCCCAAACTACCAAATACAACATTGCTACGAGAAAGTAGAAAAATGTATATAACATATATACAATTCTACCAAGAGACCTTTGATCCCGTTTTTGAAGTACAAAGTTCACCCACACTTGAAAGAAAATGAGAGATCAAAGCATTTTAGTAGGAATTATAGAGACTAGACTACTACCCATTGCACAAAAATGCAAGGATAAGATCAATGCTCTAAAATTGACCTTCAAAAGTGAGTTTTACAAGATTGTAAAGGGTTATAATGGCAACAATAGACCTAATTTTCATTGAATCTTGATTAAAGAAATAAGAGGCTTCGAAAACCAGAATTATGTGGAAAAGCATAAGAAAAGGCTTCAACAACCAGAATTATGTGGAAAAGCATAAGAGAAGGCTTCGACAACCGAAATTATGTGGAAGATAAAATATCAGGCTTCCTCTTTGAATCTCCAAACATTACAACCTTATACACATGTACATAACCACAAATCCTTTCATTGTTCTTAAAGTAAGTGACTATCTGGTTTAACATTATTTTCATGCATCACACAACATCTAATTTACCTCTTGATGACATGAAATATTCTACAACCTTAAATAAGGTCGTGAGCCATGATATTCACAACATATCAGATAATTGAAATCACTTGCTATAGTAGATTAATTGAGGAAATTTAGATACCATGCATTTTCAGGTAAGTAACTTTATATCTCATGCACATAATAACAATCACATAGATCCATAAGTTCGGCATAACTATAAAGGCATATAAATCAAAGCATTCACCATGAACATATAGAAATCTTAGCAACCTTCTATGGGTAGTCACTGATACATACTCTTACATATCACATATCATAAATTTTTCATCATCCATAGTATAAATGGATATAAGTAGATATACTGATCTATTTTAAATTGAATGGTCGAAAATTGAAGGAGACTTCAACACTCCACCCAACCATAGGCTAGCTACAATGCAATCCTTATTGAAGTTGACCACCCTCAAGTCAAATTTAGAGTCTAAGGAGTGAAATTCTTAAGGAAATTTCACAACAAGATTCAATTCAACAAATAAACAAGAGGAGTCCATTGTCCAAGTGGTTTATCAACACTTTTTTGGCAATAACAACCACAATGACTCTCTACCTCACTAAAAACATTCACATCGATTCACCCAATGCTTAGTTGAAGCACTACTCAATTCTAGGAGAATGAATACACTATATAGATGGTTTGTCAACTAGATTTTCAAGGAAAGCATTATAAGAGTCTATAGCTCGCTATCTAGGTGGTTTATAAGCTTACTTAGCAAGAAGTGGTTTATCAACTTTCCCAACAGGAACTTAGTGGTTTATCAACCCTTTTTAGCAAGCACCACATCAGCTTAGCTTACATTCCTAGTGTTTGATTAGCCTTCCAACAAGAACTGAAGAGGTTTATTAGCTCATTCAACAAGTTACAAGTGTTTTATCATCTTCCCAGCAAGCAGTTAGAGATATATCAACTTACTTAACAAGGACTGATTGAATTAGATCTCCATTGAGACTTCATTGGCCAAACAACATAGACACACAACACCAACTTTAATGAAATCATAGGGAATGATTTTCCAATTAAATAGCACTAGCTTGAGACTTTTTATTCTATTGATTTTTCCACTCGAGCACTTCCTTCTTGTGCATCCTCCTCAAGTTCTAATTCATTTGTTGATTATTTGCTTCCCTTGCCTTCTATGAGTTCTTCCCCCCATATTCTCATTTGCATGTTGACATTTGTCCATCACATCCCATGAGAAAGTGGATAACATGGGCATCATCCTCCACTTAGGTGCTAGAAATTAATTAACAGAGCAATGGAACACATAAAATATTGTGAAATAAAAACACAGAAAAGCATAAGACAAGAGAGACACAAATATATGTGGTTCAACCAATTTGGGCTATGTCTGTGGAGAAATAGCCAAGCCTTTCTTTCAATACTATCCAGTAAAATGAAGAGATAAACCCCACAACAAATCTGTTGTAATTTCCTCTTCAATCTCACATAGTCTCATTTCTCTTTCTTGCACAGAATAATAATCGATATACACAATAAAATTTCCTCATATAAATCGAGGGTTGCCTTATAGGGAAAAAAACCATAAATTAACATAACTTCTACCATCAGATATTTTTCCTAATAAGCAACCCATATTGACTGTGAAATTATAATATTTTACAAGGTACCTTTTATCAAAAGCTTTCTTGGGGGGCGCTGCCCCTTGAACTCGTCACTAAGAGGAGCAGTGGGTTGGAACATGGTGATCCTATGGGAAACATTCCCTCCCCGTTAGGAACTAGGGTCGAACACAACTAAAAAATACCTCTGAATGAAGAAGATAATCAGGCTCCAAATCTCCCACTTGGATATTGATGAAAGCAACTCCACCAATGCTTCACTTGCTATATAATGATCCCACTTGGACCTAGTTGTTTCTCATCTTCACCATCATACTTTAAGACCAATTGAAACTAAGAAAAATCTCAGTTTCTCCCTAATTACAACCATTTTTAACATATCTAGAGGATTTTGGCTAGTGTGTATAATCTCTAGTTTCAATCGTATATCTTCGAAAACTAACTGTATGAAATGGTACTTGAGTTTTACATGTTTAATCTTGGAATGAAATGTTGATATTTTTTCAAGATGAATGGCACTCACATTGTCACTTTATAACCTACCCATCTCCTGCTTCTTACCCAATTCAACCATAAAACTTTGCAATTAAATAAGTTCTTTACTAGCCTTTGTAGCAGCAACATACTCCACTTGTGTTCTTCAAAGTGCAACAACACTTTGCCTTTTCGAAACCCAACAAACAGTTATTTCACCACGTTAGCTTGGCTTACATTCCTAGTGTTTGATTAGCCTTCCAACAAGAACTAAAGTGGTTTATCAGCTCATTCAACAAGTTACAAGTGTTTTATTAGCTACCCAGTAAACAGTTAGAGATTTATCAACTTACTCAACAGGGACTGATTGAATCAGATTGAGACTTCATTGGCCAACCAACATAGACACACAACACCAGCTTTAATGAAATCATAGGGAATGATTTTCCAATTAAATAGCACTAGTTTGAGACTTTTTATTCTATTGTTTTTTCCACTCGAGCACTTCCTTCTTGTGCATCCTCCTCAAGTTCTAATTCATTTGTTGATTATTTGCTTCCCTTGCCTTCTATGAGTTCTTCCCCCCATATTCTCATTTGCTTGTTGACATTTTTCCATCACATCCCATGAGAAAGTGGATAACATGGGCATCGTCCTCCACTTAGGTGCTAGAAATTAATTAATAGAGCAATGTAACACATAAAATATTGTGAAACAAAAACACAGAAAATCATAAGACAAGAGAGACACAAATATATGTGGTTCAACCAATTTGGGCTATGTCTGTGGAGAAACAGCCAAGCCTTTCTTTCAATACTATCCAGTAAAATGAAGAGATAAACCCCACAACAAATCTGTTGTAATTTCCTCTTCAATCTCACATAGTCTCATCTATTTTTCTTGCACAGAATAATAATCAACATACACAATAAAATTTCCTCATATAAACCGAGGGTTGCCTTATAGGAAAAAAAAACCTTAAATTAACATAATTTCTACCATCATATATTTTTCCTAATGAACAACCCATATTGACTGTGAAATTATAATATTTTACAAGGTACTTTTTATCAAAAGTTTGCTTGGGGCGCGCTGCCCCTTGAACCCCTCACTAAGAGGAGGAGTGGGTTGGGACATGGCGATCCTATGGGAAACTTTCCCTCCCCGTTAGGAACTAGGTTCCAACATGGCTAAAAAATACCTCTGAATCAGGAAGATAATCAGTCTCCAAATCTCTCAGTTGGAGATTGATGAAAGAAAATCCACCAATGCTTCACTTGCTATATAATGATCCCACTTGGACCTAGTTGTTTCTCATCTTCACCATCATACTTTAAGACCAATTGAAACTAAGAAAAATCTCAGTTTCTCCCTAATTAAAACCTTTTTTTAACATATCTAGAGGATTTTGGATAGTGTGTATAATCTCTAGTTTCAATTGTATATCTTCCAAAACTGATTGTATGAAATGGTACTTGAGTTTTACATGTTTAGTCTTGGAATGAAATGTTGATATTTTTTCAAGATGAATGGCACTCTCGTTGTCACTTTATAACCTAACCATCTCCTGCTTCTTACCCAATTCAACCATAAAACTTTGCAATTAAATAAGTTCTTTACTAGCCTTTGTAGCAGCAACATACTCCACTTGTGTTCTTCAAAGTGCAACAACACTTTGCATTTTTGAAACCCAACAAACAGTTATTCCACCTACAATAAACACATACCCTATGGTGTTCTTCTTGCTATCTATATCACCTTCCATCTCTGCATCAACATATCCCTGTAGAGAAATGTTTGAATCACCAAAACATAACACTTGATTAGCGGTACCTCTCAAATACCTTAGAATCCACTTCACTATCATCCAATGCTATTTTCCTGGATTTTTCATATACCTTCTCAGAACTCCCACTACATGTATAATATCAGGCCTTGTGCACACCATTGCATACATCAATCTTCCAACTGTTGATGTATATGGAACTTTAGTCATATAATCCATCTCCTCCTGGGTCTTGGGACACATCTCGTTACTTGGTTTGAAATGGAAAGCTAAAGGTTTACAAACTAGTTTTTATTTTGCACATTAAATCTTTCCAACACATTTTCTATGTACTCACTCTAAGATAATGTTAGTTTGCAATTCTTCTTATATCTAGTTATTCTCATACAAAGGATTTGTTTTGAAGCATACAAATCCTTCACTGCAAATCAATTTTCCAATTTTCCTTTGAGCACATTTATTTCCTACATGTTATACCCTCCAACAACAATGTCATGTACATTAAATAGCAACATAATATGGGTACCATCATTTTTCTTTTTAAGATAATCACAATGGTTAGAGTGACATTTAGTATAACCTTGTTTAAACATAAACCTATCAAATTTTAGATACCACTGCCTTGGAGATTTTTTTAGGCCATACAAGCTCTTCTTCAACCTGCATACTAATTTCTCCTTACCTTTGACCTCATACCTTTTTGGTTTCTTCATATAAATCTCTTCATTCAAAACCCCATGGAGAAAGGCTATCTTCACATCTACCTATTCAATATGAAAATATTTTGTTTCCAGTAAACTTAAAATGGTTCTGATTGAATTCATTTTAACAACACGAGAAAAAACATCATCAAAGTATGTACCTTTATTTTATGCAAACTAGTGGGCTCCAGTATTGCAGCAATGATGTTGCAACTCCTAGGACTCCCTTCTTTACTTTTATCAACCCGGTTGTTCGTAACAAACTTGGAAGTGACGGTGTTGTATGCACAAGTACTAGCTCTTGCAGTCGTTTGTCACTTGATCAGCTGGCACAAGTTCGCTAGGAGCTTAAGCCAACTTCTATGAGCTCTTAGAAGAAGATTTTAACTGTGATGGACAAAAACTAACTCAAAGGAGGCTAGTCTATTGGCAGAAAGAAGATGAAAGCTGAAAGGAAATGCAAACCCTAGCAAACCCTAGTTTTACTGACTAACCCTACTGGTGCAAGAAAAGAGATGAAAGTTGCTGAAATGGATGCCATTGACTCTTGGAAAGGTAAAATGCATGTGACTAAGCTACTTCTGAAGGAAAATTTGGAAAAAACATCTTTTTGTATTTTTGAGTAACTTTGCAGATTTATTATGCATGTGCTTTAACTGTTTTTGACTTTGTAGAGGTTGATTGGTGAAAGGAAATGGAGTGGGCACTTGCAGGAGGTTGGAAAGGTGAGAAGAGGGCCTAAGGGGTCCGTAGCACCCTTCTAGATAATTTCACAGTGATCAGATCTCGAAAAACTGCTCACGTGAACTTCTACAGGAAGTCTGCAGCGGTTTTACAGGAAGTTCTATAGGAAGTTCTACAGGAAAGACCGAAAGAGGATTTTACAGGATTGGTGGATAAAATATGGTGGGGAAGTGGAAATGAAGGGTGGATAAGGTTGTTAAGAGGTGTGGGACCTGGAAAATGAAGCTTAGGAGTGATGAAGATAGTTGGATTTGCTCAAGGATGGAGAAAGCAATGTTGCACAAAAATATAGAAATTAGGGAAAATCGGGAAAGTGTAGTGAATGGAGGGAAGGAATCTTGGATTAGGGGCTAGAACAGGTTGGATGATAGAGTAAGGGTAGGTAGGAATGTATTATAGGTACTCTGCACACTATTTTCCAAAACTGATCGAACAAAGACTAGAAAAACAAGAGAACTATCTACTTTGACCTAACAACCAGAAACATGATGAACATAAGTTTATAGACAGGAAATAATGCAAGATAGCTATAGAAACTAAGCAAGAATAGAGCTAAACATGCAAGTACAACTGGTATCAACTTTTCCAACCAAAAATCTAACACTGGCAATTGCATAGAAAGGCAAGAATAGTGTTTTTGTGGCAGCAAGTATGTGTTGGTCCCAAGGAGGGAGAGATGAGATCAAGGATTGCTTGATGGAATTTTTTTAGATATTTTCTATTACCAAACTATCAAATCAACCTGAGGCATTAAAATCTATTTTAATCATCAAAAGCAACCTAAGTAACAAAGAAAGATCTTAACCTAGATAACAAAAATTATTATATGAATGCAAGGAAAACACATAAAAGTACACAAAGGAGGTTCTGGCACTTGGGTTGGGCCCAACCCCAAGAGCTACAGCCTCCTAAGAAAGCTCAGAGCTGGTGCAAAGTGAAATTCATCTCCATTACTCAAAAAATAATAGTCATGTCACAAAACTGTTTACAGCAAGAGCTCGAAAATGAGCTGAAATGCAGAGCTGCACTCAAGTGCGAAAAAGAAGTGTTAAATAGCTAAACTACCAAGGCTTGAATCCTTCCTACTTATACAACACGAGGACTCCCAACAGTCCTCCTTAACTTTAGGAGCTTGGCTGCTCAAGACTGCAATTAATCAGCCACTTCACAAAACCTGCTCGGCTGCCCCTTGAAATCAACTTTGGTGGGCTATTGAACTCCGAGCTGATGGTGGAGAGCTTGAGGAAGGGGTCATTTAGTGCAGGAGACACCCTTCTTACAAATCCTCAGCCTTTTTCCTTTGTATTGGGCTGTCAACTTGCTCATAAATGCTTGACCTTGTTCCAAAAGATGTCCAAAAATCTGCAATAGGCACATATTAGATTTTGTGGTCAAGTGACTATTCTCATTCATCAATTAACATAAATATATTCAAAAGCATGCGTAAAACTATCAAGAATGGTGGATTAATCAAGAATAATAGGCCAAATGAGCCCATAAAGTTACCCATTGTTGGGGCTCATCATCACCCCCCTGCTGAATGTGTTGCTCATCCTCTGAGCAACTAATCCAGCTCATCGTCTTTGATTTCTTTGACTACCTCTCTGACATCCCAAGCTTCCGAGGTGATGTCCTCTTCTTGGTCATGAAATCCTGCCTTTCTCTCTACCTCCTCCCATTGCCTGTGTTATTCTTCTTCTTTGACCCCTTCCAGTAGTCCCAAAAGCAATGGAGGACTGAACTTTAGGCCAATCCAGTTGACCTTTAGATTTTGCACTGACTATTTATAAAGTGGAACTCTTGCCAAATCCTCCCTCATCCTTGTTGGGGAGTGGTACTCTCTTATTTTCAAGCTGTGGGACAATGTGTTCCATCTCCTTATGCAAGCATGAATGCAGTTATCACCTAATAGTCTTTCCATGTCCTCAAAGTGAGCAATGGCTTGAGCTTGCCTTTCGATGTAATCTGGGAGGGCCTAAGGGTTGTTGGCAAGGTTCTGATGGGCATATACTAAAGCTGAGGGATCTTTTGGTTCTGCCCTGATCATGAGTGGCTCACTTAGCTCCCTGTCCATAATGTTTCGAATTTCTGATGCCCTCTATTCCTCATGGCTTAACCAAGAAGCTATGGCCATGAGTTGCACATCTCCCAATGCAGTATTAGGTTCCCATAGATTCATGTTTGGAAGCACCAAGTTGTATAAATAGAATTCTGCTATCTTGGCCTTATCTTCAGCTGAGCTACTATCACACAAATACATAAACTGATTGTAGTTCTGAAATGGAGTAGTGCCCCTTTGGGCCAGTTTGTTAATTTAAAATTGCAACGATTGGTCTTTAAGGTATAATGCATAAGATTTGGCAAGTTTCCTACATCGTAAGGCTTCTATTTCCCAATTGGCCATGCAGGCCAATTGGGCCTCTTTCTCTTGCAACTGCTGTTTCAACCCTTGTGTTTCGTTTGCTACCTGAGATTCCTATTCTTGCAGTAGTTTTGTTAGCATTTCCACATTAGCTTGTAGCTCTTCCTCTTTCTGTTGTTCCCCAGTTATGTCCTTGTCTGCTATAGGTCCTCCTTGCTACTGTTGCCCTCCTAAAATGGATAGCCTATCTTCCTCGTGGACTTCCTGTAGCTGCAACTGTTTTTTCAGCAGCTCATTCTCCTCCTATAGCTTGGCATTTTTGCAGCTTTCTACATGCCTTACCATGGCCAATTCTCCCCTTAATTCTTTTAACTTATCCTCCATGTTGCCTATGTCCTCGACTCCCTTAGATTTGGTGATTTTCATCCATGTGTGTGTTCTGATCCTCTCTTTCTCTAATTCAAAAAATAAAGGTATAACAAATTTCTGTGGGATGATTTTCCCACCCTCTAACAGATTGTAATATGAGCCCAAGTCAAGTTGAGGGGTAGGTTCAGGTATTTCTTCTATTTTTCTCTCCCCTTGTGATTGTTTAGCTATCTTTTCCTCCAATTTCTTAGTCTCTTTTAACTTGGATAGAGTTTCCTGTAGAGATGTTACAGCTTCCTATAGAGCTGCCTTTGAGTCCATCAACTTAATTTTCTCTTTCCATGTAGAGATTTTTGGGCTTCCTCTTTCATAAGTAATGGATATCTTGGAAGGAGACTCTTCCTTCTGTTTAGTGGGTGAGTCCTCAATGACAATCGGTTCCTTGGACGGTGGCTGAGGTTTGCCTACTTTGATCCTTGTGCTTTTTCTAGCTTTGAAGTACATGGAGGTCCTTTTTCTCTTTCCTTTTTGCTTTGTAGGGGTGCTTAACGCAGCAAGCACAACTGCTACCTCCCTTGCCAACGTCTTAGGGGATTTCTCTTCCTGCTGTTCTTTTCCCTCACTTCCTGTAGAAACCTTTGTGTCCACTGTTTCTGTCTGTATGACTGATATCTTAGGGTGTGTCTCTCCCTTGTCTTTCTGAGTCCCTGCTTTGGCTATGGCAGTCTTCTTTTGGGCTATCTTGGCCTTTTTCTTCCCAACCTTTGTCTTTCTCCCTTTCTCTGTTTTTTCTGTTTTCTCCTTTGTTGTCTTGGGTTCAGTAGTCTTGCCAAATTCTTCTTTTTCTTTCTGTTCTTCCTCTATTTTTCCCTCTACTTGAATGTCCTGTGCTCCCTCATCACTGTCCTTCTAAATTTCTTTAGTTTTCTCCCCCTCCTCACTGCTGGATGGGGTTATGTTCTCAGCCAAAGTTCTAATGTTATCATCCCTGGACATATTTATGAAGGTTTCCCAAGCTATGGGGACAATATAGGTGTGTAAAGCATCTTCCACCAATAGTTTGATGAGCCCATGGTGGGCCAACTAATCAGGGATCCCTTCATTTAGCTTTGTACCACATTCAATTAAGGACTGAAGAAGGAAATATGGGATGCTCAGTTTCTTGGCTAGAGGCAAGTCCATCCCATGCCTTAATTCATGTAACAACCTAAAATGATATCCATAGATGATGCTAAACCTCCCTTCACATGTGATATACTTCATAATTTGATAGATAACTTCACTCTAGAGAGGAGGTAAGCTTGTCCTTCTAACTCTGTTTTTGTCTTGTACAGGATGCTCCTCAAGCAGAAAAAATGTTTTCTTAACAACTTGGCCCAATGATCTCTCTTCTTTGCTCCAAGGGAGTCCCAATGGTGGACCATTAATTCTAATGATGAGCTCAGGGGTACGTTCTAGTGTCAAACCCATAAAACTATCTGTGGCATGTGTCTTTGAATGTTGTCTCAGGACATTAAACACTCTTTAGTTATTTCCTCGTCATAACCCTGAATTTTGTCAAAGAAGGATATCCAATTTTCCTGAGTGAAAAGGTCCACCACCTCAAGGTGCTCATGCAACTTGCTAGAGTCTAAGGGTTCTTTCCTTATGAATCCTCCTGGCATGATGTTGAGTGATCTTTTTACATTTTAACCAGAAAGGAAAATGCTCAAGAAAACAAAAGTCAATTCACTGCTACAGGGGATAGCTGAATCCGGTTTCTTCTGAACCCAAGAAGGAATTTCTCATGTGTTCCTTACAATATCAAGTAGCAATAATTCTCCTATTTTAAGACTACTATCACCCAAAATTTGATTGTCTATTTATGAAAAGATTTTTTTTTTTTAACAAAACAGAGTATAGGGGCACACGTTCTTTTCTCAGCACATAGATAGATAGGCACATTTGTTTTTTCACACACACACAGGCTGGCTTGTATTGCTACATGTATCTTTCTTATAGGAGAATTTTGAAAAAGGATGTGGAGATTCCAAATGCAGAGAGAAAAGGAAACTGTGTAGAATCAAGGAAATTTGTAGGCAGACTTTCACTTTTTCAATGCAGAGGCAGACTTCCACTTTCTTTTTCAATCTACTACCATGTTCAATTTACCACCTTACTCAAACAAATCATGCACAAAGGATTTTTCTTGAGCCTACTTCATTTGGAGCTTGAAATTCGATGAAAATTCCAGGTTTTCCTTCCACAGAGCTGTTCTCTGCCTTTCCGGTAGAAGGCTCTTGGTTCCTGTAGAATGAAACTGTGCTTCCGACAGAGCCCGATATGCGGGAGATTTTCGAAAACAGGTAGAAAACGTGGGGGAGGATGACTGGTTAACTATTCGAGAAGTAGTGGATGTGTACTCCAGTCGAGAACATTATGAGTGCAGAATGATTAGAGGGTGGTGCATGATTCAACTGAGCGTCTTTTAACTACAGCGTGATTCGTGGTGAGGGTATGAGGCGGTCAGACCGGATCGTTGATCCGACGTAATAGCCATAATGTTTCTGCATGTTTCTAACGGACATCACCTCCTTTCTCTCATTATCCTCTGCCACCACTACCAGTCCCGATGATTTCTTCCTGAATGGACACTCCACACATGTTGGCTTCACATATAATCGGCAGTTTTGATTTTAACAGAGCTCGTTGGGACTCCACGAGGATGTGTAACTGGTTGAGGGTGGCCAGTTGACTGGCCACTGATTCCACTCAATCCAAACCATTCCCATAGTCATGCAACTTTAAAATATAATTTATGTAATTGAAGAATGATTTTAGGCACTTGCCTGCGTGGTCGCGTCCATGTTATGCAGATTTCGGGTTTTGAAACCCATTCCTTTGTTTTTTGTTGCTGCATGCACACTACATGCCTGGCCTCGGATTCTGATAGAGCCATCATCCTTTTGATTGGATGATTATCTGTGTAGCAATGATGTACATTTGAGGTCTTTATTTCCCTGAATATATATCGCAGCCCGGATGGATGAAACTAGATCTGGGGTCTTCAATCTCGTTCGATCTTCACTCGAAGTACAAGTCGATCCATGTGAAAGTTGTTCTGGAGTCGAACATGGAAAGACATCATCTGATTACCAGCCAATGATGTAAGCTGTTAACAGGCCCGAGAGGAATCACCGATAATGATAATGACCCTCAAGGTACTATAGTACAATTCACGTGGTGTGAATAAAGGACTTGGCGTCAAACACCACGCAAAATCTTTCGGTCGAAGGCCATTGATGTAAACCTGTCACCGGAAGTGAGAAACTTGCCATTGAGGCATGCAAGCTTAAAAGTACTGAATGGGGTGTTCCTAGATCAACTTCTTGGATAACGAGCTGATGTCGACAAGAAGCGATCCATCACAGGAGGGCCTTAATGAATCCCACATCAATGACACGGAACAGAGCAAATTATTTTAATGGAGGTGAAAATGATCTGGTGACATAAGGTTCAGGGTGGCGGTCATGAAAGAATGGAGTATAAATGTATGCTAGTGGGTGAGACACAGGTGAATTCTCTGAATGACTTCTCTTGAACATATCGGCGACACTGATGTGATGGATTGGTAGCATTAACCCCAAATGTGGATGGTATGATGGGACCATGGTGATGTGACCGGTGAATGAAACAACCCAACCCGACTCGGACGCGGAGTGGAAGTGTCATGTTCAAGAGCGACTTGCTACCAACAAAGTTTCTTCAAGTTTTCTTCCCAATTTTCCCCAGTCATTGCTGACCAGTACCTCTTTATTTTTTTCAAGCTTGAGGAGGATAACGTATGCTTGTTCTATAATTTGCCCTTCGGGCAAACCGATCGCTATGTTTTAATGAGCCTAGCGATAGTGAAACTCGTTCTCGTCTATAGACAAGTTTGTCGCTATTACACTTTTAACGAGTTTAACGACAAAAATAACTCGGTCCTTTTCAATTTTAGAGAGTCTGAAAAGGAACGTAAAGGTAACTCCAAAATTCCTTTTTCGTCATCTAATCCCTTAAGTCCGAAAAAGAATAAAACAATACAGAAGGGATGAATTTTCGATACTTTTAACGAGCCGAACAAAACAAGCGCTCGATCTTTTTGTGTAATAACCTCTCAGGTCCAAAAATATTAAAATTTAGAGGAGAGATAGCACTTCCGGTCCCTTTAACGAGCTGGAGAGGCCAATGGCTCGGTAATATTTTCATATTTTATGAGTTAGTTGAAAAGAGCTTAAAGGAGACTCATCTTTTGAGGAACGAGTGATAAAATGGATAGCAACTGATTCTAGGTAAGGTTTGGAATTTTCCAATCATGGTAGTGTTACAAGGATGGCTAGTGAAATCATTATTCGCAGCTGTTCCTCAAAATGGGTAAACAATCAAATGGAGGTGAATGATCGGCCAATGCAAAAGTGGAGGTGATGGTGCAAACACGACCAAGGCTTTAATGGCTAAAGTACTACATTCACAATGGTTATTTACCAGTGAATAGTTCATTTTTTAATGAGCTTAAACGCGGGGGGGAACTTTTGCTCATGTCTTATGTTTATTTTTTAACGAGCTTGAACTATGTGCTAAAACTGCTCGATTAATCCAGTCATGTGATAAGAATGTCTCATATAAAAATGGCAACTTTTAGAGTTTTTCCCCACATCCTTTCTTTATGCAAGTTAGGAAACGACCAATCCAAAAAACAGATAAATGATCACTCTTTGCTTGCACTCCAAAAGGTTTGCATGCCCCCAGGTATAAAACAAAGTTTCAAGGTTACCCCTTCTTTCTTCCGTTAAAACATTTGTTTTACCGAGAGAGGCCTACCTCTTACAGGTTACCAAAGATTGTTCTATTTACGGCGTACACAAAACACCTCTTCGGCGATGTCTACCGAGATAAAAAAAGGTGAGCGGCGATGCCCGCCAACTCACATAACTTTGACAAGAGGATCTTATTCCAGTCCAACTCCCTCTTCCAATCACGGACGGGAGTACGGAGGTCATATACTCTCGCGGAAACCTACCCTATACCCAAAGTTTTCCTACCGAAGCAGACCAGGGTGCATGCCCCCTGGGTTTCAGTCATGTCCCCCAAATCACTCACGCTCATTGGGTGGGCAGACTGGGGATTGAGACATTTCTTGCGTGAAAAGACCATTTAGGGATGGTATATGACTATTTGCTATGCGTGAACCAGGGAATGAAAGCTGGTCTACGAGCTTGACCACTCTTCCTTCGTGCGGAAAACACATTACTCCAAAGAGTGAGGAGACAATTGCTCCCATGCAATAAATATAGTCTCGTCCAAGGAGTAGATTGTAATCCAGGGGTCCTTGAACTACCATTACGTTCATGTGAACGGTTTTCCCTCTCAATGTTATGGGCACATTGGGAAGGATCCCTAATGGTCAACTGGTTGCTTTATCAAAACCTATTAGATTTCTCATCTCAGGCAAAAGCGATGGCGAACCAAGTGCTTTCCAAGCAGTTGAGGAAAGGATACTCACAGAAGCCCCTTCATCTATGATGGTACCGGCCATAACCATTCTATATATTTGAACAATGATTCGGAATGGTATACTAGCTGGTAAACGAGGTCTGCCTAGTTGATTCCAGTCGAATGAGACAACTAGGTTACTTGGAGGTGGGACCGAATAGACGGCTGGTATGACTCTAACGAACTTCCTTCCTGCGGTAAAGGAACGGGTAAATTGCCCCCATGTTCGTTGGAGTCTGTGCTTATGAAAAGAATTTGGATGGTATCATCCTTGTTCTTTTCTATGACTGTATCATCTGAAGATGGAACCTCTGAAGGCAAGACCGGGTCAACTGCCGCCTCGACCTTTTGACTTTCACCTGGTATGGGTTCAGATGGTTTGTCCTCAATGATAGATGCTTTAGCCGACCACTTGAGCGGGCCAGCTTGATTTTCAACTAGTGACGGACTCGGCAAGAGTTTTTTATATCCAAGAGGAAGTCGTAACGGTGAAACCTGATGATTGTCCAAAACTCTTTTAGCCTCATCTAAGAAGGGACAGCGGTGGACGGCATGATCGCCTTCGCACAGTTTACAAGGAAATCTATATTTTCCTTTTTGTCCTGAGGCTTCACTTTCACTAGTTGACGATGTGTTTTCAACATGACCATCAAAGGTTGACGACACCGGGTTGTGCAAACGAGGAGACCAGTCCCTTAAGATCCAAGGGATACAAGGACAATCTCTATGATAGTGGTCTCCTTTGCAAATGACAAATGGCGATTTAGGCCTGGTCGATGCAGTGTGTGGATTTTCGCTAGACGACACTCGTTTGCCCCCATTCGCTTTCGGCTCCTTCTTCTTCTTCTCTTTCTTCTTCTTTTCCTTCTTCTTCTCAGGGACTTTACTTTTGGCTTTATCAGCCCCATCAAGCGAAGAGGAAGGAGGAGAGGAAGAATTAAAGGAAGTAGAAGGTTGGTGGGTAAATCTAGACTCGTCTAGTTGCTGATTCGATTGTTCAGGAATTGCGATGTTTTGAACGACGGAGGTTGAGAAGAGCCATACAAGCAAGCCGATTGTCAGTCCTGGAAGTGACAATGTGGCCATATGGGGTGCACCAACATCTCCCCAAGAGGAGAAGGGACTAGGATTTCCTCCAAGGGGAATTCCTTGGTTGGTGGATTCCATTTTCTTAACCCAAGATCAACGTAGGAAAGGGTAATGAGTATTCCGTTTAAAATAAATTTTAGACTCTTTGACACAACTTGTTTTTTCAATTTTTAAGAGTCGAGAAAAAACAAAAGATGACTCTAGTCTCCTTTGATTTTTAATGAGCCTGAAGTGACAAGT
This sequence comes from Pinus tabuliformis, assembly GCA_031772625.1. NCBI lineage: Eukaryota > Viridiplantae > Streptophyta > Pinopsida > Pinales > Pinaceae > Pinus > Pinus tabuliformis. Next base: position 297,167,907 of record CM062812.1, on the reverse strand, counting down.
GCTCAGATGGACCTTTTCTGTTAAGGAGTCTGAAAAGGAACGAAAGGGACTGCTCTGGAAATCTAGGTAGAGGGATTACCAAACCAATCGCAAAACTGCAAAATACCTTTTATGGTATGACAGTCAATCTTCCCGAATGTTGTGTTCAGTGCATTACGATCGATAGGGCGGCAGACACGGCTTCCTATGGATAAAGGATTAAGCCTATTGGGGTCTCCCAAAATATACTCGACGGTACATGGGAGCACAAGTCCGTACTGGCACTTATCGTCTCAAAGTGGAGGAATCACCCAACCATCAGTGAGAACAACAGTTACCAGGCTTTACGACGCCGGAATACGTCTCTAGCCTAGACTTCTAAATGTTGTGCGTTAAGTTCCAAAGCGTTGTTAGATTCATTGAATTTATTTTATAGTTGATCTTGTTTATGAAGTTTGCCTTTCAGGTTCACCGCGAGATGTAGATGTAATTCCTAAAATGCAATCTAAGATGATAAACAATCTTTTATCTTCTTTTTATGCAATGAAAATCCTAGCTACTAAGGAAAGAAAGACAAAATCTTTTCACAAAGAGCAAAGAGCACACTCTAAATGCACTTTCCTAAATCAAACCAATCAGACTGTCTATATGCAAATGCACATGCATGTATTTGTTTTTGACTTTCTTAGTATATGAATGATAAAAAGAAAGTTGATGCACAAATCTGAATTTCTTTTCAAGCGACAAATATCAACAAGTTTCTTTTCGAAATCAAAAAATGGAGATGATCACAACACCTTACGATTTTGAAATGAATACTTGTTCTTGACACTAAAAAATTACAAATTCAGACCAAAAACAATAGTAACAGGATAATCGACCATCAACAGCAATCAAACTCTTTCCTACGATTGGAATCGACACTTGCGACAGTTCAAATCAAAGGACGACAGTACGATTATGTTACTTTTACGAAGGAGAACTGAAAATGACTCAACAAACACACAAAAACATTTACAGTTCTTTTGTACAAAGGAGGCAGAATAACAACAAGGAAAAGGGGTTTCAAACAGACATATACTGATCACAGGCAGCAAAATTCAGGAATAGAACTGGAAAGAATGAATCATAGAAACCAAAACTGCACAGAGCCTAGTCTGATCAGCGCACCTGTAACATAGAGAATTTGAAATACAGCGCACCTTGTCCACTCGGGAAGTGCGCTAAAGTTAAGATTCTCTGAACAGTACCTGCATTGGGCCAGAAATGAGATTCTGTTTTGGTTCCGGGTCACAGTTTGCAGTTCAGTTCTTGGGTTTTGGCTGAAAAAAAAGCAATCAGTAATGCAACAATCAGGGGTAGATCTAAGGAGGATCTAAGAGCTATCACAAGGGAAATCAGGTAGTTTGTGAATCAGTTGTTTAAATCATAAATAGATCTAGTAGATGGATTGAAGTAGCATTTATCTACTTTGCATTTGTTATGGCAAATGCAGTTCGAATGCTACTTGTAAGTTTATGAAACAGACAACAAAGAATGATAAACAAACAAACTAATTCTTCCCCAGTGGAGTCACCATTTTGTTACAGGGAAAAGTGTCTATATAGAACTGCTCTATCCCACTAAGGTGTGACAGCTGCCTCAGAAACAAATAGAGAAAAGCTACTTTCGTTTTGCCTTTATGAATTATAGATAGAGAGGAATAGAAAGAATAACCTCTGTCTTGCGCTAATCTCTTGATTTGATTCCTCTCTTCTTTGATAGTCTTTAGCTACCTGCTCCCTTGCACGCCCAACTTCACAAAGTACCTGTAAGATCACAGTAGCATAGCACTATACAAAGACATGGATCTATAATCATAAACAATCTAGGATCAGATGTAAATTGACCATACAAATGTAGCAAACATCAATGACACAAGAGCATGGAGGAAAACTTGAATAGCTTTTATTGATAAACAAGAAAGAGCCAAGAGGAGTTACAACCAGTTGTTCTGACCCAGCATCAACCTCTCAGCAAGGAAGCCCCTCTTCACCTCATACAAAGCTTAAATCACCCAACAATCTGATGTTTGTCTCAAGAAACCAACAACAATTCCTTACAATATGCAAAATTCCAGCCTCTGGATCTCTGGGATGAGGGATCCATATATAGATATCTATAATGGAGATGAGTCATCTTATGATTTGATTAGTGTCTTCCCTCTGATAGTTCTTGCTTCCACTTGGAGATTGATGATCTCTTACTCATCCTTGGTCGAATTCAGAGAGGCAAGTGTCACAGGAGAAGATTCTGGAAGCTTCCAATTGCCTCCCCACCTCGCGGAATGACACTGCCATTTGTCATTTCTCGCCCATCGCACCCCATAGAAGGGATTTTTGAAATGCAACACACCCACACAGTGTGTTTAGGTGAGATGCAATGCACTTGGCCAGTGGAGCAGCGGAAATGATCCTGTTTTGACTAATTCTGAGTAGTTTTTCATGGAGAACTTCTAGGAGAAGCTGTAATTTGTTGACCTTGTTCCTTTAGGGGTTAGAACAACACTTTTAGGGACTTAGGAGCCCTTGTTTTATGGACATTTCATGCTTGGGTTTGTAGTGCCCAAAAATGTCTATAACACTCCTGCTTAGAAAGGGGCTTCCTATAGATTTTCAATCAATGCCCATTGACGAGCATGGGGATGGCTTCTTCATCAATGGTCCTGATAAGGACTGAACCATTGTTGTTGCATTTCTCCACTGTATATGGTCCTAGCTATGTTGTCCTCAACTTTCCTTTTAAATCCTTGTGTCTTGAATCATATAACAACGCCCAATCACTTAGCTGAAATTGCTTTTCTTTAAGGTGCCGGTCATGCCATATCTTTCTTTGAAGTTGGACCACCTCTGAGTGGAGAAGGGCCTGCATTCTCTGTTCATCTAGTCCATTCAGCTGTAGTAATCATTCTTGTTGTGCATGGCTAAGATCTAGGTCTAGCGAAGCTGCCAACCTCAATGTGTTATATTCAAATCCTATGGATAGCAAAGCCTTTTTCTTGTAGACCAGCTCATAGGGTGTGAAACCTATTGTAGTTTTCCAAGTAGTGTTATAGGCCCAGGTGGCCTCAACCAAGCAATCTGCCCAATCTTTTTCTACTCCTGCTCACTACCTTAGTCAAAATCTCTTCCAAGGCTCTGTTAGTGACTTCCACTTGTCCATTTTCTTGCGGGTGATAAGGGGTGGAAGTTCTATGCTTAATCTTGTGATGAGCAAGTAGGTCTTCAATCAGGTTAGAGGTAAACTGACTTCCTTGATTTGTGACTAATTCTCTTGGGTAGCCAAACTTTTAGAATATATTTTCCCTCAAAAACTCAGCTACCTCCTCTTCTGTCACTGCTTTGATTGCCCTTGTTTCTACCCACTTTGTCAGGTAATCTGTGCACACAATGATGTAAGACCTCTGGTTTGAAGGTGGGTTGATAGGACCCACAAAGTCCATGCCCCACTTCTCAAATGGCTCGAAAGTAACTTGAGGTTGGAGGGGCATCTCATCCCTTGGATTCGGTTTCCCCATCCTTTGGCATCAATCACATTGGCTGATGTATCTCCTGATATCTTGATGAAGAGTGGGCCAATAGTAGCCTGCCTATAGCATTTTGAAGGTGGTTCTTTTTGCTGCAAAGTGGCCTCCACAGGGCCCATCATGGCAGATTAGGAGGACGTTGAAAACTTCCTCCTCCCTGACACAATGCCTCAAAATCTGATCTGGGCCAAGTTTAAACAAGTTGCCCCCAATCCAAGTGAATGGGGCGCTTTTCCTCACGATCTTACTCTTCTCTTTTGAGGATAGGTGTGGCAGGAACTGTGCTAAAACCAAGTAATTTGCTATATCAGCAAACCATGGAGAGAGTATTGAAATAGCAAACAGGTGGTCATCTGGCATTTGATCATCCACCATCCCTTCTTCACCTGTAGGCAAATCTAGTCTAGATAGAAAATCAGCAACATCATTTTCCTTACCTGACTTATCAACAACGGTCAAATCAAATCGCTGCAATAAAAGTAACCATCTAATGATACGAGCATTTACATTAGGTTTATTCATCAGATACCTAATTTCAGCATGATCAGTGTGTACGAATGTTTGATAACCAGTGATGTAGTGTCTGAACTTGTTTAGGGAATGGACTACAGTTAGGAGCTCTTTCTCAGTTACAGTATAGTTTAACTCTGCCTTGGACAGGTTTTTACTGACAAAATATATGGCATATGTGTTATAGACATATTTGGGCACTGAAACCCCAATCACATATGTCCATAAACCAAGGGCTTCTAAGTCCCTAAAAGTGTTGTTTCATACCCTAAAGGAGCAAAGTAAGCTAATTACATCATCTCCCATAAGTTCTCCCTTAAAAACTACTCAAAACTGGTCAAAACAGGACCATACAGACTACCTAGTGCTAAGGGTACGATGCATCTCACTTGCCACATGCAAAAAGTATGATGCATACTGGAAAGCCCTTATGTAGGGTGCGATGAGCAAGAGCAGACAAATCACAGAAGTAGTTTGCTAGGTGGAGACCTTGAGAATCTTCTAGAAGTTGATCATTTGACACTTGCCTCTCTGAATTCGCCCAGGGATGAGTAAGGGATCATGAAATCTCCAAGTGGAACCAAGAAATATCAGAGAGATGACACTAATCAAAATCCGAGAATCTGAGTCACCCCTCTACAAACATCTATATATGGATCCCTCATCCCAAAGATCCAGAGGCTGGAATTTTGTAATTTGCAAGGAAGTGTTGTTGGTTTCTCTTTGAAGACATTGTTGGGTGATCTTGCTTTATATGAGGTGAAGAGGGCTTTCGTGCTGGGAGGATGGTGCCGGGTTAGACCAATGGGTTGTAATCCTCTCTTCTACTACTTCTATCAATAAAGCTATTTGAGTTTTCCTCCATATTCTTGTATATCTCTTAACCTTGTATTGATATATGCATCTCTATGGTTAATATACATCTGATCCTATATTTTATATGGTTATAGATCTTTATGCTTTGATGGTATTATGTTTCTTTGACTCTACAGGTGCTCTTTGAAGCGAGACAAGTAAGGAAGGAGTGGTGAAATTCTGTCAAAGGGGAAAGGAAAGAAGCAAGGAGACAAGCGAAAGATTGAGGTTGGCACTCTCTGCTTCTTTCTCATCTATCTCTCATAAAGGAAAACACAAGTGACTTTAGTTTGTTTGTTTCTAAGATAGCTACCCGTCTTAGTGGGACTAGCAGCTCTGAATAGACACTAGTTTTCCCGATAACAAATGGCGACTCCACTGGGGAGCGAATAGTTTGATTGCTTGTCTCTATTTGTTTTCTTTATAAACTACAGATGGAGCCTGAAGTTAAGTCAGCTAGCCTTCAAACTGCATTTGCTATGCAAGTACAAAGTAGATCAATGCTACTTCAGTCAATCTCCAGGTTTGTTTATGAACTGAAAAATTGACTTGCAAACATCCTAAATGCCCTGGTGGTAGCTCAAGTAACCTCATTAGATCAGCCCCTATACTTTGTACTTACTAACTATCATTAGCTCAGCCTAAATCCCTAAACTAAGCTGCAAACTATGACCAAAAACTAAGTTAAAGTCTCGTCCCTAGACCATCGCACTGTCTCCTTTTGGCAGACTGGATGCATCGCACCTGCCATGTGCAGTAGGTGGGATGCATCCCTGTTTCCCTGTGTTACAGGCGCGATGATCAGATAAGACTATTTCTGCCTCCAGACTTTGGTTTTTTCTTCACTATCTTCAGCTTTATTCAGGAGTTTTGCTATCTTTGATCAATATACCACTGTTGAAACTCCCTTCCTTTGCATTATTCAGCCTCCATTGTACAAAGAATTGTGAATGTTTTTATGTATTTTTTGCCATTTACAGTTATCTTTTACAAAAAAGTAGCTTATTCAAACTGTCGTCTTTTGATTTGAAAGTGTCGCGAGTGTCATTTTTAGTCAAAGAAAAGAATCCTACTCTGTTGATGGTCGATTGCACTATTACTCTGGTATTTGATCTGAATTAATAGTATTTCAAGTGTCGAAAGAAGTTTTCAATTCAAAATCGCAAAGTGTCATCCTTGTCTTCCTTTCGTCTTTTGAAGAGAAAATTGTTAGTACTATTGCTTTGAGAGAAAAGATAGTTCAGATTTGTATTTAGCATTCTTTTTGTCATTCACACATTAAGAAAGTAGAAAACAAATACATGCATGTGCATTTTCATTTAGACTGCTTGTTGATTTTGATTTAGGACAGTGCATTCTAGTGTGTACTCTCTGCTCTATGTTGAATGAATTTCGCTCCTCTTTCCTTAGTAGCTAGGATTTTCATTGCAAAAAGAAGAGTAAACAACTGTTTATCATCTTAGATTGCATATTTAGGAATTGTATATCTACATCACGCAGTGAACCTTAAAGCAAACTTCTTATGAAAGATCAACTGTAGAATAAATTCAATGAACATAAAAACACTTTGGAACCTAATGCACAACATCTAGAAGTCTAGGCTAGAGACGTATTCTAACGTCGTAAAGCCTGGTAACTGTCGCTTTCATCATAGGTTGGGTGATTCCTCCTTGTTGAGACGACAAGTGCTAGTGCGGACTTGTACTCCCACATACCATCAAGTATATATTGGGAGACCACAATAGGCTATTTCCTTTATCCTTAGGAAGCCGTGTCTACCGCCCTATCGATCGCAATGCACTGAACACAATATTCGGGAAGATTTACTGCCGTACCGTAAAAAGTATTCTGAAGTTTTGCAATTGGTTTGGTAATCCCTCTGTCTATATATCCAGAGTAGTCTCTTTCGTTCCTTTTCAGACTCCTTAAAGGAAAAGGTCCATTTGAGCACTTGTCACTTCAGGCTCATTAAAAATCGAAGGTGACTAGAGTCATCTTTAGCTTTTTCTCGACTCTTAAAAATTGAAAAAGAAAGTTGTGTCAAAGCGTCATAAAAATTATCTTAATCAGAATAACATCACTGTTCCCTTGCTGATCTTAGGTTGAGAAAATGGAGTCCACCAATCAAAGATTTCCCCTTGGGGGAAATCCTAATCCTTTCTCCTCTTGGGGAGATATTGGTGCACCTCATATGGCCACATTGTCCATTCCAGGACTGACAATTGTCCTGCCAGTATGGCTCTTCTCGACCTCTGTCATTCAAAGCACCGTGATTCCTAAGCAATCAAATCAGCAACTAGATGATACTAGAGTTACCCCCCAACCTTCTACTTCATTTCTTTCTCCCTCTCCTTCTTCCTCTTCACTTGGTGAAGCTAGTAAAACTAAAAACCAAGTAACTGAGAAGAAGAAGAAAGGGAAGGAGAAGAAGAAGAAGGAGCCAATGGCAAAAAGGGGCAACCGTACATCATCTAGAAAAAATCCACACACTGCACCGTCCAAACCTAAATCCCCATGTGTCATCTGCAAAGGGGACCATTATCATCGAGATTGTCCTTGCATCCCACAGATCTTAAGCGACTGGTCTCCCTACTTGCACAGCCCGGTGTCGTCAACCTCTGACGATCATGTTGAGAGTACACCGTTAACTAGTGAAAATGAATTCAATGGACAGAAAGGAAGATCTAAATTTCCTTGCAGACTATGTGAAGGTGATCATGCCATCCACCGTTGTCCCTTCCTAGACGAAGCTACAAGAGTCTTGGATAACCGTCCTGCTTCACCACTACGGCTTCCTCTTAGATACAAGAAACTCTTGCCGAGTCCATCACTAGTTGAAAATCCGACTGACACACCTTTGTTATTGGTCGAATCACCTATCATTGAAGATAAACCCTTTGAATCCACATCAGACCAAAGTCAACAGGTCGAGATGGTAGTTGACCCCATGTTGTCTTTAGAGGATCCACCTTCAGATGATACAGTCACCAAAGAGAATGAGAAAAACACCGTTCAAATTATCTTCATAGACACAGACTCCGATGAACATGGGGGCAATCTACCCGTTCCTTTACCGTAGGAAGGAAGTTCGTCAGAGATGTATCCAAGCGTTTATTGGGTCCCACCTCCAAGCAACCTAGTTGTTTCCTTCGACTAGAATCTACTAGGTAGACCCCGTCTACCATCTAATGTACCATTCCGAATCATAGTGCAAACTCACAGAATGGTCATGGTTGGTACCATCATAGATGAAAGGGCTGATGTGAGTATCCTTTCCTCAACTGCTTGGAAAGCGCTTGGTTCGCCATCGCTTCTGCCTGAGATGCGAAATCTGACAGACTTCGACAAAGGAACAAGTCAACCATTAGGGATCCTTCCAAATCTGCCTATAACTTTGAGAAGGAAAACCGTTTATCTGAACGTGATGGTAGTCCAAGGACCTTTAGATTACAATCTACTCCTTGGGCGTGACTACAATTATAGCATGGGAGCTATTGTTTCCTCACTATTTCGAGTGATGTGTTTTCCGCATGAAGGCAGAGTGGTCCAGCTTGTAGACCAGCTTTCATTTCTCGACTCACACATAGCTAATAGTCAAATTCTATCCCTAACTGGTCTTTTTGCGCAAGGAATGTCTCATCAATCTCCAGTCCATTAGCCTGATGAGCGCGAGTGATTCAGTGATTGTGATTGAAACCCACGGGGCATGCGCCCTAGTCTGCTTCGGCAGGAAAACCCCAGTTATAAGGTGGGTTTCCACGTAGGAATATGACTAGTCTGACACACCCATCTATTTAGAAAAATGGGATTAGACTGTAATACGATGCCTTCATCAGAAGGTATGCCTTTCCCAATAGAGCAAGTGTTTTTTCTGCAAATTGAAGGGTAACCTGGACACTCTACTTCGTTATACCTGGGGGCATGCAAACCTTTTTGCATGAAAGTGAAAAGTGACCATTTATTTTCTTAGTTTGTAGGTTCTTAACCATTTAAACTCGTAGGATTGGTCATTCCTAGCTTACATAATGAAAGGATTCAGAGCAAAGTTTCGAATGAGGCAAGCTCCCTAAAAAATGAACCTATCGATGAGACATCCTTATTATACGACTAGCACGAGCAGTTTTACGCGAAGTTCAAGCTCGTTAAAAAATAAACCTAGCAATGAGCATATGTTCCACCAAAGTTTAAGCTCATTAAAAAATGAACCCACCTCTGATAAATAACCATTGCGATCGCATTGTTATCATGTTTTGAGCCTTGGTCGTGTTCCTACCATCACCTCCACTCTTTTTTAAATGATCATACGCCTTCATTTGATTGTTTACCCCTTTTGAGGAACAACTGTGACAAGTGATCCTGTTAGCTGCTTTCTCTACACTGCCATGATTGAAAAAGTTCCAAACAATACCTGGAACCAGCTACTATATCAAAACATCACTCGTTCCAAAAAAAACGAGTCTCCTTTAAGCTCTTTTCATCTGACTCGTAAAATATGAAAAGATTGCCGAGAAATTGGCCTCTCCAGCTCGTTAAAATGATTGGAAGTGCCATCCCTCCTCTAGATTTTAATCTTTTTGGACCTAAGGGATTATTGCACAAAAATATTGAGTGTTTGTCTTGTTTGGCTCGTTAAAACTATCAAAAAGTCATCCCTTTCGCATTGTTTTACACTGTTTCGGACTTAATGGATTATATTATGAAAAAGGAATATTGGAGTTTCCTTTCTGTCTCTTTTCAGACTCTCTAAAATTCAAAAGAACTGAGTTATCCTTATTGTTAAACTCATTAAAACAATAACGACAAACTTGTCCATGCAGACAAGAGCGAGTCTCACTGTCACTAGGCTCGTTAAAATATAGCGACAAGTTTGCCCGAAGGGCAAATTATAGAACAAGCATATGTTATCCTCCTCAAGCTTGACAAAAATAAAGAGGTACTGGTCAGAAATGACTGGGGAAAATTGGGAAGAAAACTTGAAGAAACTTTATTGGTAGCAAGTTGCTCTTGAGCATGAAACTTTCACTCCATCATCATGATTGAGTCGGGTTGGGTTATTCTGTTCATCGGTCATATCACCATTGGTCCACTGTACCATCCAATTTTGGGGTTAATGCTACCAATCCATTTCAGTGTCGCTGATATGTTCAAGAGAAGCCACTCAGAGAATTCACCAACCCAACTTGTGTCTCATCCACTACAGTACCTTCATGCTTCATTCTTTCATGACCGCCACCCTGAACCTTGTATCATCAGATCGTCTTCACCTCCACAAAATCATTTTCTCCGTTCTGTGTCGTAGATGTGGGATTCATTAATGCCCTCCTACGAAACGTCACTTCTTCTCGACATTAGCTCCTTATCCAAGAAGTCGACCTAGGAACAACCCTTTTAGTACTTTGAAGCTTGCATGCCTCAATGGCAAGTTTCTCACTTCCAGCGACAGGTTTACATTAATGGCCTTCGACCCAAATATTTTGCATGGTGTTCGACATCGCCTCATGTATTCACACCATATGAATTTTACTGCAGTACCTTGAGGGTCATCATCATCATCGGTGATTCCTCTCGCGCCTGTTAACAACTTACATCATTGGCTGGTAATCAGACAATGTCTTTCCATGTTCGACATTAGAACATCTTTTCACATGGACCGACTTGTACTCCGGGCAAAGATTGAACAAGTTTTGAAGACCCCGGATCTAGTTTCATCCATCTGGGTTGCGATATATTCAGGAAAATAAAGACATCAAATGTACATCATTGTTGCACAGATAATCATCCAAACCAAAGGATAATGGCTCTACCCGAATCATCAGTCTGTCACAATGGTTGTCTGTCCTATTTACATGAAAATGAATTTATAAAGTTGAGCATGAGAATGCCCACCTTAGCTATATCATGAAAAATATTATGAATATAATGGATTGTATTGTATATTATTACAGGTCACCTTCCAGTTCGAAAAACCTCGGATCCTCATGATAAAGCATTTCACCCGACATCAAAAAGATTTACGACCTCATGCTTAAATTAGAGGGAAACTATTATAGACATATTTGGGCACTACAACCCCAATCACATATGTCCATAAACCAAGGGCTTCTAAGTCACTAAAAGTGTTGTTTCATACCTTAAAGGAGCAAGGTCAGCTGATTACATCATCTCCTAGAAGTTCTCCCTGAAAAACTACTCAAAACTGGTCAAAACCGGACCATACAAACTACCCAGCGCTAAGGGTGCAATGCATCTCTCCTGCCACATGAAAAAAGTGTGATGCATACTAGAAATCCCTTCTTTAGGGTGAGATGAGTGAGAGCAGACAAATGGCAGAAGCAGTTTGCTAGGTGGAGACCCTGAGAATCTTCTAAAAGCTGCTCATTTGACACTTGCCTCTCTGAATTCACCCAGGGATGAGTAAGGGATCATGAAATCTCCAAGTGGAACCAAGAAATATCAGAGAGATGACACTAATAAAAATCCCAGAAGCTAACTCACCCCTCTTCAAACATCTATATATGGATCCCTCATCCCAAAGATCCAGAGGCTGGAATTTTGTAATTTGCAAGGAAGTGCTGGTTGGTTTCTCTTTGAAGACATTGTTGGGTGATCTTGCTTTGTATGAGGTGAAGAGGGCTTTCATGCTGGGAGGATGGCGCTAGGTCAGACCGATGGGTTGTAATCCTCTCTTCTACTACTTCTATCAATAAATATATTTGATTTTTCCTACATATTCTTGTATATCTCTTAACCTTGTATTGATATATGCATCTGTCTAGTTAATATACATATGATCCTATATTGTTTATGGTTATAGATATCTATGCTTTGATGGTATTATGCTGCTTTGACTCTACATGTGCTCTTTGAAGTGAGACAAGTAAGGAAGGAGTGGCGAAATTCTATCAAAGGGGAAAGGAAACAAGTAAGGAGCCAAGTGAAAGACTGAGGTTGGTACTCTCTGCTTCTTTCTCATCTATCTCTCATAAAGGAAAACACAAGTGACTTTAGTTTGTTTGTTTCTAAGATAGTTGCCTGTCTTAGTGGGACTAGCAGCTCTGAATAGACACTAGTTTTCTCGATAACAATATGGTAGCTTTTCTTCAACTTTTCCTAAGGCTGCTCCTATGGCTTTGTTCGAGGCATCTGTGTGAATGTGGAAAGGTAGGGCCTAGTTTGGACCTCTCAAGATTGGGGCAGTTACCAGCTTACCTTTCAATGCATCTAGAGCCTCTTGACAGTTGTCAGTCCATGTAAACTCAAAATCTTTCCCCAAAAGACCAAACAATGGAGAGGCTAGCTTACTGAAATCTTTAATGAATCTTCTATAATATCCTGCTAAGCCTAGAAAACTCCAAACATCTCTTACCTTTTGAGGAGGTGGAACCCTTTGGATGATAGCAATCTTGTTGGGATCCACCTATAATCCTTGCTCAGAAATTGTATGACCTAGCATGGTCCCTCTAGTCATTAGGAATTCACATTTTTCAAGACTGAGGGATAGGTTCATTTCAATACACTTGGTTAAAACTTTTCCCAGGTTAGTCAATGCTTCTTGGAAGTTGAACCCATAAGGAGTAAAGTCATCCATGTAGATTTACACCGAATCATGAACCATCTTTGCAAAAGATGCTCAGTACTGCTCTATGGAAAGTGGCAGGAGCATTGCATAACCCAAAGGGAAGGACTTGGTAGGCAAATTTGCCCCATGGAAAAGTGAAAGTGGTCTCATCTTGGTCTTCTGGGCTGATTTGGATCTAATTATACCCGCTAAACCCATCTAGGAAGGAAAAGAACTTCTTCCCTGCTAGGCCATCTAACACTTGATCTATGAAAGGCAAAGGGAAATGGCCCTTCTTGGTAGCTTTGTTAAGTTCCTGGTAATCTACACAAATTTTGCACTTCCCATTCTTCTTGGGCACAAGCAGCAAAGGAGAAACCCACTCGTTGTCACAGATGGGGTAGATGAATCCTGCATCCAACAACTTTTGTAGTTCTTCTTTGACAATGTCTTTGAGGGCTGGATTCATCGTCCTCTGAGGCTACCTGATTGGTTTACAATCCTCTTTAATGTAAATGTGATGGGTACAGACTAAATGATGGACTCCTTTCATCTCCTTATAGCTCCAAGCAAAAGAATCCAAATGATTGTTCAATAAGCTACACAGCTCTTTCTCTTGAGAGGGGGATAGAGATTATTTGATCTTCAATGTTCTCTTAGGGCCAAATTCCACATTCTTAACTCAGGGGGAGGTTGGATTAGTCACACAGAGATCCACTAAAGCACTGGCTTGGGTGTCTCCTACCAACTCTTCTAATGGCAGGACACAGGGAGGTGGATTTTGAATTAAATTTTCAATAAGGTCATCCTCGGTTTGAGAACCTCCCTTGGTGGCTTCCATTGTGCACAATGGTGTAGAGTAGACTTCATCCTCATCTTCCTCCTCCAACCAGAGAGGTAAGTCATGTTATAGCAGAGGTTGGGCAGGAGGATATAGGACTAGCTGTTTGGACATAGGCCCATTCTTAATGGTCATGCTACCAACTCGACCACTGATGTAAGCATCTATAGTAGCTAACCAAGGCCTTCCCAAAATGAGGGGGTATGCAGTGAGTTTTTCCTTTGGCTGAAGGACCAAGAAGTCCGCAGGGTACTCCCAAGAATTAGCGGAGACCATGACATCTTCCACAATCCCTTCAGGGGTCATGGTGGAGTGGTCTGCTAACTGCAATACTATCGAGGTCTTTCTTAGGGAACTTTAAAGGTTGAGTTTGAGCATAGTGTTTATGGTCATCACATTAATGGCAACCCCTATATCGATCAAGGCGTGGGGGATTATGGTGCCATTGATGTGGACATTGACTACAGGACTCCCAGGGTCCAGATATTTTGGATAGATTACTTGTCCCAACATTAGGTTGGACAGTTGTCCTATAACATTGATAGTTGAGGCATATCTCTTGCGCCTTCCTGGTTGCCTGAAACACTTCAATTTGATCAATTTGTTGTAGATTGGTACATCTTTTATGGCTTGGAGAAGTGGTATTTTTACACATAATTGTTTAAGTTCTCCCAGGAGCTCAGTTTCTTCTGTGTTCGGTTGCATGGTTCCAGTTAGTCTCTCAGGAAAGGGTGGAATGGTGTTGGGTTCACTTTCTTGTTTTTCTAACTTATCCTCCTTAGGAGGAGGTTGGCTATCTAGAAGGACCTTCCTAGATCATAGGTTGATCTCCTGAATCTCCACAGCATAGGTAGGGCATGTTGTCTCTCCAGTATATACCTATTGGGCCTGTCTATTATTAGGTTCGGGTTCTGTTGAGTACAAATCTAGGGTTGTCTTGGAGGAGCAGGAGGTAATGGTTGTGGTTGAGCAAGTGATGGAGGCAAAATAGCGGGAGGAGAGTTGTACTGGGGCCTCCACCCCTGTTGAGGTGCATTCCACTGAGGTTGTGGCTGAACATGAGAATGGAATGAATGAGCAGCATGTTGAGTATGGTATTGAGATGGGTATGACCAAGGAGGGGGTGTGGACCAGGAAAGATGAGCAGGGTGACCCCAAGAAGGTAGGTGAGTGGATTGGTTGGGGTTGTAATAAGTCTGGGATGTCCCTTGCATCCCCTGTTGGTACGGTCTTGGTCCACGTGGCCTCCTTTGGTTTAGGAAGTAGAGTGGCTCAGTGGCTCCATCAGCCCCTTGGTACATATCTTTAAGTTCGGGTAAGGCTGGGCACTGGTTTGTAGGGTGATATGCCTCACAAACGAAGCATATCTCTACAAAGTGTAGTGGACACTCGTTCCTAGGATGCTTCTTTGTACATCTGGGACAAAAGATGGCCAAAGCCCTCTCAGCTTCCTCTTGCTTCTATTGGATTCGAAAGGTGTCCATTTGCATGGCAATGGTATGTCTCGCCTCACCTTTAATGTCTTCCATATGGTTTGCAAACTCATGTTTAGAAAAGGTGGTGTTGGCTGAAAGTTGACTCCCCCTACCTCTTTTCTGGGTTGCCCTAGAATGGTTTCTAAACATAGTCCTTATGTCGTCATAAGGTAGTTGGTAGATGTCTCCCCCAGCGAGAAAATGTAGGGTATCTAGAAAGTCTTCAGGGACTCCTCGGAGCAGAACCATCTTTAGAGATTATGGGTCAAGTGTGCACCTGTCCCTATTATAACTGAGTTGGAACCTTTCTTCATAGTCTTCTAAAGATTCATCACTTCCCATGGTCATCCGAAAGATTTCTCCCTTTGTTTCCTTTGACCTACAGTAATCCCAGTATTTGTTGTTAAAGGCTTGCTGCATCTGAGCCCAAGATGTGATACTATTTCCAGGTAACCCCATGAACCAGCGTAATGTTGCATCCTTGAGGGTAGAGGGAAAGAGTTTCAACTTTTGCTCGTTTTTTGCATAGTCATAAGTTTGAAAAAGGACAACAAACTAAAACAAGAAGGTATCAGGGTCTTCAGAAGTCAATCCATGGAAGTGAGGTAAGGCCAAGGGACTTATATTTTTCATTTTTGTGTCCCCATTGGTCTCTCAGATGGGAAAGGTACCTTCTATTCTCTCCTCATTTCCTATATCATTTATGTGTTCTGCCATGGTCTCAGGAGGAATGTTTTCTTGCTCTTCTTCTGTTATAGGATCTTCATATATCTCTGGAGGTTCACCTATAGGTTCTTTTGGATCACTACCACCAAAGAATATAGAAGGGTGACTCAGTGATGTGGTGGGGTGTTGGGTAAGAATTTTCCTGAATTGTCTCTATTCCTATGACGCATGAAAGGAAATATTTTTGGTTGCTTTTTTGTTTTTTCTGCTTATACCTGCAAAACTGAAATTGATTGAACAACAAATTGAAACTAACTAAAATAAGCCTTACTGGAATGAAGATTGCACAATTGAAATGAAAGCAGGAAATGACTAATCTGCGCTGCTCAAATGAAATTACAGAAAGGAAATGCTAGGCTACGCTTGCAGAATTGAAATTGCAAAATTGAAATGCTGATCTATGCTTGCAGAATTGAAATGCTAATCTATGAAAGTAGGAAATGTCTAATCTATACTTGCTGAAATGAAATTGCAGAAATGGAAATGAAACAACTACTCTACTCTTGCTGAAATAAACTACTTACTAGAAGGTTGTAGTAGAAAGTAGAAGAAAAGTAGTAATCACAAATACTCTCATGCTTCCCCAGCAACGGCACAAAAAATATGGTGGGCTCCAGTATTGCAACAATGTTGCTACAACTCTTGGGACTCCCTTCTTTACTTTTATTAACCCGGTTGTTCGTAACAAACTTGGAAGTGACGGTGCTGTATGCACAAGTACTAGCTCTTGCCGTAGGCTATCACTTGATCAGATGGCACAAGTTCACTAAGAGCTTAAGCCAACTTCTACGAGCTCTTAGAAGAAGATTTTAACTGTGATGGACAAAATCTAACTCAAAGGAGGCTAGTCTACTGGCAGAAAGAAGATGAAAGCTGAAAGGAAATGCAAAACCTAGCAAACCCTAGTTTTATTGACTAACCCTACTGGTGGAAGGAAAGAGATGAAAGTTGATGAAATGGATTCCATTGACTCTTAGAAAGGTAAAATGCATGTGACTAAGCTACTTCTGAAGGAAAATCTAGAAAAAGTATCTTTTATATTTTTAAGTAACTTTTCAGATTTATTATGCATGTGCTTTAACTGTTTTTTATTGTGCAGAGGTTGATTGGAGAAAGGAAATAGAGTGGGTGCTTGCAAGAGGTTGGGAAGGTGAGAAGAGGGCCTAACGGGTCCTTAGAACCCTTCTAGATAATTTCATAGCGATCAGATCTCGAAAACATCTCACGTGAACTTCTACAGGAAGTTTGCAGGGGTTCTACAGAATGTTCTACAGGAAGTTCTACAGGAACGACCGAAAAAGGATTTTAGAGGATTGATGGAAAATATGGTGGGGAAGTGGAAATTAAGGGTGGATAAGGTTGTTAAGAGGTGTGGGACCTGGTAAATGAAGCTCAGGAGTGATGAAGATAGTTGGATTTGCTCAAGGATGGAGAAAGCAATGTTGCACAAAAATATAGAAATTAGGGCAAATTGGGAAGGTGTAGCGAATGGAGGGAAGGAATCTTGGATTAGGGGTTGGAACAGGTTGGATGATGGAGGAAGGGTAGGTAGGAATGTACTACATGTACTCTGCACACTATTTTCCAAAACTGATCGAGCAAAGACTAGAAGAACCATAGATCTATCTACTTTGACCTAATCTGACCTAACAACCAGAGACATGATGAAAAGAAGTTTATAGACAGGAAATCATGCAAGATAGCTATGGAAACTAAGCAAGAATAGATATAAACATGCAAATACAACTAGTATCAACTTTTCCAACCAAAAATCTAACACTGGCAATTGCATAGAAAGGCAAGAACAATGTTTTTGTGGTAGCAAGTATGCCTTGGCCTCAGCTCATGGTCCTAAGGAGGGAGAGATGAGATAAAGGATTGCTTGATGGCCTTTTTGTAGATCTTTTCTGTTACCAAACTGTCAAATCAACCTGAGGCATGAAAAGTTATTTTAATCATCAAAAGCAACCTAAGTAACAAAGCAAGATCTTAACCTAGATAACAGAAATTATTCTATGAATGTAAAGAAAACACATAAAAGTACACAAAGGAGGTATTAGAACTTGGGTTGGGCCCAACCCCAAGAGCTACAGCCTCTTAAGAAAGCTCAGAGCTGGTGCAAAGTGAAATTTGTCTCCATTACTAAAAAAATAATAGTCATGTCACAGAACTATTTACAGCAAGAGCTCGAAAATGAGCTGAAATGTAGAGCTGCACTCAAGTGCGAAAATGAAGTGTCCAATAGCTAAACTACCAAGGCTTGAAGCCTTCCTACTTATGCAACATGAAGAATCCCAACAGTCCTCCTTAACTTTAGGAGCTTGGCTGCTCAAGACTGCAGTTATTTACCCACTTCACAAAACCTGCTCGGTTGCCCCTTGAAATCAACTTTGGCGGGTTGTTGGACTCCGAGCTGATGGTGGAGAACTCAAGGAAGGGGTCATTTAGTGCAAGAGACACCTTTCCTACAAATCCTCAGCTTTGTTCCTTTGTATTTGGCTGTTAACTTGCTCATAAATGCTTGACCTTGGTCCAAAAGATGTCCAAAAATCTGCAATAAGCACGTATTAGACTTTGTGGTCAAGTGACTATTCTCATTCATCAATTAGCATAAATACATTCAAAAGCATGCATACAACTATGAATAATGGTGGATTAATCAAGAATAATAGGAAAAATGAGCCCATAAAGTTACCCATTGTTGGGGCTCATCACAAACCCCTTCACCACAAGTCTAGCCTTATACCTCTGTTTTCCTCCATCATTTTTCTTTAACCTGTAAATACATTTATTCTGCAAGGTTGTTTTACATACAGGAAACCTCACTAAGTTCCAAGTTTGGTTATGTACCAAGGAGTCCATTTCTTATTTCATGTCTTGCTCCCACTTCTTCAGAGTTTAGACCTGCATTGATTGATCATAACATTCTATTTCACCAGAATCATTCAACAATACATAATATAATGAAGGAGAGTATCATTCAGGGGATATACTTATCCTAGTAGATCTTCTAACACCACTTTCAAGAGTTTGAGGTGCCTCTTGATGTTGTGTATGTTTTTGTTGTTGTGGCTACTGATCATTATTATTTTCAAGCACCTTTATTTTTTCTATGATCTCAACAAGCACTGTGTATTCTTTGTTTGTTGAAAAATGCAGCAAGAAAATCTAAGTTTGACTTTTGCTTCGTTAAACTAGATAAAATTCAAATTTCTATTTTATCAGAAATCTTGGAGGTAGTTAATTGAGGTGACTTGGATTTTGTCACTCAGTTAATTCTAGTTGGAGGCCTTCAGTTGATATAAGAATGAGTGATTGTTAATTTGTAGTAACCTAATTCAATTAAATTGAGTTATTGTCATTTAAACTAGTTCTAACTATTGGAGGAACTAGTGGAAGGTCAAGTTGTGTAGTGTGACTTCAGTCAAACTTAGTGATCATCGAGATAACCGATCAATCAAAAAAAAAAATTGTTGCATGAATATAATTTGATTTACCCAGTTGAGATAGAGATTCCAAGGCAATGTACTAGTAGTAGTAGACTATTCTGATGTGTACACATGGTGCATGCAACCAGAGATCAGCCTAAAAGAATTGTATAGTTTAATTGAGTGAATTTCCTAATTAATAGGGCCTAATTCATCAAGGAAAAATGCAAGGAAATAGGACCTTGGAGGGCTTGAAAATTGGCTAAGCATAGGCCAAACAGAGTCAACGAAGAAAAGGGATAGACTATACACTTGCAAGTTGTGTTGAGGCTTGAGAAAGCATATGTATTCATCTATATTCTTTGGTTAATGTAATACAGATAGGAAGGGGTTTTGAGAATTTGTTTTCCCCTAGATAAATATTTTTGTATGTGTGATGTTTCCTTTTTTATTCCTATGATTTATGTTCTAGATTGTCAATTGAATTCCGTAGACCAATAGAGTAGCTTTCAGTCTTGTAATTTGATAAATTTTATCAACATTTTCAAATCTACACATAATTTCTACATGGTATAAGAGCATGATTCACACTAGAGCAAAAATTTCGAGTTTGGTTCTCAGTAGAATCGAATTTGTAGTTCAGTGTTGCAGGATCTCTTTAGAGCTCAGAATATGAGCTTCAATGGGTTGAGGCTAGAGTATGCCTCTGAAGGGAGATCTAATCTCATTGCATGGAAGGATCACATGGAGGCAGTATTGGACAACAACGGATTGTTGGAATATGTCAAGACATATATTCCATAACCACCTCCATTAAATGTCCAGGAGCATGCTCAATGAAATAACGATGTGGGAAATGTGAGGAGAATTATCTTGGAGGGAGTATGAGATCATATTGTCTCAAATCTCCATGAATAATATACTCCATTCATAATGTGGAAAGAATTGACACAATTGCTTGAGAATAGTAGTGAACTATTGATAGTGTTGTAAATATGTTAACCAAGGGGGTATCCCTAATGTGAATTCCTAATTTGAACTCACATTGTTTGGAATAGGAGCTCCATCTAGAGTATTGCCACAGTTACCATATGTTCTTATAGATTTTCCTTGGCTTTAGCTATAAGAAAGAGAGGATCACATATGTGCCCTTGACAGGCAAGTGAGTGTGCTTGGTGACTGCTTAGTTGTAGGTGTGTCAAGGTTCTTCTACTATGGAGGGAAAGAGAGGTGAGCCCCTAAGAGTGAGGTAATAGTACCACCCTAGTAGACACACACACACATAAGAAAGATTTGTCGAACATCTAGCAGAATACTCCATAAAGATGTGACAATAATGCAACCAATACAAGCAGAAAGATTTGTCTAGAATCTTGCAGAATATTCCAAAAATATGTGATGATCATCGTAACCAGTACAACCCATCCTCAATACGATGAGCATTTAAATAACCAAAATAATTCAACTAATTTAGTACAGGTGAAAAAAAAACATTTATCATAAACATTCATAGAACATTCTTAAACATTCATAATCCATGCATGAAGAATGTGTCACCCATCATGCTTCATATAATAAGTAAAACTTCCAAGACACTTGTATACAACAAATACCACTAGCTCCAATAATGGAGCGTTGGAGCCACAAATTGCTCCCCAAAAGTACTATTGTTGTCTCTTCAATGCCTTATGGGAGAAGCCAAGGTGAAAAGTCCTTTTCTCATACTATGAGGGTGTATACATAACCAATGGGGTGATGCTTCACCTCCTCCTGACTCTTTGAATTTTTGACTTTAAAAGACTCTTCATATTTTGTATTTGTCATTTGGACTTCCACTTTACAATTCATTTTGAATAGATAATTACATAATCCACCATAATGATGTGGCATATAACAACTCATGGCAAGACATGACATGACACTACTAACATGGATTGCATGATGACATGGCAATGTCAAGCCATTCTTGCTACTTCTTGCTATGTGTCTTTTTAATTATGCTCTTCTTTCCACCTCCATATGGCTTAGAGCTGAGAAGCTTTGTGTTTATTGATCAGCTTTCATAAAAAACTATGAAGATGTATTTTAGGATGTTTCCCCTCTCCATATCCTTATTCATCATCATATCACAGACTAACTGAGTACTTAAATATACAATTCACTCATGATAAGATGACATCAGTACGATAAACCCCTAGTCTAAGATGATGTATGTTGATCCACTAACTAAGCTTGAACTAGGTTGTAGGATGAGGAATAGACTCAATCACTACGTAATTGTGCAGATCAGGTAGTCAGGGGTGAAGCTTGAGCCTTGAGACTATGTAATACGTAGCTTAGGTTGGTCTGGGCACGAGGATTACCCAATTTTGGGACTGAGTGAGCTAGGCTGAGGGGTTTTATGCTGTTTCATACAACTGCATAGTTTTGGAAGGAAGAGTAGACCTGGCGATTAAACAATTGCACATCTTATGGGCTAAAGAGTTGGGCTTGAACTCAAAGATTGTACAATGTGCATTTGGGGCCAGGATGGAGGGATGAATTACATAATTTTGGATGTCAAGGTCGAAGCTTGAGCACTAAGACTCTGCAGTGCACAGTCCTAGGAGGTAGGAACTGTGCATTACATAGTATCAAGAGGCTAGGTTCCAGCTTGAGAGATGGAATTATGCAATGTGCAATATAGGAGGGCTAGATGAGGCTAAGTTGCTGGAAACTTTCTGGAATTTGGCTAAGTGTGGGACCGATAAAGCTACTGTGAATAGTGATACGACTAGAATGTGGTCACACACTATAACACTTGATGACACAACAACATAGATCATCCAGGACACATTAACAACACATTTACCTCAGTGCAAAAAATTTTGCGATGATGTATGATAACTGAAACACTAAAGATACACTTTGTGATGACCGT
This sequence comes from Pinus tabuliformis, assembly GCA_031772625.1. Lineage (NCBI taxonomy): Eukaryota > Viridiplantae > Streptophyta > Pinopsida > Pinales > Pinaceae > Pinus > Pinus tabuliformis. Next base: position 297,146,050 of record CM062812.1, on the reverse strand, counting down.
GAACTTGTGAGACATTGCTTACAACTTTTGGAATTGCTATGGTGAATGTTACATGGTAAGATCAACTAATTTACACAAGGGAAACCCCTTGAAACCACTAGAACAAGCTCGTACGCGTTGTTTGACACTTAACATGTGAAGAGATGACATTTTTCTTTTCTCACAAATGGGATCAAAACACTTAGAGAAAACGCATGTAATGGATTTCAATGTTTGCAATGACAATATGCAAGACCAAGGAAGGCTTTGAAGTTTGGTGTAGGCCAAAATTTTGGAGGGTGTTGTAGTAGCGACAACACTTAGCGACACACTGGAAGAATTCCATCTTCTATGTCTTGGTTGACTCTTCTATGGAGGGTCTTAGTTCTTCAGAGAGTATTTATTCATCATGTGGATTACTTTGGCTTCCCCACTTACCCTATGAGTAAACATGGTCCCCCTTTTTTCCTCCTTGATTGAACACAATCATAAGATTCATCATTATTGCAATGTTTCAAATAGGAAAGGGTAGTGTAGGTCGTGAGATTTAGATTTTCATAGTATAGTTTTTCATCTCTAGTGTTTCTCCACTTCTAGTAGTTTTTATAGTACCCCAACGGAATCACTACAGGAACACAAAAATTGCTCCGCGTGTAGCGAGCCTGTATAGTACCGCGATGGAGTTGCTTGCTTCACCTCTCTGTGCAAGAAGCCTTTCTCTTCTTTCACCTTTATTTATATATTTAAAGAGGATTTTGTATAGGAACTTATTCATTTTATGTGTAGAAGAGGGATGCCGAATTATTGAGAGTAGGAGAGGTTGTTCCTTAAAAAAGCATACAAAGACCTCTAGTTCATGTTTTCTTGTTTAGAGTTTTCCCCTTTTCCTCTTCTTCTAATTGGATAAGCATGAAAGCACTAAAACATAACAATAAAGAGTGGGTACAAGGTTTCAAGAATAGACACAAAGTATCATGGTTTGACCAAAACTCTCTTTACAGATGGATTGTATTTTCCGTCTGAACTTCATAGACCAAAAGATGTAACCAACACAAGGAAGGAGGACCAAAGGTTAGCGAAATTTTGCAATGTCACAAAGTCCTTTTCCATTTTTCCACATTACCTTTTGAGCCAAAATTTGATGTCATTCATGCAAATTCTTAGATGAAAAGAGAGAAGACACAACAAGAAAATCGATATCAAAATAATAAAGAAAAAGGAGGCTAAACCGAAAAGAGGTTGCAAGATAGAAGTATAGAAAGCAAATGAAGGACTACAAAAAGGGAATGCAAGTTGTATGTGCAAGGAAAACTAACATTCAACTATACCTACTCCTAACCTATCTAGCTAGAAGGTCAAGGTCACATGTAATGGAATTTCCAATGTAACCACTCTAACTATTCCCAACCTGCATACAAAAAGATGTGATCAATCAAAACAAATACAAATTATTGTGTGACATAAAAGATAACAGCTTCAATAACTTGCACAACAAATAGAATGTCTTTCCTATCAGTGTAAGGATAGGACATAGCCACTACTTTTAACCAATTGATATTACTACTTTTTCGATGACCATTATAAGTAGATAAACAATAAGAGCTTCCTACGAACGCACATTCATCTGTATCATCCTTCTTAGCAAGCATGAGAAAAGACTGAAACTTTCTATTAGCCAAAGGGCTTGCTAAGAAGGATGCTTCCAGGAAATCATAGATTGGATCGTGAAATTCGAAACAATCCTCTTGAACATTCTAAAATCTCTGAAAAGATGAATTTTCAATTAAGAGTGTGATATAAAGATGAGAATATTGTGAGAGACAATTGATCTGATCATATAGAGCCTGCTTGTCCAGACAGTGAGGACCTATCATGACCATTAGCGAAGGATGAATTTCCTCAACCAATCAAAAAGTACTCGAAGGATGAGATGTGAAACCATGAAGATCAAAGAATGTAAAAAAAATGTCATTGGATGTGATGATGGGAAAATCGTAAGTTGAATGTTATTCATCACAGAAAAATCATGAATTGATGGACTGATTAAAACTTCATATTCCCAATTTGTAGTTAAAAAAGATAAATCAAAATGAACTTTTCCATTGTTATGAATAATAAAATCAAGTTCCTCACATGTCGAATGTGATAAACCATTTTCCTGTAATGGGTGACAAACTTTATAAGAATCACCATCATCGAAAAAACTGAAAAGGAATTCTAGTATAATGAACATATGAAACTAGTGAGGATGTAATGAATGAAAAAGAGGAACCCGATTCAATAAATAGCTCAAGTGCTTTCCAAAACTTAAGAGGATTTATGGTACCATGAAGACATTCATAAGAAAAAGTAGGATTTTATTATTTTCCATAACACTCAATAGATATGGACTTTTCAGCCAAATCTTATCTCCAAATTTATCAGCTTCACGATTCTGCATATTTATGAAAGGTATACACCCCAAACCCAAATTTAATACAAGATATTTGTATGAGAATGAATTTAATACAACACTATGATCAGAAACCCAATCTCAAGGAATAGGAAAAACTATAACGAGGAATTCCAAAATCCATCAAGAGGGAATTTGGATCCAATGAAACAATATGAATGACAGAATTATGCAAGAAAGTTCAAATCAGACATAGTTTAGGAATTTTAGTAGGATTGTGAGATCCTGACATAACCATCAATGAGATTTGAAGTGCCTTGAATTCCTAACAAGTTCCAGAACTATGGAAAGATAAATAAGAACATTTTATAAATTGACTCAGATTGAAAATTATATGTGGAGAGTTGTTATCAATTAAGTTAAAAGGATCATCATTATCTCAATCGTGGTTATCTACATCACTGGTTTAATCGGATTTTTCAACTTCAACAAATGGATTACTCAATTCATAATATTCTTTTGACCTCAAATCTAAATATTTATGGATCAAATAAATGTTGTTATCATACTGATTTAAAGAGTTTCCCCCATACAAAACAGAATATGAGAAGGGATGGAATGAATGTTCTATAATTTCATTATTTCCTTCTTCATCATGGATATTTTCACTATCATATGTCATTTCAAGATTCAACTCATAGGATAACTAATTTGAAGAACATTGAGAGTCTCCATCACAAGTTGATACATTGTAAAGAATAGAGCACAAAGGATAGGGAGGTGAAGAGGAAGAAATTTTCATAAGTGACATTTTTTACTGAAACAGATTTAAGATCTAAACCTTTCGAAACAAAAGCTCCTTGAGAAAATGAAAGATCGGTTTGTACACTTGGGAATTCATGATTGCATACATCAACAAATTCATCATCATCAGAAAGATTTTTACCCAAGGCTACAAATTGATCGGAAGAATTGGTTGCATTTAATTTACTACCGAGATTAGCAGATTGAAAATCATCCAAGAATGGAAGTGCATCATTTTGACATGGGGTTCTTTGAAGAAGTGAATAGAGATAAAAATTTTCTTCAATTTCCTCCTCCTCTACCAATGTAATGTGACTGCCTTGTATCTAATCACAATTTGAGCCAGCAACTCAAAAATCAGGAGGGTGTGAAGGGCTAGTTGGTGGAGTAGATTCATCATGCGGATCATGATACATAGATTCATGACATCTAGGTGATAGAGGATGAAGGTTCCCCTTGAGGAAGTAAAAATTTTGATGGAACCAGATTTAAGATTGATGTTAAGAGTTCCAATATCATCTTGAGGAAAGAAAGGATTAGCCTCCACCCTAGGCTCCATGAGCCACTCCGGGGTTTCTTTCATTAGATATGAATCATGAGAAGAAGGAGGATGAAGAGATAGATTAGGAATTTGATTTTCATATTTCCAAAATTTATTATCGCCACAAGCAGGCACTGACATAGGAGTTGGAGAAGGAGGAAGACAAGGAACAAAAGGAGTAATAGGTTCATCCTCTGAAATTAGAGGTGCTTCATGATTTACAAAATTTGGGGAAGTAGAAACATCAAGGGGTTCAAATTCACCATGCAAAGAGATGTGAACCAAATTTTTAAACTTATGTTTAAAGAAATCCAAATCTATGTCTTCTCCTGGAAATTCATAACAAAGTTGAAGGAATCGATTGAAAAAATCCTCAACTAATTCATTAGGATTTATTCTTAGTTGATTAATTCTTTTAAGAACATCTCGGTAATCATACCTATCAAATTCTTTATGGAGCTCCTTTGCATTTCGGTTAAATGAATGATAGAAGAAACGAGTAATGTATGACACCATTGATTAACACAACCTTCAAATCTAAGGGTGAGTAATCTAGCCATGAAATCCTTGTAATGTATTCCATTAGAAAGGAAAAAAAGGAGAACTTGAAATAGATGTTCACAGAGTTAATTCACCCTCACCACCAAACTTAAATTGGGGTAGTATGAATAACTCCTGCATGGATGGTAAGATTAAGATCTTTAGAAAAACATCATGGGATTATGATTTGGGGAAGATCCATTTTGAATAAGATATTAAAATTAGACTCAACGAGCACAACCTACCATCTAGCCCTCCTTCTAGCACCATTTTGGTGACAATGCTGGAAATCCATCAACCAAGAGGGTATTTCAGACGTGAAGTCCTAATTAGACCTCACATCATTTGGAATAATAGCCCCATCTGGAGTATCGACCCAGTAGCCATATATTCTTATATATTTTCCGTGTCTTTAGCTTTCAGCAAGAGAGGATCACATATGTACTTTCAAGAAGCAAGTGTGTGTGCCTAGTGAGTGTTTGATTTTAGGTGTGTCAAGGTTCTTCAACTGCTGAGGGAAAAAGAGGTGAGCCCCTAGGAGTGAGGTAATAGTACCACTCTAGTAGACACACACAAAAGCAAGAAATATATGTCTAACATCTAACAGAATAGTCCACAAATATGTGATGATCATGTAACCAATATAGGTAGTAAGATCCTTCTACCATCTAGTGGAATAGTCCACAAAGATGCAATAGTCATTGCAACTAGTACAACGCACCCTCAATATGATGAGCACTAAAATAACCAAAATAGTAAAACTATTGTAGTACAGGTGAAAAACAAACATGAATTTTACATTCACAAAACATCTTATAAACATTCATAATTCATGCATGAAGAAATTGTTGGCCATCAGGCTTCATATATTAAGTAAAATTTCCAGGACACATGTATAGAATGAACACCACTAGCTCCAATAGTGGAGTGTTTGGAGCCATGAATTGCTCCCCAAAACTACTAACTTTGTCTCTTTGATGCCTTATGGGATAAGCCAAGGTAAAAGTTCATTTTATCATACAATGAGGGTGTATATATAACCAATGGGGTGATGCTTCACCTCCTTGTGACTCTTTGACTACCCTCATGATTGTTAGACCTCCTGTGAATTTTCAACTTTACATGACTCTTCATATTCTATATTTTTCCTTTGGACTTCCAGTTTACAATAAATTTTGATTAGATAATTATGTAATCCACCATAATTATGTGGCATATGAAGAATCATAACAAGACATGACATGACATTGCTGACATGGACTGCATGATGACATGGTAATGTCAAGGCATTATCTCTACTCCTTGTTATGTGTCTTCTTGAGTATGTCCTTTTGTCCACCTCCGTATGGATTAGAGGTGAGGAGTCTTAGATTATATCAAGTCTTGAGTTGTGATTGCAAACTAGTGTACCTTTTCTTTGTGTTGATTGATTGGCTTGCATAACCAGATATGAATATATCTTTTAGCATGTTTCCACTCTTCATCTCCTTCTTTGTCATCCTGTCATGGAATGATAGAGTACCTGCATATGAAATTCACTCATGATAAGATGACATCAGTCTGATAAACTGCTATTCTAAGATGATGCATGTTGATCCACTAACTGAGCTAGAACTGGGTCACAGGATGATGAAGAGACTCGGTGACTATGCAATTACACAGCTTAGGAAATTAGGGGTTAAGCTTGAACTTTGATACTATGTAATGCATACTTCAGGCTACACTAGGCAGGAATATTGCACATTTTTTAGACTCAGTGGGCTGAGGTGAGAGGTTTTTCACTGTTTCAGTCGACTATGCAATTCTGGAAGGTAGAGAAGACTTGATGATTTTGCAATTGTGTAGCTCAGGAGCTCAATAGTTGGGCTTGATCTCAGAGACTACACAATGCACAATTGGGGCCAACCTGAGGGATGAATTTTGCAATTGTGGAGGTCAAGGTCGGGGCTTGTGCATTGAGACTATGCATTATGTAGTGCTGGGAGAGAGGAACTACAATTGTGTAGTTTCAAGAGGCTAGGTTGTAGCTTGAGGGTTGGAACTACGCAATGTGCAGTTCAGGAGGGCTAGATGAGGCTAAGTTGTTGGAAATTTTCTGAAATTTAGCTAAGTGTGGGACTGATAAAGCTACTGTGAAAAACAATACAAATTGACTATGATCACACACTTAGAACACTTAATGACACAACAACATATATCATCCATGGCACATGAATAACACATTTCCCTTAGTGTGACAACTTTTGTGATGACTTACGATAAGTGTGACACTAAAGATACACTTTGCAACAATCATGAGGACACTTGTGTGATAATGCTTACAAATTTGGGAATGAGTGCAGAGAATGTTTACATGGTAAGATTAACTCATTTACACAAAGGAAACCGTTTGAAACCTATAATAAGCTCATATGCATCGTGTGACACTCAACATGCAAAAAGATGATATTTTTGTTTTCTTTCAAAAGGGACCAAAACACTTAGAGAATACAGATGAAATGGATTTCAATGTTTGAAATGAAAATATGCAAGATCAAGGAAGGATCCAAAATTTGGTGCAGGCCAAAATTTTGGAGGGTGTGGTAGAAGCAACAACATGTCCAAAAGAAGCAGGCACTCAGGGATAAACTTTGAAATACCAAGATGCATAAGAATGACTCCATACCTCAATATCTAAGAGGGTTCACACAATTTCATGATGAACTTGGTGGGTTTGATGTGACTATAGTAGAGAATGATTTCGTAAGCCTATCCCTTCTAGGCCTTCCCAAGAGGTGGCACACCTACCAAGATTCAATGAACGGGAGGTTGAAACTACCAAAATTAGGAACGCTTGTGGTCCAATTTGGTATAGGAGGAAATAAGGTGGTTTATTAGAGATGGGACTTCATCAAAAGGGCGAGGATGAGGAAAATGTTACATTATCTAGAAAGGAAAATAAAATGAAAGGGAAGAAATCTCAATCCAAATCTGAATCTAGTTAATGGGGCAAGAAGAAAGACTTGTCCAAAATTAAGTGCTTCAAATATCATGAATTCAGGCATTATGCCACAAAGTTTCCACACAAGAAGACACGCAAGAAGACCTTATGAGGAGTAGTAGGTGAAGCTTTGGCTTCATAGTTCAATCTTGAATTTACTTTCATTGTATGCATGGCCAACACGTTGATGGGGAGTGTGTTGTACTTGGATAGTGGTGCCTCGTTCCACATGATGGGGAATAGATATGTTTTCAGTGACTTGGAGGAGAAATACTTACAGATGCACATCAAGATAGGGGATGATGGAAGGTATAGTGTGATTGGGATTGGTACAATCACCTTTCATAGGGAGTCAAGATCCCCCCTTAGGCTCAAGGATGTCATGTTCATTCTGAGCCTAAAGAAACATCTCATCTTCGTTGTAGTTTCTGAATACTATGGGTATGATGTGATCTTCAGTAAAGGAAAGGCATTCCTGAGACACATATCCATGGGATAGGTGAACCAGATCAGGGTTCATGTGAAGAACCTGTATAAGCTAGATGTGGAAGATTGTGATACATTAAGAACTAAGGCAGAGAAGGTGCAAAGCCATAATGTCTATGAACTATGTCATAGAAGACTTGGCAATTTACATCATGGCACCTTGAAGATTTTACAGGAGATAACCACATGCCTTCCCAAAGGCTCACTCGAGAAATAGGATGTGTCCAAAGGATGTACTTTCGGGAAGTACACAAAATCCACTTTCCATGATCGGGACAATAAAGCCCATGCAATCCTTGAAAGGATCCACTCTGGTGTCTGTGGACCCTTTTCAATAGCTTCCATTGCTAGGCACAAGTATTTTTTTTATCTTTGTATATGATTGCACATGGAAGTGTTGGATCTTCTTCATTCAAAAGGGATATCAGACATTCTTCAATTTTGTTGAATTAAAGGCACTGTTTGAGAAAGAAACCAACAAGAAGTTGAAGGCTCTCAAGAGAGATAATTAAGGTGAGTATGTGTCGAACCAATTTAAATATTTTTGTGCAAAATAAGGCATTCGATGGGAGTTGCAAGCACCCCAAGCACACAATAGAATGGGATGGCTGAAGAAAGAACCATAGAATTGTGAGAGTTGTTAGGGTTACAAGACCAAGTCATATGACTGCACTTGTGGGAAAAGGCCTGCAACACAATCTATTTCCAAAAACGGAGTCCTCATTGTATTTTGGGCATGATCACACCGAAGGAGGCTTTCTCAGGGAGAAAGCCAGATGTGTCACACTTCAATATTTTTAGTGCCTCAGTTTACTTCCATGTATCCAAAAAATCAAGGAAGAGGCTCAACCCAATAGTAGAGTTGGGGGTATTTGTGGGGTACACAAAAACTCCTCATCACTAGCATGTATACTTGTCATCCCTCAAAATGACAGTTGTATAAAGGGATTTGAATTTTTATGAGGAGAAAGTGATATGGTGCTCTCTTTAGAGGAAGATTTCAAATTCCATGGGGTGAGGAGCTTTTAGCTCCAAAGTAGGAACCTCGGGAAGTTATGGAGCAACCAAAAATTAAGTATCAAAGAGTGTAGACAACCACTCAAATAGAACCATCTAGAGAAGGAAAGAATAGAAACAGGGAAGCTAAGAGATTATTGCATGATTCTAGAGGGAATGTGGGAGGACCATGTCACAACATAGGAAATGAAGGTCACTTGACTGGTACACTAGCTACATGGCTCTAATTACTAAGCTTGTAGAGACTCAACCATCCTCTTTCGAGGAAGCATTAGAGAAGCCTGTATGGGTTTATGCAATGGTGGTGGAGTATGCTTCCATTGCAAATAATAGTGTTTGGAAAGCGGTCCCAAGACTAGCAGATAAAGTAATTGTGGATTCGAGATGGATCTTCAAGGTAAAGCATGTAACAGACGAAAGCATAGAGAAGCATATGGCCAAATTTGTGGCCAAAGGATTCTCAGAAGTTGATGGAATTGACCATGAGGAGACTTTTTTTCCTATCGCAATGTACTCATCCATTAGATTGACTCTTGCATTGGCTACACAGATGGGATGGAAGATCAACCAGATCGATGTAAAAACAATGTTCCTCAATGGATTTATTGAGGAGGAGGTGTACATTGAGAACCCAAAAGGTTTTAAGACCTTTGACTAAGAGTCACATGTGTGCAGACTCAAGTGATTGTTGTATGGTCCAAGGTAAGCAACTTGTGCATGGTACAACAAGATCGACAGTTATCTCACCAGGTTGGGCTTCACCAAAAGTGAAGCAGATGCAAACCTTTATCATATCTTGGTTGAAGTTAAATTTTTGATTATTGTCTTATATGTTGATGATTTGATTTTAACTGGTGATGATAAGTTCATCAAATCTTGCAAGGAGGACCTTGTAAGTCAATTTGAAATGAGGATGTGGGACTCATGCACTATTTCCTCATATTGGAAGTATGGCAAGGATATGGGTAAATATGTGTCTCTCAAGGAAAATATGAAAATGATATACTGAAGAAGTTTTGCATGGAGAGTAGAAAAACCATGGAAACTCCTTTAGCAACTAGTTGGAAGAAGAGGATGCCACTTCAAGTGAGGAAGTGGAGGCTACCATTTATCAACAACTTGTGGGTTCACTAATGTATTGTTGGAAATAATACTGAGAGGGGGGGTGAATCAGTATTATCAAATTCTTTTCAATATATCTTCCAGATTTATACTTTAAGTTATTCTTCAAATATTGATCATTAGTTTGTATGTCAGTACCATATAATAATGAGCAAGAACAGGAAAAACAGATAATCACACCAAAGAACACCAGATATAAGGTGGAAACCCAATGTGGGTGAAAACCACCTGCTGCAATATGTCTCTATCTTCTTTCAATTAGAAACTTCTTTTACAATGATTTTGTACTGGTGCAGTCCTTTACCAGTACGCAGGCTGCAACCTGCAGAGAGCTACAACCCTCTCTCGTTTTCCAGTCTCTCCTGGAAGGGAGCTACAACCCCCTACTTCTTTTCTTCCAAGGACCACTTTTCATAAATTTTCAAACTGGATCCATGAACATCAAATAATCATCAAGTACATGTGAATCACCCAATCAACTTTTTCAATCAACCAATAACTTCTCAGAATGCAGTAACCAGATCAGCAATACCAGTAATCTAAACCTAGAACTCTTCAGCAATAGATAAAAGACAGCCAACAAATGTTTCAAGAAAGGTCTGCAACTTCACCAATAGAAGCCTGCGAATATCTGCAGCTCTTCTGTGTCTAAACTGCGTAGATCTTCACCTGGTCCTTCTTCTACTCTGCGTACCTCCGCACCTACTCCTTCTGCTGCCATGCGTACCTTTGCTCATATCCGCAGCTACACTGTCTGCCTGACAGCGTACTTCCACACATGGTCCTTCTGTTCCCCTGCGTACCTCCGCACTGTGCCTTCTTCTGCGCTGCGTACCTCGCACCTGCGCCTTCTACTGCGTTGCGGATCCCCGCACCTGCGCCTTCTGCTGCGCTGCGGACCCACGCACCTGCGCTGTGGATCGCCTGCAAACCTCTGAATAGAGCCAAATTAACAGTCCTCCAATGTGCCACAGACAGTTAGATCCACAGATCTTATCATGTGCCCAAGAGATCACAACCTATCAATACATTCGCCTTAAAATTCACCTTGATTTCGATCTAGCTTTTAAAACCGATCACCCAAAATTTCAGATCTTAAGATATTCAATTTCCACAAGTGTCTAGCCAAGTGATCTCCTTTCCTTTTTATAGGCAAGCCCTTATTCACACCATGGGACAAAACCATCGAAATCCAATACAAGGGATCCAAACCGGGGTTCAATACTTTAGATCCTATACTATGGACCAAAACCATAGGATCATGATTGACGGGCAAAATACCAAGGGCCAAACATAAGAAACCCCACCTGTGCGCACTTCTCTGCATTGGAGTGAGTGAACTGGGGTCCACACCTTCTTAATGGAGCACCTGCGGATATGTCTGCACTTCTTGGTCGGTGCACCTGCAGGTCCGCAGCTTCTCTTAGGATCACCTCCGGGTATCTCATTTTCTATGATTTTGAGAGCCTGAATAGAGATTTGCCACTTCAGTGAGTTGCCATCAAGTACAACACCTATGCCATACCGCCAAACCTGAATCATAATGCCAACAATCTCCCCCTTTGGACTTGACGGCAACCCCAAGATCCTTAAAGTCATTCTCCGCCTTTGACATCAAGGTCAAAGGGTGAAGCAAGATATTCTCTTCCTTTGCTGTCCATACTCCCCCTGAGTGCCTGCTGAAATTTCTGAATGAGCTCCCCCTAACTATAGACCAGATCTGCAAAAGAAAAATTCTTCAAGAAGAACCATAATCTACCATACACCATACATGACTTTGACAAAAGAGATAGAGACATATTAGCAGCAATATTCAGATCAGCATCCATGTACTTTCTCCTCCAAGATCTTCTACCATAATGCCAACAATGCATTATTAGAAGAATATATGCTCCCCCTGAACCTGTGCCATTCGATCTTCAACCAATCCATAACCCAGCAAATGTACACGTATACCCCATATGAAACTCGCGTACAACCAACAATCTCTGAAACAGATGAGATTCAACAACAAGATGATGCATCAACTACCCCCAGCTTTTTCCTGAGGTATTCAAAGGTCTCCCTGGGAAATGGTTTGGTGAGTATATCAGCAACTTGTTCCTTAGAAGGAACATACTCCAACTTGACCTTTTGTTCAAGCACTTGTTCCCGAAGAAAATGATATTTGATAGGTATATGCTTGGTCTTTGAATGCATGAATGGGTTCTTTGAAATGCTGATAGCACTTGTATTATCACATAGGATGGAGATAGGTGGTGTACAAGTGATTTGAAAATCCTGCAAGGTTTGCATCATCCAAAGGAGTTGAGTGCAGCAAGATGCAGCAGCCACATATTCCGCTTCAGCTATAGATAAAGCAATCGAACTCTGTTTCTTGCTTAGCCAAGATAATAATCCGGAACCCATAAAGAATGCACCACCACTTGTGCTCTTTCTGTCATGCACGCTTCCAGCCCAATCTGCATCTGTATAAGCATGAAGAGTGAGATCTACATTTCTAGGATACCGTAAGCCATAGTTTTGCATTCCTTGAAGGTACTTGAAAATTCTCTTCACTGCCTGAAGATGAGTTTCCTTTGGGTTTGCCTAAAATCTTCCAACTATTCCCATTGCATGCATAATTTCTGGTCAGGTACCTGTCAAATAAAGTACACTTCCAATCATAGATCTATAGGTTGGCTAATGCACTGCTGCTGATTCATCATTTGCACTAAGGCTGCATCCTGTAACCATGGGGGTACATACTGGTTTTGCATCTTCCATGCCATATTTCTTCAAGATCTGCTTGAGATACTTGGTTTGAGACAAAAAGATACCGTCTTCATTTTGTTGGATTTGCAAACCAAGAAAGTATGTGAGTTCTCCAAGCAAAGACATTTCAAATTCTTTCTGCATCACCAAGGCAAAGCTCTGACTCATAGCTTCTTCATTGCTGCCAAAGATAATATCATCTACAAACACAACAAGTATTAGCAATTTGTCATTTTCAATTTTTATATAAAGATTGCTATGTGCTGATCCTTTTGAAAAACCTTGTTGATGAAGGTATTTTTTCCAAATGGTAGTACCAAGCCCTTAGAGCCTGTTTAAGACCATAGAGAGCCTTTTTCAGTCTGCATACAAGATTTGGATCACTCCCAAGAATGAAACCATCTGGCTGCTCAATGTATACTTCTTCTTCTAAGTCTCCATTCAGAAAGGCTGATTTCACGTCCATTTGAAATACTTTGAACTTCTGAAAGCTTGAGAGAGCAAGGAACATTCGGATGGCCTCAAGTCTTGCAATAGGAGCAAAAGTTTCTTCAAAGTCTATTCCTCCTTGTTGAGCATACCCTTTACAAACAAGTCTGGCCTTGTTTCTAATTACTTCCCCATTTTCATTCAACTTATTTTTGAAGACCCATTTTGTCCCTATGACATTCTTATCTTTTGGTCTAGGAACCAACTCCCAAGTATTGCTCTTTTTTATCTGCTCAAGTTCTTCATCCATTGCCTTGACCCATCATTCATCTTTGCATGCCTCTCTTACATTTTGTGGTTCAGTGGAGGAGAGTAATGCCAAATAGCTTGAAGCTTCTGCAATTGTTCTTCTTGTTTGTACGCCTACCTCCTTTTGCCCCAAGATTTGAGATTCTGGATGATTCTTTTGAACATACCTAGATGGAGTCTTCTCTTCTATCCTTGTCTGTTCCTCTGGTGCCTCTTGAGGTTCTTCTTCATCTTCAGTCTGATTTGGAGGTTAGTCTTCATCCTCTTCGATGTTTTCATGATTTACTTGCCTAGGAATGTTTCCTTTTTCATCAACCACCACATCAATGCTGTCAACAATTCTTCCAAGCCTTTTATTGTAACACTTATGTGCTTTGCTGTGAGGAGAATAACCAAGGAGAATGCCTTAATCTGCTCTAGGTTCAAGTTTGCCAAGTTGTTCATCATTATTCTTAATATAGCATTTGCTTCCAAAAATTTTGAAATGCTTTACCGAATGAGTGTTACCATACCAGAGCTCATGAGGAGTTTGAGTGCTGTTCACTCGGACATTTGTTTTGTTGAGAATAACAACCGCAGAAGGTTGCGGGAGTTCCAGACTCATCAAGCATAACATGAGCCATTTGTTGAACCGTTCTGTTCATCCTTTCCACCACTCCATTTTGCTGAGGAGTCCTAGCTGTAGAGAATTCCCTTCTTATTCCATGTTCTTCACAGAAATCAAAAAATTCATCTGAGGTAAAATTCCCACCTCTGTCAGACCTGAGGCACTTAATTTTGTGATCTAATTCATTTTCAGCCAAGGCTTTGAAAGATTTGAATTTTTCGAATGCTTCGTCCTTGTGTTTCATAAGTCCTAACCAAACCATCCTAGAGAAGTCGTCAATGAATAATATAAAGTATTCTTCTCCTCGAGGTGACCTTGTCCTAAATGGACCACATACATCTGTATGGACTAGTTCAAGAGGCCTGCTGGCTGATCCTTCCTTCTCAGGGAAGTTAGTTCTGGTTTGCTTACCAAACTGACATGATTTGCATATGGTGTTGTCTGGAATTTTGATATCTGGAAGACCACAAACTGCCTGGTACTTGCATGCTTTCCTTATTTGTGAAAATCTTAGATGCCCCAACCTCTGGTGCCATAACCAGTGTTCATCATCCTTGCTCAAATAGCATTGTTGTTGTCCTTCTTCAAATATGTATAAGTTATTTGGAGTTCTTCTGCCTTTGATCACTGTTTTTCCTGTATCAAGATCACGAACACTACATCCATTTGATCGAAATATTACCTCGGTTCCTTGATCGCACATCTGACTGACACTCAGAAGATTATGCTTCAAGCCATCAACATACAAAACATTTCCAGCTTTGACCTTTTCTTTCAACTGAGCAGTGCCTCTTCCTTTTATGACTGCAGGGGTATCATTTCCAAAAGAAACTTTCTTTCCCTTTTCTAAAACACTATATGATTCAAGTTTTTATTTATCACCTGTCATATGTTTCGAACATCCACTGTCGATGTACCATTGATTTTCCTGTCCTTCTGCATAAAAGGCTATCCCACATATTTCTGGTTGTGGTTCCTTTATTCTCCATGTTTTGGTACTTGAGACGTGTTCCTTTGTCTGCCAAAACCTGCTCCTGCATTAAGAATCTTCATGACAAAATTTATTACAAATGGAACATTCAATTTCATTTCCAAGGGCCAAAAATTGTTATAGGTCCTTTTCATGATCCTAGTCATACTTCTTTGTTTTTGAGCTTCTCTAGTCATGATTGTTTTATAGGCAACACATTGAGCTGCTTTGTGGCCAAAGTTATGGAAAGAGAAACATTGGCCATTAAAGAAACTTCTGTGATTATCAAATCTACCTGCGAAATGATTGTAGTTTCTATTGTCATCCATTCTTGAGGCAAACTGAGAAGATTTAACCTGTGGCTAGTTGTAGCTTTTGTTCATCCTTAAGGTGGATTGCCCCTAATTTACCTGGTAGTCCTTGTTTATTCTTGATGTAGTTTGTCCCTATTTTAACTGGTGATCTCCATTGGGCTTTTTCTCATCCCTCCTTGCTGCATTGAGATAACTCTTTGAGGTGGATGCTCGAGATGCTTCTCCATTATACCCCAGACCTGTCTTGATTAGTGGATAACGCTGTACATTGATAATCTCATCCACAGTTTCAGATCCTTTAACAAATTTAAGATTAAGAGCCTTTGTTTTCTCAATTTGTTTTCTAAGGCCAACAATTTCACATTCTAACTTCTCAAGAAATTTTTCTTTTTCATCAAGTTGGAATTGCAGAGTATCAATGATCACATTCTTTTCCTCTAAACATGTTTTGAGTCTAGAAATCTCTTCATAAAAGCCATCCACATCTATAGCATCCATGTAATCATCATCTTCAAAAGCCATTAAAATTTTATAGTTATTACCTCGTTCATCTTCATCACTATTTGAAAGACCATCACTATCTTCATGAGTATAGTAACTTTTCTTAGCTACATTCTGTTTCTTGTTCCATCTAACAGGTTCCTTCCATTTGTCAGTTTTATCCTTATGAGGACATTTGGCAGCATAGTGACTGACTCTCCCACAAGCAAAACATTTGAAAGGTAACTTACCTCTGAATCTTCCAGTACCCCGTTGAAGGTTTTTGACAAAATTTGATTCTTCTTCCTCTTCTGACGCATGTCCTAACTCATAGTAGTCTCCTTTGCCTGAAGCCTTGAAAGTTGCTTCTCTCCTGTCTGATGGTCCTCCTTTCCTCATTTCATAAGCAGTTAGAATCCCGTGTAGCTGTGACATGGTAAGGTTTCGTAGATTCTCCTTTTCTTCTATTGCAGAAACTTTAGATTCAAACCTAGGGGACAAAGATCTTAGAACCTTTTCAACCACAACAACCTCTTTTATTTCTTCACCCAATTTTTTTCATACAATTAAAAATCTCATCTACACGAAGGAAATAGTTAGCCACACTTTCATCATTGTGCCTTATTAGATTTTAATACTGAATCCTGAGGGTTTGAAGTTTTTCTCGTTTTACCTCTTCATCTCCTTCATAGCTCAGAACAATCATGTCCCATATTTCTTTTGCGGATTTATACTGCATTACCTTGACAAATTCTGATTGAGATAGGCATCCTAATAGAGTATTGACTGCTTTTGCATTTGTTTCATATTTCTTCTTCTCAGCCAGATCTGTAGGAGTTGCTGAAGGAAAAGTGTACCCTGTATCTATGATATCTCAGACTTCTGTACCAAGTGATTGAAGATAGGCAGTAACTCTTACCTTCCAATATACAAAGTTTGTCCCATCAAAAATCAGTGGCCTGGTAGATGCTTCTCTCTCGTAGTTGCTCATGATGATGGATCTTCCTCCAAGCGATCAAGCTTCTTCAGAAGGACCTGCTCTGATACCAATTGTTGGAAATAATACTGAGAGGGGGGGTGAATCAATATTATCAAATTCTTTTCAATATGTCTTCCAGATTTATACTTTAAGTTATTCTTCAGATATTGATCATTATTTTGTATTTCAGTACCATATAATAATGAGCAAGAACAGGAAAAACAGATAATCACACCAAAGAACACCAGATATAAGGTGGAAACCCAATGTGGGTGAAAACCACCTGTATGCAGGCTGCAACCTACAAAGAGATACAACCCTCTCTCTTTTTCCAGTCTCTCCTGGAAGGGAGCTACAACCCCCTACTTCTTTTCTTCCAAGGACCACTTTTCATAAATTTTCAAACTGGATCCATGAACATCAAATAATCATCAAGTACATGTGAATCACCCAATCAACTTTTTCAATCAACCAATGAATCAACCAATAACTTCTCAGAATACAGTAACCAGATCAGCAATACCGGTAATCTAAACCCAGAACTCTTCAACAATAGATAAAAGACAGCCAACAAATGTTTCAAGAAAGGTCCGCAACTTCACCAATAGAAGATTGTGAATATCTGCAGCTCTTCTATGTCTAAACTGTGCAGATCTGCACCTAGTCCTTCTTTTCCTCTGTGTACCTTCGCACCTACTCCTTCTGCTGCCCTGTGTACCTCTGCTTAGATCCGCAGCTGCACTGTCTGCCTAACCGCGTACCTCCGCACCTGGCCCTTCTGTTCCCCTGCGTACCTTCGCACTGTGCCTTCTTCTGCGCTACGTACCCCGCACCTGTGCCTTCTGCTGTGCTGCGGATCCCCGTACCTGCGCCTTCTGCTGCACTGCGGACCCCCGCACCTGCGCTGTGGATCACCTGCGGACCTCTGAATAGAGCCAAATTAACAGTCCTCCAATGTGCCACAGATAGTCAGATCCATAGATCTGATCATGCGCCTGAGAGATCACAACCTATCAATAGATTCGCCTTAAAATTCACCTTGATTTTGATCTAGCTTTTAAAACCGATCACCCAAAATTTTAGATCTTAAGATATTCAATTTTCACAAGTGTCTAGCCAAGTGATATCCTTTCCTTTTTATAGGCAAGCCCTTATTCACACCATGGGACAAAACCATCAAAAACCAATACAAGGGATCCAAACCGGGGTTTAATACGTTAGATACTATACCACGGACCAAAACCATAGGATCATGATCGACGAGCTAAATACCAAGGGCCAAACATAAGAAACCCCACGTGTGTGCGCTTCTCTGCATTGGAGTGAGTGAACTGGGGTCCGCACCTTCTGAACGGAGCACCTGCGGATATGTCCGCACTTCTTGGTCGGCGTACCTGCGGGTCCGCAACTTCTCTTAGGATCACCTGCGGGTATCTCATTTTCTATGATTTTGAGAGCCTGAACAGAGATCTGCCACTTGAGTGAGTTGCCATCAAGTACAACATCTGTGCCATAGCGCCAAACCTGAATCATAATGCCAACATGTATCTTGTGAACACACAACCAAATATGTACTATGTAGTCAACCACTTGAGCCAAGCTATGGTTAGGCCAACCAAATTATTTTGGAAGGTAGCTAAGCATATTCTATGGTACCTAAGAGGCACCACCCAGTTTGGACTATGGTACAGACTGACAGAGGGAGTGAAGCTATGTGGCTTCATAGATTTAGATTGGGAGAGGAGTCCATCAACTAAAAGAGTACATCAGGAGGAATTCTCATTGTTTGGACCACATATGTTTCTTAATACAGCAGGAAGAAAATATTTGTGGCACGCATCTCAACATAAGCATAATACATGGCTTCCATTCAAGTAGCATGTGAGATGATTTGGATAAGAAAGATTCTTTTGGGATCATTTGGTCAGATGAAGTCTTCCCAACCTTTTATAGGATCCACTACATGCAATACCATGGGAAGAAAACCATGGGTGCACAATATCATGTGCCCCAAAACCACCATTATTTAACCTAGTTAACCTTGACTCTAACCCTGAGTCAATTTTACCTAACCCCCCCATAAACTTGACTTGGGGTTCCTTGACTAAATCCAACCAACCCTTCTCACTCTAGCCCTTATCCCCCTCAAATTTATACATGGGGTATCAGTTAACTAACATCCCCCCTATCAACTACATCTAACCCAGACTTTACCAATGATTACCGAGGGGTGTGCATGCCTTAGTATGTATTAGATAAATATGCCCATTTACATGTAGTAATTTTTTTTATTTTTTAAATGTTACTACTATTTTGACCCATCCTCTCTCATTGTCATTTATTTCTCATATAACTCTAGCTACCTCATGCATTGTATAGTGCTTCAGCCCCAATATCATCAACCATAACACACAATACAATGCATATTCTTTTAAAGTACAAATTTCATGACCAACTCCCATTGTACCTATATTTATACCATCATGGGATTGAAACCTACTACTCTTGAGAGTGTCGCTACCACGTGCTCTATTTGGCATTTGCTTACTTGGTTAAAGTATGTGTGCATGCTCACTTGCAAGTCGAACTTGAATCATTTGAGGTTGATCTCATCAAGCACAAATCTTTGGAGTGTGACTCTCTTTCTCTCAACCTCCTCTAGTCTATATAATTTAAAAATTCAACTCTAATCACCATTTGTGAAATTGCGTGCCCTAGCCACTTGTCTAGGGATTCCATGCTCGCTCCATCCATGTCCAGTGGCTCACTCCAACCATGTCCAACTTCTACCACTGGTCGATCATAGCTAATGCGACACATCACAATGCATTGAAGACCTTTCTATAGATCTACAGAAGAAGGTCCAGAGTGTTGCTCTTTTCCAAGGCATGCACAAGCACCTGGTCTACCTCTATGAACCATTGACTTGATCTGCATCCATCCATTCTTGTGCCATAACTTCAATAGACCTAGGAGCTTAATCTACCCTTCAAAATATACATGAGGCAGCGATCCATGATCAATTTCCTCCTCCCCATTCAGTCTCCAATGATTTCTCATTGTTGTCAATGCCAACAACGCTTCCTCTAAAGGCCACCACGATCTCCATGGCTTGCACAACCACCGATTTGTCCATGGTCTCCATGGCCATCAACCAATAATTCCTTCTAAAATTTTGAATTAACCAGGAAGCCTCATCTCATCGTTGTCCCCCAACAACATAGCTGCTATCATATCCATCAGCTAGGCATGTCACCTCCTTATCTGAAGCCAAAGCTGCCTCTAGAATGATTCATTGATTTCACATGGCCATGACCATGAAACCCTTCATGGGATCTCATATGTCTATAGTGCAGGCCTACCTCATGATGGATCTACTCACCAGCTACTTACGCCTAGATCTGATCTGCACCTAGATCTGATCTTCAACATCGATCTCTCTCACGGTTTGGTGAGCACTCCACTGCAACTCGACTATTAGTCACATATCAGTTTCACAACCGTGCTACATAAAATCTATAGAAATATATTTTATAGTGATCACTTCATTCACCAGGCCAAATCACCCTTGGCAACAAAAGTGTCCTTCTTAAAGCCAAAACACAACCTTCAGCTCTGATACCAAATGAAGAAAATTTAACCGAAGAGAATTAACTATTTACCGAGAGGAAAAATAACGTTAACACAACAAAAATAGTCAAATATATGCAATGCATAAAATATTTCTCATGGGAAAAACCCAACCCAGATAAATTTCATTATCCTTGGCCAAAACCCCTGGCCAACCAGTCCAAATGAGCCTTCACCACTCACCACCCTAGCCTACATTACAATGAAGTCTTCCCATCCTTTTATGGGCTCCATTACATGCAATACCATGGGAAGAAAACCATGGATACACAATACCATGTGCCCCAAAACCACCATTGTTTAACATAGTCAACCTTGACTATAATCTTGAGTCAATTTTACCTAATAATTAGGCCAACCAAATTACCTTGGAAGGTAGCTAAGCATATTCTATGGTACCTAAGAGGCACCAGCATATTTGGACTATGGCGCATATACACAGAGCGAGTGAAGCTATGTGGTTTCACATATTTTGACTGAGCAGGGAGTCGATCAAACTAGAAGAGTACATCAGGAGGAATTTTCATTGTTGGGACTACATATGTTTCCTGGTACAACAGGAAGAAAATATTTGTGGCACTCATCTCAACAGAAGCATAATACATGGCTTCCATTCAGGCAACATGTGAGGCAATCTGGATAAGAAACATTCTTGTGGGACTGTAAGGTCAAATTGATAGATCCAACTATGATCTGCTGTGATAATCATAGTTGCATCAAGCTCTCTAAAATATTGTATTTCATGATCAATCCAAGCATATAGATATCTGGTATCACCATTTATGGGATTGTGTGCAGAGGCATATAACATTGTTGGAATACATTCCACAGAGGAACAAGATGCAGATATTATGATAGGATTATTCAAGAGGAAAATTTGAGTTCCATAGAGGCAGGATAGGGATGAAAAATAATCCCTTCCTTCCTGAGAGGGAGTGTTGAAAAATGCATCAAGAAATATCAATTTGACTTTATCTTGGTTAAACAAGAAAAAATTGAAATTTTTATTTCAGCAGAAACCTTGGAGGTAGTTAACTTAGGTAACATGGCTTTTCTCACTCAATTAACTCAGTTAATTTGAGTTGGAGGCCTTGAGTTCAAATAAGCATGAGTTATTTCTAATTTGTAGCAATCAAATTTAGTTAAATTGAGTTATTGTCAGTTAAACTAGTTCTAACTATTGTAGGAACTAGTGGAAGGTCAATTTGTGTAGTGTGACTTTAGTCACTCTCAGTGATCATCTAGATAACTGATCAATCAACCCAAAATAACTAGTGCAGGTAGAGAAGTTGAGTCACCCAATTGAGATAGATATTCCAAGGAAGTACACTATCATTTGTAGACTATTCTAATGTGTACAGGTGGTGCATGCAATTAGACATCAGCCTAAAGGAATTACACAATTCAATTTAGGGAATTTCCTAATTAATAGGGGTTTAATTCCTAAAGGATAGGAGCTTGGAGGGATTGAAAATTGGCTAAGTGTTGGCTAGAGTCATTCAGTTGGGTAGAGGGATAGACTATACACTTGAAGGTTGTGCTCAGGCTTGAGAAAGCATATGTATTCATCTATATTCTTTGGTTAATGCAATACAGATAGGAAGGGGTTTTGAGTAGTTTATTTCCCCTAGATAAATCTTTTTGTATGTGTGATGTTTCCTTTTGCATGTCTATGATTTGTGTTCTAGATCGTGAATTGAATTCCACAGAGTAGTAGAGTAGCTTTGAGTCTTGTGATTTAGTAAATTTCATGAGTAGTT
This sequence comes from Pinus tabuliformis, assembly GCA_031772625.1. NCBI lineage: Eukaryota > Viridiplantae > Streptophyta > Pinopsida > Pinales > Pinaceae > Pinus > Pinus tabuliformis. The sequence continues at coordinate 297,123,957 of CM062812.1, read as the reverse complement.
TCAAATCTACACATAATTTCTACATTGTTTTCCTTTTCTTGTTTCTTTCACTATGACCGCTCCTTATACAAGACATTTTCATTAAATATGTCATCTCTTCTCCTAATGATTTTTTGATTTTCATAAACATATAAGCAATTTCCAAAATCATTAACACCATATCCAATAAAGGTACATTTATTTGATTTTGCCTCAAACTTTGTTCTATTTTCTTTATTAACGTGGACAAAGTCTTAACATCTGAAATTCTTTATAAATGAGTAGTTTACCTTTTTATCTATCCATGCCTCCTCTAGAATACCACCATCCGAGTATCTTAAATTCCCTTTGTCTATTAGATAAAAAACAATATCTACAACAAGTACCCAAACTTATAAGGGTAATATTGCATGAAATCTCATGCACCTTGCATGCTCCATGATTGTTTTGTTCATCCTTTTAGAAATATGGTTGTCTTTTGCATTGGGTTGTGTTATATTCTTTCCATGACTAGCCCACATAGTTAACTAGGGGGTTAGAAGGGGCGCGGAGCCCCCCTTTCATTGCGCCACTTGCATAGCGGGGGGAGTCATAGGGGGTTTGAGGGGCATAGGTAACCCCACTCTATGCAGTCTAGGGCAACACCCCAGGAAATTTTTCTTTTGAACCCTACACTAGGTTGGTTCAGACCTACCTATCGTTTTCTGCATGATTTTTCGCACATGGTTTTGGACGCGATGGTTTTCGGTCCATGGTATTGGATGCTTCGGCATGTATATATATATATATATATATATATATATATATATTATAACATTGAAAGGAACATAATGAAAAATCAAGCTGGTAGTCCCGGTTTTGGGATCCAGTGGAAAATCTCTGTGTATATGTGTTTTATGTGTTATGCTCTCGCATTGTTTATTTTTGTGTTTTAGAATTCATATGCAGGTAATTTCTGTACAGGGTTAAAACCTACATTTGGTATCATAGTTGTTTTGGCTTCAAGGGGATGCCTTTGTTGCTGCGGGGTTTCGCTCGGGCCTATGGTAAGCCTTGTTCAGTGGGAGATCTGTGAGATCGATTCTGGTAGTGAAAGAAGACAACAAGCAGTGGAATGATAGATATAGATAAATTTAATGGTCAGAGTTTTGAGTTGTGGAAACTCAATATGGAGGATATGTTGGTGGATAAAGATCAGTTGATCGCGATACATCGAGGTATGAAACCAACGGGAGTGTCTGATGAAGAATGGAAGAAGTTGGATTAGAAGGTAAAGAGCACAATATGATTTTGTGCCTTAGATTTAGTATTGTTGAATGTATTAGGGGAAGCTATGACAAAGGCTTTGTGGGATAAGTTAGGGACTTTATACTAATCTATGTCTCTGGTGAATAAACTGTTCCTATGGAAAAAGCTGTATAACATGAGGATGAAACATGGAGACTCGGTGACAGAGAATCTGAGTGCGTTTAATACTGTGGTAAGTCAGTTATCTTCTGTTGATATCAAAATTTCAGATGAAGATAAGTGCATTAGTTTGTTGTGTTCTCTACTAGATTCATGGGATAGTCTGGTTATTTCAATAGGTAGCAATGCAATTGCCTTGCAGTTTGATGAAATAGTCTCATCCTTGCTAACGGAGGAGATGAGATAGAAAAATATGGAGAGCCAAAATGGTGATGCCTTGTCTGTACGAGGATGGTCCCAGAATAGAAACAAAAATAAGTCATTGAGTGGGAGATCTAAATCTAGAGGGAGATATAAATCTCTAGGAAAACATGTAAAGGTGGTTTGCTGGAAATGCGGAAAGGAAGGGCACTAAAAAAGGGACTGTAAATCTAAAGCTCTTGACAAAGGAAAGGGATCTGATGATGCTCCTTCTGCAGAGGCAAAAACCACCTCAGATAAAGGTGGGGATGTGTACTTGGCTTCTTCACGTACACATGTAGATCATGAAGCATGGTTGATTGACTCAGGTCCATCCTTTCACTTCACTCCCCATAGAGAGTGGTTCTGTTAATATGAGAAATACGATGGTGGTGATGCCTTCTTAGGGGATGATAGGAAGGCTAGAATCATTGGTCGTGGAAAAGTAAAGTTGAAGTTGCAAGGTGGAAGGGTTAAAACACTTCTGGGTGTTCTACATATTCCTACATTTGTTGGGTTGTGTTATATTCTTTCCACGTAGTTAACAAGGGGTTTGAAGGGCACCTATAACCCCACTTTATGGGGTTCAGGGTAGCAGCCCGGAAAATTTTGGTTTTGGACCCTATGTTAGGTTGGGTAGGCCCACCTATGGTTTTGTGCATGATTTTCGCACATGTTTTTGGACGCTATGGTTTTTGGTCCATGGTATTGGACGTGATGGTTTTTGGTCCATGGTATTGGATGCTTCGGCATGTATAAATATGTATTGTAACATTGAAAGGAACATAATGAAAAATCAAGCTGGTAGTCCCGGTTTTGGGATCCAGTGGGAAAATCTCTGTGTATATGTGTTTTATGTGTTATGCTCTCTCATTGTTTATTTTCTGTGTTTTAGAATTCATATGCAAGTAATTTCTGTACGGGGTTAAAACCTACATTTGGTATCAGAGTTGTTTTTGGCTTCAAGGGGATGCCTTTGTTGCTGAGGGGTTTCACTCAGGCCTGTGGTAGACCCTGTTCAGTGGGAGATCTGCAAGATCGATTCTGGTGGTGAAAGAAGATGACGAGTGGTGGAAATATAGAGATCGAGAAATTTAATGGTCAGAGTTTTGAGTTGTGGAAACTCGAGATGGAAGATTTTTTGGTGGATAAAGATCAGTGGATTGTGGTAGATCTAGGTGCTAAACCAATGGGAGTGACTGATGAAGAATGGAAGAAGTTGGATCAAAAGGAAAATAGCACAATACGATTGTGTGCCTCAGATTCAATATTGCTAAATGTATCAGGGGAAGCTACGACAAAGGCTTTGTGGGACAAGTTAGGAACTTTGTACCAATCTAAGTCTCTGGTGAATAAACTGTTCCTACGGAAAATGTTGTATAACCTGAGGATGAGAGATGGAGACTCAGTGACAAAGCATCTGAATGCATTTAATACTGTGGTAAGTTAGTTAGCATCTATTGATATTAAAATTTTAGATGAAGATAAGTGCATCATTTTGTTGTGTTCTCTACCGGATTCATGGGATAGTCTGGTTATTGCAATAGGTAGCAATACAACTACCTTGCATTTTGATGAAATAGTATCATCCTTGCTAATGGAGGAGATGAGACGGAAAAATATGGATAGCCAGAATGGTGATGCCTTGTCTGTATGAGGACGGTCCCTGAATAGAAACAAAAATAAGTCATTAAGTGGGAGATCTAAATCTAGAGGGAGATCTAAATCTCCAGGAAAACCTGTAAAGGTGGTGTGCTAGAAATGTGGAAAGGAAGGGCACTTCAAAAGGGACTGTAAATCTAAAGCTCCTGATAAAGGAAATGGATATGATGATGCTCCTTCTACATAGATAAAAACCACCTCAGATGAAGGTGTGGATGTGCACTTGGATTCTTCAAGTACACGTGTAGATCATGAGGCTTGGTTGATTGACTCAAGTGTATCCTTTCACTTCACTCCCCATAAAGAGTGGTTCTGCGAGTATGAGAAATATGATGGTGGTGATGTCTTCTTGGGGGATGATAGGAAGGCTAGAATCATTTGTCGCAGAAAAGTAAAGTTGAAGTTGCAAGGTGGAAGGGTTAGAACACTTCCAGATGTTCTACATATTCCTGCATTAGCCAGAAATCTGATGTCTATAAGAAAGCTGGATGATGTAGGTGTAAAAACAATGTTCGAAAAGGATACCTGCAAGATGGTTTGGGGAGCACTGGTATTGATGCGGGGAATTAGGACTGGAACTCTGTACAAGCTGCAAGGTAGCATTGTTGTTGATGGGTGCAATAGTTCTGTGGTTCCTGAAAGTGGAGCAGAAAATCTAGTCGTCTCTGGAGAGAGGACCATGCTGTGGCATCAAAGGCTTGGACATATTGGAGAGAAGGGCCTTCAAATACTTCATGGTAAAGCTATGGTAGAAGGTATGAGTAATAACTATCTGGATTTTGATTTCTGTGATAATTGTGTATATGGGAAGCAGAACCGTGTGAGTTTCCCCTCTGGAAGTAAGAGGGCAAAACATATGTTAGAGCTTGTGCACAGTGATGTGTTTGGACCTGTGAAGATTCCATCACTGGGTAAGTCTGTGTACTATGTATCATTTATAAATGACTTCTCAAGGAATACATGGATATATTTCCTTAAGAAGAAATCTAAAGTCTTTGACAGGTTTAAAGAATTCAAGGCTCTGGTGGAAAACCAGACAGAGAAGAAGATAAAGGTGCTAAGGATAGATAATGGTGGAGAGTTTTGTAGTAAGGAATTTGAAGAATTCTGTAAGAAGTGTGGTATAGCATGACAAAAGACTACTCCATATACACTTAGCAAAATGGAGTTGTAGAAATAATGAATAAGACATTGATGGAAAGGGCAAGAAGCATGCTCAGTGGTGCCGGGTTAGGATAGGAATTTTGGGCAGAGGCGGTGGATACTGCATGTTACCTGGTCAACAGGTCACCTTCATCAACGTTGGAGGATAAGACTCCACAAGAGGTATGGACTCGTAAGAAACCATCTCTTTCACATCTGAGGGTATTTGGATGTGATGCATATGTAAATGTTCCAAAGGAGAAATGAACCAAGTTGGATAGTAAATCTGAAATGTGCATCATTATTGGGTATAAGGATGGTTTAAAGGGTTATAAGCTTTGGAACCCAGTCACACGAAAGGTTGTGTATAGCCGAGATGTGGTGTTCAGAGAGGTGAAATATGTTATTAAACATGAAGTCCAATGAAAGGAACCTAAGAAGATAGAGTTTGAGCTAAAGGAGGAAGAATCAGACTCTACAGTAGAGGAGGAATCAGAAGATGAAGAACCACAAACTCCAACTATGAGAAGATAAGTTCGAGAAACAAGGCAACCTGAAAGGTATAGTCCATCTGCTTTCTATTCAAATTTTGATTTATCTATTACTGACAATGATCCCAGAACTATGAAGGAAGCAGTAGATTCAGAAGATGGAAAACTATGGAAAGAGGCCATGGTTGATGAAATGGCATCTTTGCACAAAAATAAGGCTTGGGATTTGGTGGAGTTGCCAGCTGGAAGGAAACCCATTGGAAACAAATTAGTGTTCAAAAAGAAGACAAATGCAGAAGGAAAAGTGGAGAAATACAAAGCTCGGTTGGTAGCAAAAGGCTATTCCCAGGTGCCGAGAATTGATTTTGGTGATATTTTTTCTCCTGTTGCCAAGGTAACTTCTATTAGATTACTTTTATCTATTGTTGTTGCTTTTGATTTTGAGGTAGAAGAGATGGATGTGAAAACAACATTTCTTCACGGGGATCTGGAAGAGGAAATCTACATGAAGCAACCTAAACGCTTTGCAGCAAAGAGTAAGAAAGAACTAATATGCAAGTTAAAGAAGTCTTTGTATGTGTTAAAATAGTCACCAAGGATGTGGTATTATAAATTTGATACATTTATAGGGGGACTTGGTTTCACCAAAAGTAAAGAAGATCACTGTGTGTATTTTAAATTAATTGATGACCGTGTTATTTATTTGGTCTTGTATGCAGATGATATGTTGTTGGTTGGAAATGACAAATAAATTATCCAGGATTTGAAGACCCAATTGTCCTCCAAATTCAACATGAAAGATCTTGGTGCTGCAAACTATATTTTGGGCATGGAAATTAAAAGAGATTGGGCAAAGAGGAAGCTATAGGAAGTATGTCGAGACAATACTGCAGAGGTTTCATATGCAGGATAGTAAACCGGTGAATGTTCCTATTCATGTAGGTCTGAGGTTATCTACTAAACAATGTCCCAAGACAAAAGAAGAGGAAGAGGACATGTCCCATGTTCCATATGCAAGTGCAGTCAATAGCCTGATGTATGCAATGGTCTGTACTAGACCAGACATTGCACATGCAGTGGGAGTATTGAGCAGGTTCATGTCAAAACCAGGAAAGGAGCATTGGACAACACTGAAGTGGGTTTTCAGGTATTTGCATGGCACTAGTGATTATGGTCTGTGCTACCAAGGAAGACCAGGATTGGACAGAGTGTTGGATATTCATGGCTTTGTTGATGCAAACTGGGCTGGAGATCTAGATCAGAGAAGATTTACAAGTGGGTATGTGTTTAACCTATTTGGAGGTGCAGTCAATTGGATGAGTAAAAAACAATCTGTAGTGGCACTATCAACTATAGAGGCAGAATACATGGCAGCCACTCATGCAAGTAAGGAAGTAGTTTGGTTGTAGAGATTTTGTTCAAGTATGGGGTTAGTATAGGAAGCTATAAGGATAGACTATGACAGCCAAAGTGAAATTTTCTTGGCAAAGAACCCTGCATATCATTCAAAGATAAAGCACATTAATGTTCAGTATCACTTTGTGAGGGATATGATAGAAGACAAAAAGGTGTTGCTGGTAAAGGTGGACACTTTGAAGAATACTGTAGATGCATTGACAAAATCTGTGAGCTCTGAGAAGTTCTCTTGGTGTAGAGAGACAATGGGCATCTTAGGGTTGGGAAAATGACTAAGCTTGCTTGTGGCCCCCTTGTGGAAAGAAAACAAAAAGTGGGAGAATGTTGGGTTTTGTTATATTCTTTCCATGTAGTTAACAAGGGGTTTGAAGGGCACCTATAACCCCACTTTATCGGGTCTAGGGCAGCACCCTGGAAAATTTTGGTTTTGGACCCTATGTTAGGTTGGGCGGACCCACCTATGGTTTTGTGCATGATTTTTGCACATGTTTTTGGATGCGATGGTTTTCGGTCCATGGTATTGGATGTTTTGACATGTATAAATATGTATTGTAACATTGAAAGGAACATAATGAAAAATCAAGCTATTAGTCCCCGTTTTGGGATCTAGTGGGAAAATCTCTTGTATATGTGCTTTATGTGTTATGCTCTCACATTGTTTATTTTTCTGTGTTTTAGAATTCGTATGGAGGTAATTTCTGTACGAGGCTAAAACCTACAGCATTGGCCAGAAATCTAATTTCTGTAAGCAAGTTGGACGATGCAAGTGTAGAAATAGTGTTCGAGAATGATACCTGCAAGATGGTTTGGGGAGCACAAGTATTGATGCAGGGAGTTCGGATTGGAACTCTGTCCAAGCTGCAAGGTAGCACTATTGTTTATGGGTACAACAGTTCTGTGGTTCCTGAACGTGGAGCAGAAAATCTAGTGGTCCCTGGAGAGAAGACCATGCTATGGCATCAAAGGCTTGGACATATTGCAGAGAAGGGCCTTTGAATACTTCATGGTAAATGTATGGTAGAAGGTATGAGTAATAGCTCTCTGGATTTTGATTTTTGTGAAAAATGTGTATATGGGAAGCAAAATTAGGTGAGTTTCCCCTCTAGTTGTAAGAGGGTGAAACAGATATTAGAGCTTGTGCACAGTGATGTGTTTGGACCTGTGAAGGTTCCATCACTGGGTAAGTCTATGTACTATGTATCATTTATAGATGACTTCTCAAGGAATACATGGATATATTTCCTTAATAAGAAATCTTAAGTGTTTGATAGGTTTAAAGAATTTAAGGCTTTGGTGGAAAACTAGACAGAGAAGAAGATAAAGGTGTTGAGGATAGATAAGGGTGGAGAATTTTGCAGTAAGGAATTTGAAGAATTCTATAAGAAGTGTGGTATAGCATAGTAGAAGACTACTCCATATACGCCTCAGCAAAATGGATTTGAAGAAAGAATGAACAAGACGTTGATGGAAAGGGCAAGAAGCATGCTCAGTGGTGTCGGGTTAGGACAGGAATTCTGGGCAGAGGCAGTGGAGATAGCATGTTACCTGGTCAATAGATCACCTTCATCAGCGTTGGAGGATAAGACTCCACAAGAGGTATGGAATGGTAAGAAAACCTCTCTTTCACATCTGAGGGTATTTGGATGTGATGCATATGTACATGTTCCAAAGGAGAAATGAACCAAGTTGGATAGTAAATCTAAAAAGTGCATGTTTATTGGGTATAAGGAAGGTTTAAAGGGCTATAAGCTTTGGAACCCCGTAACAAGGAATTTTTTGTACAGCTGAGATGTGGTGTTCAGAGAGGTGAAAGATGTTATTAAACATGAATTCCAATCAAAGGAACCTGAGAACATAGAGTTTGAGCTAAAGGAGGAAGAATCAGAATCTACAACAGAGGAGAAATCAGAAGATGAAGAGCCACAAACTCTGGGTGTGAGAAGATCAGTTCGAGATAGAAGGAAACCACAAAGGTATAGTCCATCTGCTTTCTACTCAAATTTTGCTTTATTTATTACTAATGATGATCCCGGAACTATGAAGGAAGCAGTAGATTCAGAGGATGGAAAACTCTTGAAAGAGGCCATGGTTGATGAAATGGTATCTTTGCACAAAAATGAGGCTTGGAATCTGGTGGAGCTATCGGCTGGAAGGAAACCCATTGGCAGCAAATGGGTGTTCAAGAAGAAGACAAATTTAGAAGGAAAGGTGGAGAAATTCAAAGGTCGGTTGATAGCAAAAGGGTATTCCCAGGTGCCGCGAATTGATTTTGGTGATATTTTTTCTCATGTTGCCAAGGTAACTTATATTAGATTACTTTAATATGTTGTTGCTGCTTTTGATTTTGAGGTACAACAGATGGATGTGAAGACAACATTTCTTCATGGGGATTTGGAATAGGAGATCTACATGAAGCAACCTAAAGGCTTTGCAATGAAGGGTAAGAAAGAACTGGTATGCAAGTTAAAGAAGTCTCTGTATGGGTTAAAACAGTTAACCAAGGATGTGGTATCAGAATTTTGATACATTTATATGGGAATTTGGCTTCACCAGAAGAAAAGCATATCATTATGTGTATTTTAAATTAATTGATGACTGTGTTACTTATCTGGTCTTTCATGTGGATGATATGTTGTTGGTTGGAAATGACAAATAAATTATCTAGGATTTGAAGACCCATTTGTCCTCCAAATTCGACATGAAAGATCTTGGTGCTGCAAACTGTATTTTGGGCATGGAAATTAAAAGAGATCAGACAAAGAGGAAGCTCTGGTTAAACCAGAGGAAGTATGTTGAGACACTATTACAAAGGTTTAATATGTAGGATAGTAAACCGGTGAATGTTCTTATTCTTGTAGGTGTAAAGTTATCTACTGAACAGTGTCCCAAGAAGAGGAAGAGGACATGTCCCATGTTCCATATGCAAGTGAAATTGGTAGCCTAATGTATGTGATGGTCTGTACTAGACCAGACATTGCACATGCAGTGGGAGTATTCAAAAAGTTTATGTCAAAAACAGGGAAGGGGCACTGGATAATAGTGAAGAAGGTTTTCAGGTATTTGTGTGGCACTAGTGATTATGGCTTGTGCTACCAATGAAGACTAGGATTGGACAGAGTGTTGGATATTCATGGATTTGGTGATGCAGAGTGGGCTAGAGATCTAGATTAGAGAAGATCTACAAGTGGGTATGTGTTTAACCTATTTGCAGGTGCAGTTAGTTGGATGAGTAAGAAACAATCTATAGTGGCACTATCAACTATAGAGGTAGAATACATGGCAGCTACTCATGCAAGCAAGGAAGCAATTTGGTTGCAAAGATTGTGTTCAAGTATGGGGTTAGAACATGGAGCTATAAGGATAGAATGTGATAGCCAAAGTGCAATTTTCTTGGCAAAGAACCCTGCTTACCATTCAAAGACAAAGCACATTGATGTTCAGTATCACTTTGTGAGGGATATGATAGAAGACAAAAGGTGTTGCTGGTAAAGGTGGACCCTTTGAAGAATACTGCAAATGCATTGACAAAATATGTGAGCTCTGAGAAGTTCTCTTGGTGTAGAGAAATAGTGGACTTTGCAGAGCTAGATAAATGACTAAGCTCTCTTATGGCCCCCTATTGAAATAAAAAAATAAGTGGGAGAATGTTGGGTTGTGTTATATTCTTTCCACGACTAGCCCACGTAGTTAACCAAGGAGTTAGAAGGGGGGCGAAGCCCAACTTTTGTTGCACTAATTGCATAGTGGGGGGAGTAACAAGGGCTCTGAGGGGTGCAGGTAAGCCCATTCTATGGGGTCTAGGGCAGTGCCTCGGAAAATTTTACTTTTGGACCTTATATTAGGTTGGGTGGACCTACCTATGGTTTTGTGCGTGATTTTTCGCACATGGTTTTGGATGCGATGGTTTTTGGTCCATGGTTTTGGATGAAATGGTTTTCATTCCATGGTATTGGATGCTTCGGCATGTATAAATATGTATTGTAACATTGAAAGGAACATAATGAAAAATCAAGCCGATAGCCCCGGTTTTGGGATCTAGGGAAAATCTCTATGTATATGTGTTTTATGTGTTATACTCTCGCATTGTTTATTTTCTATGTTTTAGAATTAGTATGCATGTAATTTCTCTACAGGGTTAAAACCTACATTTTGGTGTCCCTCGTACTGTTTTCTCTCTATAAATTCCATTCTATGAATAGTAATTATCAAACTCCTTGTTGCAGTATTCACCTCCATTATCTGATGTAAGACACTTCAACTTCTTTCATGTTTCATTCTCAACCAAAGCTTTCAAGTTCTTAAAAGTATCAAAAACATTAGATTTATTTCTAATACAATAAACCCAAGTTTTTCTAGTTGCATCATCAATAAAAGTAACATAATAATGAGAACCACTGAGAGATGATACCTGAGTAGGTACCTATACATTTGTATGTACAAGCTATAATTTTTTACTATTCTTTTCATTCCCAATTCTAGGAAATCTGATTGTCTTATTCTTTCCATAAACACAATTCTCATAGAAATCCAAATCAACATGCTTCAAAAGTGGCAACAAATTTCTTGAGTGAAGAATATGCATCCCCCTCTCACTCATGTTCCTAAACCTATGATTCCATAATGTCGTATATTCTCATGTGGAGGTTAAAGAGTTAGTAGAATTAGAAATACCATTGCATAAATACAATGTACCAACATTTTCTCCTTTTGTTATTAACATGGCTTCTTTAGTGACCTTCTAGGTTTTTTCCATAAATGTAGTTACATATTCTTCACCTCCCAACTTCCCTATCGAAATTATATTTTTCTTCATATCTAGAACATGCCTTACCTCCTTTAATGACCATTGGTTTCCATTCTGTTGTTTTATAAAAACCTTACCCATTCCAATGATTTTATAGGGTTTATCATCACCCAAATGAACCTATCCAAAATCTCCTTGAACATAGTCACGGAAATGTTTCCTATCAGGTATGGCATGGAATGAATCCCATGAATCTACCACCAATGAATCAATAATATTTTCTAATGAAATAATCAGTGCATCTTGCAACACATCAACTGTTACATTCACTTCATGATTGTTCTCTTGTTTTCCATATCCTTCTTTTCCCTTTTGAGATTTATAATATAACTTTAGTTGTCCTCTCTTCCCTCATTTGCATCACACTATCCCCGATCTGGACTTGGATCTACCTTTCCTTAACTTACTATCATATCCTGGGCTCTTTCCTCTCTCTAGTTTTCTTCCTCTAGTCTCTGTAGTCAAAGCATTATCTATTGTCACACCTAATATTTTCCTTCACATTTCCATACTAAGGATAGCACCAACAACATCATCAAAACTTAAAGTAACAAATCCATAGACAGAGCCTAATAGCCATGAATAAGGAATTCCAACATTTTGGAAATGAGCACAGAAATAACAGAGACCTAAATTCATCATCAAAAATTTCCCTACAGAACTTAACTGACTGGAAATCCTATTAAATTCATTTAAATTATCAATAATAGATCCACCTTATGACATATTCATGTTAAATAAATGTTTCATAAGAAATACATTGTTTAAGGTCGAGGTTTTCCATATAGATTGGCTAATTTCGTCATTATAACTTCTATTGTCATTTCCTTTGAAATGTTGAATTCTACCAATGCTTCCAGACACAGTTGTATTGTTCCTAGTTCCTTTCTATCGAGAAGATCCCATTCTTCATTTTTCATACTCATCAACTTCTTTGATTTTATTCTCAATAGTAGATAAAGATCTTTCGAATACAAATAATCCTTCATTTACATCTTCCATAGCTGGTATTTTTGTCTGTTGAATTTTTCAATCCTAAACTTACCATCTTCTGCCATTGCTCCCACTCGAACCAAGGACTCTTCTTTCGTGTGAGCTTATTAGCCAATAAGACCTTCGGTTTGGATACCAGTTGTTAGAAATTAATTAAAAGAGAAATGGGACACATAAAATATTGTGAGATCACAAACACCGAAAAGCGTAAGATAAGAGAAACACATATATACGTGGCTCGCCAAATTTGGGCTACATCCATGGAGAAACAACCATGCTTTTATCTATATTATCCAAAAAAATGAAGAGATACAACCTATAGCAAATCCACTATAATTTCCTCTTCGCTCTCACACAGTATCCTCTTTCTTTCTTGGGCAAAAAAATAATCCACAGTTGCAATACAATTTCCTCATTTAAACTAATGGTTTCCTTCTAGGGAAAAAAACCTAAATCAACATAACTTCTACCATCATATTATTCACCTAGTGAACGATCCATATTGACTACAAAATTACAATATTTTACAAGACATTTTTTTTCAATAAATTTCTTCAAGGGGCATTGCCCCCTACCTCCCCCCTCCAAGGGGGGCGATAGAGATCCTATGGCTAGCGTTGTCACCCTATTAGGAACTGGGTTCCAACGTGGCTAAAACGAGACCTCTGAATCAAGAAGATAATCAGGTTGCACACCCAATATTAGGAGGACCATACTAAACTTTGGTACCTATTTATGTAGCCCATTAATTCATCAAGGTAATATGTAGTCGGTTTAAATAAGGTGGTTTGGTTTTTAACCCTTCACAAGAAACCTCTTATCCTCAAACTTTTTGATTTGTATGATGAGGGTTGAAATCATCACCCTCAATCACCACTTTTACCATCATTCTATCATCATTTTCCTTATAAAAATCACTAATTTTGTCCATTTATATCCATTCCTACTCCATTATTCATCATAATCGAAGTCATTGGATTTAGTGGTAATTAACAAGCCTTTCTTATAGTTTTTTCTTTTTACAGAAACGGTTAATGGATATTATTAGATACTTGGCCTTAATGCCAAAATTCAGATTACAAAAGGTGAGCCTATTTCCACGAGTGCCACACAACCATGAAAGGCCATGGCATTTATGCTTAGATCACATCTCTTTTTAGTTGCTACTATGTGGTCAATTTCAGTGATTTTCCGAAGCTTGTGGGTACATACATACTGATTTAACAATAGGCAGTAAAACATGACAGCTCACTAAATTAAGGAATTTGATCCCATCTTTCATCTCCACCTTTGAGCAAAGCTCCAGCCATAAGAAGGGATGCTTTGTTGGCTTCTATGTCTGCCTCCTTGTTATTAGCTCTCAACACATGGTATAAATTCAATTTCTGAAATGAGTCTCCAAGATCTATTATTCTGAAGATCAGCCTTGCAAGACTTAGGTCTGAAGGCTTAAAATGAGTCACCATAGTGTTAATGATAACCTGAGAATCCCCAAATACATTAGCCTCCCTAATGTTCAACCCTTTTAGAAGCTTGAGACATTGGAAAAGCACCAAAGCCTCAGCTTGAATGCTAGAAGCGATGCCCAAACCCCAGGAAAAATTATGGATCCTTATGCCATCTGGGTTCAATGTGACACCTCCAGCGCTAGCTCTTCCAGGGTTGCCCTTTGCAGCCCCATCAAAAAATAAAGGATGTCTCGGATGATTTGTAATCCATCCCTAGAACTCTTTTGTTGTAGCCCTTATTTGCCAATCTTTGGGGAGGGAGATCCTATTTGCAACTTTTTAGAACTGAAGATCGAGAGAAGATCCCCAATTTATATCTTCTTGGCTTAAACTTGAATCATCTTTATGCTCTCTCAGACACTCTTTTAACTGGCCTTTTATCTTAAATACCAAAAGCTTGGCATCCTTGTCATAGTTTTTGAAGATCCTTTTATTTCACTCAAGCCAAACCTGCCAATAAATTATTTTAGGGAGTGTAGACCAAGCATCTTTGATAATCTTTTTCTTTTGGTGGGGGACCAAGGTACCTTTGCAGCCGATTAGCGAATAGATCACAGATGGAGGATGGCAGTGCGAAGTTGGATCCCAGCAACTCGGACCAAATTTGCATTGTGAAAGTGCATTCAAGCATAAGATGAGTTACACTTTCCTGATTTTCCTTACATAGGATGCACCTTGAAGGGCCGTGGAAACCTCGCTTCTAAAGATTTTCATCAGTCAAAATTTTGGAATGGCAAAGCAGCCAGTTGAAGTAGTTTATTTTTGGCAAGGAAGGGTACTTCCATATCCCCTTCCATGACGCTGGGTTTGTGGCCATGTGAGGGTGCTCACACAGCTTGGCGTAGCCATGAGCTACGGTGTAGCCACCAGCCTGTGCACCCCATCCTCTTGAGTCACGTTTTCGAGCCAACGTTGGAGCCAAACCATGGAGCTTGGATAATAGGACATCGCACTCCATAAGAAGCCCTGGGGGCATTTGAATATTCCAACCAACCCAACGAGGACCATGCCAGATGGAAATGTCCCACTGCGTAGCGCTTGGAGTGAGTAGCAGTCTCCCAAGAACCCAGTAGGCATGAGCATTGATGAGAGGGTAGGCTTTGATACAGAGCTTTAGAAAAGGTGAATTTGAATGCGGCAGAGGATGATCTAGGCAGTGAGAGTGCTAACCTTTGAAATATTTTCTCCATAGCACTAATTGTACCCAGCCTGGATTAGGTGCAATGATTCTCTAAATTAATTTAGCACCCATTGCAATATTATGATTGCAAAGATTTTTGAAATTCAAACCTCCTTCCAACAGCGGTTTGGAGATGGATTCCCAATTGACTAGCAGTATCTTTTTCTCATTTTGCTTGCCCCCCTTCCAAAAACAAATTTGAATGGTCTCCTCCATTTTTCTGAGTATACCAGTGGGAGCAAGAAGGATAGAAAACTGAAATAAGGGAAGGCTCTTAAGAACAGATTTGATGAGAACAAAATTACCAGCAATGTTGAGCCAGGAAAAGCCCCAAGCAAGCAACTTATTCTTGAATTTCTCCAATTGGGGGAACCAGTCTCTGCTGTAGGCTCTTTTGAGAAAAACAGGGAGACCCAAGTACTTGAAGGAAGTCCAAGTTGAGGAGGTAGTGAAACCAAAGCATCTAGAAATGGAGTTGAGCAAAGTGGGTGATGTATTCCAAAAATAGATGTGGCATTTGCCGTTGTTTAGTATGCTTCCTGAGACCCTACAAAACTCATCCAAAGCTCCTTTAAATCTGGAAGCCATGAGCACAGAAGCAGCTCCCAACAACAAGGTGTCATCAGCAAAGAGGGCATGATTGATGTTTTTAATGCCTCTTGCTATTGTTATAGCTCCAAACCTCACTCTTGATGTTTGTGATGCTGCACTCATGGCCTAGGGAAACCCCTCCTTCCAGACCTGGTCCAAAATTTAAAAAACAGTTTTTTATTCCTTATACGCGACATTGCCCTGAGCTAAACACATGTGTACATGGGTATGTGTATAACCAACCCGCGTATATGTCTTAAAACACTTGAAAAAAATAAATCTCCTTAATTTTGGGTGGAGATCGCGGGTTGTACCTATTGATTACCTATTAGTGCCCGTGGCCCAACTGTTCCCAACGAATTCCCAACTAAAAAACTACTTTGGGAGAAGTATAAAAAGGCTTCAATGGGAAGGCCTAAAGGACGAGAGAAGAGAGAGAAAAGTTACTATGCTAAGATTTCCCTGACCAGGTCTGAAGATCCTAGTGCCTCCTGCACTTCCCCCCATTCACAGGAAACCCTTGTTTCCTTGTGTGATGATGTCTATCTACTACTTGAGATATCATGGAGAAAGTCATGGAAGGAGTTTGTTAAAGGCTTGAGACTAGACGAATCCAGAGGATGGTTCCTCTTGGAGCCTGTGAAAGGATGAATAAGGTGAAATTATTCCTTTCTGTACTTTATTTGTCTATAATAAAAGAAACACTTGTCTTTGTTCTTGATATAAATCTTCTTCATGTTTATGAGATCCATGTTATGATTCATATATGAATGGTTGTTTAATTGCATAACTAACTACCTTTCAATATATTATGAAGATGATTTCTTTATGATGTTTAGTCCATATACTACTGTACTTTCTTGAATTGATTGTTTCGTAGGTTGAAGGAGCAAAAGGAACTCTAAGAGGGTTTGGACCCTCGCAGGATCTTCTCAAACGAAGGACCCCCAGGTACGCCTCTTATCGTATAGTTTGCTTATATTATCATTATGGCTGTATGGAATGTGTGTTTCTCTGTATAGACAACCTCTGATCTGCTAGGGTATCAACCCAAGATCGTAGGGGAATTCATCTCTTAACAGAATTGGTGACTTTGCTGGGGACAATAGTATTGTTGTTCCTAGTTTGGGTTTATTCAAAGCAATCAGGGCTCTCTCTGTTTGATTGTTGTTGTTGTGTAGTCTGTTCCTGTAGGAACTTGAATTGTAAGTTTGATCAGTTTCTTCAAATTGTTTCTTATTTTTTCTTGAAATCTTTTATATACGTTGTTTTTCCTGTTTACAGAAGCGTATATACGCATGTTTCCTTAAGTTAACCCGCATATACGCAGGTTTCCTTAGGCTCAATCGTGTATACACGCAGCTGTACATCAATATCTGTGTCAGTTTTTAGTTTTACAGCAAGTATCTGTTTCAAATTCTCTCTGATTTTGGGAAGTGTTGGTCTTATTGGTTTTATTGCAAGCGTCATCATCTTTGTTAAGCACACAAGATTTCTTGTTAGGAGTCTTGGCTGCTCTATTTTGTCAAGGCAAAAAGGTTGATCTCAATCTTTGTGTCAAATCTTGCTTTGGTGAATTTTTTGGTTTGCATGTCAAAACTATATCTTTATGACCATCTGCTTTTCTTGCTTTCCGAAAGTTGTTGGTTCACACTTTCTTGAAATTTGTCTTTTCAATCTTTTGGTCTTTATTTCCAAGCTCTTGTCGCTGCTTTTTTATTGTTAAGAGCATTTTGAAACACATTTTTGTTGAGTTCTCACTTGTTTTGTGTTGCAAACTCGCAAAGATTTTCATTGCCTATTCTTCGATCATAAAGTTTTAGTCTTGTTTAGAGCACTTTTGAAAAGTCATTTTTGTTTTGCTTTTGAAGAAAACTTCTTGAAACTTGGTTTTGATTTCTTGAATTTGGTTTTGATTTAGTTTCTTTTAGTGAATGAAAGTGCATTTTTGTTTTTCTTGAAACTTTCTTTTAGTGTAGAGATGAAAACGAGCATTAGCAACACATATTCCATCTAAACATTTTAAGTGGCAAATTAAGAATTGATAAACAAGTAACTTTAATTTCTTCATTTAAGAGTAGTTTTGAGTTTTTCATCAGCATGTACTTATTGCATTAGGATAAATTTGTGCATCTTTTTAGGCATCCATAGTTTTGTTAATTTTTGTGAATGTGAAGCATGAGTAAAAGAAAAGAAAAGAAAAATTTGTTGCTTTCTTTGAAGTTCCTCTGAACCTAGTAGAAATTTCTTTCATCGAAAAACAAAAACAAGTGCATTTGCATATAGTTTGGTTTTTATTAATTTCTTTTGCGTCAAAACACCACTAGTTTCACTTCCACTTATCCCTTCACTTAAAGAACAACCCATTTAAAAATTAGCGCTAATTAAAATATACTAGAACTTTTTATAATTGTCAAGTTAGACACACCAATAAGTTTTAGGATATTTTAGGGCCTTGGATTAGGCGAGTGGAGAGATAACTCTCCAAGGCCATTTAAACTGTCAAACATAGGAGTCTGAATAGTGAGTGAAAATCCAATAGCGTTAGGGAGACCAGGGAAGCTCTGGATCCGGGAGTTAAGCACGAGGGTTTTTGAAGACAAGGAAGAGAGATACCCCCTCTCCTACTCGTCAGATCTTACCTCAAGACTGTTCCACCTGGCTTCTGATATTAGTTGATAACCTTAGTTGCTACTCCTAGGGATCTACAAAGGTGGCTGTGGAGGGGAATCCCATGGCACCTGAGGTCGACGTTGTATCATTCTCAATGGTACTACTGGAGGGTACCCTTGCGAAGCTTGGGGGCTTGCAGCGGCGCAGGCTGTTGTTAGGAGATCAGCATAACTTCCTCTGTTACCTTTGCTGATAGGACTGGACCCTCATTATCCCAGACTATCTTCGGAACCCCCCTTACTTCACTTTCTTGTATTTTGGTGTCTGGTCCTCATCAACCAGAGCGGAAATACTCGAAAGTTGTTTGACTGGCTGATATCTTTTAGGGACTTTTTAGTGTGTGCTTTGTGCTCTTAGTTGGCCTAGCTTTCAATTTTTTGAGTCTTTAGCTAGATCTTAATAAAAAATTCAAAGTGGTTGACCGATCACATAGATGGTCTCGAAGACTTCGTGGTCTTTCACCACCAAGTTTAGAGCCTTCTCCTAGAAGGCGCAGAGGTAATACTGCCTGTGGGTTTCATCCCGTGGCAGCTGACGCATTGGGGATTGATCCTCCTCTCGGGGGCATTAGTGTTCAGAATAAGCCTAGTACTTCCACAGAACAAGAGAGGAAAACTCCAGTTCTTTCTCGAGTTATCTTTCAGACGAAAGATAACATAGAGGTAGAAGAACTCCCAGAGTTGATAGTGGCTCTGAATTATCCCCTACCTTCTAGTTATCCAAAAGTATTACGCTACGTTGGGACTCCGATGCATAGACCGTCAAGTCCAGGTCACATTACGCACTTACCATCGATGACCACTACTGGAAGCATGGCTTCTACTACAACTGCTACAACTATGCAGACTCCAACATCAGTACAAGGGGGAGGAACTATTTCCATCCCCTCTACATCTTTATTTGGGTCTTTTTCTAGCACATCTTTAGTTGGGTCTACCTCCATTCTTTCTACTAGTGGAAATTCCCAAGCCAATGCTTTTAGTACTGGATTCTTCCCATTTGGCACCCATTCATAGGGTATTCCATCAGTTCCGTTTAGTGCCTCCACATCCATGATGGGTGGATCGACTTCATTCTAGGGTTTTCCTTTCGAAAGTGGTCATATACCACATTCCAACCTGACAGTAGGATCTATGCCTTTTTCTTCTACAGGACAAAGCAGCAATCCTTTCCAAGGTTGGACTAACCCTGCGGTTAGTGGCATGGGAACTGGGAATCCATTTTTCGGCCAACAAGGGAACAGGTCGTACTCCACATTTAGTTCATTTCGAAGTATTCCTCCCTTAGCTTCTGCTGGGAATCCTTATCAGGGGTTATCAACTCATTATAATACTTTAGGAGGAAGCTTCATCGGTTATACTTCAGGTAGCCTGGTGCCTTTCAAGACCCATGCCAATCTTTTCATAATTTTGGGAGCTCCGTCCAGTCAGGGTGGAACCCCCAAGGTCCTCTTAGGCTTCCTTTTCTGGCAACTTTGAACTTTCCAAATCTCACGAAATTAACAAACGATCCAATCAAATACAATCCAGCCTAGCCTCCGGTCCCAAGCAAACTCCTTTCGAACATTCCAAAATTCGAAGGGAAGGGAGGTGAAGACCCAGGCGACCATGTAACCACATTCCATTTGTGGTGCTCATCAAACTTCCTTATTGATGACTCGATTAGGTTGAGACTTTTTCAACACACCTTGACTGGTAATGCAACCAAGTGGTATATAAAGTTGCCAGGGGGCAGCTTTACATCTTTCGCTGACTTAGCTAATATTTTCTTAAATCATTTCCAGTTGCCTGTCCGTTATGATGCCGGAACTGAACTTCTGGCCACTTTTCATCAGGACATGTCAACTCACATTTCTGATCACATTCAGGAATGGAGATGGAGAAAGAGGTTCATTAAAGCTAACATACCTCTAGAATACTGTCTCGAATGGTTTTTGAAATCTTTATAGCCTAAAACCTCTAAGGATGTCTTCATGTCTAGAGTCTATTCTGAGGAGCAAGATATTTTTAGGGCCCAACAATTAGAATTGATTTACTCTCAGTCTGGGATCCTACAAAAAATCTTGCCAGATGCTCCTAGATCTAAGGTTGATATAGCCAAGTTGAAGCCAGGTCCCCATGCGGATGGTATCATTGGATTGGTAGACACAAATGTGGTGAACTTGTTGAGCCAATTACAGCAGTTGCCTTTGCAAATTGCTCCTGACAACCAAGTCACATCGTCTAACCCTTTGTCTTCCCAACCCACTTCGATTAATGCCATCCAATATGATAACCCCAAAGGAAATCAAAATTCCAATCGGAAAAAGAAAGGACGAGGTAAGAAAAAGAGTCAGGATGGGAAGGCTGATGCAAATAAATCCAGCAATAATGTTGGTGGTGGTAGAAATGAGTCTAAAAAGAAAGTCAAGTTTCCATGCAAGTTATGCAGTGGGGACCATTTAACTCATTTCTGCCCCAAGATTCAAGACACTAGGCGCTTGTTAGGGTAGAAAGGGACTTCTAGCTCTCAAGCTGTGTTAACCAACCCTTTTCCCCAAGGGAAGCAACTTCTTGCTGGTGCGAGTTCAAACCCTGGTACCTCCGCAAGGGGCAACCAGGAAGGGGAAAAATCATCAAATGTTTTCATGATGGGTTCTAATGTCCATGTGGCCACTCGGTCACATGATTATGGTGAAGCAGAAACTTCCAAGGACAAAACTGCTCCCAGAAATACTGACCTTCATATTGAGCGACCCCTTGTCGAGACTATACCATGGATACCGAAAGGTTCTGCTAAATGCGCGACTATTAATCCTAATGCTAGGGTTGCCCAGAATTACTCCATTGTTGAGGATCTGGCTCAGAGTCCATGCACCATGTCCGCTTTAGAGGTTCTCTAGTTGTGTCCAGCTCAACAAAGTGCTTTGCTTTCGGCGATTGGGGTAGTTGATCCAACTAACTCTTTAGTGCTCACTTTCGACATATTAAATGTCAAAAAGTGACTCCCTCATCATATGGCTTTCAAAATAAAGTCTACATACCAGAAAATTAATAGTTTTCGTACCGTTATTGATGAAGGAGCTTCCACATGCGTCATGTCAATGTCATGCTAGAAGGCTATTGGATCGCCTTTGGATGTTCCTTCACCTACCGTCCTGACTGCATTCGATGGACATTCTCATAAGACACATGGGATTATCTTGGCCTTTCCCATATGTGTTGGGGGGAAGGTCATTAATATTGAAGTAGAAGTCATTGATACTAACCTAGACTACAATCTCCTCTTAGGAAGGAACTGGGTATATGAAATGGACACTGTTGTTTCGACTTTGTTTCATGTGATTTTCTTTCCTCATGAAGGGAAAATTGTTAAGGTTGATCAATTGGATTATTGTCCAGTCGATCCTCAAGAAACTTTCGACTCTACTGTGCCTTTAGTGGATAACCCTCGTCTACCTACTAAGAATCTAGGAGTTGGGATGTATTCCTCATTGATGGGTACCTTTTATTTTCCCTCTCCTATCGCTAGAATCAATGTCATTTCATCATCTACGGAGTCTCGTTCAAAAGAGTTCTTCTGAACTCATTATTTTTCAGACCCTTGGACCTTGCCTTCACCTGCGACCACATTAGCTGAAGGACAAGTTAATGGAATGGCATTCCCTATATCTGCAGCTGAGCTTAGATACTAGTCTATAGTTAACTTTGCAGACGACCTCTCTACTCATTTTTCTGAGGAGGAGCTGGATGGTGATGTGGCCCCGGCTTGGACCCTTGATTCTACCTCCACCTTGGACTGCTTAGATACGGTTTTACCTTTTGAAGAAGTAATCCTAGAAGTAATGATGGGTATAGATCGACCTTGGGAAGACTTACACCATCGTTCATATTTTCTTCCTCCATTGCAGGAAGTAGAATCTAGGTTCTTCGAGCTCTTTACTAGTGATGTTTGTACGGCATCAAATTCTTTGGCTCCAGCATACTTTCATGCCAAAGGTAATATGTCGGTGATTTCAAAAACGATACCTATAAACATCTCTACGAACCCTAACGTGATTGAGAATCTCTTCACCAGATTCGAATGTTCCCCTAAAGAAATTCAAGTTTACACCGACCTTTTCAAGGAATTTCGAGATGTATTCGCTTGGTCTTATGAAGAAATTCTCGGCATTGATCCATCTATAGTTCAGCATGAGATCAAGACGTATGAAAATGCCAAACTAGTTCATCAAAGGCTTCGGCCGGTTAATCCTAGGAAAGTGGCAGCCATTAAATATGAAGTAGCGAAGCTGTTCAAGGCGGGTTTTATATACCTTTTTCCTCTTACCGATTGGGTTTCTAATCCAGTCCCTGTCGATAAAAAGCAAGGAACAATCCAAGTCTGCATTGACTTTAGGGACCTAAGTAAAGCTTGTCCCAAAGATAATTACCCCACACCATTTATTGATCAGATTATTGATGAGTGTGCGGGTAATGAGATTTTTTCCTTCATGGATGGTTTTTCCGGTTATAATCAAATCTCTATCCATCCTGAAGATCAACATAAGACAATTTTTATATGTCCCTGGGGTACGTTTGCATACAGGAATATGCCTTTTGGTCTTAAAAATGCTAGATCTACTTTCCAGTGGGCCATATCATATGCTTTCCACGACATTAAACATATCATCGAAGCATACTTGGACGATCTTGCTACTCGTTGTCGAAAGAGAACTGATCACCCTAGTCATCTTTGATTTGTTTTTAAGCGATGTCGTTTTTATAAAATCTGGTTGAATCCCAACAATTTTGTTTTCGCGGTTACATCCGGTCGATTATTAGGTTTCATTGTGTCAAATGAAGGGATTCGGGTTGATCCCTTCAAGGTTGAGGCAATAATTCAATTGCCTCCCCCCATCCTCAATTCGGCAACTTCAAATTCTTCAAGGGAAGGCTAATTTCCTAAGATGGTTTATAACGAATTATGTCGAGATCACTAAAGGGTTTATGATTTTGCTACACAAAAGAGTTCCATTCATGTGGGACGACTTTGCACAGCGGTCGTTCGATGCTTTGAAAAAGGCATAAGTCTCTGCCCCGCTTTTGAGTCCACCGGATTATGGTAAGGACTTCCTTTTATATCTCGCTGCAACAGAATCAACCATTGGTATGGTTCTCGTTCAGGAAGACAATGCTCTCACAGAGCATGTGATTTATTATTTGAGCCAAGGCTTGAAAGGTCCTGAACTTCGCTATTCTCTAGTTGAGAAGTTGGCTTTGGTAGCTGTTCATGCTATCCAGTGGCTCCGTCATTATATCTTACTACACAAAACTTTTGTCTTAGCAACGGTCAATCCATTTCAGTTTGTCCTCAGTAGGCGAGTGATTGGGGGCAGGTACAATCGATGGATATTCATTTTACAAGAATTTGATCTCGAGTTCTTGTCTGCCAAGTCTAAGAAATCCACGGTTTTTGCCGAGCTAATTTCTGAGCTGCCTTGTGGAGAAGATACTATTTATGAGGAAAGTTTTCCCGACGAACATCTATTCCTCATCTCTTCACTCGACCCTTGGTATGGAGATATCATTGTCTATCTCCAGACTTCAAAGTTTCCCTCTACTTTCTCTAAGGATGAACGCTGAAAGTTACATCGCCTGGCTAAAAATTATGTTATCATTGGTGATACATTATATCGTCGACGAGTCGATTCAATCCTTCGGCGATGTTTAACCTTAGAGGAAGCAGAGTTAGTGCTCAATGACTGCCACAGTGGAGCTTTTGGTGGTCATCTATCAGGGCTTGCTATAGCCCAGCATGTCTTGCGTGCTGGCTATTTTTGGCCTTTGCTCTTCAAAGACTGTGTTGAAGTGGTCAAACGTTGTCACCCCTGTCAAATATATACTCAAAAGATGTGTGCACATCCAGCTCCTCTTTTTCTAGTTGTCACTGTCGGTCCTTTTACTAAGTGGGGTATTGATTTTACAACTTGTAATCTACCTTCAGCGGTGAATCACAAGTACATTATCGTGGCTGTAGACTACTTTACGAAGTGGGTCGAGGCCATGCCCACTTATAAAAATGATAGTGAAATAGTAGCATTGTTCCTTTTTAATCAGATTATCTCAAGGTTCGGTATCCCAAGAGAGATTGTCACTGACCATGGCAGTCATTTCCAGAATCAACTAATATCTGAATTGGCTCTCAAATTGGGTTTCCGGCAGGAGAATTCATCTCCTTATTATCCTCAGGCCAATGGATAGGTCGAGGCAGTCAAAAAAACTCTTAAGACGATCCTGTAATGGACAATCGACAAAAATCGGTCCAATTGGAATCTTATGTTGTATCCGACTCTTTGGGCATACAGAACCTTCGTGAATACTGCTACTAGTTTTACACCTTTTCAGTTAGTTTATGCGATGGAATCTATCTTTCCTATCGAATGTGAAATTCCATCTCTTAAGTTAGCTGTTGAGCTCCTTCCAGAGACTTCTAGTCTCGAAGAGCACCTCCTTCATTTGGAACATCTCGATGAGCAGCGTCGAGATGCCGCCACGTTGAATGAGGCTCATAATAAAAGGGTTAAAACTCAATATGATAAAGATGTCTGCCCTAGAGTCTTTTCTGAAGGTGACCTCTGCTTAGCCTATGACCAAGATAAGGACACCTTTGGGGCAGGCAAGTTTAAGCCTATGTGGTACAGTCCCTTCATTATTAAACGAGTTTTAGAAAAAGGGGCATATGAGTTAATCGATTTTGAAGGAAACAAGTTGGTGGAGCCCCTAAATGGGCTCTACCTCAAGAAGTACTTTTCTTAAGTAGCAGCTAGGCAATGGCTTCTTTGTACATTGTGTATATTTGTACATATCTCATCGAGAGTTTTTGATATCAACACTTTTTGATCTGCTGTGGCAGGTGTTGATGGACGACTTGGTTTATTTTGAATTTGCCGATGGTGCTAGTCGACACACTCGGAACCTCGCTTCTGCAGCTTGGGTACTGTACTGTCCAACTGGTCAGTTGATGGTATCAAGGGGAGTGTGCATTGGCCCCGCTTCAAATAATATGGCTGAGTATACTGTCGTCATTAATTTACTATCCAAGGCAATTTCTCATGAAATCGACTCATTGGTAATTTATCTTGATTCACAATTGATACTGTCACAATTGAATAACATTTATCAGGTAAGGGATCCATTTTTATATTGCCAGTATTTAAGTGTGAGGTTCTTGCAAAGATCATTTACTTATATTAATTATTTGCACATTCCAAGATCTCATAGTTGGTTAGTTGATTCTATCGCTAATCAAGCATTAGACTGGCACATCAATCATTCATCACAATAAAATCAAGCATCAAAAAGTCGAACTGTATATATATATCATAAAACATCTTGAGTGTACATAAGTCTGTCCAAAAATAATATACAAAATTGGGACTCAAATGCCCATAATCATGTCCAGCACATCTAATGCCCCTGGCTCAGGATGAGTGGCTAAGTAGGTAACTATCGCATTGGCCACACGCCTAAGAGTGCGAACCCAGTCTCGTGGCATGCCAACCACATGACGCTACATATCTTCAGGGAGATCCTCTATGGCTGCCATCGATACTCGGTGAGTTAGTCTCACCAAGTGCTGCTAAACTGTGTGTAGTAGTCGCTCTGTATCTGCAGCTGCCTGTTTGGCCCGTCGGCCGCGACGTCCATGCCGTGGGAACCCATCAGGTCGTACCGGCCCAATATCTGGAACATGATCATCATATTAGTCATTCGAATCCTATCAAAAATATTTTTTGAAATTTATTATTATATTTGAAAAAAAAAATCATAAAATCAAAAAATCAAAAAACACTTACCTATGTTGCCCCATGCTGCGGTTGGTGGTAATGCTAGATCGGGATCCGCTCGGAAATCCAACCCAACATAAGGGTAGTCATCTATGGTGATGATCTGCTGCTCCCACCAGGAGAAGAAGTCATCGTCAAATGCAGTCCATGGGACGTCCCCACCTCCTAGACGTTTCATCAAGTCAGCCCACCTGCCCATGCGTGGATCTCATGGGGTGCTGATTGAAACTGGCACTCTAGGACGAAGTGTTGGGACCTTCTCAAAAAAGAAAGAACACAAAATATTCCCATATCCGAAGTTTTTGGTCTACCCTCTCTTGATGGAAGTGAGTTGGATTTTCAGGTTGGCCAGAAGAGGAGTACACCAGTCAAATACAGTGGTCAAACAGTCTACCGCCAAGCTCATGGCTGGCCGTGATGCCTGGCACAGAGAAGCTAATCCATTTACTCTAGCTATAGTAAACAGGATTATTCTCAGCGATAAACTTTCCACATGTTTGATTGGAATCTGACTTCCAACCTTCTCTGGATGTCCTGGGCAATATATATGTACGTAGTCCTCGATCGAGAGATTGCCTCATGTCTTGCCCCTAGAATGTACTACCTCTCCCCTTCAGGAAAGGCCTGTGATGAAATAAATATCTTCCACTTCTATCCTGAGTGGCATCTGGTCAATCATAAATGCATCATCCTCGATACTCTAGTAATCAATGAGCATCTCAAGCAGACGTGTGTTTGCTTTCATATTTGGAAATTTGAAGAATTTTAGCAAACCACATCCCCGTAAGGCATCCAAAGCATTAGGATCATTCATGACCTCATCATCCACTGAGGTATACTCTCTTTCTCGCCAAGTGACTCGCATCCTAAAGAAAAAATGATTTTAGACCATTAGTTTTCTTGTTTGAAATGTTCGTAGTGTATACGCGGGTCCATTTACACAGTTGTGTGTAGGGCCCGCATGTACGTGCGTTTCATATTTCCAACTCGTGTATATACCACGGTGAAATTTTTGACAAAAAATTCAACAGTAAAACATAAATTAAAAATTCTAAAACTAGTCACAGTTGATTGCAAGACAAGTATAAGAGTTACCTGGGGATTTTGGAAGAATCTAAACGATTGAATTTGGCGTATGGAAAATTTTTCTCCTTTTGCTCGATTTCTCTACGCTCAAACTCAAATGGTGAAAATGGTAAGTCCAAAAACTCTTTTATAGGCTTTGAAAGTGCAAAATTTTTTCAAAACTTAATTTTGTTTGGTCTCATGTAACTTTTAACTTGGGAGCTTGGAATGTCAAGAATGGTTTGACTTTCAGGACATTTTGGACATCTTTTCGACGGTTTCGAGACGATTCCATGACTGCTGACCCACCATGGCAGGTATCGTTTTCTCACTGGCATATAGGTTAGGGAAGCCATTTTTCGATTGCATTATGAATACTAGCCTCCATTTGTCAATACATTTGCCATAAGGTCGATCCCATCTTGTTATGGTTCGTAAACCATCTTCACTCGCCAATTCATTAAACCATGACACGATGGTAGAAGCCATCCTTTACATGGGCACCGTAGTTAGCACCTCACTCACATTTGTTGCCCATGCTGCTCCGATCTGAGTAGGCTCGGGAGTCCTCTGTAGTCCCACCATGACTTATGCGGTGAAGACTCATTCCTCTTTGCTTCTTCGATTCGTTTTGGGCTTATACCCTAGAGGCTCCTTTGTGTTGAGTTGTACTACTACATTGCATTTTGACCATTTGCACCTTTTGGCCTCAAGTTGGCTTCACTTGGACTTGTGTTTAGGCCAACTTTTGACCATGACGACTGTAAAATCAAACTTGCATACCTTTGACTTCTGCAACTTGACACACCTTGACTCGTGGAAGGAACACACCTTTGAGTGTCTTTGACCAATTTTCACCTCCCTGTATTGAGCATAGGAATGTTCCAATTCCAGGAACTAGATCATATGTTTCACCGACACTCGTTCTTTCCACTGTACTATAGCATTCTTTTATTCTTTTTCCAGCTTAACAGAAAAAGACAAAAAAATTATATATTCCAAAAAGAGCGGGAACGGGACAATATTTCCATTTATTGTTGGCAGCTAGAGTCAGTCATGTCGCCCTTGAACAAAGCACTCAAAACAAAGTCTCCTCCGTTTGGGTGGGATTTAGTTTGACTTAGGTACGCCTTAACCTTGTTATTAAGTCAGTTCTCCCCTGATTGGTTATCTCTTCCAATCATATGGAGGGTTCATTCGTGCCTCCTACATGACGAACTTATACAGAGACATCATATGCTACCACATAGTCACATTGAGTCGTGCTTTTGTTCAAGGGAAGTTAGTCTGATTCGACCTCTCTGCGGTGTCTCTTGACTCATTTTTCAGTCAGCCATCCCTGGTTTTCAGTATCATGTCTATCATCACATCAGCTATATTGGTCCTTTACTCATGTCGGTTTGAGAAGGTCTCCATTGACTTCTTGCTGGCGGGTCTTGTCCTTATCGACGACAACATCTTGCTCTGACGACAAGCCTAGAGCTGCACCCTGGCCCTATTTTCATTATTGATAGGTCACCTTGTGCTCAGTATCGATCAGTATCATGGGTCTTTGACTGAGTGGTTTCCCTTGTGTTTGACATCAGCTTACATTATCACACATTGGGATTCGTGCAGTACTGTGGTTTCCATTTGACCCTATTGGTGGATACCTCGCCTCTGTGTCAGCTTTCATTATTGGTTGGTTCAGAGGGTTTCTGTCGTGCGCAAGCCACATCTTGTGTATGCCGAAAACGTACTTCAGTCAGGTTACTACATCTTTTTCATTCGATTCCTTCCACATTATTGGCCTATTGGTTACATGCATGCTAGATTGATGAAGGATGCCTTAATGACTTCCTTCTAGCGGATCTTTCCCCATCGACTATGACTCATTGCTCTGGGGCAAAGATATAGAGTCCATTTTGCAGTACCTTGGGGTTTGCAGTCATTAGTGGCAAATCCTTTACTATCAGTAGTGGGAAATCATCATTGTCTCCCGATTGATAGATTCTTACAGGTGTTCGACTTCAGCTCATCCATTCACACTTGTTAGATTGTACTGGGTACCTTGACGCTCATTATCATTATCGATGAGTGGTCTCGTGTTTGTTAACGGTATACATCAAGGACCGGTAATCAAACGATTTCTCACATGGTTGACTTCAGATCATTTATTCACATAGTGTAGAAATGTACCACAGCGGTCGGTGAAGACCTTAGGTTGTATCAGCGTTCATTGGTTCACTTGACAGTTGCTCCTTTCGCTGCTAGTTGATACCACTACACCTTATATGTTGCAGTCATTCATGCCAACATTTTATATGATGGAACCTAAGTTTGCAGTGTAGTACCATCTTACTCCATCATGTTCATTTGGTACTTTTTGGGATCAGTCTTTGATATCAGTTATCCGCTTCATCCTTTAGCATCGTTGAAATTCTTATATGTGACATTCAGACATGTACTTGTTCGATCGTGATCAGATGATCCATTATGTATTTTCCAGTCTTTTATACTTGTATATTTATTGGATCCGCTTGTACTTGATATGCGGACATGTTTTAATTTCTCTGAGCATGGGTATGCCCACCTCGGATAGTGTTTCTTTCTGATCTCCTTTTGTGGCTTGGCAAGCTGAACTCTGGTGAAGTCCTTCTCAGTTTTTGGCAGATTCCTTTCCGTGAACTTGTTTAATACATTTCGGCCATCATGTACCCCTTCTGTCCTCATATATTAGGGGGCATCTATTATAGCTCCAAACCTCACTCTTGATGTTTATGATGCTGCACTCATGGCCTAGGGCAACCCCTCCTTCCAGACCTGGTCCAAAATTTTAAAAAACAATGTTTTATTCCCTATACGCGACATTGCCCTGAGCTAAATGCATGTGTATGCGGGTATGTGTATACCCAACCCACGTATATGTCTTAAAACACTTTAAAAAATAAATCTCCTTAATTTCGGGCGGAGATCGTAGGTTTTACCTGCTGATTACCCATTAGTGCCCATGGCCCAACTATTCCCAATGAATTCCCAACTAAAAACCTACTTTGGGAGAAGTATAAAAAGGCTTCAATTGGAAGGCCTAAAGGAGGAGAGAAGAGAGAGAAAGGTCACTATGCTGAGATTTCCCTGACTAGGTCTGAAGATCCTAGTGCCTCCTGCACTTCCCCCCATTTACAGGAAACCCTTGTTTCCTTGTGTGATGATGTCTATCTACTACTTGAGATATCATGGAGAAAGTCATGGAAGGAGTTTGTTAAAGGCTTGAGACTGGACAAATCTGGAGGACGGTTCCGCTTGGAGCCTATGAAAGGACGAATCAGGTGAAATTATTCCTTTCTATACTTTATTTGTCTATAATAAAAGAAACACTTGTCTTTGTTCCTAATATAAATCTTCTTCATGTTTATGAGATCCATGTTATGATTCATATATGAATGGTTGTTTAATTTCATAACTAACTACCTTTCAATGTATTATGAATATGATTTCTTTATGATATTTAGTCCATATACTGTTGTACTTTCTTGAATTGATTTTTTTGCAGGTTGAAGGAGCAAAAGGAACTCCAAGAGGGTTTGGACCCTGGCAGGATCTTCTCAAACGAAGGACCCCCAGGTACACACCTTATCATATAGTTTGCTTATATTAGCATTATGGCTGTATGGAATGTGTGTTTCTCTGTATAGACAACCTTTGATCTGCTAGGGTATCAACCCAAGACCCTAGGGGTGAGAGAGGGCACCCCTGCCTGAGGCCTCTCGTGGCTTTGAAAAAGTCAACAGATCTTCCATTTATTAACGGGGAAATCCAAGGCTCCAAGATGCAAGCCTAAATCCAGTTTATAAATTTCGCACTGAATCCAAGCTTATGTAAGACTTTCAGCAGAAAACTATGCCTAACTCGATCAAATTCATTTGCTAGCTCAAGTTTGACAACCATACCTTTTTCATTGCGACTCAGACTTGAGTGGATTGCCTCTTGGACTAGAATGAAATTGTTCACAATCTGTCTACCTTGAATGAAGCATCCTTGGCTTTCCAGAATGATTTTGGGGAGAATGAGATTCAATCTATTAGTGATTACTTTGGTAATCAATTTGTATCCAATATTACAAAGCTAGATCGGGTGAAACCTGTTGAAGGAGTTGGCTCCTTTCCCTTTGGGGATGAGAGTAAGAAAAGCGGAGTTCATGCTACCACTAATTTTCTGGCAAGCTTGGGACTTTAGAACCATTTTGAAGAGATATTTTTCCATAATCGACCAGCAGATTTGGAGGAATCTAGCTGAGGGCATCCTTGACTTCGTTCTTGGTGACTTTAGCTTCAAGGAGGTGGTTCATTTCAGTAGTTATCAAGGAGGGGACCATGTCCGTCATATCAGAGTTTTGGTCCAGATCTATAACTTCACTATACAGGTTTTTAAAGTGAAGGGAGGTTGCTTTTTTTTTATGTTTGCAATATCCTTGTGAATGATAGTACCATATTTGATTTCGGAGATGGAATTGGTGCATTTCCTTACCTGAGCTTGCTTGTGAAAAAAGGAGGAATTCTTGTCCCTTGCTTTAAGCCAAAGACTGTGTGACTTAAGCCTCCAATATTCTTCCTCAGCTAGACAGGCCTTGTGATAGTTTTGCTAGAGTTGGGCTTCTTTATCTAGAATCTCTTTCGTGATATCAGCTTTTTCAGCCTAGAGATGATGGTTATCTAGTGTGCATTGAATTATTTTTCTTTCGTTGGCTGGATTGGGTAGAGATTTGGCCTGGCTTTTCAAAGCCCTTTTCACTCTTCTGAGCTTCTCCTCCTAGACAAAAAGGGGGAGCCTTTAACTGGCTACATCCAAATGTCCTTAACTATTTGCATGAAATCAAATTCCTTAGTCCAAAGCGGGCTAAATCTGAAGGGAATAGGCCCACGATCAAGCTGGGCCCAGAGCTCAAGCTTGATGGGTTTATGATCAAAAGTGTTGCATGGGAGAATATGGACTCTAGCCTCTAAACCAAGCAGAAGAAAAGAGCTTTGAAGAAAGAATCTGTCCAGCCTACCAGCGACATGGCCAGGGCCAACTCTTTTATTAGTCCAAGTGTACTTACCAGAGATTGGCTTGATGTCCAGTAGGACCCAATCTTGCATAAGATCCTCCGCCCATTCCCTTACCGGATCGCGAACAATGCTACCTCCTCTCTTATTTGCTGAAAGAAGAGTGAGATTTAGATCATCAGTAATGATGGTATTCTCCAAGTTCACAAGGTCTGCTTGGTTTCTTATTGATTCCCAGCAAGCCTTTCTTTCCCCAGTATTCACAGGGACATACACGTTGAAGAGACTAAAAATATATTTTGAGTCTAAATGCTACAATTTTAAAAACAGCCAGTGAGAGTTCAGGGTCTCAGAAATGACTAAGAATTTGGTAGCATTCCAGAGAGTGCCCAACACACTAGAAGCCCCTCAGGCTGAGATTTCTTTCGCCTCACCTTTATTCTAGAGTTTCTTACTTGCATGAAGGAAGACAGAGTCCTCTAGTTTGGTCTCCTGAATGAGAAGTATGTCAGGAGCTTCTATCCTTATTAAAATTCTGATAGCTTCTTCTTTGATTCTGCTCCCCATACCTCTACAGTTCCAGGAGATGATCTTCATCATTTCTGTTTTTGGTTGGCTCCCTTGGAGCCTTGGGGCTGGTTTCTCGCCATCTTTGGTGTTGATGCTAATGGCTTCTCAAGAGTTTGCTGGCTACCTTGTAGCTTATATTTGAAAGTTTCCTACTCTCGTTTTTCCTGATCTGTTTTGCGGCCTCTTGTGGATCTCCTTATTGAAGCTTGGGATTCTCCTATTTCGCCTTCTTCCTCTGAGCCTTTAGATTCTTTCTCCACTTCCTCGATTTCTACAATGTTTCCTTTGGAGCTCTCAGAGGCTTTCCCCCTTGGGAGAAGAGGGGTAACCTTTTGCGAGTAGGGTTGATTTTTGGGTGTCTGCTTCCTGAGTTTCCTCTATTTCTGAGCTTAGGGGAGCAAATTTATTTTCTTGCTCCATTCTGGGAGGGGGTTGCTGAGTAGGGGCCTGCTGGGGGCCTTTTCCATTTGGACCACCTTGGTTGTGGGTTTTGTGGGAAGTCTTAGCACGCTTGAACTGGTTCCAGCCCTCTTCCTTGCCCTTATCTAGCTCAGCATTGGATGGACATCCTCTGCCGAAGTGACCATAGACATGGAATTTTCGGCATTTTAAGGGAAGCTGCTCATAAGATAGCTTCTACACATGAGTCTAACTTCCTACATTGATTTTGATGGCCTCTGGGAGTCCCACCTCTAGGTCTACTTCTACGCAGATTCAGGCACAATCATATTGGTCTTTGTGGTTTACCCAATCTATAAATTTCCCAAGGCTGTTTCCGATGTGCTTCAACGAGTCCCAGTTCCAATAATGAACTGGGAGGTTTGGGAGCGTAACCCACACTAGGATAGCAATGGGAATATTCACTGTAGGGTCGAAATCCGGCGTCCATTTGTCGAGATAAAGACCCTAGGGGCCAATGAAATAGGGGCCATTCTGGAAGATCATATCCTTGTCATCCATAGAGGTGAATTTGAAGAGGAAACACCCTTGTCCCAAAAAATAAGATGTGATGCTATTCTTGATCAATGGTGCCCAGTTCTTGTTAACCCAGATCTCAGTGGATTTAGGAGATGGCCATAGTCTGGTGAACTGGCCAACAAGGGCACGCTCAGCCAAGGACAGGGTGACTTGGATCAGGGTCTATGGCGGCAAGGAGATTTCAGGAATATCCTTGAGCCTCTTAAAAAACTTGGTTGCTTCACTCTTTTTCTTCTATGGAAAACCGGCCAAGAGCCGATTGAAGGCGTAAGGCAGAGTGGGGGGGGGTGGGAGGGGACCTGCCTGGGGCGAGCCTAGTGTAGAAATTTTGAATAATTAAACACTTATTCACAGAGATTATCTCGATTATACACTATTGCAGAATACATGCATAATACATAATCTCCTCTACATTGATCATCAATTTAGCAACATCAAAAACAATGAAACATCAATCGCATGCACACATTAACACAGCATGTAACCTGGGGAAAGCATACAGCTGAAAACCCCACACTATCTATACATTATAATGATAGAGAACATGTAACAATACATAGTACAATACTCCTCACAACTACTCAGTACTATCTCCACCTGTTACACACAAACTAGCTCAGATCTGAAGCCTCAAATCTCCTCCACTGTTTGCCTACCTTCACTATGCAATCCTGCAAGAGAATCAATCACTCTGTGAAATCAAATTCCTTTGGCTATACTACGCAAACCTCATGGGAAATCTCCATCCACGCATGTGCAAATCTCATGCACAACTATAGTCACAACTGATAGCAATCTCAACCTCTAACACCTGTCTCCACTGAACTGTACATGCACTAAGTTAACTGATGTATACTTTAGTTTCTTTATGAGTTAATAATTAGTGAATTAATTAATATTTAATTCACACAACTCATCACTAGTGTATTCTTTAGTTAGACTAAAATACAACTAGTTCAACCAAGTCAAACTGAACACAACTCCATCAACTCCACAATCAACTCAACCACATGAGTTCTAACTGAAGTCCTGCATGCAATAGCTCAAATGACCCACAAGAAAAGCGTATTTCCTTCTGACAGCTGATGTGCCACATCTGTAGCTCAAACTGAAGTGCTCCAAGAGGATAAGATAATGTTTATAGTCCAAATATTATTATGAGACAATAATATTTGACTGTTCTATTTTTAGCCTAGTAGTCTAAAAATAGAAACCGCCCATATGTCTAAAAATAGAAGTCCATCTAATTTTACCAACATGACCAATCATCCAAAAATAGCATCCTGCAACTCATAGATCATGATCCATATGTCTAAAAATAGCCTGAGGGCCCACTTAGTGAAGGCGACTTCTTTCCACTAAGCTCCATCATCTTGTTGCATAACACCTGGGACCTCCATGGGGGTGAACCCTAGCTTACAAGCCAGCTCCAAGTAGTAAACGAGCCACACAGTGCACACAGCGTAGGCTAAGCACACTCAGCAAATGTGCGCAGGGACAAAGGGCGCAGAGGAGGCAAGGCAGAGGGCCCAGGGCCGCAGGTCAGAATCTCCCAGGGTGCAGAACATAGAGGCGTCGTACCGCAGGCAAAAGACTAGGTCTTCATGAGTTGCTCCATCGCTCCAGGTCACGAAAGAAGGCTTTCTTATAGTTACTTAAAAGTTTTGCATGCTTTACTGAATTTTGGTTCGATATGAGTTTGCAGGTATCAAATGGGACACCCTTTAATAGTTTCATTTGTGAGGATGGTTGTAATAATTTTCATTAGCAATCACATAGAGAAGCAGGTCTTTAGGAAAGAACTCATACTAGAGCATTTTTCTATAGCACTAATATTTGTACCATCTGTACACCCATACTATGAAATTTCTCTATAGCCAAAGACCTTTTGAAAAGAGGAAACCATTATTGTTGAAACATCTATCAACAACAATGTGCTTTTTTGCTATAAATATTTTTATTTTTATTTCCATTTACTTTTTATTTCTAGTTCAGACTTCCTATTTTGTCCCAACGCACTTTATGTTGTTCATCCCACAAGCCTTAAAATCAGGTTGAACTACGATAGTTAATAGGAAGCAGTTAAATTAGTTTTTTTTTTATAAGTTTTGGAATTCCTTACTACTATAAATGAATTTGGTTACCTCCTTTATTTTTAGAAAGAACCACTGGAAAATAGCAAACAATTGTTTCAGTTTTTGAATAAAAACTTTGAGAACCAAACTAAAAAAAGTTGAGTTTGGTTGGATATTTTGGATTTTGTTAGTATCTTCTGTCAATAGAAATCTTTTATTTGACTTGTTGGGAGCGTGCAACATGTAAACCACCAGTAGACTATAGAGCAAGGGCTACTCTATAGCCATGTTGGCTATATTTTATTGTTGGTACATATTTCGACATTTCCTATCGGTTAATTTCTTTTACTATTCATATTTTTAATGCATACGTTTTCTACTGCACATACTCAAATGAGTTTATATTTCAAATATATTTCATTTATTTGTGTAGCATAGAATTAAATTTTTAACTATATTTATGTTCCATAAAATTTTATTTTTAGCAGAATACTTTGTTTTCTACTAATGCACTTTGCCTCCAGACAATTGTAGTTTATTTTTGCAGTAGCATTTTAGATTAATTTTCTTTGAATAAAATAGATTAATTAGTTTTTTTGATAGTTAGTTTTCTTTTGCATTTACTTTCTTGTCGTTAAGTAGTTCCATAGATTTTTTTTCTTATTTTATTATCATTGTTGTAGATTATTTTTTATTTTCTTCACTTTTCTACATTTAATAGGAACCAATTCATAATTTTTGCTACAATGATTTTGTTGTCGTTATTACAACACCCTAAAAAATTTTGGTCTGCAATCAAACTTCAGAGTCTAATTTGATCTTTCATACTGTCATCATAAGAATTAAGACTCGTTGTATGTGTTTTCTCTATGTTTCTTGGTCATGTTTGCAATAAAATCAAAGTGTCATATTTCCGCATGTCAAGTCTCGCACATTGCACGGAAGCTAGTTTTGGTGGTTTCAAGGGGTAATATTTGAGTAAATGAGTTGGTATCACCACGTAAACATGTTTCACACTCATTTCAAATTTTTAAGCATTATCACACAAGTTTCATCACGGTCATCGCATAATGTATCTTTGGTGTTGCACTTGTCGTCACAAAGTTATCACACTGAGGGAAGTATGTTGTTCATGTGTTTTGGATGATCTATGTTGTGTCTTCAATTCTTCTAAGTATGTGATCACAAACAAGTATTTTCAAAGTTCACAATAGCTTCATGGATCCCACAGTTACTCAAATTTGGAAATTTTCTCAACCGGGCATCCTAACCTCATCCAGCCTTCCTAAATTGCACATTGTGTAGTCTTAGTGCTCAAGCCCAACCCCTGAGCCCAAAAAATGTGCAATCCATCTCTCCATCTAGTCCTGAACTACACATTACATAGTCTCAATCCTCAAGCATAGCCCTTGAGCTCTTGAACTACACAATTTCATAGTCACCTAGCCTCCCTATCCTTCCAACACTACATAGTGGGAAACTTCTGTCATCAATCCCTCAGCTTGGCTCCTTAAGCTCCCCAACTATGCAATCATCTAATCTAGTCAAGCCTCAATTGTGCATTGTGCAATTTCAAGGCTCAAGCTTGACCCTTGACTACCTGAGCTATGCAATTGTGTAGTTACTGAACCTCTCTCTTAGTCTGCCACCAAGTTCCAGCTCAGTGAGTGGATCATCATGCAACATCTTAAACTAGGGAATTTTTTGAACTAACGTCATATTGTCATGATTGAATTGCAGATGCAGGTGATGAATCATGCTATGATAAAATGATGAAGAAGTATATGGAGAAGGAAAACATGCTAGAAGACACCTCTATAGCCGAGAACACAAGTTGAGCAGTCGAGAGAAAGTAAAGGAACATTAGTTTTCGACCACAAATCAAGACCTGGTAATAGTGAAGACTCCTCATCCCTAAGCCACATGGAGGTGAA
Organism: Pinus tabuliformis; assembly: GCA_031772625.1. Taxonomy (NCBI): domain Eukaryota; kingdom Viridiplantae; phylum Streptophyta; class Pinopsida; order Pinales; family Pinaceae; genus Pinus; species Pinus tabuliformis. The sequence goes on along the minus strand of CM062812.1, from coordinate 297,086,417 downwards.
AGGAGATCATACTCTGTACAACACGCAGTAGAAAAATGAAATAATGACTTGGGAGTTCCATTCCATCATGCATTCCATGTCATGTCATGTCATGTCATGAGTCATCATATGCCACATCATTTTGTTGACTATGTAAATTCTCATTTGAAAATGTATTGTAAATTGGAAGTCCAAAGGACATGAACAGAATATGAAGAGTCATGTAAAGTCAAAAAGTCATAGGGAAGTGAACTAGTCATGAGGATAGTCAAAGAGTCATAAGGGAGGTGAAGGATCACCCCGTTGGCTATATATACACCTTCATTGTACAAGAAAAAAAAAATTCACCTTGGCTCCTCCCACAAGGCATCAGAGAGACAAGCTAGTACTTTTTAGGATCAATTATTGGCTCCAATGCTCCACTATTGGAGCTAGTGGTGTTCGTTATATACATGTGTCCTAGGTCATTTACTTAATATATGAAGCTTGATGGCCATCATGTTCTTCATCCATGGATTATGAATATTTGTAAGACTGTTCTGTGAATGTTTGTGATTCATGTTTGGTTTCACATGTACTAAAGTAATTGAACTATTTCATTTATTTCAGTGCTTATCATATTAAGAATGTGTTGTATTGGTTGCAATGATTTTCACATCTTTGTGAACTATTCTGCTGGATGTTAGATGGGTCCTTCTATTTTGTGTGTGTCTCTATTTAGAGTGGTACTATTACATCTCTTTTAGGGGCTCAATTTATTTTCCCCTCCGTAGTAGAAGAACCTTGATACACCTACAATCAAACACTCATCATGTACACTCACTTGCTTTTCGAAGGCATGTTTCCATTCCTCTCTCTTGCTGTCAGTTAGAGACAAGGAAAACATTTAATAAAATGGTAACCATGTTGTATTCTGGATGGCGTTCCTAACCCAAACAGTGTGAGGTCTAATTGGGACCACATATCAGGGATACCCCTTTGAATGTTGGAAGGTAGAGCACTGTCAACATTTCTAGTGCTAGAAGGAGGGCATCTAGATTTTTATGGATGATAACTCCACCCACCCTCATCATACTTATTCCGGTCAAGGAAACAATATTCCCAACACCTACCCTACTCATATTCCTAAAGTTGGCAGATCTTCTTAGCCTCATCCTAAACGAACTTGTAAAATCTCTTATGATCACATCTGGGCCATCTGACCTATAACCCTTTGCTTCAAAAAGGCTATTAGATTGGTCCCTAGGGTACAAAATATTCCTTATTTTCTAAAGAAAAACCAAGCCACTCCTACTGGGATAGTGGTATCCACAGTTGAATATTTTGTTCTCGCCACCCTTGAAGATTTATTAAAGTCCTCAAAAAGTGCAAAGAAACTAGAGCAACCTCATTATTTTAAGAGGGGTGACAGAGACAATGTTTTCCTCTCAGACGATACCTTTCACAGGTTAGGTGATGATGAAGAGGAGTAAGATCCTTCATATTCTTATGAGGGGAGGACCATATAGACGAAGACATGGAAGACTAAGATATGAATTGGATGTCTTAGGGCCCACTTTCTCTACTGGTTGTTTTACACAAGATGTCGAGGCACCCGAAAAATATCATAATGAAGTACAACCTTGATAAACTAGTGAAAGTGGAAGACCATTTGAACAACTTCTACCTACATCTATAGATACTTGAGGTACGTTACAATGATGTTTCATATAGACTTTTTCCTTGTACCTTAGATGGTAGAGTAGTTGTATGGTACCAGATTTTTCCTTCGAATTCAATCTAGAACTGGAAGCATTTTAAAAAATTATTTCTTTAAAAGTTTGCTAATGATAAAACCCCAGCCATATTATTGAAAGAGCTAGGAAATTTCAAGAAGGAGCAGAAAGAAAAAGTTAAAGATTTTAATCATAGGTTCAATTGCATATTAAAAAAAATTCTCGTAAATACGAAACCTCATGACTCCATTACCAATGATTACTACACTTATGCTTTACCAACAAGCATTCCACATTTCATTAAGAGAACTACAAAATAAACTCTAGCCGATAGTTACAAAGAAGCCATTGTAGTTGAAAAGGACTTGCATGCAATTGGAGTCATTTTCGATGATGGACTATCAAAAGACTCCAAAGACACAGTTAAAAGGTCTTAGGCCTCTTGAAGGAAGGCTAAGGATAAATGAGTCACTGATCTTGAAAGCTTTACTTGGACCATCTAGTCTTTGTCCAATGAGATGGCAGAGTTAAAAGAAAGGTCAAAGGAGACCACCGTGAGCAACAAGCCCCCAAAATTCAACTTCTTGAGAAGGGTTTCCAACTTGAGCAATAACAAAAATCATCCAGCCAAGTCTGCACAAAGCTCAAACATCGTGTTCAATGTCAAAAGCATGGGCATGGATCAATATTGTTATCTTGATCAAGAATATCATTCAGAAAAGACATGGCCATAGTGGAATCACAACATGAATGCTATGGTTGCGCATATCATTGACATGGTACTTTCAAATGAACAGCCTAAGCTAATGGAAGAAAAGGAAGAAATTATTGTGGCTAGAGAAATTGCTCGTATTGGGAACATAGTGAATACTTTCAATTGTGTATTCACTGCTAAAAAGAAAGCTACCGAAGAACCATCGATGAGTGAGCCAAGGTGCAGTTTCCTTACCATAGCTGATCAGGTAGAGATTGAAAGAACACTTGTTAAGGAATATCACATCGCCTATTAACTCAATTCAAAACACTCAGAATAAGTTTATAAATACTACTACAATGAAAAAGACTTCCGCTAAAAAATCAAGTTTGTTGTTTCGGAAGTATCAGATAAAGTTACTCCTTTAGAAATTGCAGTAATGCCCACCATGCTTGATTATAATATAGTCAAATAAATGAAAAAATCTCATGCTAATACTTCAATATTTGAACTTACAAGGATCGCAATCCAATAGGAACTTCTTGTCTGAGTTCTTGATTAGTCTTCCCCAAGTGATAATGCTTCTTCGTAGAAGGTATCTAGTAAGTATTCTAGTCTCTTGGAGTCAGTTGTTAATGCTTTAACATTACATGCAAATAAACTCTGCCCTTCGTTTTTATTGATATTTGAAATTTTCAATTACAGTGAATGTTGGGTGTGTGTTATATTCTTTCCACGACTAGCTCCATGTGGGTGGACACTATATTAGGTGGGTGGACCTACCTATGGCTTTGTGCATGGGTTTTGCACATGGTTTTGGGCATGATGGTTTTCTACGCATGGAATTTCATAGATCTGGTCAAGGTAACTATGGTTATGTTATAATCTAATATTAATGGATTTGAGTTTATGAATGCTTCGACATGTATATATATGTATTGTAAAATTGAAAGGAACATAATGAAAAATCAATCTGGTAGTCTCGGTTTTGTGATCCAGGGAAAAATATCTATGTATATCTATTTTATGTTTTATTCTCTTTCCATTTATTATTTTCTGTCTTTTAGAATTCATATGTAGGTAATTTTTATATAGGGTTAAAACCTACAATGCACACAATTCCTTAGTTGATTCTGGTGCATCTATAAATGTAATGGCACTATCTGTGCTTAAGAAAATCAATGTGAAATGGGATAATATAGATGCACATATCATTTAGCTAGAGAAGACTCTTGTCCATGCTATTAGCAAACTCATAAATGTTCTTATCCACCTATTATTTGATCAACGAGTTCAGAAATGCATAAACATAGTAATTGTGGACATCTCGAAAACGTATGGTGTATTTATGACTAGAGACTCATCGAACAAATTACAGGGGTCTTTTTCTACCTATTAGTCACATTTGTGGCTTTCGTATAAGGGCAGGAACAACCAAATCTGGGTAGACTTAGAAGCCTACATGAGGCACACTGTCACACCCTTCGAAGGAAAGAATGAGATAGTTTCCTTCGTAGATATGATCTTTGAAAATTTCTTCTTGGAGAATAACCTGTGGTGCTACCTTTCTTAGCCTTCCCTAGTCCCACCATACATAGAGTTGGAACTCCTTCGTAATCCAACTGGTGGAAATGACCTTTGTAAAATAGATAGTATTAGTACTAGTGTAGGGAATAGTTCTTGTACATATGATGTTTGGAATTTGTATTTTGACGGTTCTAAGGCATAGGAGGGCTCCAGAGTTGGTTGTGTTTTAATAGACCCATGATAGAGGAAACACCTAATCTTTAGTTGCTTGGAATTTGAGTGCATTAATAACACTACATAATATGAAGCACTCATCTTGGGCTTGCAGAAGGGCATTGACCACAAACTTGGAGTTCTTAAATTAGTAGGTAACTTTAATATCGTTGTACGATAGGTATGAAATACTATACATTGTGTCTCACCTAATTTGAAAAGTTATCAACAAGAGGTATGGCGTTTAAATTATCAATTCCAAGATTTTAATATTGTATTTGTTCCTAGAAAGTGTAACGCATATGCGAATGCATTAGCAAATGTTGCTGCTAGGTTGTCACTACTAAGGGATGGTTTTTCTATTGAAATTCCTTATAAACCATTTGTACCTAATAATATCACTAATTTATGTGTTTTTAATTATGACCAAAAAATATTTCATTTCATGGTGGATACTGATGCATTCAAAGATACAGCCCATTGACAAGGATGAGCATGATAAAGCATTGCAAGTTGTAGCTTGGTTGAGCAAGGAGAAATCCATGCCAAAGGGCGTGGTATAATTTGAAAAGTTGTATGAATTGGAAAATCATTTAGAGGATTATTCAATGCCAAAACCCAGAGTTCAACATTGTCACATGAGAAGATTAGTCTTTGAGAAGAAAAGGGTCTAAGGTTTGTTAATCTCGATACTTTCTACACATGACAAGAGAAAAAATAATTCATCCGCATATTCAAGCAGTACTGAGATGTTTTTGTGTGGACATACGATGAGCTCAAAACTTATGACACACAAATAATCCAGCGTGTTAACCCAATCAAGGAAGGGGCCAAGCCTTTTGAGGAGAAGTTGTGGAAGGTGGATCCGATGCTTGAGCCCCTGATATAGAAAGAGTTAAGGAAGTTGTTGGATTCTCATATCATTTACAAAGTGTGAAATTCAACATGGGTATCAAAATTAGTCCTAGTAAGAAAGAAGTTCAGGGAAATTAACTTGTGTGTGGATTTCTAAAATCTCAACCGCGCCTCAGAAAAATATGATTACCTTGTGTCGTCAATGGAATAGATATTATAGAAAATATCAAGGTCATAAATGTTTTATTTACTTGAGAGATATTCTGGCTATAACCAAGTTCTAGTATCAAAGCCTCATAAAGTAAAAACTATCATCTGAACGAGGTCAGGTATGTTTCCATTCTAAAGAATGCATTTTGGGCTAGTGAAACTTTTCAACATGCGATGGAAATTACATTTTGTGGAATTACTAGTTAGAGCATGGTGGTGTATCTTGATGATGTCATGGTATTCTCGAAGAAGAGATCCAACCACCTATGCCACTTGAAGAACATCTTTAAGCGATATCAAAAATACGGGATATCTCTTAATCCCAAGAAAAGTATTTTTGGAATGTCCAAGACAAACCTCTTGGGCCATATCATAGCCAAGATTAGGATTAAGGTGGACCCTGAAAGGGTCAAAACTATCATGCAGATTGCCTTCCTTGTAAACAATAAATAGATGCAATCCTTCCTGGGGAAGATAAACTTTCTCCCAGGGATCATCTCCAATTACGCTCAAATTGTGAAACCTATGCAGGAGATGGTGAGGAAGGATGCAATTTACAAGTCAGACAAAAGTGAAAAGGATGCATTTTCTTGCATTAAGAAAGAAATCATAGAAGCACCAACCTTGTAAAACCCATATTTCAACAAATATTTTCTGCTCTACACTTTTGCTTATGATACTTACCTTGTTGTCACGCTTTCAACAAAAGGATGATAGAAAAATGAATGACCAATATCTTTTATGAGTGCTAGCCTACAAGGGCTTGAGCATAACTATCCCACCATAAATAAATAGGTTTATATATTCTATAAGCAGTAAAGCACTTCCATCCCTTTCTCTTGAAGAATCATTGTATTATATTTGTTCCCCACTCAACAATTAGATCATTGTTGTCCAACAAGAGCTGGGCGAGAGAAGAGAAAACTAGATGACTGGTTTACAAGAGTATGATCTAGAATTCAAACCAGTTCACACTATTGAGGGCCATGGCCTATGTTGATTAGAAGTAGAAATGGTGGATGCAACATAAGATGATCCATTCATATGGGAGAAGGAAATTGAGATGTACAATGTTGAGTGAGCCACCCAAACCATTATCTCAAACTCTTGGTATGCAGATGCGAACCAGTATCTTGAGCACGATAGTTTTCCCTCTCACCTATCCACATGACAGAAGAGGGAATTCAAGTTGAAATAGTTATCTTACCAGTTATTGCATGTGGTGCTTTTCAAAAAGCACCATAATGGAGTATTTCTCACATGCTTGGAAGCACATGATTCAAAGAAAGTGTTGTGTGATCTCCATGATGGACCAACCAGATCAAACTTTGCGGGAAAAGCTATAGTGCATAAATTCATGCAAGAATTTTTTTGTTGGCCCACATTCTTAAAATATTGTCACATATATGCCCACAAGTGCTTGGTCTATCAGAAGTGTGTCGAGTGAGGAAGAACCATTTCAATAATGGGTTCTAGATGTCATCCGTGAGATTTTTCCACACTCATCGAAGAAACACAAACATATTCTCACTACGATAGATAACTTCATGCAGTGGAAAAAATTGGTTCCACTTAAGTAAGTGAATGATCAGGACGTCATCAACTTCCTCAAGCAGAACATCGTCTCTAGGTTTGGTATTTCGACTTCACTTGTTTTTGGCAATGCAACATACTTTTCATCGTTAATATTATATGATTTTGCATTGAAAAATGGTATTGTATTGAAAAAATCTACTAATTACTATCCATAGGGAAATGGTCTTGCCGACCCTGCCAATAAGGACCTCATTTGCATCATTAAGAAGATTGTTTTCTCTTAAAAGAGGAACTGGCACTCCACTTTGGTCAGTTCCTTTTGGGTTGACCAATTCATGCCTAAACCTTCTTTGAATACGTCTCCCTACTTCCTCTTATATGGAAAAGAAGCCATCCTACCACCAAACATCTGTTTGCCTTCCCTTCAACTTTCACAAGAATTAATGGAAAAACATGCTTATTGGTTCATAGTAGGATAGACACCCTTCGCAAGCTATAGGAAGAAAGACAAAAATCCAAAGATAAATTTTCTCTTCATCCACATCATATTAAGAGGTGGTTTGACAAGAAGTCTGCAAGGAAAAATGAATTCAGTGTAGATGACCTGGTCTTGAAGGCGGACAAATCCCACAAAGACAAAGGAAAACATACTAAGTTCCAATCCTTGTGGATCAGACCATTCACAATGTATGAGAAGCTTGGAAAACACACATATCTTCTTCAATATTTATATGGGAAGATTGACTCTCTTCACGTTAATTTCCAAGATTTAAAACAATATTTTCAATGATGGTCTAGGGTTGTTCCCCGCAGTATGTACATAGTTTTTTTCTTATTTCTTTTTTTTGTTTTGTCTTTCATTTTGTTTTCGTTCATGTAAATAAGCATTATGTGTGAACGTGTTTTCTGGCTTCCTTGTGTGTGGTTGAGTTGAAAAGAATATTGTGACACTACATCATTTGGCTAATCACCAATCCTTTTTTTTTCTTATGTCTTTTGGTCAATGATGTTCTGATGGAAAATACAATTCTTTGTAAGGAGAGTTTTGTGTTGAACCATGATACCTATGTCTATTCTGGAAACCTTATGCTCGTACTCATTTCTTTATGTTTCGGTGTTTTCACACTTATCCAATCAAGTAGAAGAGACAAAGGGGAAAATTCTAAATGAGAAAATATAAATTAGAGGTCTCTATATTCTTCTTTGAAGGAACAACCTAATCTGCTCTCAGTAAGTCAGGATCCCTCTTCTTCCCATGAAATGAATAAGTGCCTATGCACAGTCACAGGCTTCCGAGGTACTATCCATTCTTTCTAGTAGTGAAGCAATACCAGAGGTGAAAAAATTATACTCTAAAAATATAAATCTCATGAACTATAATACCCTTTCCTGATTTGAAACATTCTGATATTTTCGATCTTATGTTTGTGTTCAACCAAGAAGGGAAAGAGGGGACTATGTTATTCACAGGGTAAGTGGGGAAACCAAATTGATCTACATGATGATCCAATACTCCCCAAAGAACTGGACCCCGCACAAAAGAATCAACCTAGACAAAGAAACTAGAATTATAACAGTGTGTCACCAATGGTTGTCACTGCTACAACACCCTCCAAAATTTTGGCCTACACTCAAATTTCGGAGCCTATTTTGATCTTTCATATTGTCATCACAAGAATTAAGACTCGTTGTACGTGTTTTCTCTAAGTGCTTGGTACCATTTGTAAGAAAATAAAATTTTCGTATTTTTGCATGGTAAGTGTCGCACATGTAGAAATTTTGAATAATATAACACTTATTCACAGAGATTATCTTGATTATACACTATTTGTGGAATGCATGCATAATACATAACCTCCTCTACGTTGATCATCAATTTTGTAGAATTTAGAAACAATCGCATGCGCACATTGAAACATCAATCACACATATCAACACAGTATGTAATGGGGAAAGCATAGAGCTGAAAACCCTGAACTATCTATATATTATAATGATAGAGAACATGTAACAATACATAGTACAATACTCCTCACAAGTACTCAGTACTATCTCCACCTGTTACACACAAACTAGCTCAGATCTGAATCAAGTCACAGGTTCAAATCTCCTCCATTGTTTGCCTGCCTCTACTGCACAATCCAATGTGAGAATAGGAATAATCCAAGCTCGTTTTCCCTTGGCTTGTACTGCACAATCCTCATTGGAAATCTCAATCAATGATTGTGCAAATCTCATGCACAACTATAGTCACAACTGATAGTAGTCTCCACCTCTAACACCTGTCTCCAATGAACTGTCCATGCACTGAGTTAATTGATGTATTCTTTAGTTGCTTTATGAGTTAATAATTAGTGAATTAATTAATGATTAATTCACATCACTCATCACTAGTTTATTTGGAAGTTAGACTAAATACAACTAGTTCAACTAAGTCAAACTGAACACAACTCCATCAACTCCTCAATCAACTCCACTAAACTCAATCACTTGAGTTCTAACTGAAGTCCATCATGCAATAGCTCAACTAACCCAAAAGAAAAGCATATTTCCTTCTGGCAGTTGCATGTGCCACATCCGTAGCTCGAACTGAAGTGCTCCAAGAGGCTAAGGTAATGTTTATAGTCCAAATATTATTAAGAGCTAATAATATTTGACTATTCTATTTTTAGACTGGCAGTCTAAAAATATACTCCGCCCATATGTCTAAAAATAGAGGTCCATCTATTTTTACCAACATGACCAATCATCCATAAATATCATCCTGCAACCCATAGACCATGATCCATATGTATAAAAATAGACATAGTCTAAAAAGAGACTTTACACCAAAAATAGCCTGCGGGCCCACTTAGTGAAGGCGACTTCTTTTCACTAAGCTCCATCATCTTGTTTCATTTTCAACACTAACTCTCAACAAGATATGGATCATCTGCAACCCCTATCCTGCAACTCTAGAATGTTCTGCATGCAACACATTTGCCCGGTCCACTTGCTCCAACAATACTTGGAACAAAAACACTCCCAACTAACCACTCTGTTGGGCTAGGAACATACTCTGATGCTGAAGCTCTACCTACTGCTGAAAAGTGCTCCCTCTCTGACATCTGCACTACTGTAACATCTCCATGCATCTCGCACCATTGCAAACTTCTCTGTGCCACCTAACACTGTGCAAAACACTTGTGCCTCTCGCATTGCTGCAGCCTGCTAGCTATGCGTTGTCCTGGGATTCCCTACACTGTCGTTCTCTCTGCTGCTCCATCTGCATCTATCTCTACCCAATCAGTTAGTTCTTGCTACTCCACATCGGGGCTCCCATAGCAAGGTCTCATCCAAGAGGTTGGGTACCTCAAGGATCCTGCCCCTCCTCCTTGGGACAATCACTCCACATCGCCCCACCTCCTACCTGGAGGTATGGCTGCATGTGATCCCTCAGCCCACCTAGCTCGAAGTTTCCCCCTACTGGAGGTCTCTGCAGGAGTATATGTCTCTACTTGATCTCCACTCAGCTTCCCCTATTGTGGCTACTCCACAACCTCCTGAAGCTGTTGCACCAATCGTGGCTCCTCCACAATTGTTTGAGACTTCTTCTGGCTCTGCATGTTGAGAGGTAATATACGCTCCCTCTCAACCACCAAGTCTCCATCAGTTGCCTCGCTACTCAAGGCTTTGCATGCATCTTGATCCTCAAGAGCATACAGGTTCTTGACCCGTGAACCAATCTGCTTCACCTGTCTAGTGATGATGTGTCTAAGGAAAACCTTTCCCTTACTGAAGACTACATCATAGCCCCTATCTTCCAGCATTGCAATCGACACCAAGTTTCTCTTCAGTCCTGGTACATACTTGACATCGGTCAAGGTAAGGTGAGCTCCATGCTCCCTCTGAAAAATAACCGTGCCTACACTTGAGACTCTATACTTCTCATCATTACCCATCGCTATGAGTATCTGGATATCTTTCTCCTCCAAAGTACTGAACAAACTCTTGTCACCGGTCATGTGGAAAGAAGCTCCACTGTCAAGAAACCAACCACTTCCCACCATGGATGAAACCATGCTTGTAAAGAGTGTGAAATCCAACTGAAACTATGAAAAAGTGCCTCACCTTCAGATCCTTCCCTCGATCCCTTCTTGGATTTCCTCCGTGGACAATATGCAGCATAATGGCCCACCTCATGACAATGAAAGCATCACACTTTCGATTTGTCAACCTTCTTCCCATCATTGGAAGAACTGGATTCAGAAAGAGAACCCTTCTCCTTCCCCTTCTTTGCTTTGGCAGCCAAAGCGCAATTTTCTTCATCAGATGCCTTTAATGAAGATCTGTCCCTGGTACTCCGCCTGATCTCCTCTTGCACAAGATCTGACCAAATTCTCACCCATCCTGGCAGTTTCTCCCGACCATTGACAGAGTCCTGATAGGAATTCCAACTCTTCGGAAGACCAAGGAGAGCCAAGCTCACCAAGTCCTCATCATCGACAGTTACCCCCACACTTCCCAGCTCATCCCGGCATTGGGTGAACTTCGTGAGATACTTGGGCATAATGTCTCCATTCTCACACTTAATGTTTTTGAGTTTATCCTTGAGTGCCAACTTCCTCTGGTCGCTCTTACTTTGTAATAAATCTGTCAATGCTTTCCACATCAAGTATGGAGAAGCCTTTCCATGCAGGCTGGATACAATGTGATCCTTCATGCCCTCCAATAGAATCCTTCGACACTTTGTTGTCTTCTTTTGCCAAGCCTCAAAGTGAGCAGCATCAGTAGGCTTTGGGACTTCAGCATCTATGAACTCCTTCAACCCATTGTCATCTAACACTGCCTCCATCCTATCTTCTCATGCAATATAATTCGAGCTGCCTTCAAGGGCATACTCTAATCGCAATCCGTTGAAAGACATTTCAACTTTGACACCAAGAAAACACTGCTGCAAATTCGAATTCCACCAGCTCAAAACTCAACCACTTCTGATCTAAAATTCGTGATAACAAAGTATTTCTCATACAGAGATTGACTGTATGGGCTTTTACCAGATATCTCACCTTCCAAAAGAAGGATGAATCCAGAGGCTACCTGGCCCGATTACAGACTCTGCCTGAAGAAATAAAATGTAATCACTTTCTGAATAATAGATCCGATGATCAAATTCGCTCTGATACCATGTAGAAATTTTGAATAGTATAACACTTATTCACAGAGATTATCCTAATTATACACTATTTACGGAATGCATGCATAATACATAACCTCCTCTACGTTGATCATCAATTTTGCAGAATTTAGAAACAATCGCATGCACACATTGAAACATCAATCACACATATCAACACAGTATGTAATGGGGAAAGCATAGAGCTGAAAACCCCGAACTATCTGTATATTATAATGATAGAGAACATGTAACAATACATAGTACAATACTCCTCACAAGTACTCAGTACTATCCCCACCTGTTACACACAAACTAGCTCAGATCTGAATCAAGTCACAGGTTCAAATCTCCTCCACTGTTTGCCTGCCTCTACTGCGCAATCCAATGTGAGAATAGGAATCATCCAAGCTCATTTTCCCTTGGCTTGTACTGCACAATCCTCATTGGCAATCTCAATCAATGATTGTGCAAATCTCATGCACAACTATAGTCACAACTAATAGTAGTCTCCACCTCTAACACCTGTCTCCACTAAACTCTCCATGCACTGAGTTAACTGATGTATTCTTTAGTTTCTTTATGAGTTAATAATTAGTGAATTAATTAATAATTAATTCACATCACTCATCACTAGTATATTTGGCAGATAGACTAAATACAACTAGTTCAACTAAGTCAAACTGAACACAACTCCATCAACTCCTCAATCAACTCCACCAAACTCAATCACTTGAGTTCCAACTGAAGTCCATCATGCAATAGCTCAACTAACCCATAAGAAAAGCATATTTCCTTCTAGCAGTTGCATGTGCCAAGAGGATAAGATAATGTTTATAGTCCAAATATTATTAAGAGCTAATAATATTCGACTATTCTATTTTTAGACTGGTAGTCTAAAAATAGACTCCGCCCATATGTCTAAAAATAGAGGTCCATCTATTTTTACCAACATGACCAATCATCCATAAATAGCATCCTGCAACCCATAGACCATGATCCATATGTCTAAAAATATACATAGTCTAAAAATAGACTTTGCACCAAAAATAGCCTGCAGGCCCACTTAGTGAAGGCGACTTCTTTTCACTAAGCTCCATCATCTTGTTGCATTTTCAACAGCACATCACACAAAAGCTAGTTTTGGTGGTTTCAAGGGGTAATATTTGAGTAAATGAGTAGGTATTACCATGAAAACATGTGTTTCACTCATTTCCAATGTTTTAAGCATAGTCACACTAGTGTCATCACGGTCGTCACAAAGTGTATCTTTGGTGTCACACTTTTCATTAGAAAATTTTTGCACTAAGGGAAGTGTGTTTTTCATGTTTTCTAGATAATCTATGTTGCATCATCAAGTGTTATAAGTGTTTTATAGCAATCAAGTCTTTTCAATGTTCACATCAGCTTCATGGATCCCACCCTTAGTCAAATTTGGAAAACTTCCCATTCGGGTAACCTAGCCTCAACCAACCTTCCTGAACTGTGAATTGTGTGTGCTCAGCCCTCATGCATCAACCTTGACCTTTGGAACTACACAATGTGAATTTCCTACCTCCCAGAATTGCGCATTGTGTAGTATCAGTGCTCAATCCCAACCCTTGAGCTCCAAAACTCTGTGATCCATCTCTCCATCTAGACCTAAATTTTGGATTGTGTAGTCTTAGTCCTTAATCCCAACACTTGAGATCTTGAACTACAGAATTTCACTTTCACCTACCCTCCCTGTCCTTTCATCTATTTGGGGTGGGAAACCTCAGTCATTAAGCCCTCATCTCTCCAACTACGCAATCATCTAGTCCAGTCCAGACTGAGTTGTGCATTACACAGTCTCAAGGATCAAGCTTGACCCTTCACTGCCTGAGCTACGTAATTTTGTACTCACTGAACCTCTCTGTTATTTTTCCACTTGATTCTAGCTTAGTCAGTGTATCATCATGCGACATCTTAGACTAGAGGTTTTGTCGGAATAATGTCATCTCGTCATTAGTGAATTGTAGATGCATGTACTTTATGATGCTATGAAAAGATGATGAAGAAGGAAATGGAGAAGGAGAACATGCTAGAGGATACCTATGTAGTTGACAAGCTAATCAATCAAGAGAAAGAAAAGGGACATTAGTTCATGACCACAACTCAAGACTTGATAACGCTAAAGACTCCTCATCTGTAAGCCACATGGAGGTGGAAGGATATCATTCTCAAGAAGAAACGTAGCAAGCAGGAGCAAAGAATGACTTGATAGTCCCGTGTCATCAATATCATGTCATGAGTCATCATATGCCACATCATATTTTGGACTTTGTAAATTCTTATTCTAAAATGTATTGTAAAGTGGAAGTCCAAAGGACATGAACAAAATATGAAGAGTCATGTAAAGTAAAAAATTAATAGGGAAGTTAAAAAGTCACAAGGGTCGTCCAAGAGTCATAAGGTAGGCGAAGGATCACCCCAATGGTTATATATACACCCTCTTTGTACAAGAAAAATACTTTTCACCTTGGCTCCTCCCACAAGGCATCAGATAGACAAGCTAGATCTTTTGGGGAGCAAGTAGTGGCAACAATGCTCCATTATTGGACTTAGTGGTGTTCTTCGTATACATGTGTCCTGGGACTTTTACTTAATATATGAATCTTGATGGCTAGCACATTCTTCATGCATGGATTATGAATATATGTAATATTGTTTTGTGAATGTTTGTGATTCATGTTTGTTTTCACCTGTACTAAAGTAGTTGAACTATTTTGGTTATTTTAGTGCTTGTCATATTAATAATGTTCTGTAATGGTTGCAATGACCATCACATCTTTGTGGACTATTCCGTTGGATGTTATACAGATCCTTCCTCCTTTTGTGTGTCTCTACTAGGTTGGTACTATTACCTCTCTTTTGTGGGCTCACTTTCTTTTCCCCTCCATAGTAGAAGAGTCTTGACACACCTACAATCAAACACTCACCAGGCACACTTACTTGCTTTTCAAAGGTGCATGTTCATTCCACTCTCTTTCTGATAGTTAGAGCCAAGGTAAACCTTTAAGAAAATGGTAACTGGGTCATATTTCAGATGGGGCTCCTATCCCAAACAATGTGAGGTCTAATTGGGACCACATATTAGGGATACCCCTTTTAATGTTGGTAGGTCCAACACTACCAATAGATTTCTACAGTTTTTCATGTAGTTAATTTTGATTACTATAAATAAGTTGTAATTAGTTTTTTCACTTCTCGAGTTGGGGAATGCATAAATTCAAAATATTCCTATCTTTTTTAGCTTTTTGTAAATTTTACGACCCTCAATTGATATTAAAGTAAAGAATTTTCAATACCATTGCAGAAGAATGACACTTTTTGACATTGTTTCTGGGAAAACACCAATTTTTTTAATCTTTTTTATATAAATACCTATTAGGTGAGTGAATTGAGAATAAAAGAGGATAAATAGGTATAACTTGGGATGGTTTCTTCCAAAAACCCCTCCAAAACTAATTCCAAAGAAACAAGTAAAACAAGAAACCTCCTCTAGCTTAGGATCTTCTGAAAGAGCATCACAAGTAATCATCACTTATGAACCTCCTAAATACAGTGTTTTTGGACTACACATAAAATAGGAACCTCGACCTATAGACCCTAAATTAGTGTTTTTTTATTTCAACATGGGTGATTGTGAGGAAGGAAATGGAAGAGGAAGTAGAAGAGATGAAGAGAATGATTCTCCTTTTGCAATAAGGGAAAGTAGAGAAGATTATAACATGAAGAATGTCAACCATTCCGTTCTTCTAGTATTCTATGTATTACCTACATAATATCTTGATACCTTCTTATTTAAATTTAAGGTTCTATGTAGAACTTATGATTATAAGACAAATTCTAAGAATTTTGGTTTCTTCCTTCAACATTGAAAGATGTCGCTTAAAGAATCGTTGTTCATGGGATTAGGAGGAGGAAGTATAAGTACTCAGGAAGAAATGATAAACACTTGTATAACCAAATACAAATATTATTCCAAAGCAAGAGAGACTAGAGATGAAATCTTTAGAATGACTCAAATTCTAGATGAGACTTTGGAGGATTATGTTGAACATTTTCATTTCAACTATAAAATATCAAAAAACTACAAAATGGAAGATTAATCACTTTTGTTAGTTTCGCTAAGAAGAGTTAGAGAGTAATTAATAAAGCCCCTAAATATTATAGTTTTTGGGGATGTTTATCAACTCACATATGATGAGATTAGGGAAATCCTTAAGAACTACTCAAGAGAAAACATGAGAAGAGGTAGAGGAACAAGAAGTTCAACAACTCCTACTAAGAATAGCTTAGGAGTAACAAAAATTAAAATTGGAAATATACAGGAATATATGAAAATTGATATACTAAATTAATTATCTATGCATCTAGATGCTTTGCAGACAAAGAAAAAATAGAAGATAATGGAAAATATTTGGATATATTATGTCTTTGATGTACAAAGAAATATCCAAATAATGAGAGTTTGTTAGCTATGATAGAAGCTCGTAGCATTTTTTTTTAAATCATAATGTTAACAATTGTCCACAGCTTCTAGGCTTGAAATTAGTTTATCATATAGCTAATCAACATGTCGAGCAAGTTGATTTCCTTAATCAAAGACAATTTGGATAGTTTTAGCCACAATTTCTTGGAGGAAATCAAGATCCTCAATCTTTTAATCAACCTCAATATAATGCTTTGATCAACCAAGGACAAAAATTGCCTTATTCTTAATTTACTAACAATCCATAACCTTAGAAACCGCGTGTTCCAAATCCTTGGGATTATACACTTCCATACAATCAACAATTCTATTCCAATCCACAATACTTTCTTAATCAACAGCCTATGCAATGATTCATTTGACCATATCAAAATTCGAAACAACAAAAAAAATTGCTCTATTCACCACAATTATAGAACTTTGATCAAGAACCAAGACCAAATCAATTACCTTATTATCCAAGTCCAAATCTAAATGTTAGGGTAGTTCAAGTAAATCAATGGCCACAATCAAATCAAGTTGTTCAAACAAGTCAAGTAATTTACACCAATGATTGGTGAATATTCAACTCTTATTTCTACCGTAATTAACTACCAAGCCACATCTTTAATCTTCAATGTAATTTCAAAAGATACAAGGCCATTTAGAATTAAGGATGTGAGTGAATAAAAAAGTATGTTTCATGCTTAAATAAGGTTATAGGTGACAAGCTCCTAGTTCAAACAATATTTCCGAAACCTTAGGAGGAAGGAAAAATCATATTGGAACCTGAAGAAGTCACAGAAACAAGAACTCGACAGCTATGAAATTGATCAGTTTTAGAGTATCTCATCAAGTGGAAGAACTTACCCGCTGAAGATTTCACATGGGAGGATGATAATTTTATACAAAAGGATCTAGAACTACTCAATCGTTGAGGACAACACTCTTTTTAAGGAGAGGGGAACGTTAGGTCCCTATAATACTAGTGATTCCCCCATTACTATTGTCATTCTAGCCCTTATTGTTATTGTTGTGCCCCTATTGTCCACATATTGTTGTTATTGTACCCCATAGAAGCCCACTATTGTTATTTTTGTGCATTTATATTATTATTGTTAGGTCAGCTTTGGTATATTGTGACCCCTTAGACTCCTATATAGAGAAAGGAGGTTTTTTCATTTGTACCATCCAAGAATTGTTCATTTGAGTAATGTAAAGGAGGTTTCCCCCTCGAAGAGGTTGATTTCTAAGTCGTTGATCTATCTTCTCTATCTTTTTGTGAGCTGGTTTCATAACAAATTCATTGCATTTCCAAATCTTCATTTGTTTTAAATCCATATATTCTATGTTCTATTTTATTTATTTATATTCACTTACTTGTTTCTATCGTCTTTCTACAGGTCAGGCGCTTGAGCAAAATTAAAAAAACATAAAAAACATTTGTTTTGTTTTCAATTTTGCATTCGTTCTTCATAAGAATATATGTTAAGTTTGCATATCAACGAACTCTAATTGGCGTACACACATGGTATTTACAAAGTTTAGATGATCTCAAAAGTATATGAAACCTTGGAAGAATGTGTTCAAGGATTTCAATATAATTTTCAAAGATCGCCATATACTCATCTAGCCAAGGATGTGTTAAAAACTACATTGATTAGAGGTATGAAAGATGAATAGATAAAAATGCTAAATTTAATAGGGCAGGGTGATATTTCTAAATAAGAATATGATGACATTGTGAGACTGTGTATGAGGGTTTCTAAGGAAGTACAATAATCAAGCGTAGAACTCGTGATCCTCTCAGCAGATCCAACATAATTATATGAGGAGTTACATGAGGAGAGATCGATAATCTTTTAGAATAATTTAAAATTCATAGTTTAAGTACCCTGACAACATACTTGGATGTTTTACAGGTAAAACAAAAATAGGATGAAGCAAAATATGCATTGGCTATCTTTTGTCCTCGTTGTCGAAAGAAGCATAGTTGCAAGGAATGTTTGTTGGATACAATTGAGACATGTGGAATTTGCACCAAAAATCATTTGATTGATCGCTACCATTCACTTCATGGGTTCAAGTTTGTATTTAAGAGAGTTGAATAAGAGCTAGAACCAATGGATTTTGTGCCACAACGACGAGAATGGAAGAATCTCCCATCAGGTTTATTGCAAGACCCTTCTATATTTTTGTTTTGACAATTTTCTCAGTAGTAATTTCCCGGATCAAATTGGGAGGGCCAGCAACAATCTCCTAATACTTGGAAGCCACAACCATAAAGCTTACCACCCTAGACAAATCAGTCATTCCTTGATCCCTCTTGTTTGAATCAACACTATTCCACAACTTCATGGAAAAATACATCAAATAATTTGTATCCTCAGCAATGGAAAAACCAACCAACTCAAGGTTCAATGTCGTCCTAGAATTGGGAACGCCCCATTGCACCAATTAATCAATCAATGGAAGTGATGCCTCAACCAAAAAATCAACCACCAGAAAAACATCCAATTCAATTACCTCCAAACACTCCACCTCCACTTTGACCTCAGTTACTTGCACAACCAAATTTGAATCCAAATAATATACTAGTGCAATTTTTTGAAATTCTGGAAACTTAGGATTCCCCTTTTTCTTTGGAATAATGGACTCCTTGTGAGATTTGGAAGAACCATCTTTCGAGAAGATCACTAAAAAAATCAAGAGCAATCAGAAAATGACAAACTCACTAAGGAACGGCCTATGATAAAACATTATCATCCTACCGTAATCATTATTGAAGCAGAGCCATCCATGAAACCAACTAAAAAATAGACACCTATTGAGATTACATGCATTTCTCTGTCATTCCTTGAGAGATTGGCCATACTAAAATCACCTGCACACCCTAATTTTGACCTCTTATGGGAATTAAATTTTTTTTATATATAAATTCCTCTCCTACAAGCTATTAGATAAATATTTATTTATACTAAAACCATTAAAGAATTATCTATTAAGAAGCTTGGTAGGAAATCAAAAGACCCTCCTACAGTCCATGGTTTAGGGAAACTCTCTTATCTCATCTTATATAATAATTCAATAATTCAATTTATATAAGAATATAAAAAATAACTAATTCATATAAAACCATTTGATAGGGGTTGACCTATAAATTTGGTTGAAAATAATTGAATATATTAACTTAAATATTATAAATTAATTATTAATTTTTATAATAATATTACCTAAAAATAATTCATTATAACATTATTAGTTAGGGGTGACTTATTCAATACCTATTAGCTTGAAAACTTACTTATAGGAATGATTCAAAATAAATTATTTTATTTATTTCATTATATTTTACCAATACCTCTAATAAGACTATTGACCATTATAAGAAAGAGGATAGCTTATCCTCTTTGAAAAGGAGGAAAGCAAAGTTAACAACTAGTTTTCAACCAAATTTATATTAAATAGGTCAACCCTAACAAATAATATTAGATACAGTAATTATTCTTAGATAATATTGTTATATAAACTGATAAATAATTTATAATATCGATATAAAATATTTAATTATTAAACAACTAGTTTCTAACTAAATATTAAATAATTTAACAAACATCTCTTTACCACGTATTCTTAAATAATTGTTTCTCTCCTGAATAATAATTTCACCAACGGATAGTTTTAAACAACTAAACTTGAACAATGATGCACCCCTACTATTTATTCTCTCAGATCGATTGATTTCTCACCTTGTCCCGATGATGAACCACATTAGTTGGTTGGAAACGCGACCCAATCCTAACAATGTGATTAATTTAAAAGACTGATTTCTATATTATGGATCACAAAAGTCTTAGATCTAATAGTTCTAATAATGTTATAGAACTAGAATTTCATTCATTACTTCTAGTTACTATTTTTATTGTACTTGACTTGTTTAACAATATTTCATACTAATAAAAAAATATATATTTAATTTAATTTTATATAACTATAAAATATTATTTTTCCATTTAATAATTAAATTTTAACAAATTATAATTTGTATATACTGAAATATTTAGACCAAAAAAATCTTAATAAAATATATAACAATACCCTTTTTTATAATTAACCATATTCTCTTTTTAAATATCTAGAATTTTCACTTTTACTATTTCAAGTATAAATTTTATAAATTGAATTTATATTTTAAAATTTATTTAAATTTAATAATTAAAATATTTTGTAAATTAAATTTATATTTTAAAATTTATTTGTCAGATTGGGGTAGCTCAATTGGCAATGGTTGTGGAAATGAAGTCTCACCGAACTAAAATTCTTGGTTCAAATCTTGGGCTATCCCTCGATCTAGGTGGGAAGTTTGACATGATGAAGATGTAGTCCTACCAAGTTTACAAAAAAAATATTTTAAAATTTACTTGAATTTAGTATTTAAATTATTTTATAAATTAATTTATTTTTAAAATTTATTTAAATTTAATGATTAAAATATTAAAAAAATATTAGATGATAAACTTTGTTGAAATTTAACAAATACAGCATTGTGGAAAAGATTTCACTTTTCAACACTCACCCTTAAAATCTCACCAAAGTGAAAGAGATCCATAACTTGCCAATTGTTGCATTTCCTCTTTTGCTAATATGAATTTCAAATATGCTTAAATTTGAAGTGTAGAGATCCACAAGTTTTTTATTGGATTTCTACAACATGTCAATTAATAGGAGTGCAAATGGAATTTGAAATGCATAGTATAATTAGTACATAAGCATTGAATTTAGTAGAGGGAAAATATAGCACATAATTTTTTGGAGATATTTTTGAAAACCAATGCCTAATTTTAGTAGGTGAACTAAATGTAAATGGGTAAACTAAACTATGCATAGACAGGGAATTAAGATTACCATAGAAACATTTGTAAATATAAATATGATCAATCATATAATTCAATTTTGTAGGACTTATAATAATAATGCAAAATCTTATTCTTATTTCACAAATATTTCGAAAAATAATATTACAAAATCTATAATAATATTTTTTCCATATGATATTTATCAAATAACATAACATAACATGCTCTTAGTCTAAATCAGAAAGTACTGTTGTCTAGGGAAATAATCTAATTGTTAGACCAACCAGTCTAATCAATTTTTTGATTTCAAGAGTAAACTATCTGCATAAACGAGTCTTCAATACTTTTCTTATTAAAAGCTAACTTAGTAGGAATTTTTTTCTCTATTTCTATGAAGAAGACACAATCAAAAGTAAATCCTTATTATTATTATTGTTACTATCATGTAGTAAAATTAAAAATACCTTTTACTTTTTTTTTTTAACTCAAAAACATAAATCTAAATTTACTCTAAATGTGACTTGTATTTTCTTAACTCCAAAGTTAACTAGTATTTTCGTTTAATCTAATAATTATTTATTATTTGCTAACTCAAGGTAATCAAGTTTCACCATTATTTCCCATCGTATTTTTAGCATCAAAGGTAAGTGACTTGAGATTCCTGACTTCACCTTGAAAACTACCCTAGAATTATGGCCTACCCCTGGAATTATCAAATGTGTACAACCTCGTAGATGAATGTGGGTGTTAATGATGTATATAACCTTTATTAGCATTTATGTAGATTCTCTTCTTGTTTGTGTTTTGATCCTAATCTATTCTTTATATGTCTTTTCAACTAATTAAGGCTTTGCATTAGTTGAGTGTTTATATGATTCTCCTCTTCCTATGTTATTATAATTATTTATTTCTTATCATTGTATCTAAATGGATTTTCTCTTAGAATTATCATTATTGCTTCCAAATCACATATTTCCACTCATACTTTATGTCCATTGGATTATATATCTACATTACCAAAACAAATTGTCAGGCCCCTGGATTCAACATCATGACTATAAATTCTATCCCTCCTCCATGTCTCTAATTTGTAATTTTTATTTGGTTGTATCTGATTGATATTTGGGTCTATCTATGAAGTTTGGTTACACTTTTTGACAAGCAAGGGCATGTTTTGGGTGAAAACCAATAGCTCAATCGAGACTTTTTAAGCACTTGAATGACCAATACTTCAACCATTGATCAAGCTATTTTAGGACCTAAAGATAGTTTGGTCAAGTGTTAAAACAAACCCTTGAATGAGTTCCTATGTAAGCTGAGGTTATCTAAGACCTTGACCAATCTAGTGACTCGATCAAGTCATTTTCTGAAATTTCCCACCAATAAATCATAGGAAACGAATTTAAAAAAAATTGGCTTGATTGAGTCTTAAAGCTTGATCGAGCCTTAAAGTTAGATCGAGATATAAGCTAGGTGGAGCCTTAAAGCTAGATCAATCCTTTGTTTAACCACATTAAGGTCTCAATCGATGGTTTCTTTAACCCTCTATCAAGCTATTTAAATTTTATAACTCAAGCACTCGATCGAGCACTTTAAATGCTCAATCAAGCTCCTGAGGTCCTAAAAATCATAGCTTCAGCACCCCTTCATAGATTTCTTTGCAACACCATTTTGTAACCTAGCAGGCTTAGGGAATAATTTGTCCCTAAGTGGCAGAGTTTATCATGTTGAATTTGTGAAGGAATCCTCTATCCAATGGAATGTGTGTTTGGCATTTTTGAATTCATATGATATTTTTCATCTAATTTCTTTTATACATAACGCTTGGAATTTTTTTGGATAGGTTCAAAGGGGATGAATAAAAAATGAATAACAGAAAATATGCACATTGAAAAAAAAATAAAAAATATCAATATCTTAGTTTACAAGTCCTCTTCCAAAGGGTACTCTTGGTTTTTCAATTTATTTAAAGAATTGAAAAAATCTTAGACAAACATGTGTTTGTAAAATTCAATTGAAATATTACTTTGCCAACTTCGAAAAATAATAAAAATATATTTTTTCATGAAAAATAATTCTTTAGAATGAAAACTTATTTATTTCCTTATATATATAGATGCACATTTTAGACAAATTTATGTTATGCAAGCACACTCATACTTCTTAAGATGTGCAAACATTTGCAAGGACAAGCATTTTATTTAATGGAAAATTGACATATTAGACGACACTATTTTTTTTTTTTAAATATCATTCGGAGAACAACATAATTCTCCACAAATTGTTTTTTTTCTCTGAATTAAAATTAAAAATGATTATATAAATTTTGAGGGCTTCAATTCGATAAAAGAGTAAAATTATGAAATTTCGTCACCACATTTTGCCCAAAAGTGTAACCCATCTTCCAGCATTCACCCATCCCTAATTCTACAAATTGTGCATACTATTACATTTTATTAGAAAAAACCAAACAATTATAAATTTTGGAAATCGTATGTATGATTATTTTTGCTTCCCTCTTAAGGTAACTAGTGAACAAGTCATGAGGGTTAGCTCAATTGGCCGAGGTCCTATTGCTAAAGTACCTTGTCGATAGGATGTCACAGGTTCAATTCTCCTTGATGCCCTTAGTGTAGGCTCTGATTAGTTTCACCAAGGGGTGTGGTCCCTTTGGGTGGACCTACCTGTTCATGCCTCGAAAATCGTTGCATCAACACAAGGGAAAACCACCTAGTCTGGACCTTAAGACATCTCCTTTTCCGTTTAGGTAGTGGCTCCGACTAGATATAATGGGACCAATTTCCCAAAGAAAGGTGATTTAATGAATGTGTAATGCTTATAGGGAAGTGAAATAGATGGATTTGCAATAATGAATCAAATGGAAAACATATGCATTAATCTACTCTATAACCCGAGATTGTTTAAAATTTATCTAGATGTGATCTATAATGATTTTCCTTAGCAATGACAATATAGATTTCTCAAACACCAATTGCAATGAAAATATTTCAAAATGATATTTTTACTAAATAGTTAATCAAAATAATGCATATAACTCATATCACATTTAGAGTATCAAAGAAAATTGCTTAGCATGTATTTAAAAATATCAATTGTAGCATGATCAAAAATGAATACATGTAACACTATTCTTTAAATACCATGTAATAAGCAATCTGAAAAGATAAATTCACTATTTATTTATGAACAAAATAGAGGTAAAAAGATAGAAATATCAGCTGCACGTTTCTTAGCTCATAAAATAAATAGTAGCAGTTTAGTCCTTCTCACAAAGATGATTTCAGGAGTACAAAAATGCAACTTCTCAAAATTCTTTATGAAAATTCCTAAAACCATGTTCCAGTCATTCTATTGAGAAAAATATGAAAGTACAATTGTGCGAGCTTTCGTAAGTCTTTCTTCATAAAATTCAATACCTTTATTTCATACAAAAAGCAAGCTTAAATAGTAGAAAAATAACTAAATGTATTGTGCAGAGCATTGAGGGCATTTAAATAGATCCCTTCAATTACGCTTAAAGGAAAACATCTTTTTTTTGGTAGAAATTTCTGAATGTATTTGTTGTCTTTATTGGCTTTGTTTGTTGCATTGGATAATCTAGATGTTTGTCCATTTGTTTGAACTAAACTACCACTTATTAATACAATTGTCCTCTTCTGTCATGAACCTGAACAAGGGAAACATGGAATCAATAAGCTAAAAATAAATGAGACTGATAAGAAAGTTTCATTAAAAAAAATCATGTTTTGTAGGAAATTAGGATAAAAAACAATGTAAACTTTGAAATGGGAACTATAAACTCAAAACAGGAACTCTGGCAAAAAAAAACCCCAAAAAAACATCAAAAACAGTGCTCAAAATGAAAAGTGTGTATACTGGAACGATGTTTTTATTTTTTAGGCATCAATTTTGAACATGTTTTAAAATTGGCAGTGACTACAAAATTTACTATGAAATTTTCGTGCAAAATATAGCTTCAAAATGAAAGTGATGACACTGGAACAATGATTTTTTTTTAGGGTCAATTTTCAGTATTTAAAAAAAATGCTAATAAAACCAAATTTCTATGTGTCAAACAAAGTTGTTTATGCGGGAAAAAACACACTAATGTTTTTGGTAGAATATCATTTTTCTTTCTTAAGTATAAATTTAACATGTTTTCAACCATAACATGCTAGATACAAAAAAAATTGAAATTTTTTCAACTATAAAATAAAAAAACCATGACATTATGAACAAATTACATCACTAAATGCATTCAAAAGTCATTATTTGTATATTGAATAAAACATATTTTATATCTCTAATTTAATATTGCATTGTAGATATTTTAAACAATAAAATTTATCATAACTAAGACATATAATCCAACAACATAAAAATGCCTCATAACTTCTCATTTAACACCATATGGAAAACATTAATTTTATTTGAAGATACGATGCATACATCAGTTATATAAACTGTCTTAAACAATTATTCAAAATCACTCATGTTTTCTGGCACACCATCAGAATTCACATCTTCAGATGAGTGACTGGATGTTGACGAAGATGTTCCATATTCTTCTCTTTCATCAACTAGTGCCCCATCTGAGTCCACATGCATGCCCAACATTTCAGGTTTCAAAATTCTTCTATATCTATGACTGGTTTCAGGTGACTCCCATGTCAACATTGTTCCTTCTGGTAAGAACCTTTTCAGAATCTCTATCGTCTTGAAGCGAAGAGTTCCTCTCTTTGTTAAATTGAAGTCATAAACAAGTATGTCTACATCCTCCAATTTTAATATGTCTGTGCGGCAGCGATTTACATTTGTACCCTTTCTTTTTCTTTTTCCGCCATTTTTTTGTCAACTACCATCTCTGGCTTATACACACCATTGAATGGGTGTGTATTTGTGGCATACCAATGTACTTCAACACTTGTAACATCCTCATTTTCTGTAAAGACCTTTATAACTTTAGCAACCCAAAATGGATAGCCATTGGGATCTCCATCTGCTAGCACTGCAATCATGCAACCCTCCTTAACATCCTGTACTAAACCGCTATAAAGGTCTTCCATGGCTTCACGTTGTGCACGAGATCTTCTGGAACCAATATACATCTATCTTTCCTCTACCTGTGAATAATTAATAATACCTTGAGATTGTTGTTGTTCAACAATGTTTACTTCCTCATGTTCATTCGACACATTATGTGGCCAAATAAATGGATTTTTCAAAGCTATATCTTCATTTATTGTTGTCGAAATGATATCACTTTGATTATTGAAAAACGACTCCCACCAAACTGAATCAGCAATGTCAAAGTACTCATATGTATATCTAATACATTTTTTAATTTCTTCCAGGCAATCAGAATAATTTATAGCCCTGTTCTGTCTACGTGCATTCTGAACTTCACCAACTGATTGTAATAACAATATTTTTGATGCAAATATTGGATGATCTGGAATGAACTTCAAAATTGCAATCCTGATGACGGTGCCCATTCTGTAGTAGTTGAATACTTCTTTCCCGATATTAGTGTTTTCCCATCAATTTTTTTGATACGAAATTGATGTTGGAAGCTAATGTCATTAAGTTGTTCAATGCATTTCCCCTCACCATATGATCCCAGAATAAACCTTCGCTTGTCAATAGTTTCTTCCAACACATCAAAAGTAGGCTCTGGCATGTATGATTTCTTAATACATTCAATTAGTGATGGCAAGCTCCCAACTTCCTTCCTCCTCAATGTGACTAAAAAACGACTGAACATCTGATCAATATGGTCATGAGTGTGCCCAACAAGAAGGAAACCAACCTTTACCTTTTGAAAATTTCCCAATTCAACAAGCATGTTTAGATATCCAAAAACAACCTGATTTTTGTTTTCACGGCAAGTGTTGTCCAATTGTAGATACAAAACTTCAGGAAGATTACCAGACCAATGAGAAATCACATCATGAATTATGGTTATGGTCAGATTTGCATCATTATGAATATTTGGAGCTGTGAAGTACACCCTTGGCAACATTTTCCCATTGAAGACCATACAACTGACCATGTGAAATTGAATAAAGTTTTCCTCCTGTAAATTTTTGGGTGTGCGAACAAAATGTGGTAAAAGTGTTTTCTTCTGGTCCATACCATCAATTATCAAACCCAAATATTTATTTGGATTATCATAACACTTCTTTCAATGCTTGTACAACTTCTTCCTTTCGTTTGTTTGTTGTTCGCGATGCTCCTGAAGTTGTTTGACAATTAAATCTACACAACATAAAAGAGATTCATTAAGACATATGTTTTCATAGTTGATGGCTATACAATTTTAAAAGTTAAAGTTATGAAATCTTACCTCTTTCTGAGCCTTCACATTTGTCCCTTTTTGATTTAATAGAAGCACATGTACTGCAAATCCCCATCCTTGTCTTCTTAGGAATACGGACATTGTTGAATTCTTTCTTCCATACCTTCACAAAATATTGATATGTAATAAACTGGCCATGTCCCTCAGCACCTTCTGCATATTCTTTGTATAAGTTGTAGATTTCTCGTCTTGAAAAATTATCTGGAATATGTATTGTCTCTCCATTTGGCATACACTCTCCATGCTTTGAAAAGAAATCTTTCATCCATGACATTGCAGTATTTGATAATGGGCCAAACTGTCTTTTATGACGTACTTCTGAATAAAATGTGGGATCCTTTTCCAAATTTTCTTGAATTCTCGAGAGACGAAAATTCCCAATCGAATGAAACATTTTGAAACCTTTTCTAGAGATAAAAAAAGTCCCAATATGATAATCATAACCTGACAATGTAGATTGCATGCACCCAACTAAATATGAATTTTGCATGCTTTTATTCATTGACAAATATCTCTTCCTGCTTTCTAATGCAAATTTGAAATCCATATGTTTCAAGCAATCTTTTTGGCAACATTCACTTGAAATGAGAGCACTAATAGAACTTCTTCTCGTCAGATATTCTGCTCTACCCCTTGTATAACTAGAACAACTTGCATTGATATGAAAAGGTCTGCTCCTACTCCTTGATACAATGTTTCTTGGCAACATCTCCATCATTTGTATAAGGCTTTTCATCATCATTAAGAGGAATGTTATCCACACTATGATCAGCTCTGCTTTTCAAATATTGACTTGGAGGATATTCTTCATCTTCTGCTTCTTCAGTGCTACTGTCGTAGTCCTTAGAATTCGAACTGAATGGAAAATCTGACTCGATGTTTAATGGATATTCTTCCTCATATGCATTTCCAGTGCTACTCTCATAGTCCATAGAATTAGGACTACGTTGAAAATGTGACTGTTTACTTATTGAAGATGCTACATCCCGTCCTTTGTCACTGCTACCTTTATACTCATTAGAATTAGGACTAAGTGCATCATCCTGTCCCTCATCACTGCTACTCTCATAGTCCGCAGAATTAGGACTAAGAGGACACAGTGACACTCTATTCTTTTGAAATTCATCATCACGCTCTTCATAACTATTGCTCTCATAGTCCGCAGAATTAGGACTAAGTGGACACTGTGGTACTCCAATCTTTTGAAATTCATCATCCCACTCTTCATCACTGCTGCTCTCATAGTCCTTAGAATTTGGACTAACTGGACACCGTGACACTCCATACTTTTGAAAATCAACATCATGCTTTTCATCACTATTGCTCTCATAGTCCTTAGAATTAGGACTAAGTGGACACTTTGACACTCCATACTTTTGAAAATCAACATCATGCTTTTCATCACTGCTGCTCTCATAGTCTTCAGAATTAGGACTAAGTGGACACCGTGACACTCCATTCTTTTGAAATTTTCCATCATGCGCTTCAAAACTACTGCTCTCATAGTCCTCAGAATTAGGACTAAGTGGACACCGTGACACTGCCTTCTTTTGAACTTCACCATTATGCTCTTCAAAACTGCTGCTCTCATAGTCCTTAGAATTAGGACTAAGTGGACACCGTGACACTCCCTTCTTTCGAACTTCACCATTATGCTCTTCAAAACTACTGCTCTCATAGTCCTCGGAATTAGGACTAAGTGGACACCATGACACTCCATTCTTTTGAACTTCACCATCATGCTCTTCAAAACTGCTGCTCTCATAGTCCTCAGAATTAGGACTAAGTGGACACCGTGACCCTCCATTCTTTTGAACTTTACCATCATGCTCTTCAAAACTGCTTCTCTCATAGTCCTCAAAATTAGGACTAAGTGGACATCGTGACACTCCGTTCTTTTGAACTTCACCATCATGCTCTTCATCACTGCGGATTTCATAGTCCTTAGAAGTAGGACTAAGGGGAATCTGTGACTCTTTATTTATTTGAAATTCTCCATCCCCTCTTTCATCAGTGCTGCTCTCATAGTCCTTAGAATCAGGACTAAGTGGAAGAATTTAATTTCTATTCATAGTGGAAGAATTCCCGCTATGTTCATCAATATCAATAGAGTTGTTACGCGATGAAGAAGTTGATGGTGTATAAATCGAAACTTCATTATCAGAACAATCCATCCCTTTCAAATAGAAGATGTTGAATGATACAAATGGAGAGTCTCCTAAAGATATTATATACCTTAAAGAATGAAATTTTCCCTCCAAAATTTTTCCCTCCAAAAAATTTCGCGAAAATATTTCCCTCCAAAAAGTTTCGCAAAAACATTTCCCTCCAAAAATTCTGTTAAATTTATTTACCTTTATTACTTTGTTCTACAATTTATTGGAAAATGTAAACTAAATTTTTTTATGAAATCATAATTAAAATTGTACACTACAACTTCTACATTAATTATTATAATAGTTAAACCATATAATATTCGCTTTCCAATACTACAATATTCACTTTATAATATTTTGAAACAAATTATCCCACATTCAACCCGTTGTAAAACAAATATATAATATTCACTTTATAATATTGTAAAACAAATTATCCCATATTAACCGTACAGTAACACATCCTTGTAACTTCACTTACATATTAAAATTTCATTATCACTATTACTAACATCACATCCAGGCTTTCTGAAAATCGTTGAAAGAGTCGTGAATTTGTGGAGCAGCTAAATCGCTATCAACAACATATTCAACGAAGAATTCTCGCAATTAAAAGGTAAGTTAAATTTTTTTCCTTGAAAACTTTTATATTAAATTAGTTTAATGAAAAATCGTGAGCATGGTGGGCCCGGTCAACCTCATTTTCTTAACACCCGTGGGTGCGCCCCACCCCCCTCGCCCGCCTGCCCGCCCGGCCCCTCCGGGCGCCCTAACAGCGCCCCCCCTCACCCGCCCGCCCGGCCCCTCCGGGCGCCCTAACAGCCCCCCCTCACCCGCCTGCCCAGCCCGGGCCCCCTCACCCGCCCGGCCCACCCACCCGGTCCCCCCTCACCCGCCTGCCTGGCCTAGCCCGAGCGCCCTAACCTGCCCAGCCCACCCCTCCGGGCGACCCACCCACGCCCCCCTCACCCACTCGCCCGGCATGGGTGCCCTCATCCGCCTGCCCAACCCCTCCCGGCGCCCTCACCCAGGCGTCCCGCCCCTCCAGGCGGGCCACCCACCCCCGGGCACCCTCACCCGCCCGCCCCACCCACCTCCGGGCGCCCTGACCCGCCCGCCCCACCCGCCCGGCATGAGCGCCCTGACCTGCCCGCCCCACCCACCCGCGGGCACCCTGACCCGCCCGCCCGCCCCACCCACCCGCGGGCGCCCTCACCTGCCCGCCCCACCCACCCGCAGGCGCCCTCACCCGCCCGCCCACCCCACTCACCCGCGGGCGCCCTCACCCACCCGCCCGCCTCACTCACCCGTGGGCGCCCTCATGCACACGCCCACCCGCCTGGCCCGAGCGCCCTCACCCGCCCGCTCCACCCACCCCTGGGCGCCCTCACCGGCCCGCCCACCCCACCCACCCTCCCTCAGCCCCACCCGCCCGCCTCACCCGCCCGCCTCACCCATCCTCCGCCCTCGGCCTCACCCACCCTCCCTCAGCCCCATGAGCGAGGCTCGTGCAGGTGCCACCCGGGCCGCCCGTGGCCTTGCCCGGCAGGCAAGGCAACCCTGCCTGCCGGGCAAGGGCGCGGGCGGCCCGAGTGGTGCTTGCACGAGGGAGGGCGCCCTCGTGCAGGCGCCACCTGGGCCGCCCGCGCCCTTGCCCGGCAGGTAGGGTCGCCCTGCCTGCCCGGCGAGGACGCGGGCGGCCAGGGTGGCGCCTACACGAGGGGGGGCACCCTCATGCAGGCGCAACTCGGGCCGCACCCACCCTCGCTCAGTAGGCAGGGCGATTCCGGGAATTGCCCTACCTGTGGGCGAGGGCACGGGCGGCCCGGGTGGCGCCTGCGCAAGGGGGGGCGCCCTCGTGCAGGCGCCACCGGGGCCGCCCGTACCCTCGCCCGGCAGGCAGGGTGATTCCAGGAATCGCCTTGTCTGCCGGGCGAGGGCGCGGGCGGCCCGTGTGTTGCCTGCACGAGGGGGGGCGCCATCATGTAGGCACCACCCGGGCCGCCCGCGCCCTCGCCCGGCAGGCAGGGCGATTCCCGGAATCGCCCTGCCTGCCAGGCGAGGGCGCCGGTGGCCTGGGTGGCGCCTGCACGAGGGGCGCTGTCACGCCCCTACACCTACGGTAGTCTTCCAACCGCTTGTAGCAAGGTGCGGCACCACTGAACGCTTTCTTTTCACCAATACTAACATTCGTGCAGTACGCCTACTTTCATATTAACATTACTTAGCTTGTGTTTCAAAACCAAGTAAACATACATTTATCCTTTATACTTAATGAAGCCCATACTCATTCATTATCATCATGCAATTATAACAAGAACATCAACAATTGCAACAAGTATAAAGGGGAGGGGCAAATCCCCGTAATGTGAGTCTGCCCGACAATATATTAAGAATATCAGTTTACAACATACAAGTGTGTCTTGCCAAACCAAGTCTCACACTTAGCCAAATATTATAAAGAGAGCCAACGTTGCCTTTTAAAATACATGTGCACCTCTTGCACGAAGGGTGGTGCTCACCCGAGCCACCTAGATACCCTTGCCAAGTTCTGCACAATTCTGCACATTCACCGAACCCCGGGCACACCTTGCCCACACCTCGACCGGCCCAAGACAACCTTCCAAGTGCACCTTCAAGTTGAGCGCATGAGATATGCGTAGCTCCACTTAAATCTACGCACTCCTTGTTATCTCCTTCAAGCTATGTGTAGAAGTGTTGGAGAGAATGCGTTGTTGAAATGAGCTCTAAGGCTCACATATATATAGCCATCCTTGCTTGGGTTTCACATGGGGTTTGCAGCCCCTTGGCCGACCCCCAAAGCCACCAACATGCGCCCACAAGACTTGTTTACAAGTCGGCTTGCAAGCTTTAACCATCGCATATATATATCGTTTCACACTTAGCCGCATTTCTAAGTGTCGTTCCACGTTTCGCCTTTCGTCACAATAAACATCGCATTGTGTTGTTCAGCGTGCCCGTGTGCTCGCCCACACGCCCACGCGCCCGCCCACGCGCCCTCGTGCACGACTTCACCGGCGCCCGTCGCACCCGCAACCGGAGGTCCTTACAGGCGCCCTCGTGTAGGCGCCACTTGGGCCGCCCGCGCCCTCGCCCGGCAGGCAGGGCGATTCCTGGAATCGCCCTGCCTGCCGAGCGAGGGCGCTCGTGGCCCGATTAGTGCCTGCACGAGGGGGCACCCTCATGCAGGCGCCACCCGAGCCACCCGCGCCCTCGCCTAGCAGGCAGGGCGATTCCCGGAATCGCCATGCCTGCCGAGCGAGGGCGCAGGAGGCCCGGGTGGCACCTGCACGAGGGCACCTGTCACACCCCTACACCTGCGGTAGTCTTCCAACCACTTGTAGCAAGGTGCGGCACCACCGAACGCTTTCTTTTCACCAATACTAACATTCGTGGACTACGCCTATTTCCATATTAACATTACTTAGCTTGTGTTTCGCAACCAAGTAAACATGTAATTATCCTTTATACTTAATGAAGCCCATACTCATTCATTATCATCATGCAATTATAACAAGAACATCAACAATTGCAACAAGTATAAATGGGAGGGGCAACTCCCCGTAATGTGAGACTGCCTGACAATATATTAAGAATATCAGTTTTACAACATACAAGTGTGCCTTGCTAAATCAAGTCTCATACTTGGCCAAATATTACAAAGAGAGGCAACCCTGCCTTTTACAATACATGTGCACCTCTCGCACGAAGGGTGGTGCTCACCCGAGCCACCTAGATACCCATGCCAAGTCCTGCACAAATCTGCACATCCACCGCACCTCGGGCACACCTTGCCCACTCTTCGACTGACTCAAGACAACCTCCAAGTGCACCCTCAAGTGGAGCACATCAGATATGCGCAGCTCCCCTTGTTTCTGCGCACCTCTAGTTTACCCCTTGACTCTTATGCGTAGAAGAGATGAGAGAATGTGATGATCAAATGAGCTCTAAGGCTCTCACATATATATCCATCCTAGCGTGGGTTTACATGGGGTGTGCAGCCCATTGGCTGACCCCTAAAGCCACCAACAAGTGCCCACAAGACTCTTCTTCAAGTCGGCTTGTACGCTCTTTTAACCATTGTATAAGTTCGCTCCACACTTAGCCATATTTCTAAGTTTCGTGCCTTTCGTCACAATTTGTTCACGGTATCGTCGCATTTCTTCCGCAGCACTGTCGCACTTGCGTTTGTCGTGCGCCCGTCGTGCGCCCATCGTGCGCCTGCACGCCGGCCCACGCCCTCATGCACGGCGACTTCGCCCGACGCCCATCGCACAATCGCCCGGAGGCCTTACAGCGCCCCTCCTCATGCAGGTGCCACCTGGGCCGCCCACACCCTCGCCCGGCAGGCAGGGCGACCCTGCCTGTCACGCCCCTACACCTGCGATAGTCTTCCAACCGCTTGTAGCAAGGTGCGCACCACCGAATGCTTTCTTTTCACCAATACTAACATTCATGGACTACGCCTACTTTCACATTAACATTACTTAGCTTGTGTTTCGCAACCAAGTAAACGTACAATTATCCTTTATACTTAATGAAGCCCATACTCATTCATTATCATCATGCAATTATACCAAGAACAATAACAATTGCAACAATTATAAAGGGGAGGGGCAACTCCACGTAATGTGAGTCTGCTCGACAATTTATTAAGAATATCAGTTTACAATACACAAGTGTGTCTTGGCCGAACCAAGTCTCACACTTAACCGAATTTACAAAGAGAGGCAACCTTGCCTTTTACAACAGTCTTGTGCACCTCTTGCACAAAGGACGGTGCTCACCCGAGCCACCTAAAATCCTATGCCAAGTCTTACACCAAAACCGCACCTTAGAATCCAACCCCAGCCCCACTTGCCCAACCTTCGACCTAATCACAAGACTTCACCAAAGCGTACAGTCCTCTTTAGAGCAATGCACATGAGATATGCGCAGCTCCCTCATTAACTGTGCACTTCCTTCTTGCTCCTTGCGAAGATGTAAGAGTGAATGAGTTGATGAGTTATGAGCTCTCATGCTCCACTCATATATATGCTTCTTTGTGGGTTTACATGGGGTGTGCAGCCCCTTGGCCGACCCGCAAATCAGACATAATGCGCCCCCATAAGAGCCTTTACCAAGATGGTTTGCCCTCACCGCAAGCTCCTTCCAAGTTGCAATATAAACTCCCAACACTTAGCCGCATTTCCCAAGTGTCGTAATCTGCTCCATGGTTTCGCCGCATTGCCATTCACGGTATCGTCGCATTTCTTTCGCACTACCATCGCAATTTCATTCGTCGCGTGCCCGTCGTGCACCCGTCGTGCACCTATCGTGTTCCCGCATGCCCGCGCGCCCGCCCGCACCCTCGTGCACGACGACTTTTCCCAGCGCCCGTCGCACAATCGCCCGGAGGCCTTACATCCTCCTCCACCTGAAATCGTTGTCGTCCTCGACAACATACCATCCCGGTAGCCATCCACCAAGATCATCATCATCCACGATGTCGACCTTTCCACACAAGGCAAACATCCCTGCAACATATGTAGAGTCTCATCTCCATCATATCTCGACTTAGTGACCAACTGCCACCAAGCTCACCATACCAAGGTATGCACCTCAACGGTATGCTCTCCATCAGATGTCATCTTGATCCATGATTACTGACCTCCTGTCTTCATCATGTGTCCTCATGTGAACTGCTGCCATGATACTCCAACATAATGCTAACACATCTCTGCCCACTGCATGCCCTCATGTCTCGAACTAGTCGGGTGATCAGTCCAACTATCACGCTCAAACCATGAGAGTGAACATCCTCATGCCATCATTAGTTGTTTCTCAAACATCTGCCACATCCTCGACTCATCAAGAATCTATCTCCATAATCCATGCTCAGGTCCATGGAACTCCATCCATCTCATCTGCAACATGCTGTCCATGATGTTTGGTGTCAATGTGCTACATGAAATCAGCCACATCTATCCCAACATCATCATCTATGTGTGTGTCTCCTCCATATGAAGAGACCCTCTCTTCAAACATCGGCTCTCGATGTGCCACATCCAGGTCCATGAAGCAACCTCCATCATATCCGCAATGTGCCATCGCTCAAGTCATCCATAGAAACAAGTATGCACTTGTCTCATCTATCCATGTGCCAAAAGTATTTGAGTCTCGGTTCAACCCATGCCCAAGTCAAGGCATCATCATCATCGTAACTCCATCACTCCAAAGTGTCTCATATCGATCCTCCACATCAAGTCACTCTTCCAAGCCATGCCCATACATGTACTTTGAAAGTATGCATCCCATACTGCATCAAAGTCTCTTGACCTTAGCTCCTCAATGCATCAAATCCTCTAAGTCCACCATATATGAAGTCCCTAAAAGTCACAACCTCATGTCATCATGAGCTCCATAATCTGCTCACAACTCCATCCAAGTCCATGGTCTTGTTGTACAAGAGTGCACAACCTCTCCATCGGCTCATAAGTAATAAGTCTCCATGTCACACTAGCAATTTCCATCTGCACAACATCGCTATCTTAGCACCCCTCATTAGATGTCCATGACACCTCTACAAGTGCTCCCACACAATGTCCCTGCATAAGACTGCCATGCTCCATGTCTCCAACCTGATGTCCATGACTATGTTGCCCATGTAGTCCAACCCATGTAGACTCCATCTCAACCTTTGGTCATCCTCATCCAAGCTGCAATATTCGGTCTAGTGAACTCGGTCACTCAACCATATCATCATGTCATGAGTCTCTTCCATCACAGCTCCTCCACCAAAGTGTCCACCAAGACTATCTCTTGGTCTCGGCCATGAGAAGTCCACCCAAGGAGTGTGCCCTTCAATCTGTCCATGAGTCATGCTGGGCACTTAGCCATGTGGCTAAAGCATGACCCATTCATCCACAATGATCATCATGTTCCTCCCTTGTCAAGGGCCTTTGTACCTTCTACCATAAGGTCATAAACAACCCCAACAAGTCCTGCAACAATCAACAATCCTTGCTCTTCATCATCATGAGGCTCTTCCTCATTCATCAATGTCTGCAAACTGCACGATCCTGGTCCAACTTGATCATCCTCAAGTTCATCCTCAATCATCACAGCTTTCCTCTTCCTTGATAGCACAATCTGCAACTTCACCTTGCTCCATTGTCCAACCAAGTTGAAGAAGCTCTTCTTCAATATTCCTTTCCAAGATTTCAAGTTCTTTTCGGATCCGGGGCTTTTCTTCCTTCAACCTCTTCAACCTGTATAAGGTAAGCAAGAGCTTCCCTTCACCTTCTCCCAAAATTTCCATGCCTTGTCGTTCAGCCTGGTCCAAGCACTAGGCTTCACCTCAGCTAAACCTGCTTCCACTGTCACGAGCAACCCTGCTCAAACAGAGTCTTGAAACTACCTTCAAATGCTTCAACACCTGAACCTTGTTCAAGTCTCAATATCACCTGTCATCAACTGTCATACACTTGGAAGTTCACTTACTTCACCCAGCTTCCTGCAAGACTTCTCCAAGTCTTCAGACCTGCTCTGATACCAACTGTCACGCCCCTACACCTGCGGTTGTCTTCCAACCGCTTGTAGCAAGGTGAGGCACCACCGAACGCTTTCTTTTCACCAATACTAACATTCGTGGACTACGCCTACTTTCACATTAACATTACTTAGCTTGTGTTTCGCAACCAAGTAAACGTACAATTATCCTTTATACTTAATGAAGCCCATACTCATTCATTATCATCATCCAATTATACAAAGAACAATAACAATTGCAACAAGTATAAAGGGGAGGGGCAATTCCCCATAATGTGAGTCTTCCCAACAATTTATTAAGAATATCAGTTTACAATACACAAGTGTGTCTTGGCCGAACCAAGTCTCACACTTAACCGAATTTACAAAGAGAGGCAACCTTGCCTTTTACAACAGTCTTGTGCACCTCTTGCACAAAGGACGGTGCTCACCCGAGCCACCTAAAATCCTATGCCAAGTCTTACACCAAAACCGCACCTTAGAATCCACCCCGGGCACACTTGCCCAACCTTCGACCTGATCACAAGACTTCACCCAAGCGTACAATCCTCTTGGAGCAATGCGCATGAGATATGCGCAGCTCCCTCTTGAATTGCGCACTTCCTTCTTGCTCCTTGCGAAGATGTAAGAGTGAATGAGATGATGAGTTATGAGCTCTCATGCTCCACTCATATATATGCTTCTTTGTGGGTTTACATGGGGTGTGCAACCCCTTGGCCGACCCCAAAACCATACATAATGCGCCCCCATAAGGGCCTTTACTAAGTCGGTTTGCCCTCACCGCAAGCTCCTTCCAAGTCGCAATATAAACTCCCAACACTTAGCCGCATTTCCCAAGTGTCGTAATCTGCTCCATGGTTTCGTTCCATTGCCGTTCACGCTATCGTCACATTTCTTCCGCACTCCTGTCGCACTTCCGTTCGTCGCGCGCCTGTCGTGCGCCCGTGCCCCCGTGTGCCTACTTGCACCCTCGTGCATGGCGACTTCGCCTGGCGCCCATCGCACAATCGCCTGGAGGCCTTACACTGCCTGTCGGGTGAGGGCGCGGGCGGCCTGGGTGGCGCCTGCACGAGGGCGCGCCCTCGTGCAGGCACCACCCGGGCCGCCCGCGCCCTCGCCCGGTGGGCAGGGCGACCCTGCCTGCCGGGCGAGGGCACGGGCGGCCCGGGTGGCGCGCCCTCGTGCAGGCGCCACCTAGGCCACCCGCACCCTCACCCAGCAGGCAGGGCGATTCTCGGAATCACCCTGCCTGTCGGGTGAGGGCGCGGGTGGCCCAGATGGTGCCTCCACGAGGGCGGGCGCCCTCGTGCAGGCGCCACCCGAGCCGCCCGCTCCCTCGCTCGGCAGGCAGGGTCGCCCTGCCTGCCGGGCGTGTGCCCGGGTGGCCCAGGTGGCGCTTGCATGAGGGCGCCCTCCCTCATGCAGGCGCCACCCGGGCTGCCCGCGCCCTCGCCCGGCAAGCAGGGCGACCCTGCCTGTCACGCCCCTACACCTGCGGTAGTCTTCCAACTGCTTGTAGCAAAGGTGCGGCACCACCGAACGCTTTCTTTTCACCAATACTAACATTCGTGGACTACGCCTACTTTCACTTTAACATTACTTAGCTTGTGTTTCCCAACCAAGTAAACATGTAATTATCCTTTATACTTAATGAAGCCCATACTCATTCATTATCATCATGCAATTATACCAAGAATAACAATTGCAACAAGTATGAAGGGGAGGGGCAACTCCCCGTAATGTGAGTCTGCCCGACAATTTATTAAGAATATCAGATTACAATACACAAGCGTGTCTTGGCCGAACCAAGTCTCACACTTAACCGAATAATACAAAGAGAGGCAAACCTGCCTTACAACAGTCTTGTGCACCTCTTGCACAAAGGACGGTGCTCACCCGAGCCACCTAAATCCCAAGCCAAGTCCTACACCAAAATCGCACCTTAGAATCCACCCCGGGCACACTTGCCCAACCTTCAACCTAATCACAAGACTTCACCAAAGCATACATTCCTCTTTAGAGAAATGCGCAGCTCCCTCTTTAACTGCGCACTTCCTTCTTGCTCCTTGCGAAGATGTAAGAGTGAATGAGTTGATGAGTTATGAGCTCTCATGCTCATACATTTATATGCTTCTTTGTGGGTTTACATGGGGTGTGCAGCCCCTTGGCCGACCCCCAAACCATACATAATGCGCCCCCACAAGGGCCTTTACCAAGTCGGTTTGCCCTCACCGCAAGCTCCTTCCAAGTCGCAATATAAACTCCCAACACTTAGCCGCATTTCCCAAGTGTCGTAATCTGCTCCATGGTTTCGTCGCATTGATGTTCATGGTATCATCGCATTTCTTCCGCACTCCCCTCGCACTTCCATTCGTCACGCGCCCGTCGTGTGCCCACGCGCCTGAATGCCCGCTCACGCCCTCGTGCACGGCGACTTCGCCCGGCGCCCGTCACACAATCGCCCGGAGGCCTTACATCCTCCTCCACCTAAAATCGTTGTCGTCCTCGACAACATACCATCCCGGTAGCCATCCACCAAGATCATCACTCATCCATGATGTCGACCTCTCCACATAAGGCAAACATCCCTGCAACATATGTAGAGTTTCATCTCCATCATATCTCGACTTAGTGACCAACTGCCACCAAGCTCACCATACCAAGGTATGCACCTCAACAGTATGCTCTCCATCAGATGTCATCTTGATCCATGATTACCTGACCCTCCTGTCTTCATCATGTGTCCTCATGTGAACTGCTGCCATGATACTCCAACATAATGCTAACACATCTCTGCCCACTGCATGCCCTCATGTCTCGAACTAGTCGGGTGATCAGTCCAACTATCACGCTCAAACCATGAGAGTGAACATCCTCATGCCATCATCAGTTGTTCCTCAAACATCTGCCACATCCTCGACTCATCAAGAATCTATCTCCATAATCCATGCTCAGGTCCATGGAACTCCATCCACCTCATCTGTAACATGTTGTCCATGATGTTTGGTGTCAATGTGCTATATGAAATCAGCCACATCTATCCCAACATCATCATCTATGTGTGTCTCCTCCATATGAAGAGACCCTCTCCTCAAACATTGACTCTCGATGTGCCACATCCAGGTCCATGAAGCAACCTCCATCATATCCGCAATGTGCCATCCCTCAAGTCACCCATAGAAACAAGTATGCACTTGTCTCATCTATCCATGTGCCAAAAGTAGTTGAGTCTCGGCTCAACCCATGCCCAAGTCAAAGCATCATCATCATCGTAACTCCATCACTTCAAAGTGTCTCATATCGATCCTCCACATCAAGTCACTCTTCCAAGCCTTACCCATACATGTACTTTGAAAGTATGCATCCCATACTGCATCAAAATCTCTTGACCTCAGCTCCTCAATGCATCAAATCCTCTAAGTCCACCATATATGAAGTCCCTAAAAGTCACAACCTCATGTCATCATGAGCTCCATAATCTGCTCACAACTCCATCCAAGTCCATGGTCTTGTTGTACAAGAATGCACAACCTCTCCATCGGCTCATAAGTAATAAGTCTCCATGTCACACTAGCAATTTCCATCTGCACAACATCCCTGTCTTAGCACTCCTCATTAGATGTCCATGACACCTCTACAAGTGCTCCCACATAATCTCCCTGCATAAGACTGCCATGTTCCATGTCTCCAACCTGATGTCCATGACTATGTTGCCCATGTAGTCCAACCCATGTAGACTCCATCTCAACCTTTGGTCATCCTCATCCAAGCTGCAATCTTCGGTCTAGTGAACTCGGTCACTCAACCATATCATCATGTCATGAGTCTCTTCCATCACAGCTCCTCCACCAAAGTGTCCACCAAGACTATCTCTTGGTCTTGGCCATGAGAAGTCCACCCAAGGAGTGTGCCCTTCAATCTGTCCATGAGACATGCCGGGCACTTAGCCATGTGGCTAAAGCATGACCCATTCATCCACAACAATCATCATGTTCCTCCCTTGTCAAGGGCCTTTGTACCTTCTACCATAAGGTCACAAACAACCCCAACAAGTCCTGCAACAATCAACAATCCTTGCTCTTCATCATCATGAGGCTCTTCCTCATTCATCAATGTCTGCAAACTGCACGATCCTGGTCCAACTTGATCATCCTCAAGTTCATCCTCCATCATGGTCATGTCTGCAACATCCTCAATCATCATGGCTTCCTCTTCCTTGATAGCACAATCTGCAACTTCACCTTGCTCCATTGTCCAACCAAGTTGAAGAAGCTCTTCTTCAATATTCCTTTCCAAGACTTCAAATTCTTTTCGGATCCGGGGCTTTTCTTCCTTCGACCTCTTCAACCTGTATAAGGTAAGCAAGAGCTTCCCGTCACCTTCTCCCAAACTTTCCATGCCTTGTCATTCAGCCTAGTCCAAGCACTAGGTTTCACCTCTGCTAAACCTACTTCCACTGTCACGAGCAACCCTGCTCAAACAGAGTCTTGAAACTACCTTCAAATGCTTCAACACCTGAACCTTGTTCAAGTATCAATATCACCTGTCATCAACTGTCATACACTTGGAAGTTCACTTACTTCACCCAGCTTCCTGCAAGACTTCTCCAAGTCTTCAGACCTGCTCTGATACCAACTGTCACGCCCCTACACCTGCGGTAGTCTTCCAACCGCTTGTAGGAAGGTGTGGCACCACCGAACGCTTTCTTTTCACCAATACTAACATTCGTGGACTACGCCTACTTTCACTTTAACATTACTTAGCTTGTGTTTCACAACCAAGTAAACCTGCAATTATCCTTTATACTTAATGAATCCCATACTCATTCATTATCATCATGCAATTATACCAAGAACAACAATTGCAACAAGTATAAAGGGGAGGGGCAACTCCCCATAATGTGAGTCTGCCCGACAATTTATTAAGAATAACAGATTACAATACACAAGTGTGTCTTGGCCGAACCAAGTCTCACACTTAACCGAATAATACAAAGAGAGGCAAACCTGCCTTACAACAGTCTTGTGCACCTCTTGCACAATGGACGGTGCTCACCCGAGCCACCTAAATCCCAAGCCAAGTCCTACACCATAACCGCACCTTAGAATCCACCCCGAGCACACTTGCCCAACCTTCGACCTGATCACAAGACTTCACCAAAGCGTACAGTCCTCTTTAGAGCAATGCACATGAGATATGCACAGCTCCCTCTTTAACTGCGCACTTCCTTCTTGCTCCTTGCGAAGATGTAAGACTGAATGAGTTGATGAGTTATGAGCTCTCATGCTCATACATTTATATGCTTCTTTGTGGGTTTACATGGGGTGCGCAGCCCCTTGGCCGACCCCCAAACCATACATAATGCGCCCCCATAAGGGCCTTTACCAAGTCGGTTTGCCCTCACCGCATGCTCCTTCCAAGTCGCAATATAAACTCCCAACACTTAGCCGCATTTCCCATGTGTCGTAATCTGCTCCATGGTTTCGTCGCATTGTCGTTCACGGTATCATCACATTTCTTCCGCACTCCTGTCGCACTTTCGTTCGCCGCGCACCCGGTGTGCGCCCGCGCGCCCTCCCGTGCCCTCATGCACGACAACTTCGCCCATTGCCCGTCGCACAATCGCCCAGAGGCCTTACACTGCCTGCCAGGTGAGGGGGCGGGCGGCCCGGGTGGCGCCTGTATGAGGGCGCCCCGCCTCGTGCAGGCGCCACCCGGGCCGCCCGCGCCCTTGCTCGCCAAGCAGGGTCGCCCTGCCTGCTGGGCGAGGGTGCGGGCGGCCCGTGTGGCGCCTGCACGAGGGAGGGTGGCCTCGTGAATGCGCCACCAGGGCCGCCCGCGCCCTCGCCCGGCTGGCAGGGTGACCCTGCCTGCCGGGCGAGGGCTTGGGCGGCCCGAGTGGCGCCTGCATGAGGGAGGGTGCCCTCGTGCAGGCACCACCCGGGCCGCCTGCGCCCTCGCCCGGTAGGCAGGGCGACCCTACCTGTCGGGCGAGGGCATGGGCGGCCTGGGTGGTGCCTGCACGAGGGCGCCCGGGCGGAGGGGGATTTGGGTGAGGTGGGCGGGTGGGTGACGGCACCCGGCGGGGGAGCGGGTGAGGGCGCCCGAAGGGGTGGGGCGGGCGGGGGGTTGAGGGCGCCCGAAAGGGCTGGGCGGGCAGGTTGGAGCGAGCGGGTGAGGGGGTGCGGTAGGTAGCCCAGGCGGAGGGGGGTTCGGGTGAGGCAGGTGGGCAGGTGAGGGCGCCGGGTAGGGGGCCGGGCGAGGGCACCCGAAGGGGTGAGGGCGCTGGGAGGGTTTGAGCGGCTGGGTGAGGGGGTGCAGGGTGGGTGTTGGGGTGCGAGGTGGGTGGGTTGGGGGAGAGGTAGGGAGCCCGGGCGGAGGGGGTTTCGGGTGAGGCGGGCAGGTGGGTGAGAGTGCCGGGTAGACGGGCGGGCGAGGGCGCCCGAAGGGGTGAGGGCGCCGGAGGGTTGGAGCGGGCGGGTGAGGGGGTGCGCGGTGGGCGGGTTGGGGGAGAGGTAGGGAGCTTGGGCGGAGGGGGCTTCGGGTGAGGCAGGCGGGTGGGTGAGGGCGCCGGGAGGGGGGGTGGGTGAGGGCGCCCAGACGGGTGGGGCGGGCGGGTGGGCGAGGGTGCCTGAAGGGGGGGGCGCCGGGAGGGTTGGAGCGGGTGGGTGAGGGAGTGCAGGGTGGGCTGGTTGGGGGAGAGGTAGCGAGTGCGCCCGAAGGGGTGGGTGAGGGCGCCCAAGTTGGGCAGGCGGGCGGGTGGGGCGGGGGCGGAGTAGGGAGAGAGTTGGGGCGGGCGGGCGGGTGAGGGCGCCCGGGCCAGGGAGGGTTGTGGGGGTTGGGCCGGGGCGCCCGGGCGGTGGGGCTGGTGAGGGCGCCCAGGCTGCCGAGGTGGGGGGGTTGGGATGCTTGGGGGGGGTGAGTGGGTGAGGGCGCCCATGCTGTGCGGGGGTGGGTGAGGGCGCTCGAGCAAAATGTTTTATTCGTGATTTACTTTTTTACACTGGAATGTTAATGCATGTCCCTTTGGAATATGAGGGTCGCCCTGCCTGCTGGGCGAGGGTGCGGGCCGCCCATGTGGTGCCTGCACGAGGGAGGGTGCCCTCGTGAAGGCACCACCAGGGCCGCCCGCGCCCTCGCTCAGCTGGGAGGGCAACCCTGCCTGCCTAGCGAGGGCGCGGGCGGCCCGAGTGGCGCCTACATGAGGGAGGGTGCCCTCGTACAGGCACCACCCTGGCCGCCTGCGCCCTTGCCCGGTAGGCAAGGCAACCCTGCCTGTCGGGCAAGGGCGTGGGCGGCCTGGGGGGTGCCTGCACGAGGGCGCCCGGGCGGAGGG
The DNA here is from genome assembly GCA_031772625.1 of Pinus tabuliformis. NCBI lineage: Eukaryota > Viridiplantae > Streptophyta > Pinopsida > Pinales > Pinaceae > Pinus > Pinus tabuliformis. The sequence continues at coordinate 297,041,760 of CM062812.1, read as the reverse complement.
GTGTTTGGGTGAGGCGGGTGGGTGGGTGAGGGCACCCGGCGGGGGAGCGGGTGAGGCCGCCCGAAGGGGTGGGGCGGGCGGGCGGGCTAGGGCACCCGAAAGGGCTAGGCGGGCGGGTTGGAGCGGGCGGTTGAGGGGGTGCGGTAGGGAGCCCAGGCGGAGGGGGGTTCGAGTGAGGCAGGCGGGCAGTTGAGGGCGTCGGGTAGGGGGGCGGGCGAGGGCACCCGAAGGGGTGAGGGCGCTGGGAGGGTTTGAGCGGGTGGGTGAGGGGGTGCAGGGTGGGTGTGGGGGTGCGAGGTGGGCGGGTTGGGGGAGAGGTAGGGAGCCTGGGCGGAGGGGGGTTCGGGTGAGGCGGGCAGATGGGTGAGGGCGCCGGGTAGACGGGGGGGCGAGGGCGCCCGAAGGGGTGAGAGCGCCGGAGGGTTGGAGCGGGCAGGTGAGGGGGTGCGGGGTGGGCGGGTTGGGGGAGAGGTAGGGAGCCCGGGCGGAGGGGGCTTCGGGTGAGGCAGGCGGGTGGGTGAGGGCACCGGACGGGGGTGTGGGTGAGGGCGCCCAGACGGGTGGGGCGGGCGGGCAGGTGAGGGTGCCTGAAGTGGGGGCGCCGAGAGGGTTGGAGTGGGTGGGTGATGGAGTGTGGGGCGGGCTGGTTGGGGGAGAGGTAGCGAGGGCGCTCGGAGGGGTGGGTGAGGGCGCCCAGGTCGGGCAGGCGGGCGGGTGGGGCGGGGGCGGAGTAGGGAGAGAGTTGGGGCGGGCGGGCGGGTGAGGGCGCCCGGGCCGGGGAGGGTTTTGGGGGTTGGGTCGGGGCGCCCGGGCAGTGGGGCGGGTGAGGGCGCCCAGGCTGCCGAGGTGGGGGGGTTGGGATGCTTGGGGGGGTGAGTGGGTGAGGGCGCCCATGTAGTGCGGGGGGGGGGTGGGTGGGTGAGGGCGCCCGAGCAAAATGTTTTATTCGTGATTTACTTTTTTACACTGGAATGTTAATGCATGTCCTTTTGGAACATGAGGGGCGGTGGGTGGGGCGATTGTTGATTAAAATTTATGATATATCTTCGTTGTTAATTTAAGTTAATATGCTTTTATTATTTACTGATTTATGTGTTTCTATTTTTCAGAAAATAGCATCAAAGAGAATTTCAGTGAATCTTTCTGGACCAAAGACTCATAAAGGTGCATCTAAAAGAAACATTGGTGAACGAACTCTACCTGAGCTCATGACTACAAAATCTTTCAAGTGCCTCAAGTGATAAGAAGATGATTTCAGACTAGAAGAATTCGAAAGAGGTGAAATTTCCATCAAGAATGTGGTATGTGAAAGAAAGAGAAAGCGCAAATGTGAATATATATCTATATATCGATATACCAAATGATAATGGAATTTTTGAGGTGATGGGAAGAGTCGTAGATATGTGTTCGGTACCAGACACTGAAGTTGTTTACGTACTTACAAAAGCTCCCAAGTCACATGAAAGGGTTAAATACCAACTATCATATTCATTGTATGACACGAGAGAGGTATCTACAAAGTTGTGTAGTCAAATCGTAAATGAGATGACACAAAACATCGTAAGTATTATTATTTATATTTGTATTTTGCGTTTTTGAAAGTGTCTCACTATATTTTTTAACTTTGCTTTTTATTGACATATGATATTTTGTTTGGCAGAATTTCGTTGAAAGTTGTTCAATTAGGTTGGGAGGCATTCATTTCATTGAGAATGATATCATGAAAGTTGTCAGCAGTTTTTACTCAGTGTCAGAAGAAGATATGGAAAATAGGAAAAATGAAGTAATTGATAATGCTACAAAACTACATCCAAAGAATCAGAAAAAAAGGTCTCTGGTGGATAAATCTGGCAAGGGTAAACAAGTTACTTTTGAGAACGATGAAGTCGAAATTGACAATGAAACATATGTTGTCATCACTGAAGATGACATTGGAACTGAGAAGAGCCATAAAAATCCAAAAGTAACAATGCCCAAGAATAACTCTGGTGGGAATGTTATGACCAAGAAAAGTGAAGTTGATGATTTTGAAGCTGTCATTACCAACAGTCAAGAACCCAGTGAAACTTCAAAAGAAAGCAGAGAAATCATTACACCAGGAGCTGATTTAGAAGATGGCATTATCAAAACAAAACAAAATGTCATTCGAGAAAATTTTACAAAGAGAAACTTAATTGATGGTGGTCGCACATTTCAGCTTAATGTCAGGCAAACCTATAAAGCAAGTGAAGGACAATGTCAATATCAAGTTAGAAATCCACATCATCTGCATGTTCACAACTTGAAGACATTGATGAGGTACAATCCATATGCTCATGTGGTTAGTTATGTGCTTCTTGTTGATCCACTTCAAGTTCCCAACAAAGAAGCATTTGATAAGTCAAAATGTTTTGAATACAATTATTATGTGCTTGGGGGGAACCATTCTGTAGAAGCTCAAAGACAATTGATGGACGAATATCCTAATAACCCATGTTTTGAAACAATGAAATGTATCATTTACGCTGGTTTATCTGATACAAAAGAAAAGTTAGTGGCATGGGATTATAATTCAGATAATGAATATAGGATGTCTATGACTTTCATCCAAAGGGTTAGATTTATTCATAGTGAATTTGAAGAAAAATGTGGTGGGGATAGGACAAAAGTTACTGCAGATTTCCGAAAGGAATGTTGTATGGAAATAGGGTATCAAATTGAAGAGAAAACCAATTCAAAAGGTGGAAAAAGCAGCAAACATAGTGATTTATTCAGAGGTGTTGATAACATTTTCCAATTGGCATTTAGAACTGGAGATGTTCGGAGGTTGATTGATGAGATTTTTGACATGTGGGAAGACATTGCCATTAAAAACCAGAAGGTCAAAAAGTCTAAGCCATTCATATGTGGCAACAGTAAATTAGCTCCTGAAATGAAGCATCTTCCAGACGATATGACTATCACACCTTGGAGGGTGATGCAAGGAGTGAAAGATGAAAAAATTGTCAAAACAATATTATCTCATGTGAGGTCAGGGGAATTATCATTGGAGAAAATGTCTGAAGAATTTCAAAAGTAAGTTTCTTGAAATATTTTTATTTATTTCTAGATTATAATTATATTTTAAATAAAAAATGTTGTTCTTGGTAGTATTTGTTATACATATCATTATATTAACTTTTTGTTACTTTATCTATGCAGTCACAAAGCTTACATAAAAATTCAAGAACAAATGGTTAGATTGTTCAATGAAGATAGTTGGGATGATGTCGTACGCAACTATCCAGATTCAAGTTCTACATCAACATTAAAAGCTTTTTATCTTGCATTTAAAAAGGTATCTTGATTTATACATTCATTTTTATTCACCTGTGTACTATTTTTAATTTATAACTTACACATATATTTGTTTATTTTATAAAAGATGAGGAAGGATGATAATGGAGTGCCAGATAGTTTCAAAACCTTTATCGAAAAAATAAAGATCGAAAGACTGAGGAAGCAACGTATTAAGGATATTCAACTTGATCCAACTCTTAATCATTTCATTTGGAATGGGCTAGATACTATTAAATATCAAGGAATACAAGGCGACTGTGAAGACATTGCTAAACTCATACCTAAAAGGGATTACGCCCTAGTCATTGCAGATATTCCCCATGGTTTCAATATTCCAAACATTGACTATGATAGTGACCCTTATACTTATCAAGCCTTTAGTAAAGTGGTTGCGGGATTTGTAGAAGTCACGTCATCAACATTATGGAGATTTGTGACATTTCATTCAGACACACAATTGGCAATGATATTGTCAAGCTTCAAGGGGAAAACAAATTCAAGGATGCAACTTACATGGTAAGACGTTTAAAATGTATATTTGATTAATGTTGAAAAATTTATTTATGTACAAGTTAAGCTAACTTTTACTATTTCATGTTACAGGGAAAAGTCAAATCTTCTTCACAATGAAGATCAACAATTTATAAATGATTGTGAGTTCATTCATATTGATAGTTGAGCAAAAGATGATAGCCATATGTCTATGATTTTTAATCGGGTAGACAGAAAGAGTCATAGCCAAATACTGAGTTATGATGCTGTTGTGAGAAAACTAACATATGAAGACAAAGAAGCAAAAGGAGAGATAGTTAACATTTATCAAAAACCACAATTATTGATTAACTATCTTATAGACATTTGTTCAAATGAAGGAGATTGGGTTTTGGATTTATTTTCTGGCTCAGGTAAGTTTTATTATATGGAATTGAATTTCAATATGTTACTTTTTTAATTAAAATGTCATTGTACTAATTTAGTTCATTATTTCTTTTGTACTTGATAATTAGGTACAACTAGCATGTTGCCTTCAAAAACAAAGAAATTGCATTGCAATTGAAAAAGATCCAGTACAGTGCAATTTCATTCAGCAAAGAATTAATGCTCTTCAATTTCTTCCAGATGCAATGCAAGAAATTGGGTTGAAGAAAGGGGACTTTAGTGAATCACGTGTGGCAAAAAAGGCAAATGAACCCCAACCACCATTACATGGAATGTTTGGAAATACATACATTGGGAGTTTCGCAGACATCAAAGACCCATTAGAAGAGGAAAATGAGCAAAATGAAACAGAAAATATTGTGGAAGAGGACAATGATGAAACTCTAGAGGACGAAGAGTTTGGATTACGTGACATTGTTGATTAAATTTAAGTTATGCTTGTAAATCAAGCTTTGCAATGTTTTGACTTTGACATTTTATGAGAAGAATAAACACTCAATTAGGGTTGTTATATGTTCAATATTAATATGTGATTTTTGCATTGATTTTTGAGTTAATCATTATTTTTTGAAAAAAAAAAGTGATTTTTATTATTTTTTTGACATGAAATTCATAGAAAAAGCTATTATTTAACCATTTTTAGTTAAAATTGTCGTATAAAAATTGTGATTTTGACATGTCAATTCTAACAAAAAATTATCAAAACGTGTAGTTTTTTAGTTATATTTATGTTAAAAATTGTTATTTTTATGTCCATTGTTAAAAAATATTGTTTTTTAGAAACAATTATTTCATGTCGATTGAAAAATTAATTAAGGATGTATAAATATGTAGAATATCGAAAAGTCTAACTATCAACCTTCTAATTTAAAAATGCAAAACAGTATAAACCTCACGAAAAAAAATTTAAAATTATAATAAAAAACAAGAAAACGTGAAGAAAACGACCACTTAAAAAATTATCAAATTTACTAAATAATTATTTACATTTTATACATTAAAAAATTTAAAGCCAAAAAACAGGGCTTTTAAAAAAGGAGTGTGATGCAGAATGCTCACTTTTTTAAATCAGCATGAAAATCACTACCATTCTAAAACGTCATGTACATAAAAAAACTAAAGTGCCAAAATCTATGCTCTAAAAAAAACATGTGTGTTCTGCATCACCCCTTTTCAAAATCAGGTCACTTTTTAGCTATCTCTACGAAACGGGTAATAGTATCAGTTCCCGTTTCAAAGTTTACATTGTTAAAAATGTAGAGTGTAATAAATCTCAAACACAAACATCAAGGAGAAGAATTCAGAGTGAGGTCTGTGATAAGAGAGGTAGACTCTACGGTCTTATCGTAAATCGCAAAATAGACGCTAATGGAAAGGGGAGGCTTAATGGTTTTTTCGGAGGGGGTTTGAAGTGGTAAAAAGTTTCTGAAGAGGGGAGTCTGAAATAACAAAGAAGTGACACGTAGATATAGGGCTGGACGAAAAAAAGCCACTTTTCTGACCTCGCCCTTTGAGAAACTTAAAATTGAGCGTAGGGGGTCTAAAATCTTCTTTGCCATTGATCTAGACAGATAAGATCTGAGCCATTTATGTTTACAAGAGAAGTCGGGCTTTTCATATTATCACAATCCACGTTCGAAGTGGAGGAGGAATATGGTTTAAGTCCCGAATATTTGCGATTTGAGATAGCAGCAGACACGGGGGAATTTATGGATGGAATTGTATATTCCCGTGGGGTCTGGTTTGAATATTGCATATTGCAATCAGTTAAGGACTGAGGCAGGACCCTTTGGTAACTGCAATCGCCACAAACACGGGAGATTTATGGACTGCAGTGTATAATCCCGATGGGTCCATCTATATTGCATATTGTAATTGGTGAAGTGGATTAGGTTTATGTCTTAAGCTTTTGGATCTTACGATGTCCCGAATGCAGTATTTTTATTCGATGGATTTAAATATGTGGTGGGGTTCAGTTGATGAATATCATAATCACAATGGGGTATGGACTTAAGCCTGAGGTTATTGTGATCATTGGATGCAAGGAATTTTATGAATTACATTAAATTTCTCGTTGGATCCATGGTGATATCACAATCGCAATGGAGTTGGCGAAGGGGTCTTTGCCTTATGGAACTTTTGCGATGTGGGGAAGTGGTGAGTCAGAGTTTATAAAGATTTTGACCTTCAGGAATTTAAAAAAACTCTGATTATTTAAATAACCCATTATTATTTAATACTTAAGGTTTTTTGAAGCCTAAGTATAGTTTTGGTCTCGGGGGCTATTTAAAATTTGGTTTTTGGATAATCAAGGTTTAATACTTGGGTTTTAATTAAAAATCCTAAGTATTAAACTTTGGTTATGGGATTTTATTAACAATTTTTATGTTGGTTTTCTATTTTTAATTTTTTTGTTTTTTAAAGAAATAAAATCAAAGGCTTTTCTAAAATTAAAGGGTCCCTATTTTAATATAATAAATTTCATAGGAAATTTATAATATATTAAAATGGGGGTTGTTGAACCCTAATTTTCCACGAAAAAAAAAGTGTAACTAGTGAACTTCATTAGATTTCGTAGAAAAGTATATTGCCTAAACCAAATTTTTGGGTTGATTAATTAGCTATTATTTTCACAATATTCCCATTTAATATTCAGATGCTTTATTTTTCATTCTAAGTAGAAATTTATGGATGTTTATATTTTGACCTAATTTTCCAATTTTCCCCTATAATGCTAGAAGAATATTTCTACAAATTTCCTGAAGATTTGGCTGCCCAAATTCCAATTATAATACCATTGATAGATTCCTCTTTGTATGGTATTTCTATTGACTACTTCCCATTATAATCTCAAAGCAAGAATTTATTTATGGTTCAATTATATATGGTACCTTATTTCTCCTCCAACTTGTTTTGAGTGTAACTTTCTCATAGTAGCTCCAATTTGCACTCATAATATCTCATTGGAAACGTCCTTATGATATATTTCATTTAATTTTCAAAGAATATGCTTACTAGTGTATTGTTGTAATCATTGTCATAATATAGTTTCCACATCTAAAAACATTTTTTAGGCCCTCAAAAATACCCTTGAAGTTTATGACCTATATAAAATAAGAAAGATTTATAAAATTTTGTATTACAATTGTTGATGTAACCGACATACATGGAATCTTTGTCCAAGTGCAACCCTCAGGTGATTGCAGGTCACCTCTAGCACCACAATACCTTCCATGTCATCACTTAACCTCCTTATCTCACCTTCTCCTTTACCTTCTACCATTTCCTCTCTTTTTTCTCATCTTCTATTTCATTTCTTTATCCTTATTATATACCTTTTTTCTTATATTTGTCCTTTCCTTTTCATATTGTTGACCCCACTAATCCACCTAGCGTGACGATAAGGTCCTACTTCAACATGTTAATTATTTATTAGTTTTTTCAATGGGTGAGTGTCAAACCTCAAAAATTGCCTCTTTTTGGATAATTTATCTCTTATCTTTCACTTAGATTATCTCTTATCTTCATATCACCATATGTCTATTTTTAATTAGAAACCGTCAAGATCCAGAAATGCAGTAATAAGGTAAAATTGCAATGTTATCTCAAATATATATGTTTTTATTTATTAAATTGACATAACTAGGAATAAGCTATTGAATCTTTCATATTTCGTAGCTCCACTAACATTCTGTAGCTAATTTGAAGGTTCTATAAGATTCCAAAAGCTATAAATCAACCAAATCATATATGAAGTTTCCAAATGATGCCAATATCATTATCCACCTGTCAGCCACATTTGGAAGCCCATGGATGAACCGCAACACTATAGTCAAAATCTCTAACAAAGCAATACATGACACATCTTTAGAATGCATAATATCAAGCAAGCGAGTTTTGTGTCAATCGAGTGAGATTTGATGATTTGAAGAAGGAACAATATATCAAAATTGATGATGTGATCCTTTCATGATCCACTTCTTTGATAGTGTATCATGAAAAGGAAGAACTCTGTTAGAAATAAAAGATTGAGATGTCACTTAATGAAACTATCTTTTAGCGCATAGACTCTTAGATTTTTTATTTGAAAACTTTATAAGCTTCTCACTTAGAAGTGAATAGATAGTATTTATAGTTGATTTGAATTCCATACTCATTGTTATTTTGAAAAAATCCATGTATACACTTCCAGTAATATAATATCAATTATGATTATTTTATAAAATAATGGTGGTTGATTTTAGTCTGTGATGTGAGTTTTACAACTACTTGTGCATCTCAACAGAGCCTCTTGCAGAAGTATGAGATAGATTAGTTTGATTTCCATTCATAATTCTGTTATTTCCCTATAATACTAGTGATTCCCCCATTACTATTTTAATTTTAGCCCTTATTGTTATTGTTGTGCCCCTATTTTCCCCATATTGTTATTATTGTGCCCCATAGAAGCCCACTACTTTGATTTTTGTGCCCTTATATTATTATTATTAGATCAGCTTTGGTTATATTGTGACCCCTTAGACTCCTATGTATAGAAAGGAGGTTTCTTCATTTGTATCATCCAAGAATTTTTCATTTGTGTAATGTAAAGGAGGTTTGCCCCTCGAAGAGGGTGATTTCTAAGTTGTTGATCTATCTTTTCCATCTTTTTTTGAGCTGGTTTCATGACATTTGGTATCGAAGCTTTGGATTTTAGGGTTTCTCTACTCCAAATAGGTCATCATGGAAATTTTGCTACAACATTTTTTTTGTAGCATTTCAGAAGCAAAAAAAAAACCATTTGAGCTAAAATCACTCTGAACATCAGTTCTGAATTTAAGATCTTTTATCACTATATTTTCAGAGATATGATCCAAGGAAGTTAGGGTTTTGGCAGGATCCTGAATTATATCTCAAATAGGTAACCTGGGGAAACTCATCATAACTTTCTTTCTGAGCATCAGATAGAAATTTCGTAAGAAGTTACAAAAAGAGAATGGCTTGTAGTTTTCTGTTGATCAATTTCAGGTCATAACGTCAAAAAAGTGAGACATGCCACTTCATACAAGTTCTCTCAACTAAACCAGTCTACAATCAGGTCATCGTGGGAGATTTGACGTAACTCTTCCTTGGAGAATCCAATCTTCATCAGATTTGGGGGGGTAGAAAGAGGACTCATAGGACTAATGTAGGAAGAAATTTCAGACCTTGGAGATATGAATTACAGAGATACAACAGATTCAATATTGAGCTCATAAAAATTGAAAAAAGGTGTGTAGTTTTTTTTGTTTGCATAAGTTTGGTTTGAAAACTAGTTTGAAGGAATTCAAAGGGCATAGTGAAGCATTATTATCATTAATTGATGCCCCGAAGAAATAAAATGGAAACGACTAGTAAGAAACATGAAAGCTCTAGCATGAATCATGAAGAAGATGAAGAAATGCAAAATGATATATTAAAATTAGGAGACCAAGTGCAACAAAATTCACTCTCACAAAAAGTAACAGAAGCTAAGATGGATGGTTTAATGAAAGATGTAGAAGCTAAGATGTATGGCGTGGAAGCTAAGATGGACGGTTTAAAAAAGGGCGTGGAATCTAAGATGGATGGTTTAAAGAAAGGCGTAGAAGCTAAGATGAATGACGTAGAAGCTAAGGTGAATGATGTGGAAGCTAATATGGATGGTGTGGAAGCTAAGATGGATGGTTCAGAGAAAGGCAAGGAATCTAATACGGAAGATTTGAAGACAAACTTGGCAAAGTTTCTACAAGAAATTCTTACTAATGGCGAAAGGGTAGTAAAGGAAACTCATGATGAGAACAAAATAAATGTTAATTACGATTTCATAGACTTGAACGTTGGATTGAAGACCCACCATGTTCCAAAGATCGATACGCGGAAGTTTGATGGCAAGGATCCCGTAACATGGATACTATAGATTCAACAATATTTTGATCTCCATAATGTCCAAAACACACAAAAGGTATGCATTGCAACTTTGCATTTGGAACCAAATCAGTTTGTATGGTATCAATGGCTTTTCTCTCGTAAAAAAATTGTCACTTGTGAAATTTTTACAAATGAAATGATAGCACATTATGTGGATACAAAAAGAAACATCTTTTTTAGCCAATTGATAAACCTCAAAAAAAATGGTTCAGTGATGGAACACATTGAGGACTTCCAAAAATTAAATATAAGGGTAAAAGATATTCTAGAGGAGCATATGATTGATGTGTTCATAGGGACATTAAAGGATAACATCCAACATGAGATTTTGCTTTTGGAACTTGATTCACTAGAATCCTACCACTCACAATTATAAAGATGGAAGTGTTGCTATCCCTAGCCTTCCACAACCTACAAGGTTGACACCACAACTATTGGAAGAAAAAAGAGAAAAAGGGCTTTGTTTCAGTTGTGATAACAAATACACTAAAGGTCAAAACTGTGCTGATAAGAAATTATTTTACATAGATTGTGAAGAGGATGAAGAAAAGGAACAAGAAATATCAATAGATTGTGAATAGGATCAAGAAAAGGAACAAGAAATGTCAAAAGAAGAGGATATACATCATGACCAAATCCTAGAGAAAGAAGAAATGAATCCGACCGTAACTTGTAATGCATTGCCTAGAATTACTACTCCTCAAACTATCAAGATAGAAGGGCATATCAAGAATAAAAAGGTAATAGTGTTGATTGATTTGGGAAGTACCCATAATCTTATTCATTGTAAGCTAGCCAAGGAATTGAATTTCTTCCTATATCCAGCACCAGAGTGTCAAGTGATGGTTGCAACTCGAGGAACCATAAATTGCTCTAGAAAGTTCCATAATATCAAGCTATCCATGGGAGAATATGTATTGAATAGCCCAATGCTTTCCATTCTAATGGGTGGTGATGATGTTGTATTAGGAGTCCAATGGCTACAATCATTGGGTACAATAGCTTTTAATTTTCAATAACTTTTCATGAAATCTTCTTTAGAAGGAAAGGAAGTTGAATTAAGGCGTATCGCAAGGAAACCAGGAAACATACTCATCTCTAATGGAATGACAAAGCTTCTAAAGAAAGAAAAATGAGGCATAATTGCACAATTATGTTCACTAGAGGTTCCCACATTGAAATCATCTATCTCTCTAGTCTCCAAAAGGTATTAGACAATCATTCCAAGGTATTTGAGACTCCCAAAGGCCTCCCACCTATTTGTGATCATGATCATGCTATTCATTTGATTCCAGGAAGTGTTCCTCCTAACATTAGGCCTTACAAATATTCCTATGCCTAAAAGAGTGAAATTGAATGTATGGTTGTAGAAATGCTAGAGGCTGGTATAATTCAACCTAGTCAAAGTTCTTTCTCTACTCCATTAGTATTGGTTTACAAGAAGGATGCATCATGACACATGTGTCTAGATTATAGGAAGCTCAGTAAGCTCACTATTAAAGATAAATTTCCTATTCCTGTCATTGATGAATTATTGGATGAATTGCATGGATCAATTTACTTCAACAAGTTGGATCTTCATTCAGGATATCATCAAATCAGAATGAAGACTGAAGACCTTCTGAAAAAACATTTAGAACTCATGAGGGTCATTATGAATTTTTGGTCATGCCTTTTGGCCTTACCAATGCACCTTCTACATTTCAAGGTTTGATGCATTCCATTTTCAAACCCTTCCTTACAAAATTTGTCCTAGTATTTTTTGATGATATACTAATCTACAACAAGTCTTCGAAGGATCATATTCAAGATGTTGACAGGGTGTTCAAATTATTGGAGGAGAAATAATTATATGCAAAAAACTATAAATGTTTCTTTGGAGTACAAAAGGTGGAATACCTAGGTCATATTGTATCTCATGAAGGTGTTGAGGTAGACCCTAGCAAAATTAAAACCATTAAAGAATGGAAAATCCCCACATCCATAAACCATCTGTGAGGATTTCTCTGGTTGAGAGGGTATTATCATAAGTTTGTTATGAAATATGGGAGAATAGCAGAACCTCTAACAACATTATGGAAGAAAGATTGTTGGGATGGGGTCCCGTGGGTCAGTTTTGAGGTTAAAAAGCCAAGTTTCGATGTAAATTTTGTAAAAGATGTAAAGTATCTACGATTTGTGGATGCAGAGCACGTAGTTGATTAGGAGTAAAAGGGGTTTTAGCCCCTTGTTTATGTAAAGTTGAGTCGATTTTTGAGATCCACCCATGGCCCAAGGACCACGGGATTATATAAATAGGTGTGTCTTAGAGAGTCTAAGGAATGTCGATGAGAATATGATAGTAACTGGCGAATAGAAGATAAATCACAGAAGTGGTCAAATAGGAGAGAAAGGCAATGCAGTTGAGTGAGGCCTAGATAAGGTCCGTAGCTGAGTGCACGGACCCCTGCAACTGAGTGCGCAAGGTAGTTTTGAGTCTCTGATACCATATTGAAGAATAATAAAGAATATTGTTGAAGAATTCATGTGTTTATCCATTCACTTCTATTGATTTATGATTGTGATATATGTTGTGGATGAATAATGTATTTATGAAATATTGATCTAATGATGCGCGATTACATAGAATGCATATTAATAACTGCACTCACTGCACGTTAAGTACTTTTGCGAAGATTGTGATACATTCTGTTATCTTTATTAAAATACGTAAGTAGATCTACGTGAGCTCAAATCTAGGGTTACTTTCTGATCCATGTAAGTAGATGATTTGAGTATTTCTAGACCTTTGCAAAGGTCTAGAAGACTGTTTAGATAGATTTGTAGTATCAAGCCCTAGGGGCATATCGATATGTGCTAAGGGAAATCTATGGCAATAAAAGACATCACACTGATCTCTGGATGTGGAAACTTGGTTCCATCATCCTCCCATATTGCTTTGAGTGAGACTGCAACTTGTTCTACACAAGTTGTTGCTGAAAGGGCCAGTAGTGTAGTGTTTTGTTGGTTGGTGCAAATAACTCAAAACTTGGGTTAGGACCCTATAAGCCAACAAATGGTTCCGCTGCTGGGACCTGGATCTGCTTAAGGAGATGTGTGATGTCACATCAGTGGAATCCGACCAAGAAGGAAATTGAAAAGTGGTTGGACAGAAAGATTCATGATTTCGTGGTGCAGGAAAACTTGAATCCATGCCTGTCAAAGGAGTAGTGGATCGATAGATATTTATATATGGAGATACAAAAATTTTTCTTCTGTACCTTCCCAGTCGAATTATACGAGTGGATAGCTAAGTTGGTGGATGGCCAACGGAAGTGGAAGCTTGATGGTCCAATAGTGTGGACTCAGAAGCTAGTGCAATGATTAGAAACCTCTGAAGACAAGATCGTGAACCTTTTTTATCACTCACTCGATTGAATTATAGGAGGAGTTGTTACAGAATTCACAATTGATACCTCAGTCAGCTACAACGAAGCAAAGCAACGCTTTTCCAAAGGACCATGAGGTAAGTATATGAGATCTTTGAATACCTTGACTAAGATGTTGTTGTTTGAAAAATGGGTTATCCCATTGCGTTGATGTTTGGAGCTACCCGAAGTGGAAAACTCTTTAGAGACAGAGAAAAATCAGGTCCTGAATATAGCCCTTTGATTGGAACTCCTTCAAGTGATGACAACAGAGTGGTATAGGCCTCACCACGGAGTGTTGTCCAGCTGATAAGACAGGGTTTTTCACGAATACATCAACCATCCACTCCACCTTCACCTCCACCTCCACCACATACACCTTTGCCCACACCTCCACCACCATTGCTACCATTCAACATTTCGAGAACAATGAAGCTGCCGATTTCAACGGCATAGGGAGTGAAGATACATATCAGTTATGATTTGTTGTGAATGCTTTGTGGACATCATAGAAGGTTACTGATGACAACATAAATAAGGCGCAATTAGTTACTGCTCTGTAGGATCACATGCTAATGTAATATATTAAGTGTTGTTGTGATCATCATGTGGCACTGCTAGCAGAAACTAAGGATGAATTAAACAAAGAGTTCAACAAGCCTAAGTCTGACTCGCAGTTAGTAGTCATCTTTAAATAGATCACAATGAGGGTTGATGAGGTGCCTTGGGAGTTAGATCAAAGGTTGAAGTGTGTAATTCATGAAGCTAATATGCATCTCACAGATGGTCAGCATCGTGAGTGGTTCATGGTTTCACTTCTACCCCACCTAAGGATTTCCTTGTCATAGCAGAAGATAGAAGCTAAAGAAAAAACATTGGAAATTGCAATGAGACTGCATGAAAACCCTATTCAGGATGTAACCTTGGGGGTACAACAAATTCTCTCCCAGTTGCAGAACCTCTGCTTGGAATTGCAAAGCATGAAGAAAGAGAAGAAGACTAAACTAGAGGTATGTGCACAAGTCTGGTGTCTGAAGTGTAAGATCCAGGGGAACAACAAAGACCATTGTCCTATCTTCATGAATTATATTAAAGGAGAGGGACAAATTCCCCTGAAGGTAGAAGCCCCAGCAGGGCCGAGTATGGGGGCCGCTCTATGGTGCACTATTTGTTAGGTGGCTAGAAAACACACAACAGATAATCACCATTTTCTTTAAAAGTTTGTTCAGACACTTCAGTAGTTGTTTTGTGACTTCTGTAAATCTATGAGCCACGATGAGTGCCATTGTCACACCTATGAACTAATGATGAAAAGAATGCCTACATACCAGATGCAAGCAGAAATGCAGCATCCCGATCAGGGTGCTAGAGGAGTGCATGAAGGATGTTAGGGATGAGGATGAGGTTAGAGAGGAGGAGGACCTGGTATAGGTCACATACATGTTATTTTCTATAAATATGGAATTTCAGGGCACTACGCATAGGAGTGTAAGAATCAGACACGTCTGTTATGTCAATACTCCAGCTAGTTTGACCACACCATAGAAGAATGCCCTATGCTAATAGCTACGATGCAGAAGAAGAAGGCACAACCTCAGCAACCTACACAAAACTTACAAATGATGAGATCTGAGCCTTGCAAAGAAGATTAGAATGTGAATATAGTGTTGAGAAGCAGAATAACAACTGTTGATGATAAGGGAAAGCAACCTGAAGAGGACATATTGGTCCAAAATGCCATGGAAAAGGAAGTTGGTTTTGATCTGGAGAGTGTGAAGGAAAAATTTATGCAAGACAATAAAAGCTTTGCTGACGCATCCAACTTAGGAAGCTAGAACATAGTGCAAGAAACCAACACACCTACAGAGGTTGATCCCTCTGTCCCTACCATGTTCTTGGAGACCTGCATGAAATTGTTGCACGATAGAAAAGTTGTGAAGGGCCTACAGGAGTTAATAAACAAATGCACTAGAAAAGAAAATTCCCTAGATGGACACCGTGTAGAGAGAAAAATTGGCAAGAACAAGGATAGAACAGGGTGTGAGATGAGGCTTACTGTGGAGATAGCAAATTATGAGATGGACTAGGTTATCTCGGATCTAGAGTTGGATGTGAATGATTTTCTAAAAAAAAATGGGAGAGAATGGGGATACCCATGCTATAGTGTTCTCCGATCCATCTTAGAATGGAAAACCACCAGAAGATCATCCCTATGGGATGACTACATGGAGTAACAATGGATATAGAAGTTGTGAGCGCGCTCGTTGATTTTGAAGTAATGGAGATCATTGATGATAGTAATCTATACCCAACGCTCCTCTAAATTGACTGGGTCGTTGACATGAACGGGGTGATCAACTTGAAGAAGTGGACAATGTCATTTGAAAGGAAATCACTTCTAGTTGTAGTACCATTGGACCCTGCAAAAGGGTCACGCTACACTGAAGCAGTCCGCGATTATGAGGAAAGTGAAGATGACTTGGATCAAATCTACAAAATCATAGTGTGAGATCAAGACTGGATCAATCCAATAGCAGATGGATGAATTGCATGGGACCGGGAGAGTTCTTGCACCTCTGATTTCGATGAAGAGTTGGAGCATTGGCAGAATCAGTTGCATGAAGTATCTACACTGCATTGCAACATGATGACTAAATCATTGTGTTGTGTTTCGTCGGAGGAAAGGAATTTACCTTATTATGATGGTTTGACTAACATGGATAAGTTTTGGGATGCATTTGAGCATGAAGTCCCTGATCATCATCACTTCCAAGTGTTAAAATTGGCACTATGTGCTACGCCCACATGATGGTGGGGTACGCACAAGGATAGCTTTGGTGGATGGTGGAACTATAAAAGGATGATGAGGTTGCAGTTTGTTTGACCTACCCTTTGATTGATTGAGAATCTGATGGGAGGGATGATCCATGTGATCGCCTAGAGAAGTGGACTAAAGCGTATGGAACGGAGCCACAGTCAGCGTGGGTAAACTTGTTTTTCCATACTTTAGACACAAACCTAATGAACTGGTATTTGGAGACAGAGCTCCACCATGGCACTGTAGAGTGGGATATATTGTGGGAAGGATTCTTAATGATATTCAATTTTGAATATGGGTTCCAAAGTATTGATGAAGCCCTGCAGGAGGTTAAGACATTGATCCTTAGAATAGTGCAGGAACCTCTGGAATGGTTCTAACAAGATTGGGCACGCAACTTCACCATGCGTTCGAATGTTCTAATGTGACAACTCAAGGGGAGGATGATGATCCTAGAAATATTAATATTCCATAGGACGAAGGGCATCATGAAGTCAAGGACCCACAGATAGAGAACCCAAACATCACCGCACCTATGAAAACCAATCAAGTGAACATTGGGACTGAAGTAGAACCGAAGTTCGCAAAAATTGGGGATTATTGGGATGAAGCTACTGTGGATAAGGTTGTTGAGTTACTACACTAATATATGGATCTGTTCCCTATGAAGTTTTCGTACATGAAGGGCATAATAGGAAACTTGGGCATTATGAAAATCACTCTAAAGTCAAATGTGAAGCTTTTCAAGTAGAGGCCATATCGCCTGAACCCTAAGTATAAGGAAAAGGTTCGCTTGGATTTGGATAAGATGTTGGCAACATGCATCATAGAATCAGTGCAGGAGTCAAATTGGATGGGCCCAATGGTGTTTCAGGAGAAAAAATAGAAGGATGAAATCAGGGTTTGCATATATTTGAGGAAGCTCAATTATGCATGTGTTCATGACCCATTCCCGACGTCATTTACAGATGAAGTATTGGACAATGTTGCAGGGCAGGAGTTCTACTCGTTCACTGATGGATTTTATGGGTACCATTAGATCAAGATCGCACTAGAGGATAGGAGCAAAACAACTTTCACAATAGAATGTATTGTTTTCAATACATTGTGATGTTGTTTGGGCTCAAGAATGCGGCTACGATATTTTCTCGAATAGTCATCACGACATTTAAGGATTTTATTCATAAGTTCTTGGAAGTTTACTTTGATGACTGGATAGTGTTTGGGTTAGTGAAGCACCATGTAGCAAGCCCACTCTTGATGTTGGATAAGTGTCGCAGATACCAGATCGCACTAAATTTGAAGAAGTGTTTATTCTATGTCCCCTTTGGGATCTTGCTAGGACATGTGGTGTGCAAGCAAGGGTTGATGGGGGACCCTACCAAGATTGTGGTTATAGTGAATTTGGATGCCTCGAGGAGTGTTAAGTAGCTATGCGCGATGCTGGGACATACATGATATTACAAGAAGTTCATCAAGGCTTATACCCAGATTAGCATGCCCATGGAGAAATGGTTGAAGAAGGATGTTACATTATGTTGGGATGAAGAATGTGAACACAATTTGGATGTATTGAAAGAGAATATGGTCACCGCGCCAATCTTGGTCTTCCCTGATTAGAAGAAATAATTCCATGTATATGTCCATGCTTCTTGCATTTCTTTGGGTGTTGTACTAACATAGGCCAATGAAGGAGAGCTCAGCCATCCTATAGCCTTCGCAAGTAGGAAATTATTGAATGCCGAGAAGAATTACTCAATGAAGGAGCGCGAAGGAATGGCTATGGTGTATGCACTTCAAAAGTTCAGGCACCATCTATTGGGAAGACATTTCAAGATGTAGACATATCATTCTGCCCTGAAATGTCTAGTCAATAAGCCTATGTATGGGGGGAAGATCTGCCAATGGTTGTTGTTGTTCCAGGAGTATGACTTTGAGGTAATTGTGAAGCCAGGGAGGTTGAATACAAGACCCGACCATATGTTGTGGATCAAAACAGGGGAGGAACCTACTAATTTAAAGGAATGGTTTCTATATGTGCAGCTCTTCGTGGTGTGCATAGCGAATAATCATTTTGCAGAAATCATCAATTTTTTTACTATAGGGATGGCACCGAAAGGGTATACAAATCAGCAAAGGAAATAGCTAGTAGTACCTGCGACAGAATTTTTGGTGATTTTGGGACATTTGTATAAGATGGGTGTGGATGGAATATTATGAAGATATGTGCAACATTTTGAGAGGAATACGATTCTCGCTAAAGCTCATGGAGGGGTTGCAGGAGGACATTATGCAGGAAAGGCAATTGCATAGAAGATTTTGCATGCAGGTTGATAGTGGCCCATGTTGCATAAAGATTCCAAAGTGTATTGTATGGAATATGATGCATGTCAAAGAACTGGCAGACCATCGTGGAGGGACGAGTTGCCACTGAACCCTCAAGTATCTTTGTAGCCATTCGAAAAATGGCCGATTGATTTCATTGGGCCAATTCAGCCCCCAGGGAAGATAACTAGTGTGCGCTACTTCATCACCGCAACGGAAAATCTAACCAGATGGGCAGAGGCACAACCTGTAAAGGGTTGTATAGGTGCTACAACAACAAAGTTCTTGTTTGAGTATGTCTTAACCAGAGTTGGTTGCCCGAAGGTGTTGATGAGTGATCAAGGTATGCACTTCCTAAATGTGACAATCAGCAGATTGACTGAGGAGTTCCTAGTCTATCATCAGAAGAGCACGCTGTATCATCCACAGGCTAATGGAATAGTTGAGGCTTTTAATAAGATCTTGGAGAATGCACTAATGAAGATCTGCAATGTTCAGTCGAATGATTGGGATGTGCAGGTATCTGCAGTGCTATGGGAATATAGGACTACTAGCAAGAAAGTGACAAGACAAACATCGTTCAGATTGGTCCACGGTGTAGAAGTTGTAATGCCAATGGAGTATTTTGTGCCTAGTCTATCCATAGCAACATTCACAGGTCTGGAAAATCATGAATCCTTGGAGGAATAACTAGCGCAACTGATGGAGCATGAAGAGGATCAATTCTTGGTTGGATTCCATTAGTAAGTACAAAAGGAACTTGAAAAAGCATGACACGATCGACACATCAAGCTTTGAACATTCAAGGAAAATGACCTAGAATTGTTATATGATAGTAAGTTCACTAAGTCTCCAGGTAAATTTCAGATGCATTGGCTGGGGCGATATATTATCAAAGACATTATAGATGGAGGCGCAGTTCAACTCGCGAAGCTAAATCGAGATCCATTTCTGGGAAGAGTGAATGGAAGTTGCTTGAAGTTACATACAAGGGATCTTGCACAATGACTATATGGCGGGAGGACAGTCTTAGTACTCCATGTAGTTGCAAGGGAGAGTGGGACTATAAACTACACTACTAGGGTTAGCAGACTACACAGCAGGTGGGCTATGTGGAAAATGGTGAAGTTACAATATAGGAAGTTGCACACTAGAAGTTGCGCTATGGAGGGAGGTGCCACGCAGCACAACAAGAAAGTGACAGTTGGAGTCATTGTTCATGATTTGACAGCCAGAAGATGATTAAGAGGAGCAGACTGGTGGCACTTAAGGCTAAAATCTTTGAAGATCTGCCGCCAAAACAACATTAATGGTCGAAATTTGGGGGGAACAGTCGAAATTGAATTCAAAAAAACCTATAAATTACACGGCCTACTCTAACGGAGAACACTTTGCACCCTTAGATTTTTTGTTGAGTTGTGCTGTCTGTTGCCTATGAACCACTCGTATAGGGAGGATTTAGTCATGAGCCCTGCATTTTCCAAGTTATCGAAGTTGAATAAGAAAATCATCCTTGAAAAGATGCTAGGACCAAGCGCTGTAGAGACTGTAAGTACTGGTGGTGATGTTGCTTCTGAAGGAGCTGCTCCAGAGGTGGTGAGTATGGAAGCTCTGGCTCTTATTCCTATAGGGCCAAGGTATCTTAGGACAAAGCCTACCCATACTAGAAAAATATAGAAAGAAAAGAAGGATAAATAGAAGAAGCCAGTGCCAATACGTAAGAAGACACTCTGCAGCTCAAAAATAAAAGACAAGCAACCTAAGAAGGCCATTGATTTGGAGGCGAGGAAGGATAGGGCAAGGATGACATAAATGCTGAGGGAATGGATCCCATTACAGGTTTTCTTGACTATATCCCTCCATGCAAGGGGAAGGCGAAGGTCACCAAGGACCGAGATTTAGACAAATTCTCTATCTTTATGGCCCTGCTACATGAGAAGGTTCTCTTCGAAGGTCCACGGCTTGAATGAATCCCCCTGTTGAAGATGGAGGATTGGGACCTTGCAAATCATGATCAGTTCCATAAATTAGTGATAGCTAACTATAAGAAGCACATCTACTACGTGGACTTAGATGTCACTACGCTAGAGACGATGGAATGGATTCGTGGTGTGGAGAATTCATGGTTGTTGATCTTGTTTTGGGTGTCCCATTATCACCGCAACCCTATCAACACAGTCTATGTGGCCAACTACTCACTCTAGTGCATGATGGGTGCTTATGGCTAGGAGGACCTATACCCATTCCTTACATGCTCATCCATAAGACCATGCAACTGCCATATGAGGGATTGAATCAGGCTAAGGAGTTTAGTGGAAAGATAGGAGAAAAGAATTTGGAAAAAAGGATGAAGAGGGGATTTTCCATCATGAAAAAGGCACAAGATTACTCAATCACCTCCATAAATGACCCCGTAGTGAAAATTTTCACACAAATCTTAGCAGGAAAGGTAATGAGGAAGTGTCGTGCGAAAGAAGTTCTGACACCCGTTGTCTCCCTAGCTGCACAATGTGCGAAGGGTGTGCATTTCAACTGGTCCACGTACTTGAGCTAGGAATTCCTCGCAAATTTCCACGAGGTCTAAGATGAGACCAAACCATTCCATTATGCTTGGTTACTACTCTCCATTGTGTTGGTTGCGTGGGAGTTGTTGCAGGACAACTAGTTTCCTCTATTGGAAGAATAATTGTTGGAGGCCACGCAATTTGCCTCCCTCTGGGCTATAAAGGACCTCGTGCGGGTCACCGAAACAAAAATATTCTATGTTCTAATGGAATCAAACCTCTGCATGGCCATCAACCAGCGCCCAAGGTTGTCCCTAACCTTGTACACACAGTTGTCATCTTATTCTGTGTTCAAGGCTGACTTCCACTGAGTTTACCTTCAGGCACAGTGGGATCCGCAGTAGAAATGGCATGACTTGCCATATTTGGTCACAAATATAGACATACTAGAGCTAATGAAGCGATGGCTAGCAGAGTGGCACACCCCCTTAGACATGGATGCTGGAACCACTAATGGCATGGGAAGCTCGACAACACAGAAAAGAAAGCATGCATCCAAGCAAGCTGCACAAACCTTGGTTGTGCAAAGGAAGAAGGAATATGTGGAGAAGGGTTAGATGGAGAAAGAAAGTGGTGCTAAGGAGTAGGTTGAGCAAGACCAGTGTGAGTCCGAGAGAAGTGGAAAATAACCTTCGCCCGAGACCGAGGATGAAGAACAATCCGAACAAGGCGGTAGATGAGAGGAGGGGCAAAGCACCCCATTTCAGCTAAAGGTGCATGGACAGGTGCAACGGGAAGATTCCCAAAAAAATAAAAAATCATACAAGTCGCAGGGTGATCCCATGGTATTGACGAAGGGCGATCTCGATGAGATCAACAATAAAATACAAGACACTACAACTGAAGTGTTGCATCAATTTGAGCAGCAGTATATGCAGATGCTAGGGAGCATCCAAAAGGATCTGCACAAGCTGTAAATCTAGGCTAATAGGATATAGGTGGGCACAAGTCAAGCGAGCAGAGAACAAGTGAGACTAGCACTGGGGACAAGTCAGGCTGTGGAATTGGTAAGGACCCTAGGTCTTCGCACTATCACATTACTCGAAGGGTCACTACACGTAGAATTGGTCAATGACTACATCATCTTAATCACCCTTAAGAACATCAGGATAAACATCGCAGTGCTCCCCAATGAACTTATTCATGCACTGCAAGCAGGGGTGATGGATGAATTGAGAGCTTAGGAGCAGTGTGCTCTCAATCTGATTAGTGAATACAGGGTGAACAATGAGTAGATGTTTGTCGAGAAAATCTAGGCCTTGAAGCAAAAGGAAATGCTACAAGCACAGAGTTCCCAGCTAGAGTCCACAGTTGCAGGGGCATGCAGAACAATGCCTGAGCTTCACATTCTAGAGGGCACATAGCAAGAACCTAAGATCATGAAGTTGGCCATTGTAGTGCACAAGGAAAAGGCAGAGGTTGGAAGAGTTCAATTCGAACTCAACATGAAAATCACTGAGCTGCAGCTAAACTTGCAGCCTACAACTCCACCCAACGTTAGGGAGAAGCGTAGAGATGCCATAAAATAAGGGATGACCAATTTGGATGCCGCAGTCGCTAACTGCTCAGCCTTATTTGAGCATGAAATGGAGTTGGTGATGACTTTGTAGGAATAAAAAAACTTGCAGATACTAAATACAAAGGTTTGAGAGTTGCAGAAAAAGTATGATGAACTCTAGGAAATGGTGCGCTCCATTGGCCCAACACAGTGCCTCGCTAAGTTGTAGGAAGGGAAGTAGCTCCTCACACAGGTCGAAGTAGCACAAAATAAGGAGGCCTTGCTTAAGACCAAGTTGGGGCCCTGGTTATACGAAGCTTACCAGGTCATGACCACCATTTAGGACAAACCCATAAGCTTGTAGCAGGTGCAATAGATGATGAAGTTGGCTGCAGAAGGACTAGCTACAGAGCATCTAGTGGAAGAAGTCAAGCAAGAAGCTACTTAGAGTGTTGGTGATGTGGCCGTAGTGCAGGTGGAGCTGGGGGATCTTCGAACCAAGATCGCAGCACCAACAGAGTGATTTGAGGGCGAGTCACGAAATTTGTGTTGGGGGGCCATTCGGATGGGGTCCCCTTGTTATTGGGAAATCTAGTGTCTATGCAGAGTTGCTAGTCCCACTAAGGCTGGTAGCTACCTTAGAAACAAACAAACTAAAACCACTTTCATTTTCCTTTATGAGAAATAGATAAGAGGGGAATAAAGGAGACCAACCTCTGTCTTGCGCTTGGTTCCTTGCTTGATTCCTCTCCCTTCTGATAGATCTTTGCCACTCGCTTCCTTGTCTACCCAGCTTCAAAGAGCACCTATAGAATCAAAGCAGCATAACACTATCCAAGAACATAGATCTATTATCATAAAAAATATAGGACTAGATATATATTGACCACACAAATGCATATATCATCAATCATAAAAGAATGTGGAGGAAAACTTGAATAGATTTATTAATAATCAAGAATAGAAAAGAGGATTACAACCAATTGTTCTGACCCAGCATCATCCTCTCAGCAAGAAAGCCCTTCTTCACCTCATGAAAAGCTTAGATCACCCAACACTATGATGTTGCACCAAGAAACCAGTAGCACTTCCTTACAAGATACAAAATTCCAGCCTCTGGATCTCTGGGATGAGGGATCCATATATAGATGTTTGCAAGGGGGTTGAGTCAACTTTTTAGATTTGATTAGTTTCCTCTCTCTGATAGTTCTTGATTCCACTTGGAGATTGACGATCTCTTACTCATCCCTGGGTGAATGTAGAGAGGCAAGTGTCACATGAGAAGTTTCTGGAAGATTCCATGATCCTCCACCTTGTAGATTGACCCTACGATTTGTCCACTCTCGCCCATCACACCCCATAGGAGGGATTTTCAGTATTCATTGCACCTCCCATCTGTATTTAGGTGGGATGCAGTGTACTTTGACCATGGAGTAGGTGAGATGGTCCAGTTTTGACCAGTTCTGAGTAGTTTTTCATGGAGAACTTCTAGGAGAAGATGTAATCAGTTGACCTTGTTCTTTTAGAGGTTGGAACAACACCTTTAGGGACTTAAGAGCCCTTGGTTTATGGACATTTATGATTGGGGTTGCAGTGCCCAAAAATGTCTATAACAGTTTCCCCCTAAAGCATGAGGTCGTTAATCTGTTGATGTCAGGTGAAATGCTTTATCATGAGGATCTGAAGTTTTTCAAGCTGGAAGGCAACCTATAATAAGATACAATACAATACATTATCTTCATAATATTTTCATGATCTAGCTGAGGCGGGCATTCCCATGCTCAGCTTTATAAATTCATTTTCATGTACATAAGACAGACAATCGTCTGAGTGTAGACTAATGATCCTGGTAGAGCCATCATCCCTTGGATTGGATGATTATCTATGCAGTAATGATGTACATTTGATGTCTTTATTTTCCTAAATATATATCGCAGCCCGGATGGATGAAACTAGATCTGGGGTCTTCGATCTCGTTCGATCTTCACTCAAAGTACAAGTCAATCCATGTGAGAGATGTTTTGGAGTCGAACATGGAAAGACATCACCTAATTACCAGCCGATGATGTAAGTTGTTAACAGGTGCAAGAGGAATCACCGATAATGATGATGACCC
Source organism: Pinus tabuliformis (assembly GCA_031772625.1). Lineage (NCBI taxonomy): Eukaryota > Viridiplantae > Streptophyta > Pinopsida > Pinales > Pinaceae > Pinus > Pinus tabuliformis. The sequence goes on along the minus strand of CM062812.1, from coordinate 297,016,847 downwards.
TCGAGGTACTACAGTACAATTCACGTGGTGTGAATAAGGGTCTTGGCATCGAACACCACGCAAAGTCTTTTGATCGAAGGCCATTGATGTAAACCTGTCACCGGAAGTGAGAAACTTGCCATTGAGGCATGTAAGTTTCAAAGTACTGAAAGGGTTGTTCCTAGATCGACTTCTTGGATAATGAGCTGATGTCGACAAGAAGCAATCCGTCATAGGAGGGCCTTAGTGAATCCCACAACAATGACACAGAATGGATCAAATGATTTTAATGGAGGTGAAAATGATCTGGTGATATAAGGTTCAAGGTGGCGGTCATGAAAGAATGGAGCGTAAATGTATCGCAGTGGATGAGACACACGTGAATTATCTGAGTGACTTCTCTTGAACATATCGGCGACACTGACATGATGGATTGGTAGCGTTAACCCCAAATATGGATGGTGTGATGGACCCATGGGGATATGACCAGTGAACGGAACAACCCAACCTGACTCAGATGCGGAGTGAAAGTTTCATGTTCAAGAGCGACTTGCTACCAATAAAGTTTCTTCAAGTTTTCTTCCCAATTTTTCCCCAGTCATTGCTGACCAGTACCTCTTTATTTTTGTCAAGCTTGAGGAGGATAACATATGCTTGTTCTATAATTTGACCTTTAGGCAAACCCATCATTATGTTTTAACGAGCCTAGCGATAATGAAACTCGTTCTTGTTTGTATGGACAAGTTTGTCACTATTCGGTTTTAATGAGTTTAACGACAAGGATAACTCGGTCCTTTTCAATTTTAGAGAGTCTGAAAAAGGGACATAAAGAAGACCCCAATAATCCTTTTTCATCATATAATCCCTTGAGTCTGAAAAAGTATAAAACAATACAAAAGGGATGAATTTTCAGTACTTTTAACAAGCCGAACAAAACAAGCGCTCGATCGTTTTATGTAATGATCCCTCAAGTCCAAAAAGATTAAAATCTAAAGGAGGGATAGCACTTTCGGCCCCTTTAACGAGCTGGAGAGGCCAATTGCTTGGCAATCTTTTCATATTTTACGAGTTAGTTGAAAAGAGCTTAAAGGAGACTCATTTTTTGAGGAACGAGTGATAAATTCGGGTAGCAGCTGATTCCAGGTAAGGTTTGGAATTTTCCAATCACGGTAGTGTCACAAGGATGGCTAACAGGATCACTCTTCACAGTTGTTCCTCAAAAAGGGTAAACAATCAAATGGAGGTGAATGATCAACCAATACAGAGTGGAGGTGATGATGAGAACACGACCAAGGCTTCAAAGGTTGATGATAATTCATTCACAAAGGTTATTTACCGGAAAATGGTTCATTTTTTTAATGAGCTTAAACTCTGGGGGAACATTTGCTCATTGCTTATGTTTATTTTTTAACGAGCTTGAATTCTGCGTTAAAACTACTCAATATAATGGTCATTGATTATCTTGATTTTACCATTGACAACTTTGTTCTTTCAAAGATTGTACTGCATGCTCAATTGCTTCATCAAACTAGTTAGAAACGAACAATATATGTTTGAAAAAAGAGTTAAAACACTAATATTTTACTTGAATTACATGAAAATTAATTTAAAAGTGTTTTTTACCTCTCATTTTACCATTGCATTTGAACTTTGGTTTGTTGGAGCTTTGGAGGTGCTTTCCCCCTTGATTTTCACTAGCTGATTCCGGGAGATTCTGTGGACGATTCTCAGCGCCGTCTGGACCAGGTAGGAGCTAAACCTGAGCTCTTTAGTTTCATCATTTCCTTTTTGAATTATGATCATGTTTGTAGTTTTTCTGAGCCTCTGGGGTTTGAAAAACTCACCCTGGCTCCATCGCACCTCTTCTACATCGAAAGGTGTGATGCATGCTGGCTTGGCCATTGGCCAGTCAGCATGCATCCCACCTAGAACACTGCTGGGGTGTGATGGGCGCAAAGAGGGCAATTTATGCACAGTTTTTCATGGAAATTTTTGCCTGTTTTTCACCAAATCAGGATCTTAACTCTTCTTTTGTTTTTTTCAAAGATTCATTGGAGTAAAATGCCTGTTACATGGCGAGAACGTGAGCATGAAGAAGAGGACATGCTTGCTTTACATGAGCCGGTTACGCTAAATGCACTGCAGAACTGTGGCCTGTTCAAGTTTTTCCACATCTCTTGCATGAGGCAACAAATCAACCTGTTGAAATATTTTCTTGATGCATGGGATCCTACCACCTAGGTGTTCCAGATTAGGGGCAAGTCCATCCCCTTGACTGTCGTGGACATCTATTTTTTGACCGGCTTATCGAGGTGGGGTGCCCCTATCTCATTATCAGGTTCGGCCCATGGGGGTGAATCTGTGAGAGATTACATTCGCAGGTATTGCAGAGAGGGATCTCAGCCGAGTAAGGACGACAAGATCAATATCTGAGATGCCACTGACAGGTCCCTAAGGATCATTCTATTCACTTTTGCTAGACTGGCTGGTAGTGCGGCACTTCACGTGGCCAACAAGTCTTATATGTAGTACGCCTTGGAATGCCTTGAACCAAAGGTGTTCAATTGGTGTGATGCATTACTCTCTATGATGAAAGAACAACCAACCAAGGTGAAAAATGGAAGATTGAAGAACTTTGAATATGGTTCTATCTTGACAGCTTTCGCCTTGGAAAAGATCCCGCTGATGCAGCCGCATTATGTTTCACTTGGTTTACCTCCACCGACTGAGCCACAGATGCAGAGATGGGTCGACCTTATGGCCAAACATGCTGGTTAGTCCCAGGTTTCCTTTTCTGATACCTTTTTCGAGTGGTTCAACCATCAGGAGATGGGTTTTTCCGAGTATCCATATGCTGGTATGGATTTCCGGGGTGATCCAGATTTGGTACTGCTGGCTGGCGAGAAGTGGGGTGTCATCAGTAAATTCTTTGACCATATCTCTGTTTATCATTTCTCTTTATAATGTTCTTGTGATTTCTTCTATCAGGACTAATCAAAACTCATGTGTTGATGCAGATGTTGGACTAGTTCGGCCAGTAGTACGCCTGAGAGTGCCAACTGCCACTCCAGCAGGAGAGGGTGTGGGAAGGGCTATCCTTCGCGACCTTAATGTGGTCGAGACTCTTTCAACATTGCAGGATTAGGTCGAAGGCCTGACTCTTGGTATTTCGGACGTGAGGACTGACGAGCTGCCTCTGAGGTTGCAGCGACATACTACCGGCATGCCGAGTCGGTGGACTAGGCTTTTACGCATGATTGCACAGACGATGACTTGTTATCACCAACATCATTAGACTAGGGTGCCCCCTAGCGTTTTTAGTTTTGGGTCATTTGACCAATTTTGTCTTGGTTACAGAACATTATGTGTAAACCATAAACAGTTATATATATATTTTTGATTTTCGGAGTTTTATTTTGTTTAAGTTACATGATCCTGATGCAAATACTGATGAAATGCTTCTTTTATAAATGTTGCAAATGTCTATCTAACACATAATTTTCCAATGAGTCTGTTAATGTGTTTAAGTTTCTGGAAATATTCTGATATTGAATAAAATCAAATTGCCTTTCCCAAATCTTGACCCTTAGGAACATGCGATAGATAGCTGGATTTCGAACGGAGTAGATACCAGTGAGTTGTAGTATGATGAGCTGTGAGTATAGCCTGACGACAAGTCAGCTTATGCCATGTGTGATGGCATCAAAGAGGAGTTCTATCAACGCGCTATATTCAGCAGACCGACCAATACATTCCCCTCTGAAACTTACTAACTCGCCTCTTGGATCGAAAATGGCCCAAGCCGCGGAAGATAGGTTCCACCAACTACGACTCGCTCCGTCAGCATATCTAACAAAAGATTCCAATAGGTTCGACATTTGCGACAAATGTAAAAAGTGGATTACTTTACCAAAACAATTACTCTTAGTGAAAACAAAAATGTAACAAAAGCATATGGGTTACCACACTGAATCATGTGTATTAACGCTTAAGGTACAACCCATTACGGGGTTGCGCCAATGGAATCCCGTTGTAATCCATTAACTCGTAGGCTCCTTTTGCTAATACATGGTTAACAATATAGGGGCCCATCCACAAAGACTTGAACTTACCTGCTCCCAATTTATCGGATTCCTGGTCGTAAAGTAAGACCAAGTCACCTTCTGAGAAGACACGAGGTTTGACATTTTTGTCGAACTGTGCCTTGACTCGTTTCTTATGTGCTTCATTAGACAAAGCGGCATCACGACGGGTTTCATCCAATTGGATTAGTTCCAAGAAACGAGCCTCCTCTTCGGAAGTTTCGGGGAGAAGGTCGACTGCGAGTTTGAGAGATGAGATTTCACACTGAACTGGTAAGATTACTTCTAGGCCATACACTAGTTGAAAGGGTGTAAACCTGGTTGCACTCCTTACTGATGTTCGGTATGCCCACAAGGCTGAGTACAGGATTAGGTGCCAACTCCTTTTGTGGACTCCAATCATCCTTTGCAGCATCCGCTTCAGGACTTTGTTGATTGCTTCAACTTGTCCATTGGCGTGCGGGTAATACAGAGTAGAGCTGTCATGAGACAACCCTAATTTGGCAGCCAATTTAATCATCATGTGATTGTGAAAATGTGATCCATGATCTGTGACTATAGCCTGTGGAACGCCGAATCTGGTGACTACATGATTGAAAAAGAAAAGAGCAGCTATTTCACCAGTATTATCTAATGTAGGCATCACCTCGGCCCATTTGGTAAAATAGTTTACTGCGACTATGATATACCCATGCCCCCCAATCGAGGTGGGGTTACATGTCATGAAATCAATGCCCCATTTGGCAAATGGCCCAATGGCAACTATCGGTTGCAGGGGTGCGGGTGGTTTTCTGGTTTTGCTATCGAAAATTTGACATGCATGGCAACTTCTGACTGCGGTTATGCAATCTTTGAACATTGTTGGCCAGAAGTATCCTGCTCGTAAATTTTTTTGCACCGTAGCATAACCAGATTGATGCCCTCCACACGCGCTTGAATGGTAATCATTCAGGACTTTTTTGGCCTCCTCATGGGTGAGGCACCTCCTCAGAATTGTATCGACACCACGACGGTAAAGTGTATCACCGACGATCATGTAGTCTTTTGATTGGTGTCGAATACGTTTTCGTTCCGAGCGGGAGGTATTAGACCTATATTTTTGGGTTTGGAGATAGATGATTATATCTCCATACCACGGATTGCTTGAAGATATCAAAAACAAAGATTCATCCACGATGGTTTCTTCGGATGTTTCATCATTGGACGACGATGGGAGATCGCATAATAATTCCGCGAAAACCAGGGATTTCTTTGATTTGGATTTTACGAATTCTAGATCAAACTCTTGAAGAATTGCTATCCATTTTTAATATTTGCCCCCCAGCAACTGTCGTGACAATATACAAGTCATGGGGTTGCAATCTGACAAAATAGTAGTTTTTCGAAAGAGGACATAGTGTCGAAATCTTTGTATCGCTTGAACAGCTGCGAGAGCCATCTTTTCAACATAGGAATACTTGCTTTCTGTATCATTTAAGTTCCTACTCAAATAATATATAGGATGTTCAATTCCGTTGTCTTCTTGAACTAAAACCATTGCGATGGTTGTATCCGCTATAGCCAGATACAGGTTAAAGTCTTTTTGATAATCAGGAGCGTACATTAATGATGCTTTCATTAGGGATTCTTTTAAAGCATCAAAGGAAGCTTGCGCGACCTGATCCCAGATGAAGGGTACTTCTTTTTTCAATAGACGTGTATAACCTTTAGCAAGTTCGACGTAATTTGGAATGAACCTCCTCAGAAAGTTTGCTTTCCCTTGGAGTTTCTGAATCTGAAGCAAATTTGAAGGTGGAGGCAAATTTATGATTACCTGAACCTTACATGGGTCAAGACGAATCCTGTCCTTTGAGACTACAAAGCCAAGCAAACGACTAGAACTGACACAGAACACACATTTGCATGGATTGAATCGTATCTTGTAGTGTTGTCAACGTAGGAATATCGCTCTCAAATGCTGCGGATGATCGGTCTGCTTTCGCGAATGAGATGGAAGGTCGTCGAGATATGGTTGAATGATGTTTTTGATGTCATGGAAGGCATAATTCATTGCCCTCTGAAATGTTTCCCCTGCATTCTTTAAACCAAAGGGTAATTTGCGATATGCAAATGTGCCCCACGGACAAATAAATGCAGTCTTTGACTGGTCCTATGGGCGGATATTTATTTGATTATACCCGGAGAATCCATCCATAAATGAAAAGATTTCACATCCGGTGCATTCATCAATTATCTGGTCAATAAAGGGTGTAGGGTAGTTGTCTTTTGGACAAGCTTGATTTACATCCTTATAATCAACGCACACTCTAATCGTTCCTTGCTTTTTCATTACAGGAAAAATGTTTGATACCTAATCGGTTAGAGGAACTAGGTAAATAAAACCAGCATGGAGAAGTTTTTCAACTTCTGCCTTGATGGCAGCGGCTTTCTTAGGGTGCACCTGCCATAGCCGTTGTCGTACTAGTTTGAAATCTGGATACATATTTATTTCGTGTTCAATTATACTCGAGTCAATGCCTGGCATTTCATCATATGACCAAGCAAAGACATCTCTAAATTTCCGAAAAAGAGCATTATATATTTCCAGTTCTGATGAAGAACAACATTTGCCAACACAAATATTCTCTACAACATTCGTTTTGGTCGAGATATTTATGGCGATAGTCTCTTCAATATTGGGCAAGTTTCGCTCGGAATCCAGCGTGTTTACAGTATTTGATAGGAAATCAAAAACTGAAGGATGATGAAGGTCATCAGGAGCATCTTCTTGACAATCCGAATGATGGGAATGATGGTGGTAATCTTCCCATGGCGCCCCTTCAATTAACATTGACTGAACAATTCCTTCGTCGGTGTAATGCACTTGCAACCAAGGATCTGAAGGGGTGCCATATTCCTTAGACCTATCTATCCAAACTCTTGATGAGCATTGATTCAGGTCTGCCTCCCATGCCGAAAACACTGATTGCTACAATATTTCTATTGGGCTTGGAGGCAATACTTGCAGATGATCTTTGTTAATATCGTTTTCTGAGATCTTTTGAATCGAAGATATCATATTGCAGGTTCCTACCATCACCACTTCCGCCAGATTGATTGGAGGCGGGAGGGCAAAAGTACCCATTAATATAGGGTCTTTTAGTAGGCCTACTCTAATATTTTGAAGCGGATGGGGGCTTCCATGGATCATCGGAATGCTTCCAGTAACTTGGGAACTATTGGGGAGAAATGTTTGTTGGTCGACGATTGTAATTCCTCCTTGGAAAGGAAATGAAATCTTCCTAAAGTATGTCGACACAACCGCAGCCATAGCATATATCCAGGGCCTTCCCAGTAGGATGTTGTAATCGAGGTTTCCGTCGATTACTTCAACATCTATTTCTACTGTTTTCCCCCCAGTTCAACTTGCAAGTTACTTAGAATCCCATATGGGGTATATGTTCATCCATCAAATTCTTTTAATGTCGTTGAAGATCGCGACAAGGTTGGAGATGCTAAAGTTTTCCAGCAACTCATCAACATAATACATGTAGATGCCCCCTCATCAATAATTGTTCTATGAACAGTTTTGTTGAGGGCTTTCACTTGAATGAGGAAAGCTAGTTGAGCTGGTAACTGAGGATCATATCCTTTGTGATTAAAGGACACAAAATTAGAATCCTTTGGGTCAATCCCACCTATTGCTGATAATAAAGCTTGCTTTTTGGAGGGGCAACTTTGCAGTACCTCAAGTGTCGACATAGCGGATGGCGATTGGGACAGATCTTCCACTATATTATAATGTTGTACTACTCTAGCACGAGGATTAAATGTCGACTTGTGTACTACTCCCTTTGGCAGTTTTATTGTTAGCTCTGGAATGATGGGCAACGCAACTTCTGTCGAAGTTGTTGTCGAACTACTAGGTTGATCTTTATCCTTGTTGTTCGACAGCTGTGGATTCCCGTAATCTTTATTCCTTGTCTATATCAAGGCATCATTTTGTTGTTTCAAAACCGACAACATCAGCACTTGGGATGGGGAAGCATTTTCACTAGCAACCAGATTTGTTCCTAGATTTGGAAATGGTTCAGTCAATACCGCCGAGGTTTTTGAATTCTTGAAGAATTTTCTAAGCTCAGCTTTATATGGAAAATCTCTTGTCCAATGATCCTCATCACATATAAGACATGGACGACTTGGTTTCTTATCTCCAGAAGGGTTTGCAGAAGATTTTTCAGATGATGATTCCTCCTATTTCTTCTTCTTCCCTTTGTTTTTCTTCTTGCCTCCTGGTTGCTTGGTTTCTTTGCCTTTATCAGTCGAGACGGCATTTACTTCCGAGGCGAGAAGTTCCTCTTTTTTATTTTGACTAGAAATCTTATGGGCCTTTTTAGATGTAGCCTTTGTCAATTTCGTGTCCGTCGTACCAATCACACCATCGCCGGCATGATAGTCATTGTTTGATTTAGGAGGAGGAGGGATGGAAAATTCCGGTCTAGGAGCGTCAGGGATTTTATCGTAGAGCGTGCCAGACTGAGTATAAATCAAGTCTAAATATTGCGCATGAGCAATAACTTGCTCTTCAGTGACGACTCCTCCTTTTGCCACATCTTCTGTAATGGAAGGTAATAATGACTTAATAAACCATTCAGCTAAAAGTTGATCTGGAACATACTTTTTTACCATTCTACGACGACGTCGCCACTCATGAATATGATCGGATATGTGAGTGGCCATTGTTTGCTTGAAATTGGTAAGAAGTTTTTTTCTCGTTTCGTACCTTATCGGTAACTAAAACTGGGTTAAAAAGGTTGTGGCTAGGGCACTGAAGTTGTTAAACGAAGCTCTGGGTAACTCGATATACCATTTTGCTGCTGTATCAGTTAACATCCTCTGAAAAAGGTGAAGCCTAATCGAATCATCGTTTAGGGTGTTTGATGAACACCATAGATGAAATTTCATCACATGATTCGACGGGTATTCACCTGGATTTCCATTAAATGTAGGAATATCTAACGGAATTTTTTGCGGAATCGCTGTCCACCAAGGGGCATAAGCAATTGGATCGTTCATTAGCCGATTTAGATCTAGTAACTCTAAAGTTGCCACGAAGGGTAACTGTTGATTCAGGTTTGGCGAAGCATACCCATGATAGGATGGAATGGCCTAAGCAGTTGGTCTTTGCATACCAGCATAATGCATTTGATGCTGGTAACTTTAGTAAGGTTGATGGGCATAACCATTCTAGAATGGTTGATTTTGACCGTTTTGAATATACAGCTGCCCATTATTTACAAAGATTTGTTGCTCAGATCCTTGGTATACTTGTTGGAATTGCGGTTGTTGGTATTGCACCAGCCATGGTTGTGAAGCCATGTGCTATTGTCCAATACTGGCCATTTGACCAAGATGAGGGGTAATTGTACCCGTTTGGGCCTATGTCATTCCACTAGTTGGCGATTGTCGTTGAGTAGCAGGGACAAGAGGCTGTTGCATTACAACCCGAGAAACCTGAGGTTGGCATACAACAGGCAACGCTTGTACTTGTGACACCATCACAATAACTGGCGTAGTTGGTATATTTGACATGGGTAAACATTGTTGCATCGAATATACAACTCTTGGTTGTTGAGGCAGTATTGGCACCCAACCGCTAGATGTAATTCCAGCATAACCTAAATTTTGTTGTGAACTCTCGTATGGTTGTCCTCTTGGAGGAGACAATGAAAGGGTATATTGCCCCACATACGGCGGTAATCCGGTACTCAAAGGAATTGTTTGTCCTTGAGGGCCGGACTGCCCAAATTGACAACTTGAAGGATCAATTTTCTGAGACTCAACATAAGAGTTCCCGGATACTATTCCGGATGAACAAACAGGAATGGACCATACTGTCGAAATAGCCCCTGAGTGGGCCCCTTCTAGCAATTGAGAGCTAGCTAGGATAGATGGTATGCTGGCGAACATTGTTCGAGTGATAGTAGGAAGTTCTATCATTGCTGTGTCGGATGACATAGTCCTAGATGTCGACGGTTGTTCAGACATTTCTAGTCTATCCAAAAGATTTCCTAGCGATTCTACAGGAGCTTCTGATGACGGTAGACTAATTTCTGATGAAGAAGGATATAGAGTGATCCCGACTCCAAATCGCGATGGAGTACTAGATGGAGGATCCTCCATAATGTATTCTATGGAAATCAGACCAGGTGGAAGAGGTAGACCCTCAGGTCCATAAAATATTTCTGGTGCCGAAGAAGGTATAGAATCTGCAACGACAGATGTTTGGGGAATAACACCTTCCGAATCAACTGTAGATGGAGTTGGTTCAGTAATACAAGTGTTTACCTTCACACTAGGATCAGTTCTACTATCCTTTGGTGGCTGCTGAACTTCTTCTGTAAAGGCAGGGATACCATAAATGTTTGGAGTAACCGGAGTCTCCGATGGTGTTGGAACACTTGTTCTAACTTTACCAGGGGATTTGGAACCGGTTAAACGAGTTCACTTTTTCTGTAACAGTTTTGATTCTAGAGACAAAGATGGTTGACTCGTAAGCCTCCACGAACGATGGGGTTTCAATTGACTTTCTTCCACGATTGCGGATTACTCGACCAACTAAAAATCAAGGGGAAATATGTTTCCGTATTAAATGAATTTTAGACGCTTTGACACAACTTGTTGTTTCAATTTTTAAGAGTCGAGAAAAAACAAAATATGACTCTAGTCGCCTTCGATTTTTAATGAGCTTGAAGTGACAAGTGCTCAGATGGACCTTTTCCTTTAAGGAGTCTAAAAAGGAATGAAAGAGACTACTCTATAAATCTAGATAGAGGCATTACCGAACCAATTGCAAAACTGCAGAATACTTTTTATGGTACGGCAGTCAATGTTCCTCAATGTTGTGTTCAGTGCATTGCGATCGATAGGGCGGCAGACACGGCTTCCTATGGATAAAGGATAAAGACTATTGTGGTCTCCCAATATATACTCGACGGTACATGGGAGCACAAGTCCGTATTGGCACTTATCGTCTCAAAGTGGAGGAATAACCCAACCATCAATGTAAACAACAGTTAACAGGCTTTACGACATCAGAATACATCTCTAGCCTAGACTTCTAAATGTTATGCGTTAGGTTCCAAAGCGTTTTTAGATTCATTAAATTCATTTTACAGTTGATATTGCTTAAGAACACTGTGTGATGTAGATGTACAATTCCTAATTTAATGCAATCTAAGATGATAAACAATTGTTTAATCTTCTTTTTGCAATAAAAATCCTAGCTACTAAGGAAAGAGAGATGATATTCTTTTAACATAGAGCAGAGAGCACACACTATATGCACCGTCCTAAATCAAACCAACAAACAGTCTAAATGCAAATGCACATGCATGTATTTTTTTTCAGCCTTCTTAATGTGTGAATGATAAAAAGAAAGCTAAGCGCAAATCTGAATTATTTTTCAAAGCGACATTACTAACAAGTTTCTTTTCAAGACAAAATGAAGACAATGACGACACTTTGCGATTTGGAATTGAAAACTTGCTTTCGACACTTGAAAAACTACTAATTCAAATCAAATACAAGAGTAGCAGTGTAATCGACTATCAAGAACAATCAGATTCTCTTCTATGACTGAAAATGACACTTGCGACACTTTCAAATCAAGAAACGACAGTTCAATTACGCTACTTCTTTGTAAAGAGAACTGAAAATGGATCACAATACATAAAAACATTTACAGTTCATTGCACAATGGAGGCGGAATAATGGCAAGGAAGGGGGTTTCAACAGAGGTATACTGACTACAGACAACAAAACTCCTGAATAGAGCTGAAAAGAGTGAACACAGAAACCAAAATCTAAGAGCAAAAGAGGCCTTGTCTGATCAGCGCACCTGTAACACAGGGAAAGTGAGATGCAGCGCACCTACTACACTCGGGAAGTGCGATGCATCCAGAATCCAAAGAAGAGACAGTGCAATGGTCCAGGGACGAGACTTCAACTGGGTTCCGGGTCACAGTTTGCAGCTCAGTTCAGGGATTTAGGCCGAGCAAGTGGTAATCAGTAAATAAATCACAGGGGTAGATCTAAGGAGGTTACTAGAGCCACCACAAGGGCAATTAGAGAGCTTGTAAATCGATTGTTCAGTTCATAAACAAAACCCAGAGATAGACTGAAGCAGCATTGATCTACTTTGCACTTTCATAGCAAATGCAGTTTGAAGGCTAGCTGGCTTGACTTTAGGCTCCGTCTGTAAGTCTATAAAGTAAAAAAATATAGACAAACAATATATTCGCTCCTCAGCGGAGTCACCATTTTGTTATCGGAAAATCTAGCGTCTATGCAGAGCTGCTAGTCCCACTAAGGCTGGTAGCTACCTTAGAAACAAACAAACTAAAACCACTTTCGTTTTCCTTTATGAGAAATAGATAAGAGGGGAATAAAGGAGACCACCCTCTGTCTTGCGCTTGGTTCCTTGCTTGATTCCTCTCCCTTCTGATAGATCTTTGCCACTCACTTCCTCGTCTACCCAACTTCAAAGAGCACCTGTAGAATCAAAGCAACATAACACTATCCAAGAACATAGATCTATTATCATAAACAATATAGGACCACATATATATTGACCACACAAATGCATATATCATCAATCATACAAGAATGTGGAGGAAAACTTGAATAGATTTATTAATAATCAAGAATAGCAAAGAGGATTACAACCAATTGTTCTGACCCAGCATCATCCTCTCAGCAAGAAAGCCCTTCTTCACCTCATGAAAATATTAGATCACCCAACACTATGATGTTGCACCAAGAAACCAGCAGCACTTCCTTACAAGATACAAAATTCCAGCCTCTCGATCTCTGGGATGAGGGATCCATATATAGATGTTTGCAAGGGGGGTAAGTTAGCTTTTGAGATTTGATTAGTTTCCTCTCTCTAATAGTTCTTGATTCCACTTGGATGATCTCTTACTCATCCCTGGGCGAATGTAGAGAGGCAAGTGTCACAGGAGAAGTTTCTGGAAGATTCCATGATCCTCCACCTTGCAGATTGACCCTACCATTTGTCCACTCTCGCCCATTGCACCCCATAGAAGGGATTTTCAGTATGCATCGCACCTCCCGTGTGTATTTAGGTGGGATGCAGCACACTTTGACCATGGAGCAGGTGAGATGGTCCAGTTTTGACCAGTTCTGAGTACTTTTTCATGGAGAACTTCTAGGAGAAGATGTAATCAGTTGACCTTGTTCTTTTAGAGGTTGGAACAAAACTTTTAGGGACTTAAGAGCCCTTGGTTTATGGACATTTATGATTGGGGTTGCAGTGCCCAAAAATGTCTATAACACCCCTGGGTCAGTTTTGGTGTTAAAACCCCAAATTTTGATGTAAATTTTGTAAAAGATAAAATGTCTCCATGATTTGTGCATGTGGAGCACGTAGATGATTAGGAGTAAAAGGGGTTTTAGCCCATTGTTTATGTAAAGTTGAGTTAGTTTTTTAGATCCACCCATGGTCTACAGACCATGGGATTGTATAAATAGGTGTTTCTTAGAGAGTCTAAATCATGTCGATGAGAACATGATAGTAATGGGTCAATAGAAGATAGAATAGAGAAGTGGTCAGATAGGAGAGAAAGGATCTGCAGGTGCATGTGCAGAGGCCTCGATAAAGTCCGTAGTTGAGTGCGTGGACCCCCGCAGCTGAGTGCGCAGGATAGTTTTGAGTCTGTAATACCATATTGATGATCAATAAAGAAGATTGTTGAAGAACTCCTATGTTTATATGTTCACTTTTGTTGATTTATGATTGCGATATATGTTGTGGATGAATAATGTATTTATGAAATATTGATCTAATGATGTGTAATTTCATGGAATAAATCTTAATAACTGTATGCACTATGTGTTAAGTACTTTCACAAAAATTGTGATACTTTCTGTTATGTTTGATAAAATACTTAAGTAGATCTGCGTGAGCTCATATCTAGGGTTACTTTCTGATGCACGTAAGTAGATGATACGACTGTTAAGGGTCTGGCGTGTTAAGTACTTTCACGAAGATTATGATACTTTCTGTTATGTTTGATAAAATACTTAAGTAGATCCGTGTGAGCTCATATCTAGCGTTACATTCTGATGCATGTAAGTAGATGATACGACTGTTAAGGGTTTGGAAAGACCAAACATAGACCTTTTCGAAGGTCTAGAAGACTGTTTAGATAGAGTTGTGGTACCGATACCTAGGCGCTTATAGATCTACATGAAGGAAAATCTAGGGCAATAAAAGAAATCACACTGATCTTTGGATGCAGAAACTTGGTTCCAACATCCCCCCATACTACTTTGGGTGAGACTGCAGCCTGCGCTACGCAGATTATTGCCGAAAGGGCCATTAGTTTATGATTTTTTTGGTTGGAGAAACTAGCTATGAACCTGGGTCAAGACCCCCTAAGCCAAAAAATATGCATCTTCATGGACTCTAGAAGCAGCGAAGGCCTTTGAACATATTAAAGAGGCAATGTGCCAAGCACCAGTCTTAGCTACACTAGACTTCACAAAAACATTTATTGTGGAATGTGATTCCTCAGGAAATGGAATTGGTGCTATTTTAATGCAAGAAGAAATACCCATTGCTTTTGAAAGTCATTCAATCAAAGGAAAGTATTTACACAAAGTTATGTATGAGAAGGAAATGTTGGAAATAGCACATGCACTTAAATATGGTGACCCTATGTAATGGGAAGGCACTTCAAGGTAAAAATAGATTATGATAGTCTTAAATACTTGTTAGAACAAATATTATCTTCATAAGAGTAGCAAAAATGGGTCATAAATATGTTGGGTTATGACTTTGAAATCATCTACAAAAAAGGGAAGCAAAATGTTGCGACTGATGCACTCTCAAGAAAGGATGAGGATGTGGAAGCATTTCTTTGCACCATTTCTATTATCCAACCAGATTGGATAAATGAAGCAAAGGATGAATGGAAGAATAATGAAGAAGTGTGGCCACTCATTCAAAAGTTACAACAAGATCCTAGTACATCTGATACATTTAGCTGGAAAAATGATTTGTTGTGATACAAAGATCGGTTATACCTATCTAAGAATTCCCAACTCAAACAAAATATTATTAGGGAATTGCACACCTCTCCCTTAGGAGGGCACTTAGGATTTCTAGAAACTTACCACATGGTTAAGAAGGAATGTTTTTGGGGTGTCCTTAAATCATATATTCAAAAGTTTGTGGTGGAATGTTTGTTTTGCCAACAAAATAAAGTTGTACAATTAAGACCCCAGGTTTATTTCAACCTTTATCCATTCCAAGCTAACGTTAGGAGGATGTTTCAACGGATTTTATCACAGGTATACCCAAGCCTGAAGGAAAGAGTGTTATCATGGTGGTAGTTGACAGACTTACCAAGTATGCCCACTTTTGTGCATTATCTCATCCATTTAAAGTGAGTACAATTTCTACTTCATTTATGGAAACAATTCAAAAGCTTCATGGAAACCCAAAGATTATTGTAAGTGATATAGATCCCATTTTCACTGGCAATTTTTGGAGAAAATTATTTTCTTGTCATGGTACTCAATTAGCTCATAGCTCATTTTATCATCCTCAATCTGATGGGCAAACTGAGATAGTAAACAAATGTTTGGAAGGATATCATTGTTGCTTTGTATTTGTTAAACAGACACAATGGGTCAAATGGTTTCCATTGGATGAATGATGGTATAACACTTCCTTCCATAGTGCAACAAAAATGACCCCATTTATGGCACTTCATGGATTTCATCCACAATCCCTCACATCATATTTAAGACAAAATTCTAAGGTTCAAGTAGTGGAAGATCACATTGAGCATCAAGAACAAGTTCTCCAACTCTTAAAGGATAACCTCTCTTTGGCGCAGAATAGAATGAAACAACAGGAAGATCAACATCACAACGAAAGAAGTTTTGATGTAGGTTATTAGGTATTCCTATGGCTAGAACCATATAAACAAATGCCCCTTGTCACACGGAATTTGTCAAGGGTGCGGACACGACTGACCTTCCTAGAAGTCTAAGACGTTCTAATGACAAACAAGACAAAATGGAGTGATCTTTCTCTAAATACACCTTTTACAACATGAAAACTACAAGTGTTTAGGCTTACCTTATTCCAAAACGCTGTTGTTGAAGTCCGTTCTTGACGATCCGGATGAGCTCCTCCTTCAAGTCAATTCCTGCAACCACAAACAATCAAACAATTACCAAGCACTTGCATTTCATATAATAAAACATATATTCAACATGCAGACCAAGGAACACATGAAATAACTCATTAACACAAGCTATTGAGAAAAATAAACCAGTTTGTATTAATAACGAAACAAAGAAACTCTTACAACCTGGCCTTGGTGTTGTGCAAGTTCCTCCCAGGGTCCATCAAGGGTTTTCCTCTACTTTGACAAAGCTCACCCTCTCCCAAGTAGAATCAAGTGAAGACAATCTCTCCTCACAAAGGCTCTAATGGAAGACCTAAATCCTGCAGCATTTACCCAAAGAAAATGTATAGCTCCAACCTCCTCTCCTTCTGGCTCAATGCCTTTATTTATAGTGCTGTAAAGAGGTTATTCAGGTCCACTATCAATGGGATCATCCCCCTCTTTGGGTGGGATAGCTCCCTTATTGATGGGATAAGTTCCCCCTTAATAGAGATACATGAACCAACTGGAGGCGCATCCATTTCATCAAACCGACCTCTAGAATGTTCTAGAAGTAACCACAAGTAACTTTTTCAAGATAAAACTCGCGCATTTTGCCTTTTACAGAGGGACGCACCTGTCCCTTAACATACAGAGCGTCCATGGACGCAGATTTTGTGAACATGGTCAGCGTCCCCGCAGGTAAGGCTAGAGAGAACCTGCGA
Organism: Pinus tabuliformis; assembly: GCA_031772625.1. NCBI lineage: Eukaryota > Viridiplantae > Streptophyta > Pinopsida > Pinales > Pinaceae > Pinus > Pinus tabuliformis. Next base: position 296,999,879 of record CM062812.1, on the reverse strand, counting down.
CCCCAGAGATAAACATAGTTTTTACAAGACTTTCTCTCTTCTTTGAGTTTGAGATGGATAACAGAGGCATGAGACTTGCCTAAGAGGGTAGCATGACTGTTGATTTGAGCCATACTAACTGTAAGTAGTCAAGGTGACATTTTTTAGTGTAACAGATTGCCCCCTAAAGTGCGAAGCCTGGAATAGAATAGGGTTTTGTAATTCTAGGAAGGGTGAAGCGCTTTATCATTTCAAGGATTGTCTTGTGGATGGCCTGGTTGGAACCTGCAATTTTCAACACAAAATACATGGATAAGATTATATCATCACTGAGGTAGGCATTCCCATACTCAGATTCAAAACTTTAACTAATGGACTAACTATTCTGATACAGGAATGATCTTGCAGTACATCATTTTTATAGACTTTTGTAGACACAGTATGGACGCAGCCATCTGTTTATGATTAGTCTACATAGATAATGAATACAAAACTCCTCGCAGCCTGGATGGTAGAAACTAGATCCAGGGTCTTCACTTCTACTTCCCGAATTGGTACGATTCTAGCCATGTGATTAAATGATTCGATGTCGAACATGATAGAAACCACTTGATTACCAGTCAATGATGTAAACTGTTAACAAGCGTGAGAGAAACCACCAGTAATGTCAATGGTTCTCAAAGTACCAAGCACAACCCGTGAAATGTGAATAGATGTTTTGATGTCGAACACTTCACGGAATCCTTTGATCGAAAGTCAATGATGTAAACTGACGTCAAAGGCGAGAAACCTGCCATTGATGCATGCAGACTTCAAGGTACTGTCGATTCCTAAGTCATCTTTCTAGATAATGTGTCGATGTCGATAGAAAGCGACCCGTTGCAGGCAAGCCCACAACACGAAATCATTGTTCAAGTTGAAGAAATGTTGCTGTAAGGACTGACTCAGGGATGGTCAAATGGATGACAAGTATTTTGCAGATGAAAGTTTTGCTTGCAGACCTCTTGAACACATAACGACACAACAGATGGCTTGGTGACGAATAACTCAAAGTTAATCCCCGAAACCCGGTTAAAGACTTTCAAAGTGATTTGGTCAACTGTGAGGTAAAAGATTTCCCAACCCAGGTGAATGAAAAGTGTCGTGTTCAAGAGTGGTAATAAAGTTTCTTCTGAGACAAAAGGTGACAAACAGGTTCATTCTTCTCTCTTTTCCCCCACCATTTCTGGCAAGTACCTCTTTATTTTTAACAAGCTTGAGGAGGATAACATATGCTTGATTATAAGCTCATCCTTCGGACGAGTCCAACCTAGTTTAAATTCGAACCCTAGGAAGGAGTGGTTCGTTCCTGTTTGTAATTGAACAGGTCCTCTACTGTAAAAGTTTTAACGAGCCCAGTATAGGAGAAACTCGGCGTTTTTCAATTTTAGAGAGTCTGAAAAAACTAAAGAAGACTCCACGTTGAACTTTTTCGTATATTTGTGTCCCTCAAGCCCGAAAAAGTATAAAATAATACCTGGGGGAACCGCTTGATCTTGCGACCAAGGAGTACTTTCATAATAGTGTCGTTGACCTGAAAAGTAAAAAGCGATCAAGGACACGTCGTTTTATTTCCTTATCGAGTTCGAAACGACAAAAACCCGGCAATCTTTTCCTGATTTTGCGGTCAGAAAAGAGCTAAAAGGGGACCGTCTTTTAATTCCGTTTTAACGAGTGAAAAAGAAACACTCGGCGATCTTTTCATGTTTTAGGAGTCAGAAAAGGGCTTAAAAGATGACTCTGATATTTTTGTTTGTGAAAAATTACAATTTCCCTCGAAATCCCTTTGTCCTGCACAAAAGCAACACATTACTCATACCTGTTTAAAATAGGCAAAAATACATTCAAAAACATCTTTTCATGGTAAAAAATGAACTAATTCATCCAAAAAACCTATAAAAAGACCTTTTACCATGTCATTTTTACCGTTTCACTGTTGAGGTTGAAAAAGGAGCTTTTGACAAGAAACTTCCCGTGGTCGCTGCGGAAAATCTGACCGTCGGAATCGAACGCCGTCTCATCCAGGTATTTTACACATCCTACTCTGCATTTCTATCCGTTTAGAATTAATTTTTAGGTCTTAGTTTCATTTTTTGGGGGGTTTTGGTTTTGGAATGCGCCTCTCGGCGGACGCAGGTGCCCTTCGGGTGACCTGCGTCCCCCGACTTTTTCTCATACGGGAAAATGGTCGGAAGACGCAGCCCGCCTTCAGGCCAGCTGCGTCCGGGCGCCCTGTGCTACAAAGCCGGGGTGCGTCCTCCGAGAAACGCGCATTTCAAAACCCCAACTCTCTCAAAAACCACCAAAAATTCCCAAATCAATTTCTAATTGCTATTTTTATATGCAGGGCATTAATCATGTTAGACTGGAGAGAAAGAGAGCATGTAGAGGAAGATGAAGCTGCAATAAATCATCAACCTTCCCTGGATGCCCTAAGAGCATGCGGATTATACAAATATTGGACCATACCGGGCATGAGGGGCCAGGTAAGATTCTTGGAATGGCTGGTTGAGCGATGGAACGTACAAGAACAATGCTTTTACATAGGAGGGCACCAGCTCGAGATAGAGCCCTCGGATGTATACTTTCTCACTGGCTTGCCAAACAGAGGTGAGCAACTCAGTCTTGCGGGGACTAGGCCGGGTGGCCAATCCCTTGATAGTCTCCGCGAGGATTGGTGCACACGTGGGGCTCACCATTCAAAAGGCATAGAGATAAAACACATCACTCTACCGGAACTCAAAGTCATAGCGTTCACGGTTACCAGAATTTGCGGCGCGGCCGCTTTACACATTGCTTCCGGATCCCAAATGCGGATGGCAATTGACTGTTACCAAGGCACCATTTTCAACTGGTGTGAAGCTGTGTCGGCTCATATGAAGAGCCAACTGACCAAGGCAAAGAACGGACGACTAAAGACTTTTGGATATGGGCCTATAGTCGTGAGCTTTGCCTTGGAGAGAATTCCAATGCTGATCCCTCAGCAACTCACTGTTGATATCTTGGGTCCCCAGCAGCCAAAGCTGATACGATGGGTTGCGGTGATGGCCCGGCATCCTGACGAGGGCGCGACAGTAGTTCGATTCTCAGATAGTTATTTTGACTGGTTAGAGGGCCAGCTTTTTGTGATACAGGACTTTCCGTATGCCGGAATGGATTTCAGAGGTGATCCGGACATGGTTCTTCCACAGGGAGAACAATGGGACGACAGAGGTACTTTTTATTTTCACAAGTTTTCTAGTTATGTATTTTTTATATATATCGTCTCAAAATTAATAGTAAATTTTTCAAAATGCAGATGTTGGTCCACAGCGTCCAGCCAACCTCCGGCCTTATGATAGACTACATCCAGCTGCACCGGTACCGGCCCCACAGGATGCGACAGCAGAAGTACTAGCTGAGTTGGAGCATGATCTAGAGCGTCTCACGGCAGATATACCTGAGACTACTATGGATGACATTCCTATCAGGCTTCAGCGCTTCGTAGTCGCGGTCCCTGGACCGTTTAGGAGATTTTTGCGTAAGGTAGCCCGCGCAGTGGTGTCGTACAGAGAGCACCACCAGTGATTGACTAGTCACTTTTGTAGTCACATGTGACATTTTTGACTTTTTGTACTATCATTTTGCCGATCATAAGGTGTTTTCAACCTATGATCGAAGACGATGTATATATTTTTTGACACACTTCTATCTATATATATATCACTATTACCGGCTTATCTTGTTTAACATGTATGATGAAATGTTTTTAAATTTACTTGCATGATTATTATAAATGTCTGTCCAACACTCGAGAAGCAATTGCATCTGCTAATGTATTCAAAGACCTTGGAATATGTTGATATTCAATGTAATCAAATTCACGTTCCAAGAGACGCACTCTCAAAAACAACCTTAATAACACAGGATTTCTAATGGCATAAACTCTATTAAGCTGTAATACAACAAGTTCAGAATCTAACCTCACTATCAAACGTCGAATTCCAAATGAAATAGATTCGGATAATAATTCAACCACTGCACTGTATTCTGCAATGTTATTCGTTGTTTGACCGAGGCTTACCCCATGCATAGAAACTAACTCGTCAGAGGGCGAATAGATAACCCAAGCTGCGGAAGAGATATTCCGTGTATTACGACAAGCACCATCAGCAAATCCAATGTATGTTTGGAGAGGCGTCGACATCTACAATATCAAGAGTAAAACCAAGATAAGCCAGAATAATGACGAAAAACCACACTCGCTAAGCTAAGCACACTGACTAAACTAACACACTTGCTAGCTAGAAAGGAAATCTAACCTATCTAAAAATTTCTCCATACCCATCATTTTAAGCATAATACCTCTTTAGGTAAAGTCCATTTCTGGGTTTACCCAAAGAGTCCCCATCAAAATCAACTAACTCATAAGCCCCTTTTGCTAGCTTTCGCTTTACAATGTAGGGCCCATGCCACATGGGAACGAATTTTCCGGCACCTAGCTTATCGTTAGCTTGATCATATAATAGTACTAGGTCTCCTTCCGAAAAACTTCGAGGGGTTACATTTTTATCGTACTGAGCTTTCATTCGTTTCGCGTGAGTCTCGATAGCTAAAGTAGCGTCACGTCGAGTCTCATCTAATTTAGCCAAGTATAATAACCGTTTCTCCTCTTCGGAAGTAGCTGGAAGTAATTCGACAGCCATTTGAAGTGATGGGATTTCGCATTCAATAGGTAACACAGCTTCTAAGCCATAAACTAGCTGGAAAGGGGTGAAACCTGTTGAATTTTTCACTGAAGTTCGATATGCCCATAGCGCCGAAAATAACATGTTATGCCAATTCGTTCGATGGATACCAATGATCCGTCGAATCATGATGACTAGAACTTTGTTGATTGACTCAACCAAACCGTTGGCTTGCGGATAATAAGGAGTAGAGCTATCGTGGCGCAAACCAAGCTGGCTTGTAAGCTCAGTCATCATGACGTTTCGAAAATGGCTCCCATGGTCAGTAATGATTGCTTGTGGGACACCAAACCTAGTTATGATATGATTGAATACGAAAACTGCAGCTGTCTTGCCGCTTGCGTCGAATGTAGGCATCGCCTCGGCCCATTTTGTAAAATAATCAACCGCGAGGATGATATACGCATGCCCCCCGGCCGAGTGAGGGTTACAAGTAATAAAGTCAATGCCCCATTTGGCGAATGGACCAGCGGCAATTATAGGGTGGAGAGGAGCAGGTGGAGCGCGCATCTTTCGATCAAACACTTGACAGTTGTGGCATGTTCTGACAGCAAGGATACAATCTTTAAACATAGACGGCCAGAAATAGCCAGCGCGCAACACCTTCTGAGCTGTGGCATACCCAGACATATGACCGCCACATGCTCCAGAGTGACAATCATTCAAAACTCTCTCAGCCTCTTCGTGAGTTAAACAACGTCGAAAAACTAAGTCTGCCCCCCGGCGATAAAGTGTATCTCCAATAATTCTGTATTGCTGGGATCGAAACCGAATTTTTCGACGGTCTTCCTTGGAAGCTTCAGGCCGAAAGGTTTGGGTTTGGAGATAGATGATTATATCCCCATACCACGGATCTAAAGTGCTAATAAGAAACAAAGATTCGTCCGCAATGGACTCCTCTGCCACAGTCTCTGTGTCAGCACTCGGGAAATCACACATCAATTCCGCAAAAACTAAAGATTTCTTAGACTTGGACTTCTCGAACTCCAAGTCGAACTCTTGCAGGATAACAATCCATTTAGAGTACTTGCCCCCTAGCAGTTGTTTTGTCAAAATATAAATCATAGGGTTGCAATCCGAAATAACTGTAGTCTTGCGGAGAAGAATGTAGTGACGAAAACGCTGGACAGCTTGAACGGCTGCCAGGGCCAATTTCTCCACATGCGAATATTTTAACTCAGTGGGATTTAAGGTTCTACTAAGATAATATATCACATGCTCTGCTTTGAATTCATCTTCTTGAACTAACACCATTCCAATGGTGGAATGCGAAGCTGCGAGGTATAAGAAGTAGTCCTGGTTGTAGTTGGGAGGATGCAATAACGGTGCATGGGTCAACGCGTGTTTCAGTGCATCAAAAGATTGTTGGGCAATCTCGTCCCAAAAGAATTGTGCGTTCTGTTTCAACAACCGTGTAAAACCTTTAGTGACCTCGGCGTAGTTTGGGATGAATCGGCGTAAAAAGTTCGCTTTCCCTTGCAAACTTTGGAGTTGGCGCAAACTCGAAGGAGGAGGCAATTTGATGATAGCCTCGACTTTCGAGGGATCGACGCGAATGCCGGCTTTTGAAACAACAAATCCCAGCAATCGACCTGTTTCTATACAGAAAACACACTTGTGGGGATTCAACCGAATTCGATAATGCCTACACCTCATAAAGATTGCTCGTAGGTGGACAAGGTGATCAGCTCGTTGTAAAGAATGAGCAGGCAAATCATCGAGATAGGGTTGCACAATGTGCTTGATGTCATGAAATGCATAAGACATCGCCCGTTGAAAAGTGGCCCCGGCATTCTTAAGTCCAAAAGGTAATTTGCAATAAGCAAATGTCCCCCATGGACAAATGAATGCCGTTTTTGGTTGGTCGGCAGGTAGAATATTGATTTGATTATAGCCTGAGAAACCATCCATGAAGGAAAACATCTCACTTCCGGCACAATCATCAATAATTTGATCGATATAAGGCGTAGGATAGTTGTCTTTTGGACAAGCTCGATTGATATCCCTATAGTCGATACAGATTCTTATTGTTCCTTGTTTTTTATTGACGGGAACAATATTCGATACCCAATCCGTTAACGGGATCGGATAAATGAAACCTGCTTTCAACAGCTTTTCGACTTCTGCTTTAATCGCAGCCGCTTTTCGAGGGTGAATCTGACGCAACCGTTGCCGAATGGGTTTAGCATCCGGGTAGGTTTTGATTTCATGAACAACAATGGCAGGATCAATTCCCGGCATTTCCTCGTAAGACCAGGCAAACACGTCGCGGAATTCTTGGAATAGGGCCTTGTAAGTTTGGATTTCTTCTTCAGTACATGCGGCACCTATATGAATGTTCTCCTCGATTCCGGGCTTCACTGAAATATCAATGGGAATAGTACGAGAAATATTCCCTAAATTCAGCTCTGAATCAGAATGTTTCGTTGGATCCTGAGCGTCTTTGACATATTCAGCGGTAAAGATAGATGAAAAATCATTTTCAAATGCATCATCCTTAGGTAAAAACGAAGATCTGTGATGGAGATCTTCCCATGGTAGATCATCTACACTTAGGATTTCGCGAAGTTGTTCGTCAGATGACACTTCTTCGGGAAACGTTATCCGTTCTAAGGGTGAGGTGAAAAGTGACTCTTCACTGACCACATTCATTTGGTCGATTTCGGTTGAATGAAAGTCGGTAAAAGACATAAGAGCTTCATAAGCAATCTCATACGGACTCAACGGCATAACATCACCGAGTGAGTCTAGCTCAGAGTCAGAGGGAACATACCAAGGATCATCATAAATAATGTTTTCTGACGTGATCATATGAATTGTTGCAAACGAAGGGTCTGCATTGAGTGGAGGGAGAGGAAAAGTTCCCAGTAAACCGGAATCCTTAACTAAACCTACACCAATGTCCCTATAAGGGATTGTCGTTTTACCAACATGCTGGATAGTTTCTGAAGAGGTTGGGTCGGATGAAAAGTATGTCAGCTGATCAATAGTCACGATCTTACCGTTATGTGGAAACTTAATGACTCTGAAGACCGATGAAACGACCGCTGTCATAGCATATGACCAACTTCGACCCAAAAGAAGGTTGTAGTCTAGAGGGGCATCAACCACTTCCACATCCAGACTAACGGTTTTACCTTCGACCCCTATAGGCAATTCTTGTAGAATACCAAACGGACGGAACCCACGGCCATCAAAGGCCTTAAGGATGGTGGGGGATTGGTTCAACGAAGGAGAACCAAGCGATCTCCAACATTGAATCGACATAATACACGTAGAAGCTCCCTCATCAATCACAGTCCGATGAATAGGCCTGTTTTTGACTATCACTGGAATTTGGAAAGCCATTTGATGGGGGAGACGCGGTGTACTACTTTCTAGATCAAAGATCATTAGGTTCGGGTCCTGAACATCGACAGCTCCAATAGCCGACAAAAGCAATTTTCGTTGCGCTGGACATGATTGCAGCACTTCGAGTGCCGACATTGCTGAAGGTGAAACAGCTAAGTCTTCAACAATGTTGTAATTCTGGGCTGCTCTCGCATGTGGATTGAAAGCAGACCTTCGAAGTACACCCTTGGCGGGCGGCTTAATCACTAAGTCTGGGTTAGGTTTTTCGATCTGTAGTGGATCGGAACCAGGAGCTGAGGTTGATGGGTTAGAGTGAGAAGATTCTGCTTCCTTACCATCAACAGGAGCCTTACTACCATAATCTTGCGATCGAGTCGCAATCCTGACATGAGACATCATCAAAATGGGTTCTTCACTGGCATTCGAAGAAGAACCTATCATCTTATTCTCCTGCTCTGGAAATGGATTTTTTAACACAGCAGGAGTGGGAGAACCTTTGACTATTTTCACTACCTCGGCCCGATGAGGGCAGTCTCTCGTAAAATGATCTTCTTCACAAATAAGACAAGGATATCGAGGTTTGCGTTTTTCGTCATTGGTTTCCGACTTTTCCGTTTTCTCCTTTGGAGCCTTGTCTGCTTTAGCCTTCTTCTTTCCTTTCTTCTTTCCACCGTTTTTTGATTTGGCCGTAGATGACTCTACAGCGTGAATGTCGGCGGTAAGTTCAGGAGGAGAAGACTCTCCTGTCGGAGAATCAGGCAAAGTGATAATTGGAGTATTGGAGGCCTTGGAAGACTTCTTCTTACTCTTCGTAGTCACGATACCAATCATACCATCAGCGGCATGAGATCCCGAAGGAGCAGCAGCGATTTGGTTTGACTTTGGAAGATCCGGAATTTTCTCGTGTAACGTACCCGACTGAGTGTAAACTAAGTCAAGGTATTGTGCCTGAGCAATGACTTGCTCCTCAGTAACTACTCCGGCCTTAGCTACATCTTCAGTAATTCTTGGTAATAATGATTTGACAAACCATTCAGCTAAGATTTGGTCCGGGATAAAAACTTTCACTAATCTTCTTCGACGTCTCCACTCATGGATGTGATCAGAAATGTACGTGGATGTCGATTGTTTTAGCGAAGTTAATAATTCTGTACCATTATCGTATCTGACTGGTAACTGAAAATGAGTTAAGAACGAGGTAGCTAACTGGCTAAAGTTGTAAAAAGAGGCCCGTGGTAACTCAATGTACCACTTGGCTGCGAGACCAATGAGTGTACGCTGGAAAAGACGTAAGCGGATGGAATCATCTGAGATGGAATTTGATGCACACCAGAGGTGGTAAGTCATCACGTGATTAGACGGATCCTCTCCAGACTTACCTTCGAACTTGGGTATATCGCTGGGCAACTTATTTGGCATTGGCGGCCAGAACTGAAGATATTGAATTGGATCGTTCGTTAGGCGCGTCAAGTCGGGTAAATCTAAAGTCGCAATAAACGGTAACTGCCGGTTAGGATCTCTAAAACTCTGAGTCACAATACCAGCCCCAGGAGGAGGATATCCAGGATAACTAGGAACAGGAGTCGCATTTGGGATATTATATCCTCCTGGAAAACCAGGATTAACCGGACCGTACTGGGGTTGCTGAGGTGGTTGATAAGTGTACCCAGGATACGGTTGATACTGGTAAACCGGTTGTTGGGCAGCTTGCCCAGGTTGATACTGTCCCTGGTACGGAGGTTGAACAAATTGAGGTTGAGTAGTAACAACCGTACTTGTACCAGGTTGGCCTGCAGGCATCTGGACTGTGGTTTGAACCGTGGGTCCAGACAACGGTACAGATGTCTGAGGAGTGGTTACAGGGACAGTAGAAACCGGAGCTGCCGATACTCCAGAAGTAAGCATGGTAGATGAAGCGGTAGTTGCTGCAGCCGTGTGAGGTGGAGTACCAGGTGCAATTGGCGGCTGAGTAACTACGGAAGTTACAGGGGTCTGAACACTTGACTGGACAGGTTGCGGTTGCTGGGGTGGACCAGGAACTGCAGGTTGTCCTGCTTGAGGTACCGACTGTATACTTGGTTGCGACATCTGTTGACCCTGTGACGGATCCCATGTTAACATTCCAGGGTATTGACTCGTAACAGGTTGAGGATACTGAGATCCATAGCCGTATTGAGGATAGGGTTGATAACTGTAAGGTGCAGTCCCATATGATTGCCCTTGAGGTGGTTGATAACCTTGACCAGGGTATTGACCCGTAGGTTGATAACCTTGAGGTAAATACGAATACTGGGGTTGACCTTGACCTTGAGGTTGGTATCCTTGAGGTTGATACCCTTGGGGTTGATACCCTTGGGGTTGCCATCCTTGAGGTTGCCATCCTTGAGGTTGATATTGATACTGAGGTTGACTTTGGGGTACATATTGAGGCTGGGGTTGATACCCTTGGGGTTGATACCCTTGAGGTTGCCCCCCAGTCACGAATGAAGTACCTTGAGGTTGCCCCCCAGGCATTAACGAAGGTTGCCCCCCAGGCGGTAATTGGCCACCTTGAGGTTGGTTAATGGGAGTTGAACCTGACATCATATAAACGTCACCTATACTCAATGGTACATTACCACTGTTTCCAACTAATAACCCATGATCAACGGGTTGAGGAGATGCTCCCGCAAAGGTACCAGAAAGTGATTGATACCCAGTAGGAACAGAAGGACCGCCATGTAAAAATGATTCAGGACTTTGTGAAAACACAGATGACTGACCAGACATATTTACAGGAGAATGAATTCCTCTAGGTGGAACCGGAGTACGAGGTGTAGAAAAACCTACTGAGTTGTCTAAAAAATTGGTTAATGCAAGGTACCAAGATTCACTTCTAGGAGGACTGTAAAAGATGGATTCACGCTCCCTTAGATCAAGGGTAATTAGATCTTCAGAATCAGAAACGCCTATTTCTTCCTCTGGAACAAGTTCTTCTATAGCAATTAATCCAACAGGAAGATTTTCGGTGATAATTCTTTCTATTCTTGGTGAATCAGGAACACTAGGAGTTGGAGTAACAGGTTCGGAAATTTCAGGTTCTTCGCCTGTTTCACTGGCAGATGAAAAACTACCAGCAAGCTCGGAAACTGTAACAGCTTCGGGATTGTAACCTGTTTCTAAACTTTGGTAATCTGGATGGACTACCAAGGAAAATTCTCCTTCTTCAGGTGATCCTACTCTACTGCCACTAGGAGGAGTTACAAGGACCTTTAACCCTTCTAAATGACCCGGAATGTCTTCAGGAGATTCACCCCGCGATTTACGGAGTTTTTTAACAAATCTATTCCGGTAACAATCTCAGGAGACTTGCCCCGAAGTCTACGGGACTGTCTCGGTAATTCCGCCACAATTAAAGATTTTAACTACAACACACGAAAACAAAGTAAAAATTTCAAATCAAACCACCTAAAGTCTTCTAAAGAAGCAAACAAATTTGAAGCACACGCCTAAATAATCTAGAGCGTCAAACCACACACAAACAGTAGTCTTCCGGACCAAAAGCGCTAGTTGGTGATTAGGCCCAACCTCGCAGGATTCAGTACAGAAATGGTGGGTGGAACAGTTACCCCGGCAACCTGCTTAATGAATAGACTGGACCAAGTTCCTCCACTTTAACCGTCTCGAAGTGAAGCGAACCCCCCAGAAAATCCAAGTGAGTATAACCGACGTCTGCTCCAGGTACAGTGGGACCTTCCCTCCACCGTCACCTTGGGTAGAATCCTAGATATTATGGCCACTAAGGTTACCAATCACAACAATTACACCTGGGGGAACAGTCTAAACTCCGACAGCACGCAAGGGCAGAGTAGCAAGCTCCAATCCCCTTACCGGCTCCTTGACAACAATCCAAGGTTTACCGATAAGTGACCCCTGGCTCCTCGACAATGGTTAATCCGAGGTTTACCGTTTGTAATACGTACTGCCTGGCGTCGTTCCCAACGAGGGAGGAATGATCCCCTCACTGGTTCGGACACGAGCTCGTGCTTCTCCTTTAAGAGGAGCTTTCCCAGAATGTAACTGAAACAATTGGATTTGTTCTACTCAAGATAGACTATCTGTTTGGTTTTGTAGTCTTGGAGAGTTAAGTACTCACCTACTCCAAGACCCTAGCCTAAGCTATGTTGGTGCTTCAGAGCCCTAGAAAAATAAAGATTACTAGATTGATTTTAATTTAAGCGTTACTTTTAAGGTTGTTTCTTAAGTCAAAAGGTGATGGAAGTGAAACCAGTGGTGTGTTGACTCGACTCGAAACCACTACAAAATGCACCTAGAATGATTTATCCACTACTTTACTTTTTCGATGAATTGCTTAACTAAAAAGTTGAGAGAATGCAATCTTTATAAAAGCAACTTCTTAATTGAAGACAATCAAAGAAACAATTCGTTTTGTCTTTTCCAAGCATAAAAACATAACCTCTCTTTACATGCACGAAAAAAACTCTTTTCTTCTTTCGAAAACAAAAAGCTACTTGAAACAAGACTTTTTAAGAAGATGTTTTTGTATTTTTCTTTTAATAAAGCAAATAAATCTAATATAACCAAAAATCAATCTTAACAACTCTTAAAATCTATGAAAATGCACTCATAAGCAAACTAAAGGCAAATTTACTCTAAGCAATCTTAACGAGGCCAAAACTAACAATGATTATTTCTAAGGTGTTTTACTTGATCACAATCAAATCAAGGACTAGCTTATTGCAGAACCAAAAACTAGTCAAAACAAAATTCTAATCTTTTTGTTCTTTTTGTAAAATGGAAATCAATACTTTATAAACAAGCAATTCGAAATTTGACCCAAAACAACTCAAATGGCAAGTTGCTCACAAAAGGAGACTTTACGACAGGCCCGACTTCTAAGAAGGTTGACTAACCAGAGAGATCTAAGGCTGGACAACTTTCTACTATCAAAGTCACTACAAAGCCTTTCCAAAAATCAAACCCTAGGTCTAAACTTCGTTGAAAACCACTAAAACACTCAAAGCTCACAAAACTAGTTCAGGTGAAAATTCTTGACAGGGTACTAAAGGATCTGGGCAGAAAACACTAAGGAAAAACAAAATCTAAAAGCAATTTAAAGCAAAAATGGAATTTTCTTAAGTTTTACAGGAAGACGCAGGCAACCCGTTGTCACAGGTGCGGCCCCGCTCTGTGCAAACGGCAACAGCGCGTCCAAAGACGCACTGTGCAGTACTCAGAGGGTGCGTCCTTCTGGAAAAATGAAGAAAAACCAAATCTAACTAAATCTAAAGCTAAGCCACCCAAATACTAATTCTCACAGTCAAAAACCAGAAAATAAAAATGATTTTCTCAAAGCAAAGTTCATATAAAGGAAAAGACTCTCTCATTAATGGATTCCCCAGCGGAGTCGCCAATTTGTCACACGGAATTTGTCAAGGGTGCGGACACGACTGACCTTCCTAGAAGTCTAAGACATTCTAATGACAAACAAGACAAAATGGAGTGATCTTTCTCTAAATACACCTTTTACAACATGAAAACTACAAGTGTTTAGGCTTACCTTATTCCAAAACGCTGTTGTTGAAGTCCGTTCTTGACGATCCGGATGAGCTCCTCCTTCAAGTCAATTCCTGCAACCACAAACAATCAAACAATTACCAAGCACTTGCATTTCATATAATAAAACATATATTCAACATGCAGACCAAGGAACACATGAAATAACTCATTAACACAAGCTATTGAGAAAAATAAACCAGTTTGTATTAATAACGAAACAAAGAAACTCTTACAACCTGGCCTTGGTGTTGTGCAAGTTCCTCCCAGGGTCCATCAAGGGTTTTCCTCTACTTTGACAAAGCTCACCCTCTCCCAAGTAGAATCAAGTGAAGACAATCTCTCCTCACAAAGGCTCTAATGGAAGACCTAAATCCTGCAGCATTTACCCAAAGAAAATGTATAGCTCCAACCTCCTCTCCTTCTGGCTCAATGCCTTTATTTATAGTGCTGTAAAGAGGTTATTCAGGTCCACTATCAATGGGATCATCCCCCTCTTTGGGTGGGATAGCTCCCTTATTGATGGGATAAGTTCCCCCTTAATAGAGATACATGAACCAACTGGAGGCGCATCCATTTCATCAAACCGACCTCTAGAATGTTCTAGAAGTAACCACAAGTAACTTTTTCAAGATAAAACTCGCGCATTTTGCCTTTTACAGAGGGACGCACCTGTCCCTTAACATACAGAGCGTCCATGGACGCAGATTTTGTGAACATGGTCAGCGTCCCCGCAGGTAAGGCTAGAGAGAACCTGCGACCCCAGAGATAAACATAGTTTTTACAAGACTTTCTCTCTTCTTTGAGTTTGAGATGGATAACAGAGGCATGAGACTTGCCTAAGAGGGTAGCATGACTGTTGATTTGAGCCATACTAACTGTAAGTAGTCAAGGTGACATTTTTTAGTGTAACACCCCTCAAGCAAGCTAAGAAGGATAATAAATTATCACCAAAGTATTGTGGTCCATACAAGGTGTTGCAAAAGAAAGGTACTATGGCATACAAATTAGAGCTTCTTGCAACTTCCTGAGTGCAACCAGTTTTCCGTGTTTCATGCTTAAAGAAGGTTATAGGTGACAAGCTCCCAGTTCAAACAATATTTCCATAACTTTATGAGGAAGGAAAAATCATATTGTAATCTAAAGCAGTCACAAAAACAAGAACTCGACAACTACGAAATTGATCAATTTCAAAGTATCTCATCAAGTGGAAGAACTTACCTGTAGAAGATTCCACATGGGAGGATGAGAACTTTTTACAGAAGCATCAAGAACTACTTAAGCGTTGTGGACAATACTTTTTTTAAGGAGACGGGAATGTTAGGTCGCCATAATACTAGTGATTCCCCCATTACTATTGTCATTGCAGCCCTTATTGTTATTGTTGTGCCCCTTATTTTCACCATATTGTTATTATTGTGCCCCATAGAAGCCCACTATTGTTATTTTTGTGCATTTATATTATTATTGTTAGGTCGGCTTTGGATATATTGTGACCCCTTAGAATCCTATATATAAAAGGGAGGTTTTTTCATTTGTATCATCCAAGAATTGTTCATTTGTGTAATGTAAAGGAGGTTGCCCCCTCGAAGAGGTTGATTTCTAAGTCATTGATCTATCTTTTCTATCTTTTTGTGAGCTAGTTTCATAACAAATTCATTTCATTTCCAATGATTCATTTGGTTTAAATCCATATATTCTATGTTCTATTTTATTTATTTATATTTGGTTTGTCTTTTACTTACTTGTTTCTATCATCGTTCTATAGGTCAAGTGCTTGAGTAAAATTTAAAAAAGCATAAAAACAATTGTTTTGTTTTCAAATTTGCATTCACTCTTCATAAGAATATATGTTAAGTTTTCATATCAATGAACTCTAATTTACGTACACACATGGGATTTACAAAGTTTATATGATCTCAAAAGAATATGAAACCTTGGAAGAATGTGTTGAAATATTTCAATATAATTTTCAAAGATCACCATATAATCATCAACCCAAGGATGTGTTAAAAACTACGTTGATTAGAGGTATGAAAGATGAATGATAGAAATGCTAAATTTAATAGGGTAGGGTGATATTTCTAAAGAAGAATATGATGACATTGTGAAACTGTGTATGAGGGTTTCCCGAGGGAGTAAAATAACCAAGCCTGGAACTCGCAATCCTCTTAGTAGATCCAACAGAATTATAGGAGGAGGAGTTAGATGAGGAGAGATCAATAATCTTTTAGAATAATTTAAAACTGATAGTTTAAGTACCCTGACAAAATAGTTGGATGTTTTATAGGTAAAACAAAAATAGGATGAAGGAGAACATGCATTAGTTATTTTCTGTCTTCATTGTCAAAAGAAGCATAGTTGCAAGGAATGTTTGTTGGATACAATTGAGACATGTGGCATTTCCACCAAAAATCATTTGACTAATCATTTCCCTTCACTTCATGGGTTCAAGGTTGTATTTAAGGAAGTCGAAGAAGAGATAGAACCAATGGATTTTGTGCCACGACGATGAGAATGGAATAATCTCCCATCAGGTTTGTTGTAGGACCCTTCTATCTTTTTTTTTCGACAATTTTATCAATAGTAATTTCCTGGATCAAATTGGAAAGGCCAACAACATTCTCATAATACATGGAAGCCATAACCATAAATCTTACCACCGTGGACAAATTAGTTATTCCCTAGTCCCTCTTGTCAGAATCAACAATATTCCACAACTTTATGGAAAATTACATCAAATAATTTGTATCCTCCACAATGGAAAAACCAACCAACTCAAGGGTCAATTTTGTCCCAGAATTGGGAAAACCCCACTCGACTAATTAATCAATTAGTGGGAGCAAAGCCTCAGCCAAAAAATCAACCACTAGCACAACGTCCACTTCAATTATCTCCAAACACTCCACCTCCACTTCAACCTCAATTACCTGCACAACCAAATTTGAATCCAAATAATAGACCTGTGCAATTTTTCGAAATTCTGGAAACTTATGATTCCCATTCTTCTTTGGAATGATGAACTCCTTCTGAAATTCAGAAGAACCATCTTTCTAGAAGATCACTAAAAAAATCAAGATCAATCAGAAATCACTAAGGAGCGGTCTTTGATATAACATTCTCATCCTACCGTAATCATTATTGAAGTAGAGCCGTCTAACAAACCAACTAAAAAATAGAAACCTATTGAGATTATAGGCATTGCTCTGCCATTCCTTGAGAGATTAGTCATACTAAAATCACCTGCACACCCTAATTTTGACCTCTTATGGGAATTACATAATTTATATATCAAAATTCCTCTCCTACAAGATATTGGAGAAATATTTATTTATAATAAAACCATTAAAGAATTATGTGTTAAGAAGCTTGCTAGGAAATCAAAAGACCCTCCTACAGTCCATGTTTTAGGGAAACTCTCTTATCTCATCTTCGGGAAATAAATACCAATTAAATATGATGACCCTGGAAACCTTGTAGTTATTGTCAAGATTCAGGGATATAATTTCCCAAATACCTTGGTGGACTTGGGGATGGCCATAAATATTATAACACTCGAAACTTATAGACTCCTTGGAATAACCAAATTAAACCGACTCCAACTAGGTTGGAGTTAGTACTAAAACTAGAGGGGACTTTAGATGACATGATTGTTTCCACAAATTCGTGGGAATACCTAGTAGATTTTCTAGTCCTCAATCCTAGAAACAAAATAGAAGGACACCCTTTGATATTAGGAATACCATGTCTTGCCACTTCATATGCATACATAGGGTGTCAAACTGGAAGTATGATTATTGTGAAAGGATCAACCATCAAGTATCTCATTTTATACCCTCCTGCCAAACCTATTCTATCGACTGATGATTTTAGATGTTCCTCACCCAAATATCAGGAAGGTAATTTACACTCTCCTCTCACTATTGGAAAAGCTCTTATCTTTAAAAAATAGGCCGAGGATGATGTAATTAATTGATTCATTAATCAACCTTCCATTATTGGGAACTGAACTTATCAAATGTTAAAAGTTGCACTTGAAAATGAATCCCAAGGAGATCCATTAGACGACTTGAATGTTGAACACATACACATGATTACAGTTCACAAGAGTATTCCCATTGAAATTGAGCTTGGAAAGACCTTGAATATTAATGCCAACCTTAATGACCTGTAGTTTGAAAGGTCATCCAAATTCTTCAAAAATATAAACAAGATTTTTCCTGAGAATATTAAGATATGAAGGGCATCAATCACCAACTTTGTACACATCATATTTAGATTGAGAAAGATGGCTGAGCCATTCATCAACCACAAAGAAGACTAAATCCACACCTTAGCGATATAGTAAAACAAGAACTTCAAAAACTTATTGATATTAATTTTATATATCCTATTTATGATCGTCAATAGTTTCACCACTGGTGGTAGTCCCCAAAAAGAATGGAAAATGGAGGATTTGTGTCAAATATAGAGAATTAAATAAAGCCACCCAGAAGGATAATTTTCCCCTTCCATTTGTGGATCAGGTCCTCGAAACTCCTGCTAGAAAGAAATATTTATCTTTTCGATATGAGTTCAGTGGATATAATCAAATACAAATTGCCACTAAGTACAAGATAAAACTATGTTTACCTATCCATGGGGAAAATTTTCATATAGATTCTTACCATTCGGGTTGTGTAATGCACCAACCACTTTTGAAAAGGGAAATTCTCAGTATTTTTTCTGACTTGATTGGTGAGGGGCTTGAACTATATATGGATGATTTTACCCCCTATGGTAATGAATTTGACCAAGCCTTGCATAATGTTGAGAAAATTATTGCATGATGTATAGCTACCAGGTTGTGCCTCAACCACAAAAAATGTCATATGATGATGACAAAGGGCATATTCTAGGGAAATTTTATTTCTACTATAGGCATTTAAGTAGACCTAGCTAAGATCAAGGTAATTCTTAAACTTCCTACTCCTTAAACATAGATAGAGGTACATAGTTTCCTTGGTTATGCTGGTTATTATCGCCCTTTTATAACAATTTTAAAAAAAAATGCAGCACCTCTATATGTATTGATTGGACATGAGTAATTTTAATGGATTTATAAATGTGATATTGCTTTTATAGATTTTAAGAGGATGGTCTCAATAACTCCTATGTTGCGAGGACCAAACTGTAATTTACCATTTCATATATCCTTATATGCATCAAATATGATGATAGGAGCAATCCTTAGACAAGAAGAGGATACAAAGACTTATGCCATTTATTACATTAGCAAGAACCTTACGCTGGCTGAATTGAATTATATTGTAATTGAAAAAGAAATTTTAGCTATTATTTATGCAATAAATAAAATTTTCCATTACATAATAGGATATCCAATTTTTTTGTACACTAATCATTCTGTCATTCGTTGTTTAGCTAACGAACCTGTTACCAATGGTAGAATAACTCGCTGGTTATTTTTGTGCAGGAGTTTGACATTACCATAAAATATTGGCTAGGAAAAGAAAACCTTATTGTAGACATTTTTTCAAGAGTTATAGCTGCAGTCGATTATTCCCCAGTTGAAGACCAACTCCTAGATGAACACTTGTTTTTTGTAACTGTCAAAACACCCTTGCATGCTAATGTAGAAAATTATTTAGAAGACAAAAAATTACCATCACATTTTTCATCTCGGGAAAAGAAGCTTATTACCTGGCATAGTGCACACTTTTTGTGGATGGACGGTTACCTTTTTCATACAGGGACTGATATTCAAATTCGAAGACGTATCAAAGAACATGAGATTTATGATATCCTTAGGGTTTGTCATGATGAGCCATGTGGGGGTCACTCTGTTAATCAGATAATTGGACACAAGGTATTACAAATGGGCTCTTTTTTGCCCATAATATTTAAATATGCAAAGAAATATGTCCAGAGTTGCGATACCTTTCAAAGGATTGATCATCCTATTCATTCTAACGAAATGCCCCTCCATCCGCAAATTATATTGGAACCATTCAAAAGATGGGAAATGGACTTTGTAGGCCCCTTTAATCCACCTTCAAATTAGAAATAATACATTATAGTATGTACAGATTATGTAACCAAATGGGTGGAAGCAATAACACTCCCAAGGGCCACAGAAGAAGTAGTCATCAATTCTTTTTTCAAACTATTTGTTCGATATGGGCTACCGCGGGAGCTTGTAATAGATGGCGGATCACTGTTCACTACTCATAAAATTTCATCCATGCTACAATATTACCATGTTAAAAATAGAGTCACTTCTCCTTACCATCTCCAAGAGAATGGTTAGGTAGAAAGCACTAATAAAGTCTTAGGAGGGAATTTTAACTAAAACACTTTTGATAAATTGTCGAGATTAAGCTGCCAAGCTTCCAGAAGCCTTATTGGCCTATCAGACAACCTGCAGCAATACCATAGGCTATTCACCTTATCAGCTTGTTTTTGGTAAGGAACCCACTTTTCTAATTTAATTCAAAGTTAAGCCTCTCAAAACTACCAAGGAAGTCATATTGGACATCACAGAAGCACAAACATAATGCTTACAACAACTCAATGAACTAGATGAAATGCATCTTCTCACTTTACAACGTAGTGCCATAATTCAGCAATAGAGGGCTAAATGACATGATAGGTTGATTAAAAATGAAAATTTTCAGAAAGGAGTCTAGGCATTGTTATATGACTCAAGATTCTAGGATTTTCCAAGTAAAATTCAAACAAAGTGGATTTTCCCTTACGAAATTACTAAAGTTAATGACAATGGGACAATATGGATTACTAAAATTGACAAAGTTGGCATTTTCATTCCTTTCCAATAGGCATCAGCTCCATCTGTACCATCGACCACTTACGAGAGATTCTTTTCTTCATGAAATTAACAATGATGTCAATTTGCAGGTTATCGCTGACCAGGGCAATTTCTCCACAACCACAACCAAGTAAATCCTTTTAAGGAATTTTCTTTATTTTTTACATAATGTAAATAATTCTCTTTTGTTACTATATATATATATATATATATATATATATATATATATATATATATATATATATATATATATATATATATATATATATATAGATATAGATATATATTTAAAAATAAGTAATCACAAATTTTTTTATCATTGTTGTTGTTTCCTCAGTCACAACCATCTTTTCCTTCATTATGATATTGTTTCTTTTGCCACAGTGGTGTTCCCTTTAAATACATCTGCTATTTTTAAACATGAGATTATAATTTCCTAGCTTAATTATATCTTTATTTCTTTAGGGAAAGGAACATTTTCTTAGATTTCTCCTCTTATGATGGTGGAAATCCAATTTTTTTATGGTTGTCATTAGAGAATCTTTTATGAGAAATCATTATCAAAATTTTGAAATTTCCATGATTTTTAATCTTTTTTAGAGTCATAGAAATTTTATAAAAATGCTCATACTACATTCCTTTCATCATCACTTACGGAATATCTTTTAATTTCAATTCTCCAACGATAAACGACCATAACGTTTTTAGGACAAACTACCAAGCCAGAAAAGTAATTACTATAATACTTCTTACACCATCTCTAACTCTTAAGGAGTTGACATGCCACCCTGTTTACTAAGTAATCTATTAAGATTAATAAAAATTACAATTTAAAAGAGGATAGGAGGTCTGATCACAAGTCGACCTACCATGACCATAAGATCTAGTGGAGTGACATTACCATTTCTGGTTACCAAGCCAGGGTAATGGCCTTTGGCCTTTAAGTCGATCATGAGCCTGCGAGTTCACCTCATTAGCTCTGGTGAATGGCATCGTTTTTTACAGGTTACCACACCAGAACAAATTCCTTCTATAAATACTTGAAAATTTTATATATATAACAACAAAATTTTCAAATTTCTTTAGTAAATGAGACACTAGCATCTCAAGGGGTTAAAAAGAAAACCCTTCCAAGGCTATGGATGCCTGATAGCAGTAGAGGACATGCCTGAGGTATTGAAGTAAAACTAAAAATTACAATATATCTTGGTTGTTTTGTTCCTTAAAAATTAAAACAAGAACAATCGTTACAGGTAGCGACTACTCCTTTTGGTACACTATATGATAGCATATTCATCCATTGTTTATCAGTGAGATCCTTCCAATGCCTTGACATTAAAACCTATTCCAACTTCTGTATTTTGATTCCATTAGGGAAATATAGTATAGTTGTAATTTATTGTTGGAAATAATAGTGATAGGGGAGGGTGAATCAGTATTATCAAATCAATATAACCTTTTCACTTCATACTCAGATTCATATAGGCTACTTCAGTTAAGGGAACCTGCATGTATACAAAATTGTGCTTAATGCAACAAGCATATATCCAGCAAACTTATGATTCAGTTAGTTTATCTTTAATGAGTGCATCAAAACATTGTTAACCATATAAACAGTAAACATGTGCAGTAAAATAGAACAAATCATCACACATAAGAAGCACACATGAACACCATGATATAAGGTGGAAACCCAATGTGGGTGAAAACCACCTGCAAAAGGCTACAACCTTCTCTCATTCTCCAGCTACTACTGGAAGGGAGCTTCAACCCCCTAGCTCTTGTACTAGCCAATATGTTTACTAGTATGTAAGCGCTGGCCTACAGAAGGCTACAACCTTCTCTTTTCTTCCACAGACCACATTCCATAAATTTTGAGACTGGATCCATCAATACAGAATAATCACCACTACAATATAACCATCAACTCTGAGTCACCCAACAACTGAATCACTGAAACCCTTTCATAGTCACCAGAACATAGAGTAGAGCCCAGAACTGTGCAACAACCACCAGAACCAATAGCAACTTCAAATATCAAATCTCATAATATATACGGTATCTGGTTGTGTCGAACCTGCATGTATACGCCCTTTCACCAAAGGGAACCTGCGTACAGATCTGAAAATAATTACTTATACCTTCACTACAATTTTCAACTTTAGATATACCCAAAACATAATATATAAAGAATAAGACATGCGTCAGTATTCAGATCTAAACTATTCACGATCTTACCATATAATGTTAATGCATTTTAGTCTTCATGATCCTGATCCATCAACCTTCATCAGATATTCATCAAGAAAAGCATCACAAACCCATAACCAGCATGTTAGATCTCATACTTCATTAGATATTCATTACATTACTTGCACACTTGCACCTTGGCCTAATGATCTTCTTCTCCTTTTATAGTCTTAGGCCTTACTCAATACCATGGTCCAAAACCACTTAGAATCAATACCTTGGACCAAATACCTGGGGTCAACACTTCGGAAAAGATACCTTGGACCAATACCATGGGTCAAAATACCAAGAACCAAATACCACAGACCAAAACCAAGCTTTCCAACATGTACATGCTTTTCTTTGCGTGGAAGTTCATGTATACACATACGCGCTTTTTGGTCTGTGAACCAGCGTGTATATGTGGCTTAATCAAGGGGAACCTGCATATACCTCTTTTTCCTTCATTCTATGAGCCTGAACTGTGATCTATCATTTCAGTGAGTTGCCATCAAGGACAACACCTATATCATACATGTATCATAATTCCAACAATCTCCCCCTTTGGACTTGATGGCAACAACCACACCAAGTCACTCTCCCCCTTTGACATCAAGGGCAAAGGGAGGACCAAGGTATTCTCTCCCTTTGAGATACATTTTGTTGTCCATACTCCCCCTGAGTACATGTTGAGTTCTCTAATCGAGCTCCCCCTTTGTACATGCCAAGATGTACCAATCCATCCATGCTCCCCCTGAGCACATGCAGAGTCTGCAAAAATAAATTTCAAAAGAAAACATGACTCTACAACTCAACTAAGTTAGTATGACCTTATTATCACCGATGACTCATACATACATCAATCTCCCAACCAAGTGGGGATACACCATTTTGACTCATCCACCCAACCAAGTGGGGATATACCAAATGTTTATACATGATTGAAATAGAAATTATTACATCAACCTTCCCATGCAAAGTGGGGATACAAGTTAGGTATTTTCATGACCTTTACATCAAATGATATACATAATAATGACCAACAACCTAAACAAGACCATGATAGTCATCAGAAACTATCATATGATCTACACGATAAGCATCTCTCATCAATATCAACAACCTATAACCTACAATATCATTCTCTTGACGAACCAACAATAAGAAACAAGATATATCATTTAGCCACTTAAGCATCATCACCAAAGACTTCTAACCATAATGCAAACAATGCATTATTCGAAGCATATGCTCCCCCTGAACCTATGCCAATCAACACATACCATGACCAAACTATATCAGACTTCTACTACTTTTTCTTTAGAACACCATATACGCGACTATGCAGCCTCCAACTCGCATATATACGTGACTTCTCTTTATAATATCTGCGTATACAAAATGGAATACTAAAGTTTTTCTCCTTTAGCTTCCTCTGGGTCTGTTATGTCTGCTAACTGAGTTATTCCACATTCTTCTGACAATAATTTTGTGTTCTTCAATACTTGGGATTGGGATGATTTATGCTCCTTTTGCTTTGGTGTCTAAATTTTGCTCCTGCATTCCTTTACTTTATGTCCAAGCTTGTTACATGCATAACATCTTACATGTTTCATATACCTTTTATTGCAATCAATAGCTTTGTGAACAAACATATTGCAAGCAAAACAATATCCCCTAAAGTACCTAGAACATGATGATCTTTCTTGAACCATTCTACTTCTGCATCTGGCTGCAACATGTCCAATATTGTGACATTCATAACATTCAACATTATTGATCGGAGGAAATAACCATCTATCACTTCCATTGTTAGGAGCAAAAGATTTTATTTGAAGAATTTCTTTCCTTGGTTGTTGATGGGGTTGAGCTCTTATCTCCTTGTTGAGAATTTCAAATTTTACATTAGAGTTTCTTGCCTCACCTTGTGAGCTAGATTCACTTTTAAAAGATTCATAAAAACCAAGACCAGTTTTGATAGCAAGCGATCTTTAACTATTAAGAATATCATCCAAAATCTTAGTGCTATCTTGAAATCGTAACAGTTTATCCTTTTCTTCTAATTTTCCTTTCAAGATATTTACCTCAACCTGGTGTTGTTTTACCTTTTCCAGATATTGTTTCCTTATGTTTTCTTTAGTTTTTCTTCCTTTTTCCACTTGTTGCCTTAATTCGAGCACTTCACATTCTTGTTCTTCAAGAGCTTCTTCATTTTGCTTCTATGTTTCTTCAAGATGTTTTTTAGAGAGAGGATCTTAGATTCAAGTCTCTGAATTGTTATGCTCTGATCTTTTACTACATCCTACAGCTGCTCCCTTACTCTGGTTACTATCTCCAGCTCATCTTTTAATCTGGTAACTTCTTCTGTTTCTACATCCTTATTTTCATATTCCATGAGAAGTTTAATTTCTTGGTTATCTTCATCACTATTGGACAAGCCATCACTATCATCATGAGTATAGTAACTCCGATTACCTTCTTCAGATTTCTTTCCTTTGCTATGAGGGCATCTAGCAGCATAATGACCAACTCTTCCACAAGAAAAACATTTGAAAGGTAGCTTACCTTTGAACCTTCCAGAACCCTATGGAAGCCTCCTCACAAAATTTACCTCATATTCATCTTCTAAAACGTATCATGATCCATTGAGTTTTTCTTTTCCCTTTGTGGATGCTTTAAATGCGGCTTCTCTCATGTCTGATGGTCCTCCTTGTCTCATCTCAAAAGCCGTTAGGATTCCATGAAGTTGTGTCATAGTGATATTCTGTAAATCCTCTTTTTCTTCTATGGTAGACACTTTGGGTTCAAATTTATTAGATAAGGATCTCAAAACTTTCTCAACTAAGACTTCTTCCTTAATTTCTTCACCCATATTCTTCATACAAGTGACAACCTTATCCATACACAGGAAGTAAGTAGCTATGCTTTCATTACTATGCATCTTAAGAGTTTCATATTGAATTCTAAGAGTTTGAAGCTTAGCATGTTTTACCTGAGAGTCTCCTTTGTAGCTCAGAACGATTTTGTCCCATATTTCCTTGGATGTTTTGAGATGCATGATCTTGACAAACTCTGATTGTGACAAACTTCCCAATAAAACATTAACAGCTTTGGCATTGGTTTCATATTGCTTTCTACCTGCCGTATCTATAGGAAATGCTAATGGAAATGTATATCCTTCTTCCACAATCTCCCAAACATCTGTTCCTTTAGATTGAATATATGTTGTGGTTTTTATCTTCCAGTAAGAAAATTTCTCCCATCAAAAATTGGCAGTCTAATGGATCCCTCTCTTTCTTGATTACCCACGATGATGGATCTTCCTTCAAGCGATCAAGCTTCTTCTGAAGGACCTGCTCTAATTCCAATTGTTGGAAATAATACTGAGAGGGGAGGTGAATCAGTATTATCAAATCAATATAACTTTTTCATTTCATACTCAGATTCATATACGCTACTTCAGTTAAGGGAACATGCATGTATATGCAACTGTGTTTAATGCAACTTGCATATATCCAGCAAACTTATGATTCAGTTAGTTGGTCTTTAATGAGTGCATCAGAACATTGTTAACCATATAAAAGGTAAAAATGTGCAGTAAAATAGAATAGATCATCACACATAAGAAGCACACATGAACACCATGATATAAGTCGGAAACCCAATGTGGGTGAAAACCACCTGCTGTAATTGTCTCTATCTTCTTTTTAATAAGAAACTTCTTTTTACAATTTTGTACTGGCGCAGAATCATACCAGTACGCAGGGACCCACCTGTAGAAGGCTACAACCTTCTCTCATTCTCCAGCTACTACTGGAAGGGAGCTACAACCTCCTAGCTCTTGTACTAGCCAATATGTTTACTAGTACGTAGGCACTGGCCTATAGAAGGCTACAACCTTCTCTCTTCTTCCACCGACCACGTTTCATAAATTTTCAGACTGGATCCATCAATACAAAATAATCACCACTGCAATACAACCATCAACTCCAAGTGACCCAACAACTGAATCACTAAAACCCTGTCACAGTCACCAGAACACAGAGTAGAGCCTAGAACTCTACAACAACCACTAGAACCAATAGCAACTTCAAATATCAAATCTCATAACATATACGCTACTTGGCTATTTTGAACCTACGTGTATATGCCCTTTCATCAAAGGGAACCCGCGTAAAGATCTGAAAATAATTACTTATACCTTCACTGCAATTTTCAACTTCAGATATACCCAGAACATAAGATATAAAGAATAAGACATGCGTCAGTATTCAGATCTGAACTATTCACAATCATACCATATAATGATAATGCATTTTAGTCTTCATGATCCTAGTCCATCAACCTTCATCAACTGCATAGCTGCTTTCTTGGTTCAGATCAAGCAAAGTGTCACAAACCCATAACTAGCATGCTAGATCTCATACTTCATCAGATATTCATTACATTACTTGCACACTTGCACCTTGGCCTAATGATCTTCTTCTCCTTTTATAGTCTTAGGACTTACTCAATACCATGGTCCAAAACCACTTAAAATCAATACCTTGGACCAAATACCTGGGGTCAACACTTCGGACAAGATACCTTGGACCAATACCATTGGTCAAAATACCAAAGACCAAATACCATAGACCAAAACCAAGCTTTCCAACATGTATGTGCTTTTCTTTGTGTGGAAGTGCCTGTATATGCATATGCACCTTTTGGTCTACCAACCAGCGTATATATGTGGCTTAATCAAGGGGAACCTGCGTATACCTATTTTTCCTTCATTCTGTGAGCCTGAACTGTGATCTGTCATCTGAGTGGGTTGCCATCAAGGAAAACACCTGTATCATACCTATATCATAATTCCAACATTTATTTTGGAGCTATTGAAAACACTACTTTGGATCTTGTAGTGGATATAATGGTTCTTCTTTCAAAAACGTGGTGTGGGGCTACCCAAGTTATGATCTCTAGAAATTCATCAACTTCGGGTACACCTTCCTTTATTGGATTTCTTCTGAACAAGTTGTCCAAGTCCAAGATTTCTTGTACATTTGAATATACCTAGTGAATGCTACTGTACATCTCTAGAGTGCTCAAGGTTTGAGGTGTCTAAGGTTTTCCATCATATTCTTTGAAAGGGTGCAATTAACCTTGGACATGTGTATGAATTCTTTAGTACTGAGCCAAAGTTATTAAATTGTTTGGTGCACAAGATAGTGCAGGTCAAATGATGAAGTAGATTGTTGTCAGTTTTAGAAAACATGCACCCAATGGAAGGTTATAATGATTTTTATTTTGCATGGGTCACCCTATTTTCTCATAGTTAGGGCTATAACTTATGATTGTATCTCATGGCCTGAGTATAAATTCCTCCATGAGGTTGTCCAAGAGGTGGGTGTGCTATTTTTTTGGTGGATGAAATCGTGCACTAGAGAGCTCCATGAATTGGTATACGCTCCATGAACTAGGTTGAACTTTATGAGCTTTTTCTTATGAAAATTATGATATAAGTGCCCTCTATGGGTTCTAAAAATATTATGTTTTGTGCATGCTACATGTTGCTTTGTGATTGGTTGAGATGACAAGCTATTGGTATCATGCTAACGTCAACATGAGTCAACAAAGAGCGTGATGTGGAAGAGAGCTGAAACATGTCACAACCTTATTGAATGTGGGTGGGAGACCTCTATGGAGGTGGTGACATCATCACATTGAGCTAGCAGGGTGACGTGGTGTCTGAATGTGTCATGTAGATGGCACAAAGGCCACATAATGACCTAGAGTTGCCTATACGCTTGTTGACATCAAGAATTGTTTCATACTCGTCTTACATGGGTGATGGATAAGTTGGCATGTTGACAGGTCTTTGATGGTGGTAGGGAGGTCGCCTATTATTTTCTGGTTGAGGGTGGTGATAATTAAGAAACTATTTAGCACCTCTCCTAGCGAGGTGATTCTAGGCCCCCTGCAAGCAGTTTTCTCATGGTGGGGAGGGTGGTTTGGTGCATCGGCCTAGGGAATTGACGGCCACTGGCAACCCACCACATGTTTCTAAGCAGTTTTGGCTACATTTCCTTCGGGTCAAAAACCTCGTCTAGGTTGGCGATGTGGTGGTATGTCCACCATCGATCACTGATCCTTTCCAACAATTTGATTTTATAGAAACAAAACTGCTTCTTGCTTGCATCATGTTGACATGTGCTCGTCCCTTTGCTGACACATAGATGATATAAACAATCCTTGCATTGACGCTCATCTGACATCATCTGACACAAAGAACCTTGATGGCATTAGTCCCTCTAGTTTATGATCTCATGATGACAACATCTCACTTAAATGCATATTTTGTCCTAGAAATCAATTTTTCTTTACATCTCTTGGTATTTTGTAGACTCCCTCGAAGTGTGTTTGGTCCTGTTACCTCCTAATTTGTCTTTGGAACCAACAAAACTATTGAACTTACTCCTTGGAATGGTGATTTATACTTAACAAGTTCTACTAATAAAAAATATTTGTGTTTTTATTTGTTTTGAGGATGTGTTACGAAAGAGACTTTTATTTTTATGATATAATTAATAAGAAATGGAAGATTTGTAAAGAAAAAAGTAGAATAGTTGTCTAGGTGGTGGAGTTAGTTATCATGTAAAGAGTCCTCAGTTTGAAACTGGCTAAAACGTCACTATGCATTCAACTTCGTTTTCTGAAAAATAGTAGTCAACTACCATTGTGTATAATAAATGTCCTATTTGATTCTAAACATATTTTCTTGTTAAAAATAGTACATATCTTATAAGTGTAGCCTGCATGAAGTAGTCCATATTTGCAAGTGCAATCACAACTTGTGAAACATCTATAGGGTAGAATCTTACCTTGCAAAGGAGATTTTGTGGTTGATTCCTTCAGAAAATAGATGTTGTAGTAACATAAATATTTGTGACATATATGCAGGTTAAACCCTTTATGTAACTCTTATGTTGGAAAAGGATTCCTAGAAGAAGAGCTAAACCTTCTAGTAGTTTTTATCTACACACTCTAAGAAATTGAGAGAAGTTTATCATGTAGAAAATTTTGATCACTCACACAAACCCGTTAAGCTAGAAAATTTCTTGAATGTACAACATTTCAAAATTAGTTAGAAACATGCAATGAGTTGACAAACTTAAATTCATTTAGTAACTGGTCCTAACGATTCAAGTTTGAATATGCATGGGATGGTTACAGTATCACAAAAGCCTAAACAAATCAATCAATACATCATAATCTAGAATGCTTCATCTCTTTATAAGAATGATTTAAGCCTTCTTATGATCCAAGCTTATTATATGAGGGTTTAACTTATTTTTTAATATGGTTTGAATATTCATGGTATGGTTGCAGTGTCACAAAAGCCTAAAAAACTCAATCAACACTTCATAATCTAGAATGCTTCATCTCTTTATAAAAATGATTCAAGCCTTCTTATGATCCAAGCTTATTATATGAAGGTTTAACCTATTTTTTAATATGGTTTGATATGTAATTATGCAACTTTTTGTCTCTAGAATGCTTAATCACACTTAGGAATATGCTTTAAGGCCAAATGACTCAATTTTAGGATTGAATGACATCTTCCTTAAAATGGTTAAGTTTTGCAAGTGTTTGCTACTTTAAAGGTGATTATTTACATTTTTGCAAGTGTGGAGGGTTTTATCGCTTAATTTTGGTTGACCATATGATAACAAGTGAATCCTTGATTACATACTTTAATATATATTTCTAACTATTGGTCATTGCATCCGGTACATTTTAGGACAAAGTCTTTTGACCTGTCATATTTTTTTGATGTCTTAGTTGGTCATTATGGTATGAAGAACTAAGTTTTTAACACTTTTTTGAGTACTTGAAAGCTATATAGTTTATTCATCCTTGGAAATGATCTACTATAAAACTTTGTTGGAAATAAACTTATTTTCTTTATATTGTGGAAATCTTGTGATTGACAAAGGGCACATAAATGTAGCTTAAATATTGATCTAACTAAAAATTTCAACGCTTGAGCATGCACATACTTTTGCTCCATAGGGGGGAGCATGTAGTGTCCCACTTTTTCCTAGTACAATTTTGTGACACCTAATGAAGGTGATTTTGATGGATTATGTTTTATAGACTTATATGTTATTGGAAATCACTTGATTGGGGAATATTGTACTATATATTTTAAATAATTATATTTATTATCATATGTGTTGCATGATTAATTATGTGTATAAGATAAATTTTGATATATGTCTCTTTTGTTTGGTGTCTAGCATATGGAACATGTTTGCGACACATGGATGAAAGCTGCCATGAGAAATACTTAAATGACTAGGATCTTGATGGTGATAGATGCCTTGCATGATTATGTATGCTTAACCTTGTATTAAGTAAGATTTGGCAGGGAACTTAGTTACTTGCTATGAATGGTGCTCAAATCAAGAGTCACCATGGACTTCACACACACAATTGGGTAAAATATGATTAAGTTAAATCGTTATGAAATTTTAATGGCTTCTCTTAAACTATGATTTTGTGGTGGATGCACATCTAGCAACTCGAGAATTTTGTAGAAAGACCATTAATGAGTAGAGCCCACAATAAGTGCCTTAAAGGAAACATGGAGTTTCGGGAAGAATAGAAGATAGGCCTTGAAAATATTAAGGCACAGAGTCCTAAATCTTTTAAGGATCAAGACATTGAGTCTTAGATATATGTGATAGATCAGGGTGTGGAGTATTGAATATATTAGGACACGGAGTGCTAGGTAAAAGGTAGTGAAGTGCAATCCTAATAGATCTAGAGAGGTATACAATGGGGGTGTGGAATCCCTATTCTCTAGAAACAATAGGATGAACGTTAGATTAATTTAGTTTACAATAGCGACTTTTAATGGGAATTTATCTTCAATATTATTTTAATAAAATGCTAGATTATTTATTTAAACAATAAATAATAACAAATTATGAAAAAATGACATTTGCAGGTGAATATTAGGAATATTTAAAATTAAAAAGAAGATAATTTTGCATGGGAGGGATGATGTGTCACCCCACTCAAAGGCTATAAATAGATAGGGATACCCATCGTTTTTGGCGGGGTAGTTTAACCAAATGATGCTAGAATGACTTTGAAATTTCCAAATTAAATGTTTATGTTGTTTTACATGGTTAAGTGTGCCTTGAATGGTGTCAGAAGGAATAAATGATTCTTCCTTATTAGCTAGTATCTCTTCTACTCAGGTATTGTTGTGAGTTATTTAGCTTGGGGTTTCAAGGGGAGAAGTTTTCCTTAGATAAAGGTTAGGTGGAAATTGGGTGGGTCTATTAGAGTTGGAAATTGAAGCTATTAGACATAGTATTTCGGTTAAGTATCTGATGGTCTAATCCTTGTATGGAAACCATGGAATTAATTTACTTACAGGCATTTCAACATCTCACATCGTGGCCACAGATGAAAATTTCATGAGGAGGTCAATTGGAACTGTTGTCTAGTTTAATGGTTATAGCATTCCCATTATTTGGTTGAAAATATATAAAACATCATTTCACTAAATGTCTTAATGTTAAAAACGTTTCTTAAGATATCACTTTACACTCTAGCATTGATGTACATGTTCAAACCCTAGATTTTCAAGTTATAGAATTTGACTGAATTAACGAATATGAGGCTGCGTGTTATCCATTTGAAAAAGTGCATGTATGAATTTTTATATATTAACTTAACAACTATTTTTTTTAAGTTTGTATGTAGGTTTATACTCATATTTGTAAGCATTGATATCCATTCCTACGATTGGAAATTGTATAGTCATTGTTTCATGAATAATCTTATCAACCTAAAATGAGGAATCCCTCTTTCTGTAAGCTTGAACTCAGACCTACTGAGATAAGTCACACATACTCTGAATCTACTTTAAAACCTTACAAATCTAACTATGGATTCAGGGTGTTTTCTAATTGTTTGTCAAAAGTATTGAATGAAATTGTTTCATTATTTTGTTGTTTATGGCACTTAGCACGTGGGAATTCATATGATAGTATAGAGCCTTGAGTTATAAAGGAATGTCTTTCCATGTTAATTGGAAATGTATAGTTAAGATTCCAAATAATAGCTTTAACTTGAGATATTTTGTGTACTACTAATATGAATGTATTTGCTTTAGTTCACAACTAGTTTTCTTAGTTGTTTTTATTTCCTTTATGGTTTGTATTCTTTATCAATCATCGTCGAAACCAAAAAAAAAAAAAAAAACTATTCAAGGTAATTTAGGTAGAATACCTAGTTAGAATATTTTAGGACCTTAGATAAAATTGATTCCTTAAGTAGCCAACCTATGCACATTAAATTTCCTATTTTGGGAACAAGCTTAAGTATAAAAGTTCCAATATTTTAGGAGATTCCCTACATGAATTAGGAGTTACTTAGTACCTTGATAATTATAAACTTTATAGATATATTTTCTTGTCTTTATTTATATTTCTCACACAATATTTGATGATTATATTTTATCCAAGTAATTATTTATTTTTAGAAAATATATGTTAATATATAAATATTATATATAAATATTTATGTTCTTCGATTAATGGGTTGTATAAATGGAAACCACATTACTTTTTAGAAATATTAAGAGATAATCAAATATGTCTTTACTAATATCCAAATCCCAACAACATGGACCATAACCATGATTTATTTATGTTATCTCATCAATTGGGTTTAAAAATTGCAACTATAACACCTTCCAGGGTAAATGTGCATACAAACAACATAATAGGAACATAAATACAATAAACATATTAGCCATAAAAATCCATATATACATCAGTACATTTGCACGTGAAAATCAAGGGATTGAATTTTTTCATTAATAAATACAATGAACCAACTGGTGATAGGAGTACCATGTTCCACCCGACCATAGATTAGCTGAGCCAAGTCTCTCTTCAACCAATCTCCCCCATGCCATATTCTAAGCATGAATGTGCAATCTTAGAGAACACATCAATCAAAACACATCCAAGGCTTCCAGATACCACCCATCTCAACCCATTAAATAGTGATTCCACCTCATGGTCAAACATCACCAAAAACCATCATCAGATTGGTCTCCATCCAAACCTTCTAGAGCTTCTAGATCATTTGTGCAACCAAGGCTTCCAAAACTAGTAACTCAACGCACAACTTATATAGGACTTCCAGAGCATTTGTCCAACCAAGGCTTCGAGGACTAGTAAGTAGACCCACCAAGGGCTTCCAGAGCATTTGTCCAACCAAGGCTTCAAGGACTAGTAACTCAACCCAAGCTATTACAAGGCTTCCAGCACGTTTGTTCAACGAGGACCTACAGGACTAATAGTTCAACCTAAGCTAAGGAAACATGAGAACCAACCAAAACAAAACAATGAAAGTAAATTGATAATCTCCGTAGCTATCCTGGAAATGGAAAGGCCAGTAAATCCACTATTGATCCAGGCAATCATCCATGCCAATGACAAATCACAACCAAGAAACCACATGCATATGCTATGCATGCCCAAAACTAGTGAAGAAATCATACATGCAACTCAGTACCTACAAGAAAATCTGATGTAGCTAGTGATGTCGATGCCATATTGTGCTTTTCTTCTCCTCCTTTGCCTTATTGCTCCAAGAATCCAATTATTCTACACCCTCCAAGAGTGCTTGAAGAAAACTCTAAATATCCAAGAGTATGAGAGCGAGAGAATAGGAGCTCCCAAAACTAAACTGACAAGAGGTTCACATTTAAAGGAAGAAGCTTGTCAATTGATCCTTAGAAGCCTTTTTATGAATGAGGCCTCTATTTCCTTCATTTTCCATTTTCCTCCTCACATGCAAACTATGACCTTTCACCTCCTTTTTCTCATAATTTCCATTATTTTCCTTCATTTTCCTCCTCACATGCAACTTGTGATCTTTCAATTCCTTTTTTTCCTATTTTTCATTATTTTGATAAATAAATGTGCCAAAATACCTTTTTTCCTCTTTAATGCTATAGCCATTACCTTTGCCAACTTCATTAACCATAAACAACCAAATGAACACTCACTAGGATGTCCTGCCCACCATTCAACTTGGAATACATGTCCCATCATCTGTGGTATTTATATATTTTTACATGGAATTTTCACAAGGGATGTTACAGAACCCTCCCACATGGGGGAACACTGTCCTCAATTTTCAATGACACATATAACCAACAAGACAGCTAAAAACAAAAAATACTTCCCATGGAGCTTTATAACACATCTCATTATAGTATTTACAATGAATGACCCACTCAAAATAAAAACATCATGACATCATGACCAGTTAAAAACCATACCACATATTCGAGCTTTATAACAAAAATCATTACAATATTTATAATGATATACACATATACACATTTTCTTAGCTAACAAATAAAAGTATACGATGCCTGTATCAATCAACAAGGGAGTCCAGAGGATCACACCTCCACCCTCAAAGTAATATCAAGATTCACCTCCTTCCCAGGAAGTCCAAAATCCACTGCAAAGTCAAATATGCATCTAATGTCTAGCACTATGATCTTGTGCCACTTTTCCTCTCAGTGAACAATTACCAACTCATTGTTCAAGGGCACACTCCCAATGTACATTTGATTCCATCTGGAAATGCTAATGGGAACAACAAATCCATCTGTGAACTTCCCTTATATACTACACAATCCCTCGGGAATACGGTCACCCCTTCTGTGCAGTCACTCACCTTCCAAGTTCCACTAGCACCCCAATCCTGGGTAGTCCATCCCTTGGCAAGGCTTCCTCACATCGGAAGATACAAAAACTAAGGCATATACCTGCCTCAACATATCATACCAGTCATAGCATGCTCACGGAAATGAATGCACACTATTGGGTACTAGTGTCCCACAATAGCCTTGCTCCTAAATACTTTACCAACATGTTGCTGCATGTTATAATTTCTTTTGTTGTTGCTACCAATTCTTACAGTTGAATTTAACCACCCAACCAGGCATTTTTGTGCTTCTTGTACCAAGCACATAACTTCCATTAGATTCAAAATAAATTAAAATAACTTTAGATCATATCTCATTGGTAGCTTGTCAATAAGGTACATTTGCAATCATGTTTACTTCCTATCACAACAAGTCAAACTAATTGTTTGATTAAAACATCATGTATAAACATATCAGATATGGTGAGCTCAAAATACAACCATCATAGATCACCATCATAAATCACATGTAACCACCATAAACCATAATCATAGATCACATATAATTGTCACATATCAAAATCATAAATCACATGCATAGTAAAACTAAAATAATATACCAATACTTATCCTTCATCGATCCTTACTTTTTCCTTTGTTCTTTTGTACACACATCGGACCGGTTTCCACACCCAACAAACAACCAGTGCCTTCTCCTCCACCAAATTCACATACGCATAGTCTGCATCACACACCATACAACACCATGCAACACATGCACCTATACCTGACATACCGCACATACACCTACACCAAGTGTGTGTATGTATATGTACCAATATACATCACAAGAGATGCATCCACACACAACGTGTGACGCCAAAAATGCATACACATAAAACCAATATACAACACAACTCATACATATATACGTGATGTACAACATGACAAAATACATGTACCCACACAGAGTACAACACAACAAGTACGCATGTCACAACACCACAACTACACAATACACATATATAGTATCGCAAGCTCGCAACAAAACATATATGAAATGCACACAATATCACACATTCACCAGTACCATATGTACAACATGTACACAGTACCACCTGTACACTACACCACCTACCCAACATGTGCACAACATCACATGTACATGGCACCACCTGAAAAATGTGTACACAACACCACTTGTAAACTACACCACTATAAAACATGTACACAATACCACATGTACATAGTACCACACGCACAACATGTACGTGACAACACATGTACACAACACCGCATGCACGACATGCACATAGTGCCACTTGTACAACATGTACACATCACCACACACACACGACGCCACTTGTAAAATCATGCACACCACACCATATGTACATACTATGAATGCACCACATGCATGCAACACCACTTGTACATAGCACCACATGCAAGACATGTACACAACACCATCTGCACATAGCACCACTTGTACAACATGTACGTAGCACCACATGCACACATCACCACTCATACAATCTTGCACCACATGTACAACATGCACGCAACACCACTTGTACATAGCATTGCATTCCCAACATGTACATAACATTATCTGTACACAACACTACATATCCAACATGCACAAAGTACCATATGCACACACGTCG
Source organism: Pinus tabuliformis (assembly GCA_031772625.1). NCBI lineage: Eukaryota > Viridiplantae > Streptophyta > Pinopsida > Pinales > Pinaceae > Pinus > Pinus tabuliformis. The sequence goes on along the minus strand of CM062812.1, from coordinate 296,962,770 downwards.
CATGTACGTCATGAAGACAGTACTTGTATACAACACCCAATATGCAATATTTGCACAACCCTATTTGTACCATCCTATACATAACACTGCATAAATAACATGTACACGGGCTATGTATACACAACACCACAAGTGCACACATCATAGATGCAACATGCACAAAATATACAACATGTGCATAACAATAGTACCACACATCCAGAACCACATTGACTCTACCAAGCAACCCTGCTTCTGGTGTCTTATCCATGCTTGTCTTATCATGTCGCGAACCACGTTGCTTTCATTTTGCTGGTGTATCCTTTGGTATAACATGTCCACAACATATTCATAATACAATCACCTAATATCAACTCATAACCACATGATACTGACCTCATATATTTTTCATGACTAATCTTCCCACTTGATTCCTCATGAATGAGGAACCTCTTCATGCGATTTAGTTGCATAAGCAATTATTCTTTCACAAGAATGATCCTTGACAATCCCTACTAGATAGTGACATACATACATAGATACATACACATATAATCATTAGCATAAAAAAATCATCACCTTGTCAGAGAACGACATACATACATTCATGTATACATATATAAACATTAGCATAATCATGATCATAATATAATTACCAGATAACGTAAGGTCTAGGTTAAGAGAAATTCCTTTATTCATGCAGCACGTGCAACATTGAGAACAATAGTTCCCAACATAGCCAAGGCATATGAAACCTCAAATCCATTTACTTTACCTTTTCTTGTTACCTTTCTCATGACTATACTGCTACCATCCATTTACCATAATGGACCCAGCCAGTCCAGCTAATTGTCATCGCCTTACCTTTCGCTGCGCCTACTCATGCACCAAGCTTCATCTAAATCTTACATTACCTTCGGGGTACCACACAACTCTCCCAAAGCTCCATCAAATTTCCTCTATCCCAACCAATTCCCAATTCTCAAAAGAATAAAAGGGAAGACAAGAAAAAAAAAAGAAGAAGACCACAAAAGCCCATAACGACATGACACTACAACAAAGTGGCAAGGCCTTGCACCAAACATAAAAAAAACCGAAAATCAAGCTCAAAATACCAAAAGCATAAGACTGACACCATAACTCATTCCCATGGTTCCCAAGGAAAGCTCAACCTGAGCCATCTTCAAGATTTCATGGAAACCTATCTTTCCATGAAACTCCCTACATCATGTTAGCATAAACACATAACTGTCAATGTATAATTAAGAATAATAATACACCAATTACCTCATCTAATTGGGCCAAGCACGCTGCTTTCAACTAAACACATCCACGCCATCTCTCAAGGGACTCTAATCCTTTAACAAATCCACCTATAGCTAAAGAATAGCTAATATACCTGTCAAGTGCATGTTCATAAATATAGAACATATTCACATAATGTCAGACAAAATCAAGGTTAATAAGACTTCATGTGTGCAAAACACTCATTTGTTTGAAATTAGGGTTTCCAAACATAGCCAAAGGAATTCTTGCCCAATTCCTTTCTTTTACCTTTTTAACTTGTTGGAATTGAGGCTTACTATATTTTGTCACACCACCCAACTGTTTGTTATATAGACACATCAACTATTACCTTGCCATGCTAATACCAAGCATGTTACCCTGCAACTACTCACACATGTCAAACACATGTTCCAAATATGAAGACAATCATATCTATTAATTTTAAATCAATCGTTACCAAGACCAACAATCATGTCATAATCCATAGTCATCATTCATAATACTACAAATATCACCTACTATACTCAAGTACATATCAACTGTCTCAACAAATATATTTTAGTACAATCATCTTAAAACAAGATCATTTGAATACATACTCATATTATACAATTCATTAAACATTCATACCATGTTAAATAAATCAACTAGATGACATAATCAAGAGTCAAGCACCAAATATATGACATAAGCAACTGATACCTTAATGTATCTCGGGGGGGTGATCTTGTCTGCACAATCAATCTAGTTAGCACAATATAAATTTACAACATATCAGCTCAAGCACTCATAGGATCATGATATCCATAATAATATCTAACTAACATGTTCACATCGTAAACTCATACACATACACAAAGTCAATCTAGATTAGTATGACACCATCTCACAAATATGTCGGTTCATACCTGGATATCGCAACCATAACCATATGCATAGGTCAAACCAGGTTAACACAATACATATAACATCAAGATCCTCAAGGGAATGAACATAACCATCATGCATATGACCAATCCAAATTATAACATCAATATCTCAACGAAATGACCCTAATCATCAAGCTAATAGCATACAAAAACAATAATCTATATATCATACTCATCAACAACATACAACATAATCACTAGGTTATCTAATATAAAACAACAATAGAAATGCATACAAATACAGGTTACTATCATTCTTGACTATCTAACACATGTGCATATAACCACACTAATCATCTAACATCTATCATGAATGTAACCATAGCATCAAATACATGTTTATAAACCTAATGTATATAACCATAATGCATATAATAATCCTTAACTTACATACCTACATGCCAAACATACACTACCTATATGATGATCTGCTCTTATTCCAAAGTCTAATGTTGCAACCTCATTATGATTATCTGCATCCCTTGCTTTATCTTAACTAGCTCATTAGCATCATAGCAACCAATAGCATCATGATGACCTAAATTGCATACAATGCCTTCACAAGGCATGTTTGACCTACTATACATGCATAATCATAGCCATGACCATACATGCATAACAACAACCATTACTCCATTGTACACATTGCCACATGTAACCAACAATATGCATAAGCAATGCCATATCAACTACACCTATGCATAAATGCATGTAGTCAAACATAAGCGACCAATTCTTGTAATCAACCTAGAAGACTGATATATGTAATCAAAATATTCAATAATGTAACCTAACATACAAGGATGTAAGTAGGTATCATGAAATCAACATGTAAGCGACACATAAAACATACACAGTCAGTCACATGTTCCAAAAAATCAAGACATCGTGTCTATTAATTTGAAATCATCATTCACCAATACTAAAAACCTATAAGTATACCCCCTTACTATACATGGTCCACACTAAGGTAGAAGGAGGAAGCTACTATAATGGCTCAATCTCCAATGTCCAATTATGGAAATGGGATCTTCAAAGCTCTACTAAATTTAACCACACTTGAAAAGAAATTGACTTTTATTTCTCATACATTTGTATAAGACTAAGTGAAAAACATTGCACTTATTCCACTTATAACATAATAACTAAAAACATGCCACTTTTCCAATTTTTTTCCATTTCCTTACATGCAACTTTTAAAACTCCTTACATGCAACCTTTCAAATTCCCTACATGCAACTCTTCAAATTATTTGCATGCAAATACGAATAGATTAGCTACATCCATATTATCATACTACAATACTATCCCATAAGAAAAATTAACATTTTCCTCAAACAATTACCATACTTATACATTTTCTTCAAACAACTACTATACTATTACAATTGCATGTAACCATTTGTTCAAACACTTTACATGCAAACTAATATAGCAAACTATTTGCATACAAGTAAGCATATACCAACTACAATAATACTATTACACATTAATACTATCCCCAACCACAAATGACGTACTCATTGGGGAATTGTATCCCATAAGAAAAATTAACATTTCCTCAAACAATTACCATACTTATACATTTTCTTCAAACAACTACTATACTATTACATTTGCGTGTAGGCATTTGTTCAAACACATTACATGCAAACTAATATAGAAAACTATTTGCATACAAGTAAGCATATACCAACTACAATAATACTATTACATGTTAATACTATCCCCAACCACAAACAACATACTCATTGGGGAATTTTATCAAACAGCTTGTATGCAATTAAGCATTGAACCATTTAAGCATTTCATAAAACACTTTGCATGCAAACTAATATATCAAATGATTCAATGCATATATCCTAAACTGTAGTAGTACAAGTTATGGAAATTGAACCATATGATTAGTGGTATTTTCCCTCACTATGGTTCAAGTTTCAACTTCTGAGATTTCATAGATGAAAATTTATAACAAGATACCAACACAATCATATTAGGTGCACAATTCTAGGAGTATCCAGAAATCTTGACTTCCAATGGTCATATCTCCTAAAACATAGTGAATAAATGTCTGAAATGTCTATCACAATATCATTGGGATTTCCCCTCATTTTGGAAAACAGTTCAACTCCTAAGAGTGCCCAGAAGAAAAGTAATGAAAATGTCAGTGTGACATGTTTGAGGCCTGATTTTAGGAGCATTCAGAAGCCTCGACTCCCCCTGCTCATATCTCCTAAAATATCGTGACCCAATATCTGAAATTTCTACCACATAATCAGTGGTATGTCCCTTCAATGTGGACAATTTTTCAGCTTTTGAAAGCCTACAGAAGATGAGTTATTCCAACATGACCTATTTAAAGGTGCATTCACAAAGGTCATCTTCCTTAGATCATAATTCCTAAAGTATTGTAAACCAATATCTGAATTTTTTACCACATTATCAGTGGTATCTACCTTCAATATGGACAAATTTTTAACTTCTAATATGCCATAGAAGAAAATTTATAACAGATATGACATAAAGGTCTAAAATTTAACCTTTGTTCTTCATGTCATCTATGATAGAGCCCATCCAATCCAAGTGTTTGAACCTGGCTCTGATACCACTCTCTAACACCTTACAGGGTAAATGTGCAAATAAACAACATAATAGGAACATAAATACAATAAACATATCAGCTATCAAAATCCATATATGCATAGTACATTTGCACATGAAAATAAGGGGAATGAATTTTTTCATTAATAAATGCAATGAAACAACCAATGATGGGACTAGCACATTCCACTCGACCATATATTGGCTGAGCCAAGTATCTCTTCAACCAGTCACCCTCGTGCCATATTCCAGGCATGGATGTGGGATCTTAGAGAACACATCAATCAAAACTCATCCAGGGCTTCCATAGGCCACTCGCCTCAACCCATCAAACATTGATTCCACCTCACAGTCAGAAATCACAAAAAAAAATCATCAGATTGGTCTCCATCCAAGCCTTCCAGGGCTTCCAGAGAATTTTTCCAACCAAGGCTTCCAAAACTAGTAACTCAACCCATAGCTTATACAGGGCTTCCAGAGCATTTATACAACCAAATCTTCCAGCACTAGTAACCCAACGCACAAAGGGCTTCCAGAGTGTTTGTCCAACCAGGGCTTCCAGGACTAGTAATTCAACCCACATTGTTACAGGGCTTCCAGAGCATTTGTTCAACCAGGGCTTCTAGGACTAATAACTTAGTCCAAGCTAAGGAAACATGAGAAGCAACTAGAACAAAAAAATGAAAATAAATCCACAATCACCATGGTTATCCTAGAAATGGAAAGTCTAGCCAATCCACTGGTGATCCAGGCAATCCTCTATGCCAATGACAAATGATAACCAAGAAACCACATGCATATGTCATTCATGCCCAAAAATAGTGAAGAAATCATACATCCAACTCGGTACCTGCAAGAAAATATGATATAGTTGTTGATTTTGATGCCCTCTAGTGCTTTCTTGCTCCTCCTTTGCATTCTTTCTCAAAGAATCCAAGTATGCCAGACCCTCCAAGAGTGCTCCAAGAAAACTCTAAATATCCAAGAGTATGAGAGAGAGAGAGAGAATAATGAGAGAACTCCCAAAACTGAACTGACAAGAGGTTCACACTGAAAGGAAGAAGTTTGCCAACTAATCCTCAAAAGCATTTTTATGAATGAGGCCTCTATTTTCTTCATTTTCCATTTTCCTCCTCACATGCAACCTGTGACCTTTCACCTCCTTTTTCTCCTAATTTCCATTATTTTCCTTCATTTCCCTCCTCACATGCAACCTATGACCTTTCACCTCCTTTTTCTCCTGTTTTCCATTACTTTTATAAATAAATGTACCAAAATACCTTTTTGCCTCTTTAATGCCTTAGCCATTGCCTTTGCCAATTTCCTTAGCCATAAACAACAAAATGAACACCCACTAGGATGTCCAGCCCACCATTCAGCTTGGAATATGTGTCCCATAAGCTGTGGTATTTATATATTTTTACATGGAATTTTCACAAGGGTGGTTACAAAAACTATATTATCTTTATAGTAGCCTAATTATGTGATTATTTTTCCTTGAAAATATAGAATTTTTCCACATGTTTATAGAAAAATCTGGTTTAAAATTTTGAAATTTGACAAACTATAGAATTTTGAAATTTATCAAACTATAGAATTTTAGGTGCACTAGAGTTTTTGAGGGTGCTGAATCTATTTCTACCTTCAAAATATTGATTGCAACACTTCTAAATCATGATTTTGCATAATAAAAAACTTCAAATTCTAGTTAAAAAGTTAGTGTTCAGACAAAATTGTTGCCTTATTAGACAAAACCAATTATCTATTCATAAAACTAACACATAATTAAATAGTTAGTGTTCAAACAAAATTGTTTCTGTATTAGACAAAGCCAATTATGTTTTATCAAAATTAACACATAATTAAATGTTTCTTCACTAACATTCATATCCTAACAACAAAGATCCTAAATTCACTTTGAACTAATGAAATTTTTAAAAACAAGTAACTAGCATAACCATATAAATTAAATTAAATGGCTAATAAAAATGGATAACAATTTCAATATTATGTCATTTATAATATTGAGAATTTATAATAAATAAAACATAGATGCAGATTGGAAACATAAAGCTATTTAGAAAAATCAACTAAATTATATACCCTGCAAAGAATTTTTTCAAATTCTTAAATACAAACCATCCACAAATTTTATTTATTAAAACAAAAATAAGTCCAATGAAATATGTTCTCCAAACGATCATTAAAACATTCCAATGGGGTCCGTTCTCAAAGGATTTCATTTACTCACACATGATATTATAACATTACAATTGGAGAATATATTCTCCATCAACTATGAAACACTTTGCTTTTAAGTAATGAGTTTTAGATTTTGGGATAAAAATCTTAATGCAAATCTAAACAAGAGGGGTTGCATGGCAGCTAGTCCTTGCCTTAAGTGTAGCGAGCGGGTGGTTGAGGATTGCATGGTTGTCAGGTTTAGACACGTGTTCTAGCAAGTTAGCAAGCAAGCCCTGGCTCAGTTTCTCTCGACCAGCCCACCAAGCGATCTAAGTCAAAAGCGATTTCCCTTATCTGTCAACTTGAATAGTCAAAAGTAGGGGTGAGTGGACTAGTTCCATGTGCAGTCCCAAAAGCATATGCAACCAAGCGCACCAGATTCTGTATACCTGCATTGCGCCGATGGAGTTAAAACATCTCCTGCGTGCCTCACCATAATCAAATTTTGTTTCAGATAATGCAGTTTAATATGGGTTAACGTTTTTTCTAAATGTGCAAGGTCTAAATATTCCAGAACTTTTGCTTGGCACCGAATTTCTTCTGCCATAATTAGAGATCTTTATTTATGAAAAATATTTCATTCCAATTTTGGAATTATGGGTGTAGTTTAAATCAGCTTATAATTATAGATTTAGCTAATGTTTATACGCAAATTTATTCACCACTTGAATTGCCTCTTGTATGGGTAAAATCTGCATCTCTTCGCAATTACATAGACATTTGTGAGTACAAGAACTGGAACATAGAGATAAAGATTATTAAATATTCATGAAAATATCAATGTATGAAACAGGAGACCTCTTACACAGGACATAAAGAATACAGTTCGTTAACTCAACTGACATTCAAAGAACAAAGAAAATAAAGATGTAGGCAATCCTGAGTATATGCAATTATTACGATGGCCTGATGTGTGGTAAACATGAAACCATACTGCTAATAGAACAAACACTGCAACCAATATCCCACAAGCAAAGATTTGTTATCCAACAACGAATTGTGGTTTAATCTTAAGCGCGATAGAAACCTGGCTGAACATAACAAGAGACGTGGTGTTCGTTAACTTGACTGATATTCAAAGAACAAAGAAAATAAAGATGTAGGAAATCCTGAGTATATGCAATTGTTACGACGACCTGATGTGTGGTAAGCAAGAAATCATATTTCCAATAGAACAAATGCTACAACTAGTATCCTGCCAGCAAAGATTTGTTGTCCAACAGTGAAATTATGGTTTAGATGGTATAGTTTAAATATTCATACTTCAGAATAATCTTCTTATTAAGACAATGTCAGCCGAGTTTTTGGCCCCACCACGAGAGACAAGCCAAGTGCCACAGAAACCTGGTTGAACATAACAAGAGATGTGGTTGAACATAATGCATAATGCATGATCAAAATGTGGCTAAAGAGCAAGACAATAGTGACAAGTACCATTGTATGTTAATCTTGTGCGTTGAATAGCTGAGCAAAAAACCTTAGAAGTTTGGTTAGTACCTGTAGTAGCAGCGAGCATGAGCTGAGGTTCTTTCCATTGTCATGAAAACCTGGAGGAGCCATAGAGTCGGTTCTGCTACTGGTAGTGTGGAAATGTCGGTCATGTGGAATGTTGTTGTTCATTCTATCTTGAATGAATGAAGCTTGAAGCATAGCATAGCTGGTTCTTTTAGCTAGAAGCAGATGAGTGGGACGATTACAAAGCTACCTCAATCGAATTTCTGAAAGTACATAAAATCTAGTTAAGATATATATACTTTGTTAAATTTGTCAACCAGACAAATATTTTAGAAATCATTAAAAAATTATTCCTATCTAACATCTTTTAAATGATTACAACCGTGAAAATGGATAAGTTCTTGGCCCATGTATTAGGATTATGTACATTGGGAACTATAAGTTGCCCATTATTATAATTCTAAAAAGATTACAGTCGTGAAAATGGATAAGTTGTGGGGCCATGTATTGGGATTATGTGCATTGGGAAGTGGAAGTTTACCATTATTATAATTTGAAAAAGATCATACCGTGAAAATGGATGTCGTCGAACCATGTATTGGGATTATGTGCATTGGGAACTATAAGTTGCCCATTATTATAATTTAAGAATTAAATTTTAGGTTATTATAATAATTTAGGATCAATTTGAAAAGCTCCAAACTCTAACATCATGGGGAATGGTCTATGGGTTACTAAAATTCATTGTCCATCATTTAAATTAAGAGACAAGGCTGCGAAATTGAAAACAACTGGCAACTATATTGAGAGAGATGCCTAATTTTGCACACAATTTGAACATTCAACAAGGAAATATATATTCATTTTCTAGTTGCATGTTGGCCATGTCTTTAAATGCATACCAGGTATGCATGCAGTTCTTGCATGCAACCCACTTGTCATGTACCATTTTCTAGTTAAGACATGTTTACATCCCTCCTTATTTGGTTTGGAATAGATGCTCTGGATCCGATGACGAGTCCTAATGTTGTTCAGTTAGTTCGGCTGTCATGTTACTTGGTTCTACATAGTTCTCTTACCATGTTATTTCAGTTAGTTTCGCTGCAACTTTATTTGGTTCTACATAGTTCGCCCACCATGTTATTCCAATTAGTTTCGATACAATGTTACTTGGTTCTACACAAGTCACCTGCCATGTTATTTCGGATATGTAGCACCAAAACCAACAAAAACGAAGCTTGAGGCTTTCTTTTGTGAGTCATAACATAGGATTTTTGTAATTTTGTTACAAATTTTATTCTAAATGAGGAGTAATTATCCTCTAGGAAGGCTTTTCTTAGTTTGCCTCTAACTCGTTGTTAGATTTGACTGTTTGAGGTTCAATACGAGACAAGCCATGCATAGCCAACTTTGCGAGGTCATTGCTTGAAGGTCAATTTCAATAGATGCTAGTTGATGTTGGTGGTGATTAACATCTGTGGCTGAGCATTGGATCTCAGCCTGCACAGTGGAACGTGATGAATACCTCCCTCAATAAGGTGTTATTCGAGCCTTGCAGTGCTGATGAAGTCTTCCTTCAGCACAAGGGAGAAGAATCTTGGGTTTACCTAGCTAATGTTGTTGATGACCAGACTATGGATGAACTTCATGAGTTAAGAATTTTTCAGCATTAGCACTCTTACAGAAAGAGTGCCAAGGTCCCTGGATTCATCACTGTAGGTGATCAGTGAGTAAGGGCTTAAGCCATCTTCCCTTACAGTAAAGTTCTAGTCACATTTACTTTAGCCCTTGCAAAAAACGTTGCTTGATGCCTTTGAGGTCACTATTGATATTCTTAGGAGAATGAGCTTCACCTAGTCATCCAGATGATACATTTTATAAATGAAGATAGGGGTTGGCCTCTCTCTCTGGCTACTTCCTATCCTTGTGCTAACTATGCGGGTAAAACTGAGGGCAACGCAACTGGCTTTTATGGATACGCAACTTAATCTTCTTACCTAGAGAAATTCCAGTGAGAAAAATGCGGGAAACACATTATGTATATTTGATTGCTACAGGGGCCATACTAGGCTCATGTGTAACGGTTGCACTAATCAAGTTATTTTCAAAGTCAGTTTTGCATTTTCCCTGGATGGTTTAAAGGGAAATAATTTACTTCGTATTTACGTTCATATATAATTTTCTTTAGGGTTTAACAACCAATTAATGTTCCCATAAATGTATTTTTATTTGAATTAAATTAATTCACTTTCATATAATTTACTCAGGAAAAAGGCTTGCAGGATTTGATATTGTCATTCATGTATTTTGAATGTTCATGGTGTATGCTTGTCTCAGTGCCCTCTTATAAAAAACCTATGTTATAACGCACCTATGTCTAGCTTTGTCTCAACTGGATATGTGAAAATTGCAACTTAAACAAAATGTTGAAATGTTGAAATTGTTTTCACATAATCCTAAAGGATTAGAAAATAATCAAATCTTTTCTTAGTTTGGCACTTGAATGTCGTTCGATCTCACTTTATAGCTACAGAAGTTCTCACATGAAATTCGTCTTCCATATCCCCAGTCTCCATATCCTCGATCTCACTCTAAGAAACTCAAAAGAAATCAATAAATGCGAGAAAAGGAAGGATAAAATCCTTGAATTCCACAGGCACGATTCTAAACTATATGTCAATTTTACATTTGATTTAATATTGCATTAAAATTTTGTACATAGAATCATAAGTCGGACGATTCTATTATGTTACAGATAGAACACCGATACTTACACATCTACAAATCATTTTTGTAGGTGAGATTTTGAATTGATAAGCTTGAGCCTAAATCATCTCCATTTTGCAATTCCTTATGTCACACAACTTTTCTCTTATATTTTTTCTACATTCTTTTTTCAAGAAGAAATTCATACTGATATTTCAAGTAGAAATCAAATATACATATAGTTGTGCCTTACAAGCACTCCAAAAAAGTTGAAACCCTGGCTTTCACTTCATGAAAACATCAACAAATCCATCTACTTCATTACATTCTAAATTTTCATCATGTGGGATTCCTACTACTTCTATTCTTCAAAACAACATACATTAAATAGTGAAAAACTGCAGAACATGTATTTTTCTCCTCATCTGGCTATCTAAATGATCTAGGTGGATGTTGGTGGCCACCCACCTATCCCATTTGGACCCCCACGGCTATCTCTTTCAGTGTTTCATTTTCTGTAACTATAGCACAATTTACTATTTTTAGTAGTTTTTCAGGTCTTGAACTTCCGGAGTCGTTTTGAGGCACTAAACGATGTTTTTTGGGAAATCTCGTAGAACATGGGTCCATGGACCGAAGTTACTCATCCGAAAGTTGTAATTCTCAGATATATATTTCTAACGAGATATTGTACACATAAAACGGATATCGTATGCCAAAGTTACGACCCCGGGAAGTTGATGTACCAATTTACCCAAATGGGGCTGATAGTTTGGCATTTCATCTTCTAGGGTTAGGTTTTTGGATGTTTAGGGTTTTCCATTGTTTCTCAACAATAAATAGGCCTTTGAGCCTCATTTTAAGACAGTTTAGAGGCATGTAGCCGCCACATCTCTTCTCAAAGATAAGCTACCATCGCCCTAGCTAGTTTATTTTCATTTCTATTTGTAAACATATTTCAGTGTTTTACATTAATGAAATGAAGTATTATTTCCACTGCATCTCTGTTTTAATGGTTATCTCTGTAATTTGTTGCATTCTTGCTTAAATCTAGATCAGTGGTAGCAGAGAGGTCTGCTTTTTCTCTATTTTTCTTTGCACGTCCCAAATGAGGTCAGGATATAAGGAGTCAGGGCTTGAACTGGTCGACGCTTTGCAAGACCAAACTCGCAAATCCCGACAACCTCCCATTGCAGATGAGAAGAAAGATGACGGGGTAGGGGATCCTATCAAAATCTTGCTCGAAGAAGCCCTTGAGCGACAAAGGAACGCGATGATGGACAACTTTGCACAAATCTTTCAGCGGCTGCCCAAAGGCGATGCATCGGCTTCCAGCAGCTACTCTGGAAATGCCACGCCCTTTAAGGTAAAAATTAATTTTGAAATCCCCATATTCGAGGGTTAGATAAACGCAGTTGCCGTAGATAAATGGTTAAATATGCTAGATGGGTATTTTTTTGTTCATGAATTTTTGAGTCGGGAAAAGATTGTTTTCTCTCTTCTCAAAGCAGCCCCCCACGTCAAGGACTGGTGGGAAACCTACTGCAGGCAGAAGAATGAAAGTACAGGCTCATTACTTTCAGCCGCACCCACTTGGGATTCATTCTGGGATGCCATCAAGGAGTAGCACTGCCCTGTCAAAAGCTTTGATAACAAATACATAAAGTGGACCACGCTGCGGCATGGATGGGACCAAGATGTGCCAGAGTTTAGAAACATTTTTCATACTCTTCGCACACAGTAGGGTATTAAGGACTCTGAGCTGCATTTGGTACTCAAATACCGCAGTTGTCTACATAGATACATCTAGGAAGAGATGGAGTTCCTAAACATCTCCTCTGTCGGCACGACATATCAATACGCTGTCAAAATCGAGCAAAAGTTCAAACAGAAGAAGTGAGACTTTGGATCTACAAATCCAAAAACCAAAGGACAAAGCCAAGGCGGGGTGACCCAAGACAACCCGTCGAAGACACAAGAAAGGAAGAACACCGCGAAGTAGAAGAAGGACATAGGAAAGTGGTTCGAGTTCCACAAGAGTCCCACTAATAAGACAAGTCAGTGTCGAACCAGGCAGTCACTGGTGGCCAAGTTTAAGGCTTCAAAATTAGATGCATGTTCCGATCCTGAGCCAGAACCCGACAAGGGGAATGGCAAAGGGAAGCAGATTGTTGATGCGGAGCCCAGCGTCACTGTTGCCACTTCCAAGATCCAGAAGAATGAGCCCAAAGATCCAGAGGAGGAGGAACGTCTTTTCCACTCACAGATGTGGGTGAAGGGTTCGCCACTGCAATTCATTATCGACAGTGATAGCCAAAAGAACCTCATTTCAGCAATGGTCGTGAAGCGGTTGGGCCTACTGACTACACCACACACACAACGGTATAGTATAGGGTGGCTTCATGAAGGACAAGATCTCAAAGTTCGCCAGCAGTGCCACCTTACCTACATCATCGAGCCCTTCACAAACGAGGTATTATCTGATGTTACACCTCTGTATGTTTGTGATGTATTATTAGGCCAGCCATACTTGTGGAGGCGATATGCTGTGTATCAGTCAAGGCCTCACGCTGTCATTATTTCTTGGGTGATTCATTATACAGGATACCAGAGGTAGCCCCACCTATTGTGACCTCTTTGATCGCTGCTAAGAAAGGAAGCAGGCTCAACTCATAGACTAGGAAATATATTTTCTATCTGGTTCACTCCCAAAGTAAGGAGAAGATCATTGCCACATCCATGACCCCCGCGAAGGGTTCCTCCACGTAGCAGCAGCAGCAAAGAGATACGGTCATGACAGAACATAGGAACACCTTCTCCTCACCTACAGGGGTACCACACAAGCTTTAGGTGGGCAACAAAGTCTAGTTTCATCTGCAGAAAGAACGCCTTACAAGAGCCCATTAGAAGCTCCGACCACGCCAACATGGTCCTTACACCATTACTAAGGCTATGGGAAATAATTCTTTGGAGCACAACATTCCTCCACTCCTTCGCCTACACCAAGTGTTCAACGTGTATCGCCCTCGAACATGCTTCCCACCATTACTAGACACATCCGAAATTGCAGAACAGCTCACTAGGGACCAATTTCAGCAAATGGAGGAACTCAATGCAATGGGGACCATTGCTTCCTAAGGGGGGAGGAATGATCCAGGTGGATGTTTCTGTTCACCGACCTATCCCATTTGGACCCCCATGACTTTCTCTTTCAATTTTTCAGTTTCCGTAATTGTAGCTCAATTTACTATTTTTAGCAATTTTTCAGGTCCTGAACTTCCGGAGCCGTTTTGAGGTCCTAAATGACGCTTTTTGGGAAATCTGGGAGCAACATGGGACCATGGACTAATGTTTCTCTTCCCAAAGTTGTAGTTCTTAGATAGATCTTTCTAACAAGATATTATATGCTTCAAATGAAGATCGTATGCCAAAGTTATGACCTCGGGAAGCTAATGTACCAATTTACCCAAACGGGGCCCACAGTTTGACGTTTCATCTTCTAGGGTTAGGTTTTTGGATGTTTAGGGTTTTCTATTGTTTCTCAACAATATATAGGCCTTCGAGCCTCATTGTAAGATAGTTTAGAGGCATGTAGCCACCACATCTCTTCTCAGAGATAAGCTACCATCGCCCTAGTTGGTTTATTTCCATTTCTGTTTGTAAACATATTTCAATATTTTACATTAATGAAATGAAGTATTATTTCCGCTGCATCTTTATTTTAATGGTTATCTCTGTAATTTGTTGCATTCCTATTTAAATCTGGATCATTGGTATCAAAGAGGTCTCTGTTTTCTCTATTTTTCTTTGCATGTCCCCAACGAGGTCATGATATAAGGAGTTAGGGCTTGAACTGGTCGAACGTTTGCAAGACCAAACTCGCAAATACCGACGACCTCCCATCGTGTATGAGAAGAAAGATGAGGGGGCAGGCGATCCTATCAAAATATTGCTCGAAGAAGCCCTCAAGTGAGAAAGGAACATGATGATGGACAACATTGCGCAGATCCTTCAGCGGCTACCCAAAGGCAACGCATCGGCTTCCAGCAGCTACTCTAGAAACCCCACGCCCTTTAAGGTACAAGTTAATTTTTAAATCCCCATATTCGAGGGTCAGATAAACACAAATGCCATAGATAAATGGTTAATTATGCTAGATGGGTATTTTTCTATTCATGAATTTTTGAGTCGGGAAACAATTGTTTTCACTCTTCTCAAAGCAGCCCCCCACGTCAAGGACTGGTGGGAAACCTACTGCGAGTACAAGAATGAAAGTATGGGGTCATCATTTTCAGCTGCACCCTCTTGGGATTCATTCCAGGATGCCATCAAGGAGCTTTAATACCCTATCCAAAGCTATGAGAACAAATACATAAAGTGGACCATGTTGCGGCAGGGATGGGAGCAAGATGTGCCAGAGTTTACAAACATTTTTCGTACCCTTTGCACACGGTTCGGTATCAAGAACTCTAAGCTGCATTTGGTACTCAAATACCATAGTTGCCTACACAGATACATCTAAGAAGAGATGGAGTTCCTAAACATCTCCTCGCTTGGCACGACGTATCGATATGCTGTCAAAATCCAGCAAAAGTTCAAACAGAAGAAGCAATACTTTGGATCTGCAAATCTGAAAACCAAAGGACAAAGCCAAGGTGGGGTGACCCAAGACAACCTGTCGAAGCCGTAAGAAAAGAACAACACCACGAAGTCAAAGAAGGACACGGGAAAGTGGTGCGAGTTCCACAAGAGTTCCACTCATGACACAAGTGAGTGTCGGACCAAGAAGTCGTTGGTGGCCGAGTTGAAGGCTTCAGAATGAGATGCATGTTCTGACCTCGAGCCAGAACCCCATATGGGGAATGGAAAATGGAGGCAGATCATTGATGCAGAGCCCAACATCACTGTTGCCAATGCCAAGATCCAAAAGAATGAGCTTGAAGATCCAGAGGAGGGGGAACATCTTTTCCACTCACAGATGTGGGTGAAGGGTTCGCTGCTGTAATTCATTATCGATAGTGGCAGCCAGAAGAACCTCATTTCAGCAAAGGTCGTGAAGTGGTTGGGCCTACCAACTACACCACACCCACAGCCGTACAGTATCGGGTGGCTTCATGAAGGACGAGATCTCAAAGTTCGCCAGCAGTGCGCCTTCCCTACAGCATCAAGCCCTTCACAGACGAGGTATTATGTGATTTTACACCTATGGATGCTTGTGATGTATTATTAGGCCAGCCATACTTGTGGAGGCGACATGATGTGTATGAGTCAAGGCCTCACGTTGTGATTATTTCTTTGGGTAATTCATTATGTAGGATACCGGAGGTAGCCCCACCTACTGCCACCTCTTTGATCGTTGCTAAGAAAGGTATCAAGCTCAACTCACAGACTAGGAAATATATTTTGCATCTAGTTCGCTCCCAAAGTAAGGAGAAGATCATTTCCATATCCATGACCCCTGCAAAGGGTTCCTCCAGGTAGCAACAACAGCAAATGGATGCGGTCATGACAGAACACAGGAACAACTTCTCCTCACCCACAGGGTTACCACACAAGCTTCACATGGGAAACAAAGTCTGGTTGCATCTATAGAAATAACACCTTACAAGAGCCCATCAGAGGCTCTGACCACGCCAACATGGTCCTTACACCATTACTAAGGCTATGGGAAATAATTATTTGGAGCACAACATTCCTCCATTCCTCCGCCTGCACAAGTGTTCAATCTGTACCACCCTTGACCATGCTTCCCACCATTATTGGACACATCCGAGATTGCAGAACAACTCACCAGGGACCAAGTTTAGCAGATGGAGTAACTCAATGCAATGGGGACCATTGCTTCCTAAGGGGGCAAGAATGATCCAGGTGGATGTTGCTGGCCACCCACCTGTCCTATTTGGAACCCCACGACTCTCTCTTTTATTTTTTTAGTTTCCGTAATTGTAGCAAAATTTACTATTTTTAGCAGTTTTTCAGGTCCTAAACTTCCGGAGTCATTTTGAGGCCCTAAACGACGCTTTTTTGGAAATCTAGGAGCAACATGGGTCAATTGACCCATGTTTCTCTTCCCAAAGTTGTAGTTATCGGATAGATCTTTCTAATGAGATATTGTACGCATCAAACAGAGATTGTATGCCAAAGTTATGACCTGGGGAAGTTGACGTACCAATTTACCCAAACGGGGCCCACAGTTTGGCGTTTCATCTTCTAGGGTTAGGCTTTTGGATGTTTATGGTTTTCCATTATTTCTCAACAATAAATAGGCCTTCGAGCCTCTTTGTAAGACAGTTCAGAGGCATGTAGCTGCCACATCTCTTCTCAAAGATAAGTTACCATCGCCCTAGTTGGTTTATTTCCATTTTTGTTTGTAAACATATTTCAATGTTTTACATTAATGAAATTAAGTATTATTTCTGTTGCATCTCTATTTTAATGGTTATCTCTATAATTTGTTGTGTTCCTATTTAAATCTTATCAGTGGTATCAGAGGGGTCTGCTTTTTCTCTGTTTTTCTTTGCGTGTCCCCAACGAGGTCAGGATATAAGGAGTTATGGTTTGAATTGGTCAAACCTTTGCAAGACCAGACTTGCAAATCCCGACGACCTCCCATGGCGGATGAGAAGAAAGACAAGGGGGCAGGGGATCCTATCAAAATCTTGCTCGAAGAAGCCCTTGAGCAACAAAGGAACGCGATGATGGGCAACATTGCGCAGATCCTTCAGCAGCTACCCAGAGGCGACGCATCGGCTTCTAGCAGCTACTCTGGAAACACCACGCCCTTTAAGGTACAAGTTAATTTTGAAATCCCCATATTAGAGGGCCAAATAGATGAAGATGTTGTAGATAAATGGTTAAATATGCTAAATGGGTATTTTTCTATTCATGAACTTTTGAGTCAGGAAAAGATTGTTTTCGCTCTTCTCAAAGCAGCCCCCCACGTCAACGATTGATGGGAAACCTATTGCGAGTAGAAGAATGAAAGTACGTGATCATTATTTTCAGTCGCACTCACTTGGGATTCATTTCAGGATGCCATCAAGGAGCAGTACTACGCTGTCAAAAGCTATGAGGACAAATACGCTGCGGCAGGGACAGGACCAAGATCTGTCGGAGTTTAGAAACATTTTTCATACCCTTCGCACACACTTGGGTATCAAGGACTTTGAGTTGCATTTGGTACTCAAATACTGCAGCTGCCTACACAGATACATCCAAGAAGAGATTAAGTTCTTGAACCTCTCCTCGCTTGGCACGATGTACCGATACACTGTCAAAATCAAGCAAATGTTCAAACAGAAGAAGGGAGACTTTGGATCTGCAAATCTGAAAACCAAAGGATAAAGCCAAGGTGGGATGACCCAAGACAACCCATCGAAGCCGCAAGAAAATAACAACACCACGAAGTCAAAGAAGGACACGGGAAAGTGGTGCGAGTTGCACAAGAGTCCCACTCATAACACAAATGAGTGTCGGACCAAGCATTCGTTGGTGGCCGAGTTGAAGGCTTCAGAATCAGATGCATGTTTCGACCTTAAGCCAAAACCTGATAAGGGGAATAGCAAATGGAAGCAGATCATTGATGCGGAGCCCAGCGTCACTATTGCCACCGCCAAGATCCAGAAGAATGAGCCCGAAGATACAGAGGAGGGGGAACGTATTTTCCACTCACAGATGTGGGTGAAGGGTTCGTGGCTGCAACTCATTGTCGGTAGTGGTAGCCAAAAGAACCTCATTTCAATAGAGGTCGTGAAGCGATTGGGCCTACCGACGACACCACACCCACAGCCATACAGTATTGTGTGGCTTCATGGAGGACGAGATCTCAATGTTCGCCAGCAATGCCACCTTCCCTACAGCATCAAGTCCTTCATAGATGAGGTATTGTGTGATGATACACCTCTGGATGTTTGTGATGTATTATTAGGCCAACCATACTTGTGGAGGCAACATGCTGTGTATGAGTTAAGGCCTCATGCTGTGATTATTTCTTTGGGTGATTCATTATACAGGATACTAGAGGTAGCCCCACCTAGTGCCACCTCTTTGATCATTGCTAAGAAAAGCAACAAGCTCATCTCACAGACTAGGAAATATATTTTCTGTCTGGTTCACTCCCAAAGTAAGGAAAAGATCGTTGCTACATCCATGACCCCCACAAAGGGTTCCTCCACGCAGCAACAGTAGCAAAGGGATATGGTCATGATAGAACACAAGAAAAACTTCTCCTCACCCACAAGGGTACCACACAAGCTCCAGGTGGGCAACAAAGTCTGGTTGCATCTGCAGAAAGAATGCCTTACAAGAGCCCATTAGAAGATCCAACCACGCCAACATGGTCCTTACACCATTACTAAGGCTGTGGGAAATAATTCTTTGGAGCATAAAATTCCTCCATTCCTTTGCTTGCACCAAGTGTTCAATGTGTACCACCCTCGACCATGCTTCCCACCATTAGTGGACGCATCTGAGATTGCAGAACAACTCACAAGGGACCAAGTTCAGCAAATGGAGGAACTCAACGCAATGGGGATTATTTCTTCCTAAGGGGGCAGGAATGATCCAGGTGGATGTTGGTGGCCACCCACCTATCCCATTTGACCCCCACGACTATCTCTTTCAGTTTTTCAGTTTCCATAATTGTAGCACAATTTACTATTTTTAGCAGTTTTTCAGGTCCTAAACTTTCGGAGCCATTTTGAGGCCCTAAACGATGTTTTTTGGGAAATCTGGGAGCAACATGAGATCGTATGCCAAAGTTATGACCAGGGGGAGTTGATGTACCAATTTACCCAAACGGGGCCCACAGTTTGGTGTTTCATCTTCTAGGGTTAGGTTTTTGGATGTTTAGGGTTTTCCATTGTTTCTCAACAATAAATAGGCCTTCGAGCCTCATTGTAAGATAGTTCAGAGGTATGTAGCCACCACATATCTTCTCAGAGATAAGCTACCATCTTTCTAGCTGGTTTATTTCCATTTTTGTTTCTAAACATAGTTCAGTATTTTACATTAATGAAATGAAGTATTATTTCCGTTGCATCTCTGTTTTAATGGTTATCTCTGTAATTTGTTGCATTCCTATTTAAATCTGGATTAGTGGTATCAGAGGGGTCTACCATTTCTCTGCTTTTCTTTGTGTGTCCCCAACGAGGTCAGGATATAAGGAGTTAGGGCTTGAACCGGTTGAACCTTTGTAAGACTAGACTCGCAAATCCCAACGACCTTCCATGGTGGATGAGAAGAAAGATGAGGGGGCAGGGGATCCTATCAAAATCTTGCTCGAAGAAGCCCTCGAGTGACAAAGGAATGCAATGATGGACAGCGTTGTGCAGATCCTTCAGCAGCTACCTAGAGGCAGTGCATCAGCTTCCAGCAGCTGCTCTAGAAACACCACGCCCTTTAAGGTACAAGTTAATTTTGAAATCCCCATATTCGAGGGTCAGATAGACGCATATGCCATAGATAAATGGTTAAATTTTCTAGATGGGTATTTTTCTGTTTATGAATTTTCGAGTCAGGAAAAGATCTTTTTTGCTCTTCTCAAAGCGGCCCCCCCATCAAGGACTGGTGGGAAACCTACTGCAAGCAGAAGAATGAAAGTACAGGCTCATTATTTTTAGCCACACCCACTTGGGATTCATTCTAGGATGCCATCAATATGGAGTACTACCCTGTCAAGAGTTATGAGGACAAATACATAAAGTGGACCACGCTGCGGCAGGGATGGGACCAAGATGTGTTGGAGTTTACAAACATTTTTCATACCCTTCGCACACAGTTGGGTATCAAGGACTCTAAGTTGCATTGCTACTCAAACACCACAGCTACCTACACATATACATCTAGTAAGAGATGGAGTTTCTGATCATCTCCTTGCTCGGCACGGCGTACCGATACGTTGTCAAAATCGAGCAAAAGTTCAAACAAAAGGAGCAAGACTTTGCATCTGTGAATCTGAAAACCAAAGGACAAAGCCAAGGTGGGGTGACCCAAGACAACCCGTCGAAGCCGCAAGAAAAGAACAACACCACGAAGTTGAAGAAGGAGATAGGAAAGTGGTGTGAGTTCCACAAGAGTCCCACTAATAACACAAGCGAGTGTCAGACCAAGCAGTCGCTGGTGGCAGAGTTGAAGGCTTCAGAATTAGATGCATGTTCTGACCCTGAGCCAAAACCCGACAAGGAGAATGGCAAAAGGAAGCAGATCATTGATGTGGAGCCCAGCGTCACTATTGCCACCGCCAAGATCCAGAAGAATGAGCCCGAAGATCCAGAGGAGGGGGAATGTCTTTTCCACTCACACATGTGGGTGAAGGATTCTCCGCTACAATTCATTGTCGACAGTGGTAGCCAAAAGAACCTCATTTTAGCAGAGGTTGTGAACCGGTTGGGCCTACCGACTACACCACACCCACAGCCGTACAGTATCATGTGGTTTCATAAAGGATGAGATCTCAAAGTTAGCCAGTAGTTCCACCTTCCCTACAGTATCAAGCCCTTCACAGATGAGTTATTGTGTGATGTTACACCTCTGGATGTTTGTGATGTATTAATAGGTCAACCATACTTGTGGAGGCGACATGTTGTGTATGAGTCAAGGCCTCGCGTTGTCTTTATTTCTTTAGGTGATTCATTATACAGGATACCGGAGGTAGCCCCACCTACTGCCACCTCTTTGATCGCTGCTAAGAAAGGCAGCGACAGGCTCTTCTCACAAACTAGGAAATATATTTTCTATCTGGTTCGCTGCCAAAGTAAGGAGAAGATCATTGCCACATCCATGACCCCCACGATGGGTTCCTCCACGCAAGAGCAACAGAAAAGGGATATGGTCATGACAGAACACAGGAACAACTTCTCCTCACCTGCAAGGGTACCACACAAGCTTCAGGTGGGCAACAAAGTTTGGTTGCATCTGCAAAAAGAATGCCTTACAAGAGCCCATCAGAAGCTCCGACCACGCCAACATGGTCCTTACACCATTACTAAGGTTGTGGGAAATAATTCTTTGGAGCACAACATTCCTCCATTGCTTCGCTTGCACCAAGTGTTCAATGTGTACCGCCCTCGACCATGCTTCCCACCATTACTAGACACATCCGAGATTGCAAAACAACTCACAGGGGACTAAGTTTAGCAGATGGAGGAACTCAACGCAATGGGGACCATTGCCTCCTAAGCGAGGAGGAATGATCCAGGTGGATGTTTGTGGCCACCCACCTATCCCATTTCGACCCCCATGACTATCTCTTTCAGTTTATCAGTTTTCGTAATTGTAGCACAATTTACTATTTTTAGCAGTTTTTCGGGTCCTGAACTTCCGGAGCCGTTTTGATGCCCTAAATGATGTTTTTTGGGAAATCTAGGAGCAACATGGGCCCATGGACCTATGTTTCTCTTCTCAAAGTTGTATTTCTCGGATAAATCTTTATAACAAGATATTGTATGCATCAAACGGAGATCGTATGCCAAAGTTACGACCCCGGCAAGTTGATGTACCAATTTACCCAAACAAGGCCCACAGTTTGGCGTTTCATCTTCTAGGGTTAGTTTTTTGGATGTTTAGGGTTTTCCATTATTTCTCAATAATAAATAGGCCTTCGAGCCTCATTGTAAGACAGTTCAGAGGCATGTTGCTACCACATCTCTTCTCAGAGATAAGCTACCATCGCCCCAGCTGGTTTATTTCCATTTCTGTTTGTAAACATATTTCAGTATTTTACATTAATGAAATGAAGTATTATTTCTGCTGCATCTCCGTTTTAATGGTTATCTCTGTAGTTTTTTGCGTTCTTGTTTAAATCCGGATCAGTCAAAGGCTTGTAGGATTTGATATTGTCATACCTGTATTTTGAATGTTTGTCTCAGGGTCCTTGTATAACACACCTATGTTATAACGCACCTATGTCTAGCTTTGTCTCAACTGGACATGTGAAAACTGCAACTTAAACAAAATGTTGAAATTGTTTTCACGTAATCCTAAAAGATTAGAAAATAATCAAATCTTTTCTTAATTTTGCACTTGAATGCCGTCAGATCTCACTTTATAACTGCAAAAGTTCTCGCATGAAATTTGTCTTCCATATCGTCAGTCTCCATATCCTCGATCTCACTCTAAGAAACTCAAAAGAAAGTAGTAAATGCGAGAAAAGAAAGGATAAAATCCTTGAATTCCACAGCCACGATTCTAAACTATATGTCAATTTTATGTTTGATTTAATATTGCATTAAAATTTTGTACATTGAGTCATAGTTGGATGATTCTATTATGTTATAGATAGAACGCCGATACTTACACATCTACAAATCATTTTTGTAGGTGATATTTTGGACTGATAAGGTTGAGCCTACATCATCTCCATTTTTCATTTCCTTATGTCACACAACTTTTCTATTATATTTTTTCTACATTATTTTTTCAAGAAGAAAGTCATAGTGATATTTCAAGTAGAAATCAAATATACATATAGTTGTGCCTTACAAGCACTCCAAAAAAGCTGAAACCTTGGCTTTCACTTCATAAAAACATCAACAAATCCATCTACTTCATTACATTCTAAATTTTCATCATGTGGGATTCCTACTAGTTCTATTCTTCAAAACAACATACATTAAACAGTGAAAAACTGCATAACATGTATTTTTCTCCTCATCTGGCTATCTGAAGATCTCTTTCTATTCCAAAAAGAGTTATTTTCTGCGTATAATGGTGCTTATAAAACTAGTTTGTTGGTTCTGGAACCAGATATGAAGTGGGCTATGACTAAGGAGATAGGACTAGGACTTAATTTCCTCAAATGCTAGTTCTAGATAAATTGCTTCTTTAACAGATGCTATTGAAACAACTGGCATTGTTTTCCTTCTCTGATTAGAGGAAAACTAAGTAAGCTCGGTGATGAATAACGAGTGGAAAACCCAAGATTTTTCTCATACTTTTCAATACAGTACAGGTAGTTTCAATATTACATGTAACACACCAGGAGTAAGGTTATAAGGAGCTTCAACAAGGCATAATTGCAAATACAATTAGAAGTGAAAGCTGCCAAAGGTACATGTTTTCTCGTGATATTCTTATTCTTAGTATGCGCAGAACAAAAGGCATTATTTCAACTTGCTATGAAAATTTGTTCAAATTTGTTTTCGTAGTAGTTCTTCTGGGCTTCGTTTGAGGCTCCTTTCCACTAGCAAGGTTTGAAGAGACCCTCATATTGTGTTAGAAAAAATATCTTTCTTAATGTTTCTTGTCGGCCCCTCCCAAGTGTATTATTATATTTCTACGCCATCTGCCAGGCCCTATTACGCTCCACATCTAGCACTTACTGCACATGCTATTGGCTAATGGAAAGAAAATAGAGGTTAGAGGGTTCAAGCTACACATCCTAGCTCCTCAACTGGCACGAATTCTGCTAGTTCTTGTGTTCTTTCTTTGTTTTTGTGAATGCTAATTGTTAGTTCTATGATTAACTATAATTGTTTCAACTAATTCTTTTTGGGGCTTCCCATGCCTGATTATCATTTCTAGTATTGAAATTAGTTTGAGCTAGAAACCATACCTCCTCATAATTATTGCTAGGTCCAGTAATGATGGATGGAGGCTTCCATAGAAATCATTAGCATGATCTTTTCCATAGAAATTCAAGAAGACATGCCTCTGGCATTCGTGGAGGATGTAACTGAGCTATGCAATTCAGGTTCCAATAATTTAGATGATGATGATGATTTCTATGTAGACCTTGGGGAACTGCTCGATTAATCTGCGATTTTCAGCACAAGGGGTAGGCAGATGAGCATAGAGTAATCGTACTCGGATGAGCGTAGTGTAATCGTACTGACTAGTTCTAAGGTGGCCAGGTAAAGCATGCGAATAGAGAGGATCGACTGGGAGTAGGTGACCGTGCTGCTCGCATTCGTCTAGGTAATTCACCTCAGGTAATGTTTTGGACTAGAGGAATCAACAGAGAATATAGGAATCGACAAAGGACAGAAGAAGATAATTTTAAATATATGCAAAATGTAATGAGATATGAGAGGTCTTTCTGGAAGCGCGTTGGAGTTGTACCAAGTAGAACATGTTGTTGTGCCAGGTACAACATACGACAACTTGTTGGGCAAAGGCCATAAACCCATATGTCAAGTTCGAGCCAAGCAAAAGCCATAAACCCAAATCTCAAGTTGGAGCCGAGCAAAAGCCATAAACCCAAAATTTTATAAAGTTTATAACTTAACATTGCATGTATACCAATTAATGTCAGCATTAATTCACTTCAGCGAAATGTATATAATACATGCTCTTATCCTAATGCAATTGTGCACCTTTGACCTCTTCCCTGACCTCGTGAAGAGGCCAAATAAGATGGTGAACTTAAACTTTGGTTAGCATAAAATGTGCATAATATAAACTTCAGTGAAAAACAAAATATAAATATAACTTGCTACACACTTTAGTTTAAGACAAAATTTTGGTCATTGGTATTCGTGTCGCACTGAAGCTAATTCGGAAAACCCATTACTATAGTCCCTGCCAGCCGCCCTTTGGGCAGGGACTAATAAGGATGGAGTTTCAATAAAAAGGCCTTCGTTCACTGAGATACCTTTTGGCGTTTCACACTCAAATGCTTCTACAATGTCACCTAAAAATTCTGATCTCGTGTCAGAAGTGGTGATGATAACAGGATTATATCCGCAAAGGTCCTGAATTTCAAAGTGGTGATGATAACATGATTCTATCAGCAAACGTTGCCTAATTTCGTTAAGGCATAGGTGGTGGAAAACTAGAAAGCCACCACCCGCAGACCGGGGATTCGGATGGATGACGGATATTAGACATGTGCTTAAACAAAACGAGACGGATATTAGTCATGCGGTTAAACAAAATTCTCATGGTGATTTTAAATGTGAAAACGAAAGGAAGGAAAAAAATAATAAAAAATTTTATTATAAATTCTTATTCTATAAAAAGCTTAATATTAAAAACTAAAAAGGGTTTACCATATCGAAGAAAAAAATATGGAACAATTTTGCACACCCATGACGAAGTTTTAATAAAAATGTGATATCAATAAGGGATAAAAAGGGTTTACCATATCGAAGAAAAAAATATGGAACAATTTTGCACACCCATGACGAAGTTTTAATAAAATTGTGATATCAATAAGGGATGTGATATTATATTCTGGCGTACGTGCAATGAATTGGAAAAAGGTAAAATGAGAAAAGGGTGATATTGCTGAAGGGCGGTGATATTCTTGGAAAAAGATTGGAAAATTTGAATGATAAGGTCACAATGGTAAAGCATAAGAGGAGTAAACCCGTATTATTTCAAATGACTTCCTTTATTGCTCGGAAGTCACAGTGAGGCCTTCCAAAGAAGCGATTAAGTGAGCAATATATGACAATGGAAACGATGATGAGGACCAAAGACGCATATAATCAATAATTTGATTAGACTTCCTCTTATAACGAAGTCGTAGAAAGATGGGCTTGCACACCATTGTAGTGTTGAGAAGTTACAGAATGATAGTAGCATTGCTCAAATATATGGATTTTTTCATTGTTATGGATTATACATTAGACTATAATGAGAAAGTCCACACAAGAAGCCCTAAGACCATTTCCAAATAGCAAGGGCAAGTACAGAGTGATTCAAAGTGTATGGCGAGCTTATTACGTGAAGCACATGATTCTTTAAAAGACTAAGGATTTAGAGAACTGATTAAGCACAATTTTTTAGAGAGAGGTAGTGTTAATAGGCACCATTTCCAAATAGCAAGGGCAAGTATACAGTAATTCAAAGTGTATGGTGAGCTCATTACGTGAAGCACATGAATATTTAAAAGGCTAAGGATTTAGAGAAGTGATTAAGCACACTTTTTTTTAGAGAGAGGTAGTGTTAATAGGAAATGTTATAGTATTAATTATCTATGTTATAGTATAACGATTTAAGTAGATATTTATGGCTATCCACTTATTCCACATTAATTTAAATTGGTTCCATATCTTTGCAATTTTACAATAGCTTCTTAAGTTACAATTTTTTGACTTTTTTTGGACATTTCCTCTGCATTTTTATCAGTTGATAAACAACATGCAATATTTCAATATATGGCTTGCCACCTACATACAACATGCATTAAGGTTTGTAGGGTCCCAAGAAATGCCCTCAATAGACTTTGTGTGCATCCTATTTACTTTGGATTTTTGGGTTGTTTGCATCCTCGGGCATCATATTTTATGTTAAAAGGTAGTTTTGGCATCTTGTAGTGTATTTTTGTGAATGAGCCTAGTCAATACATCTCCTACCATTAGTCATGTCGTCATTCTACTAATACACATTGTTTTACATTTTACATTGTTTTCTTATTTTCATTCATCAAAAATATTTGAAACCCACTATATGATTGTCTTGTGTGAGATTCCACTTATATTTATACCTTCATTTCATTCTCTCTATAATTCATATAACAGAAATTTTGTCTTTTTGTGTCTATGCATGTCCTTGGCGAGGTTAGCGTATAGGAAGTGGGGTTTTGAATCGATTGAGCTTGGAAAATGCCACTCTTGCTGATCTCAAAAACCTTATATTATAGAAGAAAAGATGGAAACGGTAAGATATCTTATTAAGTTGTCTCTCTAGGAATCCATTAAGTGATAAAGGAATGACATGATGGCTAATTTCACCAAAATCCTTTAACAACTAGCAACCATTGTAGACACACATTTAATAAGAAACCTATTTAGTGGTGTGGCATCCTTCAAGGTATAAGTTATCATGAACATTGCTTTATTTGAAGGATAGATAGATGTAGATGATTTTGAAAAATGGTTAAAATTTTTGTACGATTATTATTATGCTCAAAATGTCTGAAAGTGAGAAGACCACTTAACACTCTCTAGTCCCCTCCCCATGTCAAGCATTGGTGTGATACTAATGAGGAGAAATACGAAAAATATGAGTCTATGGCACTTAATATAAAACCCACTTGGTTAAATTTTATTGAAGCCCTCAAATATGAATTCTACTTTAATGGAGAGTATGAAGAGAAATGCTTAAGACAAGATTGCACTAGGAAACATGCCAAACAATGCCACAATACAACAATAAAACAATATCTTCCTTATATTGAACTAAATATGGAGTATAAAGAAGTTTGAGAAGCACTTGGTCCTTAAGTATCATAATGGGCTACACTCATCTTCATGCATGCAATAGTCCCTATACAAATGGTCATTTACATGGCATATTTGATGACAAAAAGGAACATGTTTATAATCTAGAGGTTGGTTCTAGATTTCATCTTGTTATGTGATTTCAATAGACTCGAATAATGACTAAAATATATTCATGTACTCACATTCTAGCATATGAGGTATACCTCCCTCATCTTCTGACCCTACCAAGTTACCAAGTCCTTCAGGAATCTCAAAATACTATAATTATTTGGGAAAAGAAAACAACATCAGACATATTAGGGATACTATAAATTGCTCTTTTTGAGGCTTGAAGCATTCCTCCCAAAACCACCTAAATAAACATGAATTATTGTAAAAGTAAGGACCATTTTAGAGGACGATGACTCTGTTTGTCAGGCTTATGAAGATAATTGTAAAGAAACCTTTTACTCTTAGTTCTATATCAATTTGAGCTTTTAATTACCATTTGTTATAGATATATCTTACTAGTTCTTTCTTAGAAGGCCATATTGCTATGAAATTACATATAAGGGCATGATCCTTCATGTATTTGTGATATCCTTCCAATTTATTAGGCCTTACCTCATATTTGGGATTCGTTTCTTCTTTAGTTAGGCATCAAATATTGCATCAATTTTGTCATTGTGCTCCTAGAGGTGTATTATTGCCATGGTTTCACTCCTCCATTCTATGTTTTAAATCCTTCCTCACTAGAAACATGAAACTAGTTCTCTAGAGTCATGACCTTCTTGTAGGAGGGGCTTGCACCCCTCTCCACATGAGAAGTCATGTGGTCATTGAGATCTAGCAACAGTAGTGGTCTCCAAGTCTAACACGTAAGCCATTAGTGACTGCATGATTCACAAATATGTGCAGTTTTCTAATATAATGTTATCCAATACTAACATAACAACATATCTCCCATACTAGGATATACATTACCTCTCAATGCAATTAATGTTATGGAATTGAATATATTTTCTAATTCCAAATAACCAAGTTTCACCATCATCTTCCATCTCAATTTCACCATCAAAGGTAAGTGAATTAAGCTTCCTCATTTCACCTTACAAAGTATCAATTTAATGTCTTCCTTTACTATTTCCAACAGGAGACACTTATGGCCTACTCCTAGAATCATGATATGTGTACAACCTAGTAGATAATTGTGGGTGAGAAATTATGTCTCTAAGCTATATTAACACTTCTTCAGACTCTAGATTCTTTTCCTCCTTGAATAATTCTACCTTCTTTCTCATGTCTTGATTATAATCAATTCTTCATATGTCTTTTCAATTAATTCCTCTACATTAGCTTGGTGTTTATCTTATTCTCTTCCTTCTATGCTGTTATATTTTTTTCATTCTTATTATTGTAGCTCTATTAATTTTCTCTCAAAATTATCATTATTTCTTCCAACTCAACTTTTCCCACTCTGGTTCTATGTCCATTGGATTATATCTCTACATTACCTAAAAGAAAATTTAGGCCCTTGTACTCCACATCATGACTATAAATTCCTCTTTACTCTTCCATGTATCTGATTCATAATTTTGAGCTGATTGTATTTAATTGATATTTCTAATTATATGAAATGTGCATACTATTACATTTTGTTAAAAAAAAAAGTATGATTTTTGGAAATCATATGTATGATTTATTTTGCTTCCCTCTTAATATTACTAGTGAACTTCATTGGATTTTATAGAAACTAGTATTACATAAACAAAAATTTTGTGTTGATGATTGAATTTTGATATTATCAATGTTCCCATTGATTATTCAGATGTTTTATTCTTAATTCTAGGGAGAAAGTTATGGATGTTTAACTTCTAACCTAGTTTTCCCCGGTTATGCTACAAAAGTTTTATGCAAATTTCCTAATGATTTTGTTTCCAAAATTCCAATTATAATTTCATTGGTGGATTCCTATAAGTAGAATATTTCTATTGGTTACTTCCCTTTCTAAGCTCTAAGAAAGGATTTATGACTCCTTGAATTAATTTGGTACCTTATTTCTCTTCCAACTTGTTTAAAGTGTAATATTATCATAGTAGCTCCAATTTACACTCATAGTATCTCATTTAAAATCCCTTTATGATATGTTCCATTTGAGTTGAAAAAAATATGTTTATGTGTCTACTCAAGCACCACTTTGTGGACCAGGTAAAGATCCAATGAGACTTATATAGTCTAGTGGTAATCATGGTTTCAGTGTGGTGCAACATTTAAAAACGTTGTTTAGGCCTCATAAATTCCCTTGAAGTTTTGAGCTAAATAAAATAGGAAAAGGTTAGTAGCATCAACAGTAGGAAGCAAAAGTGCTAGGAGTAGTAGAAGAACATGGCCCTAGAAAGAAAAATAATAGTGAAGGAGTCTAGTAAGGGAACAAATCCAAAGGGTGAGAAGAAGAAGAAGGACCTTTCTAAGGTCAAATTCTATGGTTGTGATGAGTTTGGTCATTATATCATAAATTTCTTGCAAATAAAGAAGAGCGAAAAGAAGGGACAGAAGAAAACAACAGTTTCAACAAGTGAAAATGAGTTCTCCAATGGAATAAATAAGGAATTTTCACTTATTTCTTTCCTATCTAGCTTTAACTCACAGGATGTTTGATATATAGAAAATGGGGTTCCATTTCACATGACGGGAGTTAGAGAGTAATTCTCCAACTATAAAGAGGAGGATGTTAGGTCCCTTTAATACTATTTTAGCCCCCTTACTATTATTATTAGTGTGGCCCGCTTATTATTGCTGTTGTGCCCCATAGAATCTCACTATTTTTATTTTGTGTCCTTACATTATTATTTTTATGTAAGATTTGATTATATTGTGACCCTTTATACTCCTATATATACCAAGGATGTCTTGTGATTTGTATCATCCAAGAATTTTTCATTTATGTGATGTAAAGGAATTTCCCCCCTTGAAGAGTCTAATTTTACAGTCATTGATTTATCTCTTCTTTTGTTTGTGATTTGGTTGCATAACATTTGGTATCAAAGTTTTGGCTTCTAGGGTTTCACTACTTCAAACAATTCATCTTGGAATTTTCGCTATAACCTTTTTTCTACAAAGCTACAGAAGTTGAAATTTCCAACACATGAAGCAAAAATCTTGTTGAACTTTGTGTAGAAATTTCAAATATTGGTTTGATATTTTTTCTAAGAGATGGTCCAAAGAAGTAGGCTTTCTGCATGCTTTAGAATTTAGTCTCAAACAGGTGACCTAGGGAAAATCGTCATAACTTTTTCTACAAGCATCAGATTTAAAAATTGTAAAAAGATATTAGAAGTGCACAATTTTTTTTTGTCATATATCATTTTTAGGGAAAAGGTTGAAACAATGACGCATGTAGTTCCATACAAGTTCACTCACCATGGAAACTTTGAGGGGCTGATGTTCTCCCAGTGGGCTAATTTTCCATGATTTTTACACAAAAAATATTCACCAATTTCCAATGTTATAAAAGAGGATTCGCCCAAATTTTAGAATATAAAATTATTTTACCTTAAAAATCGCCAACATTATATAGAGACCATATATAAAATCATTATAAATTTGAATAATTTTACAAATATATCAATAAAAATTTTATAGTTTGCATATTAGGGATTAGTGAGATTCGCCAATGTTTTTAAACTTTAAGAAATATTTCCATCTTTAAAATTTCCCTAGGTTCACTCCACTAAACCAGTCCATAATCAGGTTATAATGGGATATGGGGCATAAATTTATCTTAAAGAATCCAATCGTGGGCTGACTTGTGGCGCTAGGAAGAATATTCAAAGGGATGCAACAAGATAAAATTTTGGACCTTGGAGAGTTAAAATTATAGGGATACAAAAATTTCAAGATCGAGCTCCTAAAAGCAAGAAAAATGTCTATATTTTTTAAAATGTTTACATAACTTTTGTTAGAAAAAATAGTTTGAAGTGATTCAAAGGGCATAGTGAAGCATAGATATCATTTTTTGATTCCATAATGCCTAGAAAAAAAATGGATACACATAGTAATCAACCAAAACTCTCTACTATGACACATGAAGAAGAGGAACAAATGTAGCATGATATATCAAAATTATGAGACCAAGTGCAAAAAAATCTCAGTCTCACAAAAATGTATTGAAAGCCATGATGAATGTTAATATATATGGTATAGAAAGGAGCATGGGATTTTTGAATGATGGTTTACAAGTAAATATGGATGCAATGATGAATTTCAAGATATAAGGGTTGAAATAAGGTTTGGAAAAGTTGCTAGAAGAAAGGCTTCCGAGTGGTGACAATGTAATCCATGAAAATCATGATGAGGAAAAAAAGAATATGAATTATGATCTTAGATACTCCAATGTTGGGTTTAAGACACACCACATTCCAAAGATCGATATGAGGAAGTTGATGGAAAGGATCCTGTAACATGGATAGTACAGATGGAGAAATATTCTGATCTACATGATGTGCAACACACAAAAGGTACACACTGCATATTTATGTTTAGAACCCAATCAGTTTGTATGGTATATATGGCTTTGTTCTTTTAAACCACTTGCCACTTGGTCAATTTTTACGAAGGAAATGATGGAACATTATGACTATACAAAGAGGAATGCCTTCTTTAGCTAATTGATAAGTCTCAAACAAAAGGGTTCAATGGCTTAACACATTGAGGACTTCCAAAAGTTGAATATCAGGATAATTTATATTTTAGAGGAGCATGGATTGATGTCTTCATAGGGACTTTGAAGGATAACATCCAACATGAGTTTCACCTTTTGGAACTCGATTCATTGGAGAAGGCATTTAGGGTGGAAAGAAAAGTTCAAAGAAAAATTGTGGCAATAAGGAAGTCTAGCACTCACAAATATAAAGATGGAAGTGTTGTTGCTCCTAGCCTTCCACAACCTGCAAGGTTAACACCACAAATATTGGAGGAAGAAAGAGAAAATGGGCTTGAGAAGAAACTATTTTACATAGATTGTGAAGAGGAGGAATAAAAGGAAAAAGAAACATAAATAGATGAGGATATAAACTACGATCAAACCCTAGAGAAAGAAGAATTGAATCTAACCATATCTTGTAATGCATTGGTGGGAATTACCACTATGTAAACTCTCAATATAGAAGGATATATATAGAAGAGAAAGGTAGCAGTGATGATTGATTCAGGTAGTAGCCATAATTTGATCCATTGTAAGAGAGCCAAGGATTTTAATTCCTTTCTATATATAGCACCAGAGTGTCAAGTGATGATTGCAAATGGAGGAACTATAAATTTCTCTGGAAAGAGCCATATTATCAAGCTAACCATGGGGGAATATGTATTGAATAGTCCAATGCTTTCCATTATAATGGGTGGTGTTGATGTTGTACTACGAGTCCAATGGTTACAATTGCTGGGGACTATAGATTTTAAGTTTCAAGAACTTTTCTTGAAATTTTTATGGTAAGGAAAGGAAATTGAATTAAGAGATATTGTAGGGATACCAAGCAAGATAATCAACTCTAATGGAATGAAAAATATTTTGAACAAAGAACAAAGGAGTGTAATTGCACAATTATTCTCCCTAAATCTTCAAACATTGAACTCATCCATTTCTTGAGATCGCCAAGAAGGATTGGGCAATCATTCAAAGGTACTTGAGACTCCCAAAGGCCTCCCACCTATTCATGATTATGGTCATGTTACTCACTTGATTCCAGGAAGTTCTCCTCCAAACATCAAGCCTTATAGATATCCCTTTTCCCAAAAGAGTGAAATTAAACATATGGTTGCATAAATGCTAGAGGACAGTATAGTTTAACCTAGCCAAACTCTTTCTCTGCTCTAATAGTATCGGTACACAAGATGGACAGATCATGATGTATGTGTCCAGATTATAGAGAGCTCAACAAATTCAATATTAAATATAAATTTCCAATTCCCGTCATTGATGAATTTTTGGATGAATTGCATTGAGCAATTTGCTTTATCAAGTTGAATCTTTGTTCAGGATATCATCAAATTAGAATGAGGACTGAAGACATTCTGAAAACAACATTAAGAACTCAAGAAGGTCATTATGAATTTTTGGTCATGTCATTTGGCCTTACTAATTCACCTTCCACATTTCAAGGTTTGATGAATTCCATTTTTAAACCCTTCCTTAGGAAAATTGTGTTATTATTTTCTGATGATATACTAATATATAGCAAGTATTGGAAGGATCATTTTCAACATTTTGACAAGGTGCTCAAACTATTGGATGAGAAACAATTATATGCAAAAACCTCCAAATGTTTCTTTGGAGTATAGGAGGTGGAGTATTTGGGTAATATTGTATCTCATGAGGGTGTTAAGGTAGACCCTAACAAAATTAAGGCCATTAACAAATGGAAAATCCTCACAACCCTAAAGAATCTTCGAGGTTTTTTTGAGTTGAAAGGGTATTATTGCAAGTTTGTTTACGATTATGGGAGAATAAACATGCCTCTAACAACATTAACAAATAAATATGCATTTTCTTGGACTCTAGAAGAAACTAAGGCCTTTGAACATCTTTAAAGGGCAATGTGCCAAGCACCAGTCTTAGTTACACTAGACTTCACAAAAACCTTTATTATGGAATGTGATGCCTCAAGAAATGGAATTGTTTTCCATTTCTTTTGAAAGTTGTCTAAGCAAGGGAAAGTATTTACACCTATTTTGGAGAAGGAAATGTTGGAAATACTACATGCACTAAAACAATGGCGACCTTGCCTAATGGGAAGACACTTCAAGGTAAAAACAAATCATGATAGTCTTAAATACTTATTGGAACAAATATTATCTTTAGAAGAGCAACAAAAATGGGTCACAAATATGTGGGTTATGACTTTGAAATGATGTACAAAATAGGGAAGAAAAATGTTGTTGCAGATGCACTCTCAAGAAAGGATGACGAAATTCTGTTCTATTTCTATTATCCAACCAGTTTGGATAACTCAAGAAAGGGAGGAGTGGAAGTATGACAAAGAGGTATGGAAACTGATTTAAAAATTGCAGCAAGATCCTAGTACATTTGATACATTTATTTTGAAAAATGATTCATTATGGTACAAATATTTCTTATTCTATGTAAGAATTCCCAACTCAAATAAAATATTATTTTTTAATCGCACACCCCCCCTTTAGGTGGGCACTTCGTATTTTTAAAAAATTACCACAATGTTAAGAAGGAATTTTTTTAGGATGGCCTTAAATTTTTTATTCAGAAGTTTGTGGTAGAATGTTTGGTTTTCCAATAAAATAAAGTTGAGATAATTAAGATCTTGGGCCTCTTACAACCTTTAGCCATTCCAGGTTAGCATTGGGAGGAGTTCTAAATGTATTTTATCACAGGTTTACGCAATTACAAAGGAAAGAGTGTCATATTGGTGGTAGTTAATAGATTTACCAAGTATGCATACTTTTGAGCATTATCTTATCCTTTGAAAGAAAGTACAATTACTATAGCATTAATGGATACAATTCAAAAGCTACATGGAAACCCAAAGATTATTGTAAGTGACAAAGATCCCATTTTCACTCGAAATCTTTGGACATAATTAATTTCTTTTCTTGTTACTCAATTAGATCATAGCTCATCTTATCATCCTCAATTTGATGAGAAAATTGAGATAGTGAAGAAATGTTTGGAAGGATATATTTGTTGTTGGGTATGTAATAAAAGAACCCAATGGGCAAAGTGGTTACGTCTAGCTGAGTGGTGGTATAACACTTCTGTCCATACTGTAGAAAAATTGACCCCATTTACAGAACATTATGGATATCGTCCACCTTCCATCATATCATATTTAAGAGAAAATTATAAGGTTCAAGTAGTGGAAGATGACATCAAGCATCAATAACAAGTTCTCCAACGCTTAAAGATAACCTCACTCTATCACAAAATCAAATGAAACAATAGGAAGATCATCAACATAGTTAAAGAATTTTTGTCATATGCAACTTGGTATTTTTACGTCTACAACCATATGAACAAATGTACCTCAAGTAAGTTAAGAAGGATAATAAATTATCACCCAAGTACTATGGTCCTTATAAAGTGTTGCAAAACATTGGTAATATGAAATACAAATTGGAACTATATGCATCTTGCCAAGTACACCCAATTTCCATGTTGCATGCTTAAAGAAGGTTATCAATGACAAGCTCCCAGTTCAAACAATATCTCTATAACTTGACAAAGAAGGGAAAATCATATTGGAGCTTGAAACACTCATGGAAACAAGAACTTGACAACTACGAAATCGATCAATTTTAGAGTATCTCATTAAGTGGAAGAACTTACCTACTAAATATTCCATATTGGAGGATGGAAATTTTATATAGAAGCATCCATAACTACTCAAGCATTGAGGAAAACACTTTTCTTGAAAGAAAGGGGCATGTTAGGTCATTATAATACTAGTGTATCCCCCTTATTGTTATCCTAAGTGTAGCCCCCTTATTATTATTGTTGTGCCCCATAGAAGCCCACTATTGTTATTTTTGTTCCCTTACATTATTATTAGTATTTAGGCTTTGATTATATTGTGACCCCTTAGACTCCTATATATACCAAGGAGGTCTTGTGATTTGTATCATCAAAGAATTATTCATTTATGAGATGTAAAGGAGGTTTCCCCCTCGAACATGCCAATTTTCAAGTTGGTGATCTATCATTTTTTTTATTGTGATTTGGTTTCATAACAAAAGAGATCAAATTCCATATTCAAATGAAGAACAAGTCAAAGTGAAATATAGTTGCAAGAGGGACTATTCTATTTTAGAGGGAGAATGGTAAGCTAATTCCTATTCATGGTGTATTTCATGTGCTAGGCTTGGGTATGCACCTAATTTCCATATATATCCTTTGGGATAAAGTGTACGATGTACTTTTTAGACCGGCACAAGTGTTGATTAAGAAAACAGATTAGAGATCACCTATAGTGATTATAGTCAGGAGTAGCAAATTATACAGATTAGAGATGGACATTTGTAAGGAATTTGTTAGAAGTAGTAATCCTAGGGATTAGGGTGAGCTATGGCATAGGAGGATAGGCCATATACATCATGAAGAACTAAGATTGATTTGTGAGATGATTATATTTATTATAGAGGTGAGCATAGAGAATGATTATGTAAGTTGGGGATATGTGTTAGGGAAGTTTTGTGAAAGATATGCTAACAAATGTTGAAAAAATCTCTAAGAGGATATGAGTACTTCATTACTTTTATTAATAATTTCTCTAGGAAGATTTGCATATGCCTCTTCAAGACCAAGGATGAGGTTTTCATTCGCTTTAAGGAGTTTAAATCTCAAGTGGAGAATGGAAAAGGAAGGAAGATGAAGGTTCTTCGGTCAAACAATGGATAATAATACATAGTAAACGAGTTCGAGGAGCTTTGTACTAGGGAAGAAATTAGGAGAAAATGAATAGTTCCTTACAACCATAGCTGAATTGGGTTGCTAAGAGGAAGATTGTTCTATATAGGAGGCAATGAGAGCTATGTTACATGATCAGGATATTCCATGCTACTTATGGGAAGAGGCACATAGTACAAAAATATACATTCTGAATAGGATTCCATATAGAGAATTAGTCAATATGATACCATAGGATGCATTCATAGGGAAGAGGCCAAATGTCAGAGATTTCAAGATATTTCACATCCTAGTGTATTATCACACTCTAGGTGATACACATTCCAAGCTATATCATACTGTCGAGATAGGGTACTTCATGGGGTACAATGAGACCTCTAAGGCATATCAGATATTCATTCCATGGGCCAAGAGGATTATATTTAGATAAGATATTAAGTTCTTGGATGAAAAATCACACAGGAGGTCCATAGATTTGTCAATAGTGGATCATCAGGGTGAGAATCCAGCATGTTATTGTTAGTCTTGTATGCCTGTCACTAGTGATCAAATATGCTTTTACCAATTTTTTTAGGGGTCTCAAGGTCAAATTTTATCATGTCACTATGTTTTTAGAGTAAATTTTGGTCACTGGCTAGTTTATCTAGGAATGTCTCTATTCTATTTAAAAACATCACATGTTAGTTGCTTACATCAATCAAATGAGTGTATCACAATAAAGAGAATGTCTTCATCATATCAATCATCATCATCACCATTTAAATCAGTTTAATGTATTCATTAGTTCATTAGGGTTTTAAGTTCCATCTTCATTCCATGCATAAATTCGGCATTGGATGGGTTGTGATAATCAGCTCTTTGTAATAAGTTTTTATGAAATTTCATAAGTGCTTCATGGCTACAATCTCAAGGTTCCAAAAGGAAGAAGTTTCACTATTCAAAAAGATAAAGAGAAGTTCAGATTTCAAGTCTCCAAAGTAGCCAAGTTTAAAAAGGTGAAAGTCATGTTTTGAAAAGATATATGGGGCCCATTTTTATTCAAAAGAAAGTCATATTGTGCCTATAAAAGACCAAAAAGTCCCAAACATGTTTTATTTGCATCCTTGCCTCCTTTGTTCATCGAGATCTCCCCTCCTTTGGTGAAAAAACATGGGTTTTCTAGCTAAAATTAGCAAAAATCTCCTGGCACTCCACTTCTATGAACTATGTTTCACTTCTGGAGGTGGTGCTGCACTTCCATGAACTACGTTGTGCTTGTGACAGAGTAGCCCGAAAACTACCAAAACTCACCCAAACTTCAAATTTGAGGTTGCATTCTTGCTTTTTTTTCTTCTAAGCTAATTTACAAGTAAGTATCATCATTTAACTCACCTTTTTCCTTTGGCAAAGTAAGCGCAGATGTGAGTTTTCTTCATCTAGGGTTCATGACAAATTCATGCTGCAAGTCTAGTGCCAATAGTGTGTTTTGTTAGTTATGACATTATAAACTTTTAAATTTGTCATATCATACCTATTTACATGTATAAATCACCCTATCATTCATTAATCAACTCA
Organism: Pinus tabuliformis; assembly: GCA_031772625.1. Classification (NCBI taxonomy): domain Eukaryota; kingdom Viridiplantae; phylum Streptophyta; class Pinopsida; order Pinales; family Pinaceae; genus Pinus; species Pinus tabuliformis. Next base: position 296,923,438 of record CM062812.1, on the reverse strand, counting down.
TTTACCTTCAGATTACCTCACCTTTATAGAAACCCTAGCTCCTACCTATCATTTTCGACAATTTCCTAGCAGGATTGTTTTTCAAATTCTCCTACTCATCTCTCTCTCTCATTTCACTCAATTCAAACTTCCTATATTTCCTACAACCTGTATCCATCTCCCAAAATTCCCCTACCATCATTTCCCTCCCCTAACCCCCTCATTTCATCATTTCACTCATTCCTCATTGTTTTTCCATTTTCCTATTATCGAGGATTTTTATCAAAATGGAGGGAGATTCTTCACCATCAGAAAGGAGAAAACATCATAAATGAGGGATAATCCTTAGATATGAGACTACTAACTACAATGAAATCAACTCATCACTATTCTTCAAGAAATTCTTTGAAGATGCCAGTTGTCTAGGGTTTTATCAAAGGGTAGGTGAAGTGGGTTTCCATGAACAACTAACTGATTGGATTGCCACCAATCTGAAAGTGGAAAAGGCCCTCATAGTAGGGGTCAAATTAACATTTTCAATAGCTACAATTTCTCTTGCCACAGGGATACCTGATCATGGGGAGTACTCGTTCAGAGGCATGAGCTTAGGCCCTGAACACAACTGACCTTTCTTGAAATCACCAAATAGAGAGGCTCATTCACAAATCATCCCTCTCAAGTAACTGTTGGAAAATTATGTGCCATTGATGAAGGTTATAATGAATGTTTTCACCTGTGAGGGAAGATTTTCTAGATTGTATGCATACCACATTAGGCTACTAATTCATTTCACAGCTCTAAAACCTCTTAGCGTGTGTAATTATTTGTGTAGAAGCCTTATCAAAATGTATGAGAAAGTACAAATGAAAGGAAAATAGCATCATCCTAGTCTTTTTCATCAGCTTGATAAAGATTGTAGTTCTCCATCAGCTAGCAGAAAGGAACCTGACATGGGATTCTTTCACAGAAACAACTTTGTAGTGGCATGAAACTATTTTTTCAGTTCATCATCAGGATAAATCAACACAACAGGTGGAGGTAGGACCATCAAGCAAGTCAGTGGATATTCCCAAGGCACCTAAACCTAAGGTGACCAGAATTTATTAGAGAGGGAAAAGTATTGTATTTACTTCTCAAGTTGAGAAAAGGGCCAAGCCTTCTACATCAGCAAAACAAGGATCATATGTATAGGATGAAGAGGAAATTGAACTTGATTTTGAATTAGTTGAATTAGAGGCATCATATGAGCCTTCAAACCTACAACAGATTATCAAAGAGAAGGATTCTCAAATAAAAGAGCTCATGGACAATATTGAAATGGCAAGGTTCATCATTTCCTTCCTGAAACAAGAAAACAGTCAGCTTAAGGCTAAACAACTCATCATGGAGAAAGAGAAATCAAAGGTGTTGTAGCAAGGAGGAAAAGGTAAAGTAGCATTGGGGACTAGTGAACATGACGAACATGAAAAAAAAGTTGGAAAAAAAAATCCAAGGACCAAGGGACTTAAAAGGGCATTGAAGGAAGAGAAAGAACATAATCTGCTAGCTGAAGACCTAGACATGGAAGACATAATTACCTTCGAGATAAATGAAGACAAATCTTCTTGGCTAAGTAAGGAGCATGGCCACTTAGAACAACTTCTTGACAAAGACAACAGGAATAATCAGCTGTTGAGGCACATGGCCCATCATTATGAGACTAGAAACATGATTTGCAACATCAAGCTCAAACAGTTGAAAAACAAGCTAAAGGAAACCCTAAAGGAAAAAAATGAGAGCTATAACTTGGAGATACTTACTGAAGAATCCATGAGAGCATAACATACCTCAATTTTCATTTCATGACCAATTTTCAAGGTTTTCTGAGAATTTTTGGTTTTTTGAGAATTTTGGTGCCAAATTCAAAAATTGGGCTAGCGAGGTGTTGCGCTTTTTCCTTAGGGCTCCAAATGACAAGTGGCTTACATTTTTGGAAAGCAGGTTACCTCCTCGCAAAGTCCAATTCATCATATTTCTTAGACAGGGCTCATATTTTGAGAAAAAGGAGAGAAGGGGCCAAAATCACCATTTTGACACTCTTTTTGACAGGCGTTGTGCTTTTGAAGACACCTTGGGAGAATCAACTTTTGAAGGTCTCCCCATGGGTCATTTTCAAAAATTCAATGTGTTCAGGAAACTAGACGGGAAAGGCTAGTTGACCACTCTCTCATATCGCAAATTTGACCTCAGGAAGGCACCCAAAAGTGGAGTCAAAGTTGGAACTACGCTTTTGCAAATTTCTGAGTTTTTATTTAAAATTTCACTCTGTAATTTCCTAGATTTTTAGTTTGACTTGGTCAAAGTTAAACTCATGATGTAACTTCTATAGTTCAAGGTTTAGATTATGTAATCATGATTAAATAAGCATGATATCCTATTTCTATGGTTAAGTAGGCCTCATAAAGGAAGAGCAACTCAAAAGTCTACGAGAAGAGTTAGCATTTGACCTTCTCACTCTCACTTGTTGGCTGAGAAAATATTGGAAATATTTCCACCACTTAGGAATTAGACTCCTGAAGGTGGGGAAGCTGTTGGATTGATTCTATATGTATCATTATTTATTTAGAGAAAAGGGTTGGACTTTTGCGAGGAGACTTGTCCTTATGTTTTCATACAACTAATCAAGGAGAAGTTGCAGCTATTTTTTAGGAATTTTTGTTCAGAGAGTCTGTGGTGTTTTTTCCTTTCATATTAGTTTCTTATTGATGAAATCATCCCTCTTTACATTCTTTTATTTATTCTTATGGTTTTCCTTACTGTCGTATATGCAAATTTCTTAGATTCAAAGCTCTATTTATGTGGAAAATCATGTTTTTGTTTCTCTTATTCTAGATTAATGAATTCATGCTAATACATGCTCATTATGATTTCTTAAACTCTTAGACCTATACTACATTGACTAAATCTTGAATTCACCACACCACATTGTTATCTAGCTCCTCTTTATGCCTGTTACTGCACACCTGATACCTTGACCTAATTGCCTGCTCTCATCACTAGTCTAGCAAACCTAAAAACCCCTAAATTTTCAAATACTGAGACAAGACTTATACATCTAGCCTAAAATCCATTTCGTTTCCAATTATTCATTGAAAACTCCTTGGAGAGATCCCTCTCTGGTTCAATACGACTAGCTACTGAACTGAAAGTGGTTCGAGGTTACCTCTTTGGATCTCCTCCTCAGCCTCAAACATTTTAGAGGATAACATTTTGGCACCATTTCCGAGGAAACGACTGATGAATCATTCCTGGGATTCATTCTGTTAGAGATTTCAAGAATACCAGTTCTGTAGGTGATAGCTTCGAGTATCTAAAGATAGGATGATTTTAAAAATTTCATCAAGTTTAAGGTGTGAAAATTATACCTCCTAAAAGACATACTAGGTCAAATCCTGACCCAAATCCACCTTTTATTGTTGATGACCCAGAAAAACTACTCAGAAAACTCAAGTTACCCATCTCTGAAAGTGCAGTTCAGAAAATAAAAAAATAACTTCTTTGCCTAAAAAATTATTTACCTTTGAGAAACTTCCTTTTGATATTAAATTAGAACTGTCACTTTCAAGGATAAAATCTAAGTCTTTCCTTCCTGGAGTGATATTTGAACCTTCTCAATTTGATTCTCATCTCCATTCTTCTGAATCCCTATTTTCTAAAGCTGACCATGAGTTGTGGTTGAAATTTGATAAACTTCAAAGTCTTGTTGGCTAGCTTCAAATCACTAATGAAAAATCCTACATTCAATATCAGCTTGAATACCTAACTGTTGTTTCATCCACTACTACACCTCCAAATACGTTAGCTACCTCATCTATTCTTCAACCACCTCCATTAGTGCCATCATCATTACATACATAGCCAATTGTAGTACCTTCACTACATCCTCCAACAATCATGGCATGATTCACACCTCTTATGTTACCTACTCCACTTGTCGCTCTACCTCAGAACTACGGCCAAAGACTCCCTCTATTTGATGGAAGTTTAGAAATTACAACCTAACGACATGTCGACAAATTGATGGATTTTATTGAACTTGAAGAGGTTAATGAAGAAGATGCGAAGATGAGAACCATAGCTCAGTTTTTTTTCTAGAGATGTGAAGAAATGTTTCGCAATTTAGCTTCTAATTCTATCAATAATTCTTAGAGTTTGATAGAGTTGTTCTTAGCATGTTGGAAAGAAAAGAAAAATTCACTACATATTTTGGCAGAGTACAATTCTATGAAAAGGAATAAAAATGAAACAATTCAAGAGTTTACAACAAGGTTCAATATGGTGTATAATTCCATTCCTGATGATATGAAACCTCCTCCTGGTTTAGCACTTCTCCACTATCCTGATGCCTTCGACCTAGACATGGCATATCATCTTAGGGAGAGAGACCCTGTAGCTCTTGAAAAAATGCAGTGAAATGCAGTAAGTGTCGAAGCTAATCTGCTCATTAAGAAATCTAAATCAAAGCCTGAGAGATTTGAGAAGAAATTTGTTTTTAAAGAAGATCCCTCACCATCATCAGATGTAAAGCTTGACAATCTGATAAAAACTATGGAAAGAATGATGGAAAGAATGTCTATAACAGATTGACAAGTGGAGCCTTCAGTAAGGGATCTGAATTTTTGAGGCCAACAACAAAAATAGTTCAGAAATAGACGAAAAGAGAAGTGAAATCAAGATCCTTAGGAATAATTAAGAGCTCCATTTCAACATAATAACATCGAAGGGCAGGAAGAAGATGGAGAGGAAATTGTAGAAGAAAATCATTTATTTGAAGAAGATGAGCTACCCACCTTTCTGATGGAGGAAGATCAGTTTTTTGAAGAGTCTTTTGTACCAAGCGATCAACATCTTGTACTTGAAAGTGATGATCTATGGGTAGTGCAAACTGAAGAATACCAAAGAGGATATCAAAATTCTCTTAGTCATTTGCAGAAATAGTACAACTTAAGGAACATAAATGTACCTGTTACATTGAATCGAAAGAGGCATAATGTACAGAAAGATACACAAAGCAAAGAAATAGTCCCTAGAAATCAAAATAAAGAAAAGGAGATTGTCATATTGAGTTGGGACAAAACCAATGAAGCCTCTACCAGCAATGTGAGAAATGATAAGGAGGTTCAAAGCAAAAGTCATAAGAAGGAGTCTCAAGCTAAAGGGAAGATTTAAAAGAAGGACATTGATGCAAAAGAGGTAGCAAAGAAATCTAATCTATTTCGTTTAGAGAATGAAATTTACAAATTGAAAGTTTCAATTCCTCTAACTAAATTAGTGAAGAATGATAAGTAAAAGTTTCAGATTATTAAAATGCTGAAGGTAGACCAAATGTTAGACACAGTAAATGTTGCCAATGATGAGTCTACAATTCCATTTGGTCTAGCCTTAGAGGGAAGTCCTGAAGATAGTGAAATCCCACCTTTTTATCTTAGTCTCAAACTTCATGATTTCATCCTCCATAAATCCATGCTAGACTTCGGTGCCTCACATAATATTATGCCAAAAGTCATTATGGACAAACTAGGACTGAGTATCACCCATCGTTATCATGACCTCTACTCCTTTGATTCAATAAGAGTGAAATGTCTTGGCCTTATTAAAGTTTTAGTAGTGTCCCTGGACCAAATTCTAGCCAAGAATGTGTTGATGGATGTAGTTGTCGATGATATCCCTCCTTGGTTTGGTATGTTTCTTTCATGGTATTTGGGGGAAAATCTGAAAGGAACTTTACAAATCATCTTTTCATATGAAACTATTCTAGTATTTGGGAAAATTAGAAAACTATATCGAGAGAAGAAGATGAAATTCATGATTAGTAGCAAGGAAAAACCAATAAATCACCCCATGCATGCTATGCATACTGATCTAGATTCTTTCATTTTGTATACTGATATCAATTCAGTAGATGATGATATTTAGCTTGTAGAGATTTCAGAAGTTTTGGATGTTATAAGTAGTGTGGATAAAGTTGTATTGCTAAAGGAAAAGAGAAGAATGAAGAATGTTTGCAGCCAGTAAATTCTCTTGAGGGGATTGTTGAGTTAGTGCAAAAAACATAGTGTGTTGATATGGTGAGTCATCCTCAAAAAGATCAAATAGTTCAGCCTTCAGAAGTTCTTTTTCTAGATGAAGAAAATGGTCTTTGGACCATGGAGTTTGATGGTGCATTGGGAAAAGAAGGAGTTGGGATTGGTGTCTGGATTCATGGTCCATTGCATAATTCATGTAAAATTCCATGTAATGTAGGAATGAGTTCTTATAAGTTAGCTTTTGATTGCTCAAACAATGAGGTGAAGTATGAAGCACTGCTTGCTGGCCTCAAGATTCTGAAAAAGTTGGGAGCAAAGAAAATTTATGTTTATGGTGACTCCGAGTTGGTAATCAAACAAGTGAAATTGGAGTACTAGGCCAAGCATCCAAGAATGAGAGATTACCACAACGTTTTCCTTGACATCCTCAAATTTTTTTCAAAATATACTATCTCGTGTTCCTAGAACTCATAATGTTATAGCCATTCTCTTGCTAGTGTAGCTAGTATGGCGAAGATTCCCATTCACTCCAATAAGAAGTATTCAATTCATGTTAAACATCGCCCAACTATTCCTGATAATATGAGATTTTGGCAGGTGTTTTGGGATGAAAAACAATTCAATAATTTTTTGCAAATTGAAGGTGAATTCTAGAATTCCCACATTGATGATGCATCTAATATGAATGATCCAAAACTTGAAGCAACTGAGATTGAAATATTGTAGTTGAAGGACAACAATATTCTAAGAGGTCTTGTACATTTGGAAGAGTTCTTTGATTGAGATGATGTTTCCAGAAAGCTCACCATGGTTCCCATGGAGAAAGGTGTCAAGGATATGAACATTGGTGCAGCCGACAAGCCTAAGATGGTGAAATTATCAAAGTCCTTGTCTCCTAAGATGAAAAGTAAGTACATTACTTTAATGGCATAATTTTCTGGTGTATTTGCTTGGGATTATTTAGATTTGAAGGTGTATGACAAGAACATCATTCAACACACTATTCTGGTCAAGCCTGATCGAAATCTATTTCGCCAGAAGCTGAGGAGGATTAATCCTAAGTTGTTGCTACCAAATGAAAAGGAGGTGAATAGGCTTTCTAAGTAGGGTATCATATTTCGTATTTTATTTTCTAAATGGATGTCAAATCTAGTGCCGATAAGAAAGAAGACCGAGGAGATTCGTCTTTGCATTGATTTCATAAATTTAACAAAGTGTCCTTGAAGGACAACTATCCCCTTCCAAAGATGGATCATATTCTTCAAAGGGTAGTTGGATCTTCCAGGATGTCATTGCTTGAGTGATATTCCGGGTACAATCAGATTTTGGTGCATAAAGATGATCACCTGAAAACAGCCTTCACAACACCATGGGGTACATTCATGTACACCAAGATTCCATTTGGATTAAAGAATCCAAGACCGAATTTTCATCAGGCCATGGACATAGCTTTCATCAATGGAAATGATGTATTTCTGGTTATTTATTTAGATGATCTTAGAGTTTTATCTAAATCTGATGAACACCATTTACATCATTTAAGAATTTTCTTTCAGAAATGCAAAAAATGTGATATATCACTTAATCCAAAGAAGAGCTTATTTTCCATGGAAGAAGGTAAGCTGTTGGGACATATTATCTCCAAGGATGGCATTCAAATTGACCCTTCAAGAGTTCAAGCTATTCAACAATTAGATTTCCCAAGGAACAAAAGAAGAATTCAGTCTTTTAATGGGAAAATGAATTCTTTTAGAAGATTCATCCCCAACCTCACTGAACATTTGAAAGATATGAAAAACATACTGAAAAGGGACAACGAGGTAAAATGGTGTTTAGATGCTAAGAAATATTTCCATGCAGTCAAATTTTCATTATCTACTACTCCTACTCTGATTAGTCCAGATTATACTTCAAATTTCAACATATTTTCATTCACCTCTGAGCATACATTAGTAGCAGTCCTAATGCAAAAGAAAGATCATAAAAATGAACAACCTATAGCATTTTTTAGTCGAACAATAAGGGATGCAGCACTAAAATACAACATAATTGAGAAGTAGGCTTTGGCATTGGTGAAAGCTCTCAAAGATTTCCAAGTTTATATTATGCATTCTCATACCATTGCTTATGTTCCCACAACAACTATAAAAGAGATTCTTATGCAGACAGATCCAAATGGCAGGCGGGGAAAATGGATCACAATGATGCTAGAGTTTGATTTGGAGATAAACTCCACAAAGATCATCAAGGGACAAGGTTTGGCCAAGCTCATGGCTGAATCTAATTTGCATGCATTAGATATCAATTTGATTAATGCACTTTTTGAAGAAGAAGAAGACTCACAATTACAAGTGTCTGATATGTTCACTTCATCTCCATGGTATTCTGACATTGTCTATGTGTTGCAGCATTTAAATCCTCCACCAGAAGTACCCAAAGGTGAAACTAGATCTTGAAAGTTGAAAGCTTCAAAATATTGTATTATTTATGGTGTTTTATTTTGGAAAGACCTCGGTGGTGTGTTGCTGAATTGTTTGGTAGAAATGAAGCAAAAGATGCAATGAGATATTTTCACAAAGGAGACTGTGGTGGCCATCACTTCTGGAAGACTACAGCAAACAAAATTTTGAGAGAAAGTTCCTATTGGCCTACTCCTTTTTCTAATGTATATAAAATAGTGATGAACTGTCATGAATGTCATATTTTCCAAGGAAAAAGGAAACTTTCGTCGTTACCATTGCATCGCATTTCAATCATAGCCCCTTTCCAACAATGGGGTCTTGATTTCATGGCGAGATCCATCATCATCGGCACAACATAAATGGATCCTGACAGCCACAGATTATTTTACAAAATGGATTGAAGCAATCCCAACCAGGCAAGCTCTTGATTCTGTTATCATTCAATTTATTGAATCTAATATCTTGTCTAGATTCGGCTACCCACAGAAGATAATCATTGATAATGTTGTTGCTTTCAAGTCAAAGAGGATGGTGGAGTTTTTTGCAAAGTATCATATTGTATTGGGGCATTGCATTGCTTATCATCCAGAAGGGAATGGTCTAGCCGAATCATCCAATAAATCTTTGATCAACATCATGAAGAGAGTTTTATAAGTCAATAAGAAGAACTGGCACAAAAAGCTCATTAATTATTTATGGGAAGTAAGAGTCAGTACTAAGAAATGAATAGGTATGTCTCCCTTTCAGTATGTGTATGGGGTTGTAACTATTTTTCCTTCATCTCTTGTTGTCTGAGTCATGAAAATTCTGCAGGAATTGGATAGCGAAACAAATGATATGCAGTGAAGGATAAATCAGATGATCCATTTACAACAAACTAGCGAGGAAGTTTCTCAAAACACTTCTAAACTTCATGAAAGAATCAAGAAGATCTATGATCGTGAGACAAAAGAAGACAATTTCAATTTGGGAGATGTGGTTCTTCGTTTGGATGTGAGGAATGAAGAAAAAGGTAAACATGGCTAGTTTGAAAATTTATGGAAAGGACCATATATAATTTCAGCTTTTAGAGGAAATAATTATTTTATATTGGACGAATTGAATCAAGAATATTATTCAGGAGGAGAGATCAATGGTAGGCTTCTCAAGAACTACCATACCTGAAGAAATTTCTGCAAATTCTCACCACCATTGTATATACCGGTTTATTTTTTATGTTTAAGTGTCCAAGTGGATATCATAGGAGTTTGAAGCCTGAGGAGAAGGACATAAGGTTTCTTTGATCAACTGCTTATTTCATTTTACCTTTATAGTCCTATCATGTCAAATAGTCAGTCCATTTTCAGTTTCATTTTTGTTTTCTGCATTTTGACTTCATTGCCCAATAAATAAGGCTACCTGGTCTACGGTGTTCTTGACACTTCCAAGGAGCTGCCATCCCCAACTAGAGCCAATGTTAGTGTCAGTATTGTATTCCTATCACCAGTGATCAAATTTTCTTTTACCAAGTTTGTTATGGGTCTCAAGGTCAAATTTTATCATGTCACTAGGTTTTAAGAGTAAAATTTGGTCACTGGCTAGTTTGTCTAGGAATGTCTCTATTCTCTTAAAAATCCTCACATGTCAGTCACTTACATCACATGAGTGTATCACAATAAAGAGAATGCATTCATCATATCAGGCATCATCATCACCATTTCACTCAGTTTAATGTCTTCATTAGGTCATTAGGGTTTCAAGGTCCATCTTCATTCCATGCATAAATCTGACATTGGATGAGTTGTGATAAGAATCTCTTTGCAATAATTTTTTATGAAATTTCATAAGTGCTTCATGGTTACAATCTCAAAGTTCCAAAAGAAAGAAGTTTCATTGTTCAAAAATATAAAGAGAAGTTTAGATTTCAAGTCTCCAAAGTGGTCAAGTTTAAAAAGGTGAAAGTCATTAAAAAGGTATGTGGGGCCCATTTTTATTAGAAAGAAGATCATATTGTGCCTATAAAAGCCCAAAAAGTCCCAAACATCTTTTATTTGCATCCTTACCTCCTTTGTTCATTAAGCTCTCCCCTCCTTTGGTGAAAAACACGGGTTTTCTAGCTAAAATTAATAAAAATCTCTTGGCACTACGCCTTTGTGAACTGCATCGTGCTTCTGGAGGTGGCACTGCACTTCCATGAAATGTGTTGCACTTTGGCTTTGTGCTTCTTCCAACTGTGCTACGCTTGTGATAGAGTAGCCCAAAAACAGCCAAAACTCACCCAAACTTCAAATTTGAGGTTGCATTCCTACTTTTTGTTCTTCGAAGCTGATTTACAAGTATCATAATTTAACTCACCTTTTTCCTTTGGAAAAGTAAGTGCAAATGTGATTTTTCTTCATCTAGGTTTTATGACAAATTTCATGCTACAAGGCTAGTGCTAATGATGGGTTTTGTTAGTTATGACATTGTAAACTTTTAAATTTGTCATCTCATACCTCTGTACATGTATAAATCACCCTATCGTTCACTTATCAACTCATTTACCCTTAGATTACCTCACCTTCACAGAAACCATAGCTCATACCTATCATTTTGGACAATTTCCTAGCAGGAATATTTTTCAAATTATCCTACTCATCTCTCTCTCTCATTTCACTCAATTCAAACTTCCTAAGTTTCCTACAACCCCTATCCATCTCCCAAAATTCCCCTACCATCATTTCCCTTCCCTAACCCCCTCATTTCATCATTTCACTCATTCCTCATTGTTTTTCCATTTTCCTATTATCGAGGGTTTTTATCAAAATGGAGGGAGATTCTTCACCATCAAAATGGAGAAAACATCATAAAGGAGGGAGAATAATGAGATATGAACCTACCAACTATAATGAAATCAACTCATCACCATACATCAAATAGTGCTTTGAAGATGTCAGCTATATAGGATTTTGTCAAGGGGTAGGTGAAGTCAGTTTCCATGAATAAATAATTGATTGGATTGCCACCAATATGAAAGGGGAAAAGGCCATCATAGCAGTGGTTGAATTTACATTTTCAGTAGCTGCTATTTCTCTTGCCACAATGATACCTAATCATGGGGAGTACTGGTTCAAGGGCATGAGCTTAGACCTTGAACACTACTGAACTTTCTTGAAATCACCAAACAGAGAGGCTCATTCACACATCATCCCTTTCAGGTACCTGTTGGAAAAGTATGCGCCATTGACGAAAGTTGTAATGAACTTTTTCACCTGTGAGGTAAGATTTTCCATATTGTATGCATACCACATTAGGCTGTTAATGCATTCCATAGCTCTAAAAGCTCTCAACATGTGTAATTATTTATGTAGAAGCCTTATCAAAATGTATGAGAAGGTACAAATGAAAGGAAAATAGCATCATCCTAGTCTTTTTCATCACAGCTTGATAAAGATTGTAGTTCTCCATCAGCTAGCAGAAAGGAACCTGACATGGGATTCTTTCACAAAAACAACTTTGCAGTGGCATGAAACTATTTTTTCAATTCATCATCAAGATACGTCAACATAGCAGGTGGAGATAGGATCATCAAACAAGTCAATGGAGGTTCCCAAGGCACCTAAATTTGAGGTGACTAGAATGTATCAGAGAGGGAAAAGTATTGTGTTTACTTCTTAAGTTGAGAAAAGAGCCAAGCCTTCTACATTAGCAAAACAGGGATCACATGTACAGGATGAAGAACAAATTGAACATGATCTTGAATTAGTTGAATTAGAGGGAGTAGATGAGCCTTAAAACCTACAACATATTATCAAAGAGAAGGACTCTCACATCAAATATCTCATGGACAATATGGCAAGGGCAAGGTTCATCATTTCCTTCCTTGAACAAGAAAACAATTAGCTTAAGGCTAAGCAAATCATCATGGAGAAGGAGAAATCCAAGGTGTTGCAGAAAGGAGGAAACGGTAAAGCAGTGTTGGAGCCTAGTGAACATGATTAACATGAAAAAAGAGTTGGAAAAAGGAAGCCAAGGACCAAGGGACTCAAAAGGGTATTGAAGGAAGAGAAAGAACATAATCTGCTAGCTGAAGACCTAGACATGGAAGACAAAATTTCCTTGGAGATAAACGAAGACAAAGAGTACTGGATAAGTAAGGTCAAGGAAAACTTAGAACAGCTTCTTGACAAAGCCAACAAGGATAATCAGCTATTGAGGCACATGGCCTATCATTATCAGACCAGAAACATGATCTGCAACATCAAGCTCAAAGAGATGAAAAAGAAGCTAAAGGAAACCCTAAAGGACACAAATGAGAGCTATAACTTGGATATGATTTTTGAAGCATCCATGAGAGAATAACATACCTCATTTTTCACTTCATGACCAATTTTTAAGGTTTTCTGAGCATTTTTGGTTTCTTGAGAATTTTGGTGCCAAATTCAAAAACTGGGCTAGTCACAGATGTGTGATGCCTTGGTGTTGCACTTTTTCCTCAGGGCTCCAAGTGACAAGTGTCTTACATTTTTGGAAAGTTGATGACCTCCTATCAAAACCTATTTTATCATATTTCTTATATAGGGCTCATATTTCTAGAAAAAGGAGAAAAGGGGGTCAAAAATCATCATTCTACCACTCTTTTTGACAGGCGTTGCGCTTTTGGAGACACCTTGGGAAAATCAACTATTTAAGGCCTTCCTGTGGGTAATTTTCAAAATTTAAGGGCTTTTGGAAACTAGATAGGCAAGGCTAGATGATCGTTCTCTTAGATCTCAAATGTGACATCAGGAAGGCACCCAAAAGTGGCCTCAAGGATGGCGCTGTGCTTCTACAAATTTTTGAGTTTTATTTAAAATTTCACTGTGTAATTTCCTAGGTTTTTAGTTTGACTTGGTCAAAGTTACACTCATGATGTAACTTCAGTATTTAGAGGTTTATATGATGTAATCATGACTAAATAATCATGATAGGTTGTTTTTGTGGTTAATTAGGCCTCATAAAGGAAGAAAAACTAAAAACAAAGTCTAAGAGAAGAGTCTGTGTTTCACCTTCTCACTCTCACTTGTTGGTTGAGAGAATCTTGGAAATAGTTCCACCACTTAGGAATTCGAATCCTGAACGTGGGGAAGTTGTTGGATTGAGTCTATATGTATCATTTCTCATTCAAAGAAAAGGGTTAGAATTTTTTGGAGAGACTTGTACCTTACGTTTTCATATAGCTAATTGAGAAGTAGTTGTAGCTATTTTTCAGGAATAATTATTTAGTGAGTCTATGGTGTTGTTTTCCTTTCATATCTGTTTCCTATTTATGAGACAATCTCTCTTTACATGATTTTCTTTCTTATTATGGTTTTCCTTACAGTCATATATGAAGAATTCTTAGATTTCAAAGCTCTGTTTATGTGGAAAATCATGTTTGTGTTTCTCTTCTTCTCGATTAATGAATTCATGCTAATACATACTCATTATGATTTCTTAAACTCTCAGACCTATACTACATTGACTAAATCTTATCTTCACCACAATACATTGTTATCTAGCTCCTATTTATGACTATTACTTCAAACTTGATACCTTGACCTAATCACCTACTCTCATCCCTAGTCGAGCAACCCTAAAATCCCCTAAATTTTCAAATACTCAAACAAAACTTATAGATCTACCCTAAAATCCATTTCTTTTCTAGTTATTCATTGAAAAATCCTTAGAGAGATCCCTCTTTGGTTCGGTAGGGCTAGCTACTGAACCGAAAGTGGTTCAATGTCACCTCTTTCGAACTTCTCCTCAGCCTAGGACGTCGTAGAGGATAACACAGTAGAAGCTCCAAGAGTAGAGTAGTAGGAGCAAGGGTAACATAGCATGATTACAATTACCAGTATGAGAATATGCTCATGTGCGGGAATTACTAATAATTCACAGAGTATGGAGTAGTAGATGCAAAAAATTAGGGAGATGCATTAGGAGGAAATTAAGGAGGATATTCCATCATCTACAATTGATAGGAGAAATTGTGAGATTTAGTAGACAATTAGAGATACTCAACAGTTTGTGGGAGACCTTAGGAGTGGTGGTAGGAAGAAAATACAGCATGGTACAGTGGCCACATGACATTGGTAAGTCAGTTAGTTAATATAAAAACTTCCATCTATTATAATGTCGCACAATAGTAGGTGTGGTGGCATGCAATGGTTGAGGAATACACCTCAATCATGTAGAACGATGTGTGGGAGGTTGTGCCTATAACGAGAGGCATGGAAATTATTGGAGCATGTTATATCTTCAAGATCAAGCATGTTGCAGATGGCAGCAATAAAAAGTACAAGGTGAGGTTTGTGGCCAAGGGGTTCTCTTAGAAGAAATGAATAGACTATGAGGAAATATTTTCTCCCATGTCCAAGTATAATTCTATATGAGACATTATCTGAAGAGAAGCACATATGAGATGGTATATCCATTAGATGGATTTCAGGATGATGTTCCTTAATGGTGAGTTGGAAGAGGAGGTATACATAAAGAAACCAAAGGGCTTTGTGCCACACAGTAGTCAGACCCATGTGTGTAGGTTGAAGAGAGGTTTGTATGGGATCAAGGAGGCTCTTAGGGTGTCATATGAGTGCATTAATAGATACTTGTGGGGAATGAGCTTCATGAAGAGTGAGGTAGATGCAAGCCTCTATTAGTTGGTGGTTGGGGGTGAGGTTCTCATTCTTGTTCAATACGTGAATGACTTGTTTCTAATATGTTCGCTTGGGCTCATAGAGAAGTACGAGAGGGATCTTGCAACTAAGTTTGATATGAAGGATTTGGGACTTATGGACTACTTTTTAGGCATGGAGGTGTGGGAAATAAATGGGAAGATTTTCCTTGGGCAAGGGAAATACTGCATTAAGAGTCATAAGGAGGTTCGAGATGGAGGATTGTAGAGCCATGTCTACACCCATGATCATGGATTGGAGGAAGTTAGAAACATATAGGGAGAAGGATGTAGACACTACCTTATACAGGTAGTTGATAAGATCTCTTGCGTATTTGGTCAACACCAGGCCAGATATATCCTATGTAATAAACTCTCTTAGTCAATTCATGGTGGAACCAAAGAGTGTGTGTTGGACAATTGTAAAACATGTCCTAAGGTATTTGTGTGTTAGAATTGAGTATGGGATTAGGTATGCTCAAGGTGATGGTATTTGGCTGGTGGATGATACTCATGAAAACTAGGTAGGTAATACAATGGATCAGAAAATAACATCAAGGTGCTACTTCAACATGGGATCAAGAGTTGTTTCTTGGTACAGTTAGAAGAAAGAGTTTGTGGCACTGAGTTCTACAGAGGCAGAGTACATAGAAATGAGCATGGATACATGTGAGACCATATGGCTTCAGAAGTTGCTAGTAGCCTTGGTTGGTTAGAGGATAGAGATGACAGTGATACACTACAACAACTAGAGTTTAATCAAATTATCTGAGAATATAATGTTTCATGACATGTAAAAGCATATATACATCATGTAACACTTCATTAAGGTTTGTTTATAGCGCATGATTTGTTAGCTAAATTATATACCTACAAATGAGCAAGTAGAAAATATTATGACGAAAGAATTGGGGAAGGCGAGATTCATCTTATTTAGAGACAAGTTGGTGTTATGTAGAACAAAATCCTTGCTAAGAGGGAGTCTTAATTTATGTAACTTGGATAAGTGTTCTAGTCTCATATGGTGTGTATGAGGCTAAGGAACACAAGGGATTAATTTTCCCAATACCTAGAAAACATTTCCAAGGAAAAATTCCTTAATAAGAATTAACTAATGAGTTTAATAATTATTCTAAGTTTAACTTAGAGAAATCACATAATTCATTGAGATTAATTGAGGTAAATTTATTTTCCTCTAGTGAATTTGAAAAGTCAATTTTACAAGTGAAGATGATCTTAGCCATTGATTGGAGTTAGATCATGGTCGTTGGTTGTTCAACGAGTGATTATAGTAGGAGGTTGATGGGAATTTAAGGAACACATTCAAGACACATATTTATAGTGAGAGAAAGGGTACAGTGATAGCATAGAGGACATGAAGCAGTGGGGAATCAACAAAGATTGAGTAGAAGAAATCTGGAGAAAATTTCTTACCAACTTGAAGCAGTGGGGAATCAACAAAGATTGAGTAGAAGAAATCTGGAGAAAATTTCTTACCAACTTTTTTCAGTTTCTGATATAGTGAGGTAGAAATTTTTTCAATTTGATCTGTTTTCAGGAAGCTAAGATTTTTCTAATGCACAAGGGTTTCTGGACACCATTTTTTGTATTCACACATGTGGGATAAATAAGTAGCTTCTGAGCGTGATTTCTTCCAGGGAAGGCTCAGAGTTGAGGTCCCATTTTTTTCTCAGAGGAGGCCAAGTTCACCAAAGGCTGTGTGGCTGAATTTTATTCACCAATGGACATATGTGTGAGGTTGTACACACTTGTAGAGGGAGGCCATATTATCTTAGGAGGGCTAAGTTATATTGCAGAGGGAGGTCAAGTTCCTTCCAGGTATTTTTATATGTTAATAATAGGAGAAATTAATTACTCGAGCTTTTTCATTCAACGACAAGCAATATTATTATTTATCAATGACACATTTTCTAAAGAAGAAAAATAAAAATCCTCATCTGTTACATTGGTTTTCTAGTGACATTTATCCGAAAATATCAATGTTTATTATTTTGTTTGTGCATATTTTCTCAATTCTCATGATTTAATTTTTTTGAAGTTGTTGTAGAGTATTGTTCAGTATTTGTTGCATTCAAATTGCAGAAGAAAAATATTCTTTTTTCAGAAAGGTGGATAATAACTGGTAACTACAAAAGTTTTAAAATTTCACATGCTCCACATTTGCATTCTCTCACTAAAAAATATATGCAGAAAGATTCGCTTATTGACCAAAACATATGGATATTTTGTGGAAAAATAATTTCTAAAACATAAAAATCACATGAGTAACAAATAGTTCAATTTTGAAAGCTTTAGTGCATAATTTTTTGAATTTTTTGTAACATATACAATTCATAGTAAATGCCTCTTTCCTTGTAGTAAAGTATCAATGTTTGGTTTGGTTAATGCCAGACATCCTCTTTCATAGTAATGTTAAAAATATCTTATATCCCTGTAATATAATTCAACAATAATGATTTCAAGCATACAATGTTCTTTGAATCAATCCTATACACCTATAAACTAGTTTACATCATGACTTTAAAAATATAAGTAGCATTTTGAATAAAATATAAGTCAACAAAAATCATTGAAAACATCAAATGTTAATTTCACTAATACAACTAATTTACATCATATATTCAAAATCTTATTAAAATATTTGAATATGCTTTTAAGCATTTCTTTCAACATGAACAATTTGAAAAATCTAATATTGTAGGAGATTGTTTACATGAACTAGGAGTTACTTATAATACTTAGAAATAATGTTTACGTGATATGTTTATAGTTGGTTGGGATTTTGTTGAGAGAATACCTCAACCTCCTTATCCATGTTTGGAATCTATTGGATCTGCATCTGACTATATATTTGTATCATGTTCGTGAATGAATTGTGTAAAAAAATAGTTTTTTGGTGTATAATCAAGTATCTTTGTTGGTATTAGATCCCTTTTAGGCCTAGCACCCCTCAGGGGAGGGCCTAGGACATGAGAGGGCCTAGGAAGGAATATGGGTGTAATAATTTCTATTGTGTTTATTGTATATGTATTTTGCGGAATGTGAAGTTGAATAGAGTCTGTGCTAAGAAAGTTTGAGACTCTCCTTCCATCTGGCTTGCAAGGAGGTTATTATAAGTGAGTGATATAGATGCAATTAAATCTTGCACTTGAGGATTAATAGCCATATTTTGGGGACAATATTTATTTAAATCTCTCTTTTTTCTAATGGAGGAGCACATAAATCATCATTCTGCTTTGCTAATCAAGAACAACATTGGTTTTGATGAAAAACAATCTAGAAAAATGATTTTCTAGATTGTTGAACGTGAGTTCAGCTCTTTAATTGAAAATTTGGGTAGCATTACCTCTTTGGATATGTTATTTACATGACACATCCCTATCATGGCTCTTTGATCGATGGAAGACCTTATGAGTTGTCCAAGGATGTTGGTTGTGTGCTTTGCACCAAGGCATAATTCCTATAATGATCTCTCATCCTAGTATTTCCCATGATTTAATATTCTTTCTATTGTTAGGGCAATGATTTTAAAGAGTCAAAGCACAATGTACCTATCAATGCATAACATATAGTTTAAGTGTGAAGGCAAGACATTTCGAAGGCTTTGCTGCAGTTACATCTAGGACGATCAAGTGAAAACTCTGGTCATAAATACCATAATGGACATAGCAAAAAAGTGACGGGAACAACATATTTTTCTATATTCTTTGTCATGGAACTTCATCTTCATCTCTTTTGTAGGAGGATATGGTCATCAAGAGCATAAAAAAAGAGCAATTTTGACTCTCCATTTTAGGACAAGGTTGTTCAAGATTGTTGAATTCAACTTGCATCTATCCATCTACAGGATCATGTTTATTATTTCCTTCAACAACTTCTTAGTGAAGCAAGTTCGTTCATCTCTCACAATGTTGAGCAACTTGTTAGACAAACTTCTTTTATCGATGAGTCACAACACTTGCCATGGATTTTTTGGTTTCTACAGGTCCAACCAACAAGCGCATGGAAAAAAAAGTTGTGTAGAAGATCATGCAAGCAAGCTTAATTTTGAACCTACCCACTAAGGATAACATGCAAGAATTTGTTGGTACTATAATTTATAATTACCATCAAGTTGGAAATTTGTTGTGTGGTGACATAGTTGTAATGTTCTAAATATTATGTATCCATTCATTCTTGGCATGAATTATTGTTGTGATTTAGTTTGTAATTTAATTAGGAAGAACAAATCATATAGAAAAAAGTAATATAATTCAAATCAATAGTTCTTGTTGCACATTGTTCTTGTGTGTTCTTGTTGTATATTGTGCCACAAGAACATATCATTGATTTGGTTATATTTACCTTTTGTTATAATGTTGATGGGTTCTGTAAAGTGAGGAAAGCTACAAGTTATCTTTATATGTTGTTAATTGTGTGGGTACTGAATTTTGGAAACCCCCAAATGAATTTCATCTTCACTTATATAGGGAGAGAGAGCTTGAACAATCAGTTGCAAAATATCATGAAATGCTCAAGCTATCTGGACTACTAGATATTTGAGCATTTGAATGTCCTAGCTTTCCTAATGATTACATAACAAATCCAAATATTTTCTTGAAAATGCAGAAATTAACAAAACATAAGTAATGGGAGGTTTCATGATTGACCCAACAAAATATCTCCATGACAATTCCTCTAATTCCCTTAGGTAGACTCGGGCTCCAATGTCTATATTAGTGGTGGGCTGATGATCTAGCTACACTTTTTTTATGATATTCCTCAACGATTACCAGCCAATTTGCATGTCGCTTTCTTTCTCTAAATGTTTGAAACTTCTTATTTTTGGAGGTGGATGTGGTTTGATGACGTGGCAATGGGAGGTGCTCTACAACTTAGTTTCCAACCCATCCATATTTTATTACCTATGTGTTTCGTTATCAGGGCCCAATACGTCTTGTAATATAGCATAGTGTAACTTCAGAGCCGTGACTCACCATAAATTTCTTTAAAATGACATTACGAAAATCCAAATTTCAATGCCTTTATCCCTTTTGTTCTTCGCCCCCTTTTTCTTTATCTTACCATAGTACCAGGGGCTGTGACTGGATTCTTTCATACAACACCGCACTAGATATTTCAAAGCCTTGTATATCATCACTTTTATTAAGAGGATGTTACGATATTACAACGTCTCGGTTGGCCATTAGCTCCTTGTTTCTTAACCCCTCTTCCTATTTCTCCTCCATGAGATTGGGTTTTGTGACTGGAGGCTTGGCGGTCAGGTGTTAAGGTCTTTAAGATCCTACTAGGGGACTATATCATAGTGTCTTTTCTCTCGCCCCTTAGTTCCTTGGGCTTCCAAGACCAAACGTTATTCAACATCGGTAGCACCTCTCATCGTAACTTTTCTGAAATGTAATCACAAAAGGATTTTGAAAGCTCTGACCTTTGATATTCTTCCACAGTAGCTAGGTGCTAGACTATCTCTCCACTCTGGGTCCTTTGGACTTCTTGTGACCAAAAGTCGCTCAACATCAAAGCCCCTTCATTGGATCAGAACCCTTTCATGAAACAATTTGACAGGAGTTACAAAAAATCCATCTTCCAAAACACCAACCTCCAAAATGATGTCACATTGAAGTCATCATTTCCATGTGAAAACACTTGATTGGTGATACTCATCACCCAAATTTGGCCCATTAGGCCTTCAAAGGTACTTAAATTGACTACCATGTGTCCACCGTATGAACGTGTCACATTGATGCCATCTACCTCATCAGTTTCTTGGATCCAATTATTTTTTTTCATGTGTTTTCTTGGACGAGAGAGATAAGGGCCCCTCGGTCCTTTGGTTTTATGTGATTTCCTTTATATTTTCCCTTCTTCTCAACTTCAACGCTTTGAAAAGAATTGTATTTGTTGAGTTACGAAACTCCAATCCCCGAAGTTCTAAAATGATTGTCCCTCTGAAATTAGGGTTCTGACGTGCCTTCCTTCTCACTGTGTGTTGGTCCTTCCAATATCGGGTTCTGAAATGATCAGCTACAGAATTTTCGTCGCTCCCTTTTGATATCAGCCTCTAGATTTCGGCCCTACCATTTGATTTCAACTCCCGATTAAATATTAGCCTTCCTCCTCATTTCGCTTTAACATATTTAAATAGCACATGTCCTTCTCTGTACCAGGGATAAAATAGGATCATTTGACATAATCCCAAGAGGATATGATTGGTGACAACACTCACTAAAAAATCTATTCAAAAAAAATTCTTATTGGCCAAAACATCAAGAAATTGTGGAGAAATCATTGCTAAAACATAAAAAAGGGCATGCCCTTTATTTCAATATTGGAAGCTTTAGTGCACATTGCTATGAATATTTTCACACATACAATTCACATTAAATTCCTCTTTCCTTATAGTGAAAATATCAATATTTGGTTACTTTCATGCCACACATCCTCTCCACTCTTTCATAGTGATGATAGAAATAACTTATTTCTAGAGAATATAATTCAACAATAATCATTTGAAGAATAAGATGTAACTTGCTAATCTTTACACCATTCTTTGAAAATCTAGTTAATATTTTTAATGAAATATATTTCAACAAAAAACATTCAAAACATAGAATGTGCTTTGAATTAATCCTATACACCTATAAACTAATTTACATCATACCTTTAAACTCTAGTTAATATCTTTGGATATGTTTCTAACCATTTATTTTAACATGAATAATTAATCACCTACCTTTAAATGCCTAAGGTGTGCGATAAACAATTATTCTATGATTGAGAGTCCTATAGAATCATTTAATCACTTAAACAATGAGGACACTATATCTTAGTTAAGGGGATTCTAAAAAAAATGGATGCCTTACGTACATTAAATTTCCTATTTTATGGGGAAACAGAAGCATGACAGTTCTACGAGCTAAATATTGTTTACTACTTAATACCTATATATTGTTTACTACTTAATACTTACATACTTATGAAGTTTGTATGTAGATTTTTTTTCACCTTTATTTATAATTTTCACACAACATTTAATAATTTTCGAGTAGTCATTTATTTTTTGTTTTACAAAATATATGTTATTATTAAAAATGAAGAAACTTGAACTTGAAAGCATATAGCATCATTATGATATAATTATGTTTTTCTGTTAATAAATTTTATGAAATGCAACCATATTAGCTTTTCAACAATATTAACATATAATTAATATTTCTTTACTAACTTCTAAATCCCAACACCATGTATCATAACAATGATCCCTTTAATTTTTTCTCTAATTGATTTTAAAAATAGAAATTATATTATATTTTAACTATTTTTTTCCTTTAATTATCCTTTAACAAAATTAACACATAATGTAATTTTTATTCACTAACATACAAATCTTTCACAAAAATTTTAAATTCACTTTCAACTAATAAACTTCTTAAAAAAAAATAACAAACACAATTAATTTAAAATCTTTCACAAAAAAATTAAATTCACTTTCAACCAATAAAATTCTAAAAAAAACTAACAAACACGATTACTTTAATTTCATACACTGAATTGTACACCTCCACCGTTTTTTTAAATAAAAATTCTAAAAACCCTTTTCGAAAATAAACCATACCCAGTAGGCATCTCTTTATATATTTTAACTTAATTTATTTTCTAATGACGTCTGTTCTCAGGGGATTTCCAAACAATTTGTTCACACAAGATATTATAACATCCCAACTGGAGGATATATTCTCCATCAACTATGGAAACACTTTGCTTTTAAGAGATACAATTTAGATTTTTTCGGGATAAAATTCTTTGTGTTTATATAAATAAAAAGGCATTAGTTTACAGACATACATTTCTTGTTTCACACTCAAATGGTTCTGCAACGTCACTTAGAAACTCTGATGTCGCGTCAGGAATGGTGATGAGAACGGGATTATATCAGTAAAGGTGCGGAAAGAGGTAGGAAAACTAAAAAGCACTTATACCCACATACCAAGGATTAGGAGTGGAAACCGAAATTAATCATGTTCTGAAACGAAATGCTGATCTAGTTCTTCTAAATGTGAAAAGGCAAGAAAAAAAGAAAGAATAATAACATGGAGTAGCCAAATCGATTGGGAATAAGTACCTAGTGGATGCAATGGCATCCATGGCAGGGAAACCTATTTTAAAAAGCGGGTGTGTGAGGCAAAGGTGGTGTCACAGCGAGCGAGGAACACTTTCTGCTTCTAACGACAGATACAGAGATTGGCTTTCGCTTCGCTGCTTGCTTGCGTTAAAAGTTACATTTAACGCAGGTCGTGTAGGGCGTTCTGTGATGCGCCCGCCGAGTTGGGCAGGAGGACACGCATATCGTTTGGCGTTCGGAGGTGTGGGCGGTGGGCGCGGGTAGGCGTCTGCCCGCCGGGTGAACCGAGTGAACCGCGTTTGGTTGTGGTCGTGCGGGTGTACACGGGCGCGCCTGCCCGTTTGGGCAACATTTGCGATTCGGTTGTATTGTATTGTGTTGGTTGTTGGGTAGGCGAGGTGCGACCGCGGTGCGCTCTTGCATGGGCGGGCACCCGCCTTGGTTATGAACGCCGGTGGAGCGTCGCTCCCGGGCATTGTACAAAATCTCTATATATAATAAAATGATTATCTTGCATATGAATCGTGTTATTGCTGCTATTTTATCATGTTGTTTGTAATGGTTTCCGCACATTATAAAGTTATTCATGGTTAATATGAATGTTGAAGGCGTAGTTCGTAAAGTAAATCTAACAATGGAAAAAGTTGGTTACTTAGGCGGTGCCGCACCTGGCCAATTTAAGGAAAAAAGAATTGGGGGCATGACAATTGGTATCAGAGCAGGGTTGCTCATGACAGGTGAAGCTGATTCAAGGTTGAAGAAGCTTGATGAACGCAGAGAACAGACATGTATGCAAGGAAAAGTTATGGAGAAATCGTGGATTAACAATCTGGGTTTCGTGGACTTGATGGTTCATGGCAAGACCATTCAAGCTCTGGTGGACACAGGGGCCACTCATAACTTCATGACGACACGGTTGGCAAAAGAGGTTGGACTGTTGATCTTCCCATCGAATGTGGAAGTCAAGGCAGTGAACTCTAGAGCTAAAGTGGCGGGTTTGATACACGAAGTACCTGCGCAGATAAAAGACTAGAAGGGTCAGTTGGACTTCACAGTGATGGAGGTGAACGACTTTGATATGATACTCGGACAAGATTTCTTGAAGGGCAACAAGGCTATTGTTGTCCCCTTCTGTGATGAGGTGGTGCTGGTTGGACAGTCACAAACTTGGACTTTGCCCACTCATAGGCAAAGGGAGGAAGTCGAGATGCAGCATGTTTCGGCACTAAGTTTGGAGAAGGCTATGAAGGAATCAGATATGGAGACATATGCAGTGATGTTCAAGGATGTTGAAGGTGATGAAGTGGGGACGCCTGTTCCAGCTGAGATTTCCAAGGTGCTAACCAAATATGCAGATTTGATGCCTGATGAGCTACTAAAGAAACTTCCACCAAGGCGTGCAGTGGACCATACCACTGAGCTTGAGCCAGGAAAGCAACCCCCGGCTAAAGCACCTTATCGGTTGTCAAGACCTGAGTTGGAGGAATTGAAACAACAGTTAAAGGAGTTAACTGATGCAGGTTTCATTAGACCTTCATGGTCCCTTATGGAGCTCCGGTATTGTTCCAACGGAAAAAGGATTCGAATGAGCTACGGATGTGTTGTGATTACCATGCACTGAACAAGCAGACGGTAAGGAACAGGTATCCTTTACCATTAGCTATTGATTGCTTTGACAAGCTTGCGAAAGCCCAAGTGTTTTCCAAGCTAGACTTGAGGCATGGGTATTATCAGGTGCGGATAGCTGAAGGAGACGAGAAGAAGACCGCGATATTAACAAGGTATGGTAGCTTTGAGTTCCTTGTTATGCCATTCGGGTTATGTAACGCTCCTGCTACGTTTTGCACTTTGATGAATGATGTCCTACAACCATACTTGGATTTGTTCGTAGTAGTATACTTGGACGATATAGTGGTGTTTAGTGACAACATGGAGGATCATAAGAAGCACTTGGCGATGGTGTTCGAGGCACTGAGGGCAAATCGGTTGTTCTTGAAGAAGTCTAAGTGTGTGTTCGCTCAGACCGAGATTCCATTCTTTGGACATATTGTTGGTCAAGGGTACATATGGATGGAGCCGAGCAGAGTGAAGGCAATCAAGGACTGGGTTGAACCGAAGAAGGTCCATGAGATGAGGGTGTTCTTGGGCATAACCAATTACCAATGGAAGTTTGTAGAGGGGTACTCCAAGGTGACATCGGCACTGACAGACCTATTGAAGAAAGACAAGAGGTGGAGTTGGACGAACAAATGTCAAGAGGCATTTGATGACTTAAAGAAGAGGATGGTTACAGCACCAATACTGAAGTTGCCGAACCTCGAGAGACCGTTTGAGGTACACACTGATGCTTCAGATTTTGCCATAGGAGGGGTTCTTATGCAGGATGGGCATCCGGTGGCGTATGAGAGTCGGAAGTTGCAGGATAGAGAACAGAGGTATCCGGTCCATGAGAAGGAGATGACTGCAATCATTCACTGTCTTCATGTGTGGAGGCATTACCTGATTGGGAAGTCATTTGTTGTCAAGACTGACAATGTTGCAGCAAGTTATTTTGCATCACAACCGAAGCTTTCTGCGAAGCAAGCTCGTTGGCAGGACTTCTTGGCAGAATTCGACATGACTATCGAGTATAGACCGGGAAGGCACAATGCGGTAGCAGATGCCCTTAGCAGGAAGGGACAACTTGCAGCATTGGAAGGAGAAGACCGGGCAGCTAGGAGTAGGAGTCGAGTTTAGATGTCAAAAGAGATGCAGAATAAGATCAAGGAAATTGTTGAAACCGATACTTTGGCGCAGAATATAGTGAAGCAGATAAAGGAGGGGAAGACACGAAAGTTCTTTCTACGAGACGGGTTCTTGTTCTTTGGAAACCGACTCTATGTTCCAAAGTCATCCAGGCTCAGGAGGCACCTTTTGAAGGAGTGCCACGACTCGCCATGGGCTGGCCACCCAGGGATGCGTCGTTCGTTGGCATTGTTGGAGAGAGGATTCTTTTGGGAGAAGATGTGAGAGGATGTAAAAGAGTATGTACATACATGCATCATTTGTCAGCAGGACAAATCAGATACTCAGAGACAAGGAGGACTATTGTAGCCTTTACCGATTCTTGAGAGACCATGGATGAGTGTCTCGATGGACTTCATCACTCAGTTGCCACAGGTTCAGGGGTATAATGGGATTATGGTCATGGTTGATCATTTTTCCAAGTATGCTGTCTTTGTTCCTACAAAGATGCCTTGTGGAGCCGAGCGGACTGCGGAGTTGTTCTTTAAGAACATAGTGAAGTATTGGGGGATGCCATTGAGCATTGTGTCGAATAGAGATCCACGTTTTACAGGCAGATTTTGGACCACATTGTTCAAGTTAGTCGGGACAGAGTTGTTGATGAGTTCGAGTTACCATCTGCAGACAGATGGGCAGACCGAGAGGATCAACGCATTGCTGGAGGACTACTTGCGACATTATGTGACGGCTGATCAGAAGAATTGGCCTGAACTCTTGGATATTGCTCAGTTTAGCTACAATATTCAAAAGAGTTCTGCGACGGGGTATAGTCCATTTGAGTTGGTGAATGGACAGATGCCGGTTGCACCACATACCATAGTGACGGGAGGTTTCTTGAGGAGTCCTCATGCGAAGAAGTTCATGAAGGCTTGGGATGAGACCTTGGAGTTGGCACGGTTGCACTTGCACAAAGCTGCAAGGAGAATGAAGAAATATGCTGATCGAGGGAGACGGGATGCACACTTCAGTGTGGGAGATATGGTGTTTCTCAGGATTACCGGGGAGCAGTTTCAACCAGCCAAGGGGACTGCGAGCAAACTGACACGGAAGTATGAGAGACCATTCCGGGTGAAGAAGAGAGTGGGGGAAGTTGCTTATGAGCTGGAGCTTCCGCACCATATGCACACGAAGCATCCAGCTTTTCACATGAGTTAGTTGAAGAGATGCAGACTTGATTCTGACCATCTAGAGAGAGCTGAACCGCCGAGAGGACCAGCCGGGATTATGGACAAGCCAGGACTAAAGTTGGATAAGATTTTGAGCTATAGAACTACAGGGATTGGTTGCCACATGAAATGGGAGTATCTTGTCAGATGGAAGAATGCACTAGAGGAGGAAAGCTGGGAATCGAAGGACTCACTTTGGAGATGGAAGGAAAAGATTGCAAAGTATGACAGGAAACTTCTAAGGCAGTCGGGATTGTCAAAGGTGACAATGATTTCCAGTGGGGGAGGATGTAACGCCCTGCGGTCATTGGGCGACCGGGTGCGCTCTTCCTCACCAAATTTCGACCAAGTATAAGTGCGACGAGCTCCAACGATGAGGCGCGGTTATATCGTGCGGACAGATTGGCGCTCCACTTATATGGCAAGCTAGGCGAGACAAATGAATGGTGAGCCGACCTATGGAGGGGTGTCGCATATCGTTTGGGTGCGTCGGTTTTGTGAGCGTTTGGTGGCTCGACCATGGAGGAGGTCGCCACACCATGGAGCGTATAAACACATGTGGAGATCGCTCATTTGGACATCATCAACTCGCATCGTTCCATCGCAAATGAAGTGGAGCAACGGTCTTCTACCGTAGGTTGTGTAGGGCGTTCGGTGATGCGCCCGCCGAGCCAGGCAAGAGGACACACATATCATTTGGCGTTCGGAGGTGTGGGCGGTGGGCGCGGGTAGGCGTCCGCCCACCGGGGAACCGCATTTGGTTGTGGTCGTGCGAGTGTGCACGGGCGCGCCTACCCGTTTGGGCAACATTTGCGATTCAGTTGTATTGTATTGTGTTGGTTGTTGGGTAGGCGAGGTGCGACCGCCGTGTGCTCTTGCACGGGCGAGCGCCCGCCCTGGTTATGAACGTCGGTGGAGCGTCGCTCCCGGCCATTGTACAAAATCTCTATATATAATAAAAAGATTATCTTGCATATGAATCGTGTTATTGCTGCTATTCTATCATGTTGTTTATAATGGTTTCCGCACATTATAAAGTTATTCATGGTTAATATGAATGTTGAAGGCGTAGTTCGTAAAGTAAATCTAACAATGGAAAGAGTTGGTTACTTAGGCGGTGCCGCACCTGGCCAATTTAAGGAAAAAAGAATTGGGGGCGTGGCAGGTATGGTCAGGTGTTGTGTTGTTATTTGAGTAGGAAGTTATTGTGTAGTTTAGTATGGTAGTATGGTAGAGATGTTGTAATGAAATGTTTAACATTTTGACCAGATCAAATTACATAATAAAGATTTATTTTAACCATGGGATCTATTAAGAGCCTAGAAAAATCAAATCTCAAACTGAAAAAAATAAAAAAATAAATAATAAAATTAGGCATCAAGAAATTTATTCTCTTTTAGTGCTTGGTAAATACGCAATTATGATAGATCTATAATGGTAAATTTTCATTATTTAAATTGTATTGTTAAATATTTTATCATTATCGATATTTTATATTAAAATTTAAACGAGTTACACATTTTCCTCTTATTAAGAAATAACTATATTATTTTACTTTCAATTTTTTGTTTTGTTTAGAACATTGAAAATTTTAGTAAGGTAAACATATATATAGAGAGAGAGAATAAAATTGTACACTGAAATATATTAGTTAACATGGATATTCAAACAGTTTGTTTAAGTTTTATATTGAGACATTTGTAAGAGAAATAAGTGTTTTTATAAATACCTTATGTCTTTAAAGTTATATAAAACTATATAATTTAAGATAGACATCCATATTTTATTTATAATGAAAGTGTAATATCAACAACTCAGTTAATTGTTGTGTTAATCTATTTTTAATGTGTAGTCTAGCCAGGCGGGTTTTTTTGCAGTGAAAATGATAGAAATTCTGGTCATATTTTGATAAAATTTGGCACCAATTTTTCTAAATCCATGTTATAGCTGTCAAATTTCAATATTTTTGGTGCTTGGGAGGTTTTTGATGGTGTTGAATCCATTTCCACCATTAAAAACATAACATGATTCAAACACTGTTAACAAGATGCAAACATTGCTACTGCAAGATTGTTTGAATTTTTTTGCCGAGATTTTGACCACTCTTGGTCATCCAAGCACCACTCTTGGCCATTCGAGCAATTCTTCAGCCTCTGTAGACGACTCCATTTTTAATTGTTTATATATGTGGTTATTAAATTTTTGTTTTTGATTTGGTCAACATTAGTAAAAAATGTTTTTATTATTTTTGTGAGGACTTGACATACTTACACATGTTTCTTATACTGGATTGTAAAATGAGCCTCTGAGCTCAAAAATAATAAAAAATCTAACTTAGCCTAATGCAAACATTTTAACCTGGTAAAAATAAAATAACAACAAAAAAATAACTCTAAACAAATAAAATAAAAATAAAAATAAAAAAATTTTAACCTGGTAAAAATAAAATAACAACAAAAAAAATAACTCTAAACAAATAAAATAAAAATAAAAATAAAAAATTGACCCATCGTATTCAGAACACATGGTATGTAATGTAAATGTTTTAACTATTAGATCTACAAAAACATATATACTTTAAACTTATAACATTTAGGTGTAAATACATGCTCTTAATCAATAAATCCATATAAATTTTATAGAAAAAAAAATTATATAACATTTTATACAGCTCATTTTTTTTTCAAAATATACTAAATAAAAACACGCCTATTAAAAAAAATGCAATAACTTGGAAAACGTTGAGTTCGGTAAAGGATGTGATATTATTACGTGAATGCATTGAATTGGAAAAAGATGAAGGGGTGATATTCCCCGAAAAATATTGGAAAATTTGAATGGTAAGCTCATTATATTCCTTTGTGTCCCAGCCTCAATACTTCAACGCGGAAGCTTAAATGGAAGAAGCCCGTGTTATTTCAGATGACTTCCTGTACAAACATGAAAAACTTTGTATTGCTTGGAAGTCGATATTCCTGGAAAGATATTGGAAAATTTGAATGATAAAGTAATATATTCCTTTATTCCCAACATCAATACTTCAACGCGAAAGCTTGAAAGGAAAAAACCCGTGGTATTTCAAATAGCTTCCCATACAAGCTTGAAAAACTTTGTATTGCTTGGAAGTCACGACATAGAGGGCTTAACGCGAAAGCTTGAAAGGAAGAAACCCGTGATATTTCAAATGACTTCCCATACAAGCTTGAAAAAATTTGTATTGCTTGGAAGTGACAAGATAGAGGGCTTAACGCGAAAGCTTGAAAGGACGAAACCCGTGGTATTTCAAATGACTTCCCATACAAGCGTGAAAAACTTTGTATTGCTTGGAAGTCGCAACACAGAGGGCTTACCAAGAAGTGATTAATCGCGCAATTTTATGGCCATCAAAACGATGATGACGACCAAAGACACATTTAATCAATAACGAAGTGGTATAAAGACTGGCTTACACACCATTGTAGTGTTGAGAAGTCACATAATGAGAGTAGCATTGCTCAAATACATTGACTTTTTATTCTTATGAATGATGCAAATCCATACTTTAAGCCCAAGACCATTTCCAAATGTCAAGGGAAAGAACACTAATGCCCCACACCATTTCTAAATACGAAGGGAAATTACACAATAATGCAAAGGGTAGGGTGAGTTTAAGATGGATAATTATAAGATCAAGGATTTTGATTTAGAGAAGTGATTAAGTATAAATATTAAGAAAGAGGTGGTGTTAATGGACATCATTATAGTAAGAATGAATTATGTTATAATATTAATTATTTAAGTGGATATATATGGTTGTTTATTTATTATATATCTTTGCAATTTTACAATAATTTGTGAGGTTCCAATTTCTTGATTTTTCTTTTTTATTTTTTTTTAGTTGGTGAACAACTTGAAATATTTGATTATATGGCTTTGGAGACACATAGAGCATGGATTAAAGTTTGTAATGTCCCAAGAAATTCCCTTACTAGAGTTTGTGTGCATCCTATTTACTTTTGGATATTTGGGATATTTGCATCGCAATGCATCATATTTTACGTTAAAAGGTAGTTTTGGCCTTTTGTAGTATCTTTTCTTAATGAGCATGGTCATAGTCAACACCTCTCCTACTGTCAACATGATTTTGCGTTGTTTTACATTTTATGTGTTTTTCTATTTTCATTTATTAATAGAATTTGAAATTCACTATATGATTCTTTCCCCACAATACTTGTCTTATGTGTGATTCCACTTATATTTCTACTTTCATTTCATTTAATATATAATCCATATTAGTTGTATCAAATACATTCTCTCTTTTTTGTCTCTATTTTGACATATACAATTCACATTAAATGCCTCTTTCCTTATAGTTAAGTTATCAATAATTGGGTACTTTCATAGTGATAGTAAATAACTTATTTCAACATAATATACTTCAACAATAATCATTTGAAGAATAAGATGTAAATTGAGCTAATATTTACATCATTATTTTAAAATTTAATTAATATTTTTAATCAAATATATTTCAACAAAAACCATTTAAAACATAAAATATGATTTGCATTAATCCTATACACCTATAAACTAATTTACATCACGCCTTTAAACTCTAGTTAATATCTTTGGATATGTTTCTAACCATTTATTTTAACCTAAATAATTAATCAGCTACCCTTAAATGCCTAAGGTATGCTATAAACATTTATTTTATGATTGTGATTCATATACAATCATCTAATCACTTAAACAATGAGGACATTATATTTTAGTTAAGGGGGTTATTAGTTTGCTCATGCATAAAGAAGATGGATTCCCTATGCACATTAAATTTTCTATTTTGTGGGGAAACATAAGCATAAAAGTTCTACTAGTAGAATATTGTTGATAGGAATTAAGAGTTACTTAATACTCACATACTTATGGACTTTGTATGCACGTTTTTTCACCTTTATTTATATTTTTCACACAACATTTCATATAGCTTGAGTGGGCCTAATGGTTAAGAGCATGTGTTTCCTCCTAACAGGTCATAGGTTCAAAACCAGAGGGGGCTAGAGTATGTGTGTCTTCATAGACTTAGAAGTCAAATTGTTGCATGGAGGTAGGTGGGTCCCTTGTCCCACAAACAAGGGTGTCTCATACACCAATGGCTCCCATCGTTTCACGAAGGTAGGTGAGTCCCTTGTCCCACAAACAAGGGGGTATCATACACCAATGGCTCCCTTGTCCCACAAACAAGGGGGTCTCATACACCAATTTGTTGTCTAGTGATCAGGTGCTCAAGATTATGGTAAAAAGTCAAAGTGTCAGAATTGCGTTAAACTTAGTTTTAGATCGAATAGCTTCTCATTTTGATTCCAACGATGTGAACAACACTTAAATCCAAGCTCATATGCAGAAGTTAGAGCCAGTCAAAGTTCAGGTTTGACTTGGACACATGACAGGATTGGAAGATGTGGCAAGGCCCTTCAGCGAATGAGGACGTACCAAGTGGTAAGCTGCAATTGGCCCCCGAATATCGCAACGTAAGGCGCAAGCGGATCGTGTTAAAGAATCAGCCCCCGAGCAGGTAAGGGTTGCAATGCGATAAATGATAATCACACTTCGTAAAAGACAGGTGGAAAGGTGTTAAAGGATTAGCGCCAAAGTTGTGATGCGATGGATTGGCCCGATAAGTGATGTGATAAATTGGCCCCCAGCGTACCCGGGTTGTAATGCGATAAACATAATCGCAGATCGTACTCGCAGGAAAATGAAGTCCTGCATTATGATTACCCGTCGATACTCTGTCAAATTGTGATTAAGCGATAAGTTCCAAGTGCAATTTTTTTATGGATTCTAGTTTATAATTACGTCAGTTCCACCACATCGCAGTCACACAATCGCCGCCGCATTCACAAATCCTAAGCCCGCTGGTCCCTATTGATTGCGATTTGTGATGAATAGTCAGACAACAAAATATGGCCCGTTGCGCAGTGAAATTTTTACCCAGTTAGCACGTTGTTGGGGCTAATTTGTAGGATCATGCCAAATGTGGAGCATTTTGTGGAACAAATAGTGGGAGAACTAGCAGAAGTCATAATTTCCTCATTTTTTCACCAAATTGGATGCAAGAAAAGGATAGATATCCATTTTTGGACATTCTGAATTGATTGGAGTAGGTTTCAGAAGCATCGGAGCATCGTAAACACATATTTTTACACTTTTGAGAATAGTAGAGAGGTCTAATCCATTGGAAGCTGGACCAATGAGAGGTAGCCCAGGAGGGGTGAGCTCCTTTATCATGTGCTTGTCGTAATGTGTTTTTGATGATGTTATGTACATGTTTATATTGTTGTTCAGTTTCTGGTTTATGTTAAATTGCTCATAAAATTAACATAAAAACTCTTCATTTCTCTTACAAAAATTGATGAATCCTTAAGCACAATGAAAGCATTTTGTTTATAATCTGAGGAAGATCTTAGCACTGCAAACTAATATTCTAAATCATATCAATTTGGTATCAGAGCACTAGGTCTTGCTTTGTGAAAGAAGGATTTAATTGTTTGCAAGTTTATGTCAAGCTTAAAACGTTAAGACTCAAAATAGGTGAAGGAAAGATGGTTGGAAGCCCTGAAGTTGGGTCAAGAGAAAGAAGAGAAAGTTTGCCACAATCTCCAACACTAGTTCAGTGACAAGTTGTAGTTGAGACTCCAGACATCATGTCTCATGAAGGAGAACCTACAAACATTACAGAAGATAAGAAGACCTTCAGAAAGGATTTTTTTGATATGAGAGAGATGGTGAAGGTCCTCTATGAAGAGAGGAATAGCAGGCTGCAAGGAGAGAGTTCCAAACCTGTCAACAGAGAAGGCTTTTCAGGAGGGGGTAATGGAAAAGGAGGCAATGGGAATGGAGAAAAATCTCCACCCTCTCCACCATAATCTTCATATTCTTCTTCAGAAGCATCTTCACACTCTTCCACTAACAAAACCCTTACTCATACTCATTATCATTCTACAAAAGGGACTCATAAATCACCCTTTTTAAAACTTGATGTTAAATTTGAGTTGCCCATGTATAATGGTGAAGTGAATGCAATGAAGCTTGATAATTGGATTCGTGAGTTGGAGGTCTATTACAGGATTCAAAACCTTCAAGACGATGATATAAAGATTCAATTAGCTTCCTTGACAAAGGAGAGTGCAAAACTAGTATGGTGGGAATCAAAGACCCAAGAGGAGATTAAAAAACAGGGTAAGATCTCAATTTCTTGGAATGATTTCATTGTTAAAATCAAAAGACAATTCTATCCTCTAGCTTATATGTAGAAAGTCATCATGAATTAGCAAAACTTTAGACAGCTTAAAGGTCAAAATGTGTAAGATTACACCCGAGAATTCAAAAACAAGTCTCTAATGTTAGGTGTAGATTTGCAGTCATAGGACACATTGCTAAAGTACATAGGGGGTTTACAAAGTTACCTTAGGCATACTATCTTAATGTTTAATCCCAATAATATATATGATGTGTGTGTGTAGGCCACTCATCTTGAGGCAAGAGGGCAAAAAAAAACCCAGAAGAAGGTAGTAAAAAGCCATTTAAGGGTAAAGAGAAAGAAAAGGGTTTCAAGGGAAAGAAAAATGAATCCATCAAAAAAGAAGGAGAGAAAATTACATGAAAACACTGTTCCAGAGAGGGTCACGATGAAACTCATTGTTGGAAGCTTCATCCCGAAATGAAACCAAAGAAAATCAACAACAAAGGAAAATAAAAGACATCTTCAATCATTCAAGAAGAGGATTTGGGATCTGATTCGGGTGATGAAAGAAAAATCAAGGGATTACTTCCCAAGAGGGTAATCCAACCTGAGTTACAGTTGCAGAAAACATGTCTTCTTACTAACATTGGCATGTACAGGATGTCAGTGATGGAAAGTGCAGAAGTTAAGACACAAATCCAGGGATTGTTGAATAAAAGGATCGTTCGGCCTACTCCTTTACCATGTGGTGCACCTCTTGTTTTGGCACCCGAGAAGAATGGTAATCATTTCCTTGAATGGGATTCAAGAAGTGGTTTTCATTAAAGTAGAGTTGTTGAAGGAGATATAATGAAGACAAAATTCAAAACCAGGCAAGGTTTTTTTGAATGGCTTGTTATGCTTTTCGGTCTTTTTCATGCTCCTACTACTTTTACGTGTATGAAGAAAGATATGTTGATGTCAAAGTATATGTTGGATAAAATTTCTTTAATGTACTTGAGCCATGAAATTGGTTCTTCCAAGTGTGTTCAAGTTCCCAAAGGCTTTTTGGCAATCTGTGTGGGATGTGGAGAAGGTGAGATGAAGCTAGACCTCTCCAAGATTGATGCCGTAATAGTGTGTGGTGGTATTGACTCCATTCCTATAGACACGGGTGAAAGAATCATACATCCTCGTGAAGCCGTAGATGGCTTTGCTCTGCTCATAATTTACGTAGGCATGCTCAAGATAGTCATTTGGATAAGAGGTTTTTTGGGAGCAGCCTAATGTTTGAGGATAAATTTTGTTAATTTTTCTTCTATTGTAGTTCATTTTCATTCGTTGGCAATTGTGAAACACGTCTTCCAGTGGGGAGGCAATTAATGAGAGGCATTTGATACTTTAAAACAAAAGATCAGTATAGCTCCATTACTTGCATTTCTAGACTTGAGACAGTCATTTAAGTTTCAGGGTGTTGTATGTGACTATGCTATGGGCGCAGTTGTTTTGCAATGTGGTAAGCCCATTTATTTTTATTCAGAAATTTTCTATGATAAAGTATTTAAGTTGCAGCGAGAAAGGCACTTCCATGGGATGGGTTTTCTTCTACTATTCCATTCAGTCAAAAGGTATAAGAAAGGTATAAGCGAAAATTTTGTTGATGTGTTTTCTAGGCTTGCAGTTTGTATAACTACTTTCCTCAAGCATCATTTTGTTTTACATGAAAGTTATGTTCAAAAAAATACATACTTTCAAGATGTATATTCAAGCTTGAGTCAAAGGAATCAAGTGGAGGAATTTTTTTTACCATTTGCATCATAATGTATTGTATCATCTTGGTAAGAAGGATGTTGCTACTGATAGTAACATGGAAAAGGCCAAAGAGTTTATTGAACGACTCCAAATGGTACATCAAATAATGTGAGAACAACTTGAAAAGGTTAAAGGCAAGTACACAGAAAGGCATGACAAGAATCGTCGAGATAACAAGTTCCAATTTAGTGATAAATGGATCAGGATTAGAAAGGTGAGGGAATTGTACCCTCACCTTCTGGTCAATTGAAAGTGATATTTTGGGGTCCAAAAGACTTCTAGTGGGGAATAGTTGATCAGGTGCTCAAAATTATGCTCGAAAATCAAAGTGTCAAAATTTTGTTAAACTTAGCTTCAGATCGAAGAGCTCATCATTCTGATTCTAACGGTGTGAACGACACTCAAATCGGAGCTCGTATTCAGAAGTTAGAGAAAGTCAAAGTTGAGGTTTGACTTGGACACATGGCGGGATTAGATGATGTGGCAAGGCCCTTCAGCGAATGAGGAGGCGCCAGGTGGCAGGCTGCCATTAGCTACCGCATATCACAAATTGCAAGTCACAGGCGGGTCGTGTTAAGGAATCAGCCCTCGAGCAGGGAAGGGTTGTGATGCGATAAATCACAATTGCTCTTCAAAAAAGACAAGCGGAAAGGTGTTAAAAGGTCAGCCCCGAAGTTGCGATGCGATGGATCGACATGACAGAAACAATGTGATAAATCGGCTCCCAGCGTACCCGGGTTGCGATGCGATAAACACAATCACAACTTGCAAGAAAACGAAGTCCCGCATTATGATTACCTGTCGATACTCTGTTGAATTGTGATTAAGCGATAAGTTTGGGATGTGATTTGTTTATGGATTCCAGTTTATAATTCTGTCAGATCCGCCACATCACAGTCGCACAATCATCATTGCGTTCACAAATCTTAAGCCCACTGGTCCCTACCAATTGTGATTTGCGCTGAACAATCGACATACAGAATATGGTCCACCGTGCAGGGAAATTTTCACCCAGTTAGCGCATTTTTGGCGATAATTTGTAGGATCATGCTGAAGTTAAAGCATTTTGTGGAACGAATAGTGGGAGAACTAAGAGAAATCATAATTTCTTCAGTTTCTCACCAAATTAGATGCAAAAGGAGGCCAGATATCCATTTTGGACATTTTCAACTGATTGGAGTAGGTTTCAGAAGCATTGTAAACACACATTTTTACACTTTTTAGCATAATAGAGAGGCTCAAGACATTCGAAGTTGGACCAAGAAGATGTAGCCCAAGAGAAGTGAACTCATTTATCATGTAATTGTTATAATGAGTTTTTGATGATGTTTTGTACATATTTATGTTGTTGTTGTTTAGTTTCTGGTTTATGTTAAAATGCTCATAAAATTAACATAAAAACTCTTCATTTCACTTAAAAAAATTAATGAATAAGAACAATATTAACGCATAATTAAATAATTTTTTATTAACATCCAAATCCCAATACCATATATCATAACAATGATCTATTAATTTTTTTTTTATTAACTTTAGAAAACAAAATTATATTAATTTTTAACAAAATTAACACAATGTCATATCATTCAATAACATGTAAATCTTTCACAAGATTTTTAAATTCTCCTTCAACTAATTAACTTCTAAAAAATAACAATAACAATGATATAAATTAAAAGGTTCCTAAAAATTGATAGCGAGCCATTAAAACAACTTGTAAGCTTGAAATTAAAAAACATAACTATCGGAATGGTATAAATTAAATAGCCAATAAAAATCAATATCAATAGCATTAAAACAACCCTATGTAATTTGTAGAATTGAAAAGTTATGACCAGTAAAAGTCAAAAACTTTAAAAACCCTTAATTTCATACACGTCATTGTACAGCATCTAAAAAACTTTAGATGAAAATTCTAAAAACCCTTTTCGAAAACCATCCATAAACCATATACCTAGTGGATATCTCTTTCTTTATTTTAAATTAAATTTTCTTAAAAGGGAGGATTGCATTCCAATGAAGTCCGTTCTCAAGGGATTTCCAAACAATTTGCTCACACACGATGTTATAACATCCCGATTGGAAGATTTATTATCCATCAACTATGGAAACACATTGTTTTTAAGGGATTCGGTTAGATTTTTTTGGGATAAAATTCTGTGTTAATCTAAATAAGGACCGAATTTGAATAAAAGGGAATTCGTTTTACTGAGATACGTTTCTTGTTTCACACTCAAATGGTTCTCCAACGTCACTTTGAAACTCTGATCTCGCGTCAGGAATGGTGATGAGAACGGGATTATATCAGTAAAGGTGTCGAATTTCAATAAAGCATAAGAGGTAGGAAAACTAAAAACCACTACCCACATACCACGGATTCGGAGTGGAGACCGAAATTAATCACGTGCCGAAACAAAATGCTGATCTAGTTATTCTAAATGTGAAAATGCAAGAAAGAAAGAAAGAATAATAACATGCGGTACCCAATTCGATTGCGAATAAGTAACCAGTGGATGCAATGGCATCCATGGCAGGGAAACCTATTTTAAAAAGCGGGTGTGTGAGGCAAAGGCGATCTCACAGCGAGCGAGGAACACTCTCTGCTTCTGCCCGGCCTCATATACCTTAACCACAGATACAGAGATTGGCTTTCGCTTCGCTGCTTGCTTGCCTTAAAAGTTACTTTTAATTTTTGGTTTTTTGTTTGGTTTCACCATGGCAAAGTTTCTGCCTGCGAATAAGTTATGTTCTCTCAGATCTCTGTCAAGCGACCTTGGCAGGACTCACATTCGGTATGCACTTTGAGATTCTCTAACATTTAATTTCAAGATTTGCAGTATGCGTATGTTGGAGAGGTTAGGTTTCTTTAATGCATGTGATACAGAATGTACCAGAAAATGTCAAGATTTTCTTTTCTTAGTCTTCTTTTATGCAGGAAACATACTAGTTACGCAACGCCAGTGGGCGAGGGGGCGGGTTCGTTGGCCGCTGGTAGTAGCGATGGAGTGATACCGCAAGTGGCGTCGCATCATGTGTCTAAATCAGCGGACAGAAAAGAAAACGCGCAAGAGAATAAAAAAGCTTTCTGGATGAGGGACCCTGCCACTGGCTACTGGATTCCGGAGGATCACTTCGGTGAGATCTGTTAGAAATCTGCAGTTTCTAAATCTTAATGTGACCCGATTAAAGCATTAAAGCGTTAAAAGCGTTAAAAGCATTAAAGCATTAAAGCGTTGAATTGGTATATGATGGACGTACCAGATTTAGTGTTAAATAATATAAAAAGGATTGGGTCCTCTCTCCCCCTGCCAAGAGTCGCATTCTTCTCCATCAAGAAGCGCATAAAGAAATAGGGCTAGAAAGAGAAACCGAATTCTGAGAAGAAGAGTAGGAGTCAGAAGAAAGTATATGGCAGCCATTACATCTTCCGCTGTTAATCAAGGTATGTCATCTTAAACAATAGATCATATTAAGTTTTGTTTGTGAAATATTCGGTATTGATGATCTTTGGGCTGTTAATTTGAATTGTTCATAATTAATCAAGAAAGATTTACATTTGGTATCGGAGCCACCAATCAATAACTGAATATTTCCTATGATTGCAATTGATCTGTTCTATACTTTACTCATGATGTTAATCAAATCCTCCGCATGCCCACAATTTTCTGATCAAGTGATTTGCTTTCTTCGCGTATCTGCTTTAATTGATCCACCATCCACTGCTTTATTACTGAGTAAAATAATTCTGTCATTCCGTGATAAAATATAATAACGAATATGATATCGGCGATTGCCCATATCCGATTCGTTGGTGAAATGTAGAGCTCAGGAATTTTTTCGGTGGAATTTTGATTCATAATTCGATTCATAATTCTCCACGTATTCGCAACCTATTGCGATCAATTTAGTTTGAATATGCGGGCATGAATATTATCTCGAAAGTCTCTTTTAATAGAGGGATGAATCACTTTGTGCTTGTAGTATACCGGAATGCCGCCACTACGGTTGTGCTTGCTCCTTTCGCCTTCCTCATTGAAAGGAAAGTGCGAGCGAAACTCACTTTTCCCATATTCTGCCAGATTTTTGCATTGGGTTTGTTGGGGCCTGTAATCGACCAGAATTTTTACTTCGTGGGATTGAAATTGTTTTGCATAAAGTATGTGTTATA
This sequence comes from Pinus tabuliformis, assembly GCA_031772625.1. NCBI lineage: Eukaryota > Viridiplantae > Streptophyta > Pinopsida > Pinales > Pinaceae > Pinus > Pinus tabuliformis. The sequence goes on along the minus strand of CM062812.1, from coordinate 296,883,003 downwards.
AATCATTTATGCACATGAGATTTATGATTTTGTTAATCACCAAAGTGGTCAAAATCAGAATAGTCATTTAGTGCATAAGTGACATAATGATTATTAATAGAAATTGCCAGTTATAATAATACCAATTAACACTAGCGTCACTAATGATAGAACCTGAGAGCTTACCCAAAGGAAAGTCTTGTTCTATAACTAGTTGACATGATGAGGTTTAATAGATATTTTGATTAAATAAATATTGATCATCCAAAGATGTCAGTTCTATTTAATTGAATATATTTATTACCTACTTATGTTTTGGTATTTAATTATGTTAAGTATAAGATAGTATCTACCCAAAGGAGTGCTATATTATGCTATTATGTCTACATCTGAATCGCGTTAGTTATGAGCTTACATTTATTTCATTTTTTTTTAATTTGCATGAGTTCCCATGAATACGCATGCTTCATCTGTTACATTGTTCACTGGTGTTAATTTTTCTGAATGGAGAGAACAAGTCAATTTCCATTTAGGTGTTCAGGATCTTGACTTGGCACTCCTTGAGGATAAACCTGCTGCTCTTACAAAAGATAGTACAGAGGCAGAAAAATCACACCATAAAGCATGGGAACGCAGTAACAGATTGAGCCTTATGTTTATTAAGATGACTGTTGCTAACAACATCAAGTCAACAATTCCACAAACAGAAAGTGCTAAGGAATATATGCAGTCTATGGAAGAGCGTTTTCGTTCAGATGATAAGTCACTCGCTGGTACTCTTATGGCAGAACTCACGACCATGAAGTTTGATGGGTCGCGAACTATGCAAGAGCACATTATAGAGATGACTAATCTTGCAGCAAGGTTAAACTCCCTGGGACTTACAGTAGAGGATTCTTTTCTTGTCCAGTTCATCCTAAACTCGCTACCTTCTGAATATGGACCTTTTCAGATTAACTATAACACTATAAAGGATAAGTGGAATGTTAATGAATTGGCCAGTAGACTTGTTCAGGAAGAAGGACGTTTGAAAAATCAAGTGAATCACTCAGTAAGTTTTGTGAGTAATAAAGCTGGTAAAGAAAAGAAAGGAAAATCAAGTCATTTCAAGAAGAAAAAGGCACCTGCTAAGAATGGGCAGGATAAGGAAAAGAAGGAACTAAAGGATGTTCAATGTCATTTCTGTAAAAAGAAAGGACATTATCAAAGTGACTGTCCGAAAAGGAAAGCTTGGTTCGAAAAGAAAGGTAATTATCTATCTTTCGTATGTTTTGAATCAAATTTAGTTGAAGTTCCCATTAATACATGGTGGCTTGATACTGGTGCTACAACTCATGTTTCCAATAATATGCAGGGATTTCTTATGATCCGAACCATAAATCCAAATGAAGATCGTTTTCTCTTTATGGGAAACGGAATGAAATCTTCAATTGAAGGCATTGGGACTTATCGTCTAATTCTAGAAAGTGGATATGTATTAGACTTATATAGTACCCTTTATGTACCTTCATTATCTAGAAACCTTATTTCCGTAAGTAAGTTGGATAATTCTGGTTTTAGATGTATGATTGGATCTGGCTGTTTTGATTTATATAAGAATACTGATAATGTTGGTTCTGGTATTCTAATTGATGGTTTATATAAATTGAAACTGAATGACACTTATGCGAATTCCTTGTTGAATGTAGTAAATAATGTTGGATGTAAACGTAGCATGGTGAATGAAAATTCTGCTTTCTTATGGCATAAAAGAGTAGGTCATATATCCAAAGAAAGAATGATGAGACTAGTAAGTAATGAAATTTTGTCAAATTTGGACTTTAGTGATCTAGAATTATGTGTGGATTGTATTAAAGGTAAACAAACCAAACATAATAAGAAAGGAGCCACCAGAAGCAGCCAGCTTCTTGAAATAATACACACTGATATTTGCGGACCTATGGACACTCCAGCCTTTAATGGAGAAAAGTATTTCATCACTTTTATTGACGATTTTTCCCGTTATGGTTATGTCTATTTGCTTCATGAAAAATCTCAATCTGTGAATGTCCTTGAGACATTTGTAAAGGAAGTTGAGAGGCAATTAGATAAAAAGGTGAAAATCATAAGGTCTGATAGAGGTGGTGAATATTATGGTAAATATAATGAGTCAGGCCAGTGTCCAGGTCCATTTGCAAAATTCCTCGAAAGTCATGGCATATGTGTGCAATACACAATGCCAGGTACACCACAGCAAAATGGTGTAGCAGAAAGGCGCAATAGGATGTTAATGGATATGATTAGGAGTATGATGTCAGATTCTACACTACCTAAGAATTTGTGGTCGTATGCTCTCAAAACCGCTAATTATTTGTTGAATAGGGTTCCTAGTAAAGCTATTCAAAAGACTCCTTTTGAGTTATGGACTAACAGGAAACCTATCTTAAGACACCTGCATGTTTGGGGTTGTCCAGCGGAAGCGAGAATTTATAATCCACATGAAAAGAAATTAGATTCTCGAACGATCAGTGGGTATTTTTTAGGTTACCCTGAGAAATCTAAAGGGTACGTGTTTTACTGTCCTAATCATAGTCCAAGAATTGTAGAAACTGGTAATGCAAGGTTCATTGAGAATGGTGAAGTCAGTGGGAGTACTCGAAGAGAAATAGTAGAAATAAAGGAAACAAGGGTAAATGTTACATTGCCTAGAATAGTTCCTCCATCTACTATTACTCCAAATGTTGTTCCAGCTGTTGTAGAACAGCATGATGATAATGAACAACATATAAATGAAGAAGTACTTCCTGAAGGAAATGACTTACATAATGCTGATATGCATGAACCACAACAAGTAGCATTAAGAAGACCTCAAAGAAATCGTAGGTCAGCTATTTCTGATGATTATGTGGTTTATATGCAAGAATCAGATTATGATATTGGAATCAATAAGGATCTAGTTTCGTTTTCACATGCTGTAGAAAGTAAAGAGTCAAAGGAATGGATTAATGCCATGAAAGAAGAACTGAAATCCATGCAACAGAATGAAGTTTGGGATCTTGTTGAGTTACCACATGGCTGTAAAAGAGTCGGATGCAAATGGGTTTTTAAAACCAAACACGACTCTAGTGGTAATATCGAACAGTATAAAGCTAGACTTGTTGCTAAGGGTTACACTCAGAAAGATGGTGTTGATTACAAGGAGACATTTTCTCCTGTTTCAAAAAAGGACTCACTAAGAATAATAATGGCATTAGTAGCTCATTATAATTTGGAGTTGCATCAAATGGATGTGAAAACAGCCTTTCTGAATGGAGATCTTGATGAGGATGTTTACATGGATCAACCTGAGGGTTTTTCTATAGAAGGTAAAGAACAATTGGTGTGTAAACTTAAGAAGTCAATATATGGGCTTAAACAAGCATCCCGGCAATGGTATATTAAGTTCAATACCATTATTACATCCTTTGGTTTTAAGGAAAATATGGTTGATCACTGTATATACCAAAAGATCAGTGGGAGCAAGTTTATTTATCTGGTCCTTTATGTTGATGACATCTTGCTTGCTGCAAATAATTTAAGTATATTGCATGAGACTAAGGAATTTCTCTCAACGAACTTTGAAATGAAAGATATGGGAGAGGCATCCTATGTGATTGGAATAGAAATATTCCGTGATCGATCACAAGGAATATTGGGATTGTCTCAGAAAGGATATGTCGAAAGGATTCTAAAGAGATTTGGAATGGGTAAATGTTCACCTGGGACAGTTCCTGTACAGAAAGGTGATAAATTCAGTCTCATGCAATGTCCTAAGAATGATGTTGAACGAAAGGAAATGGAATCAATTCCATATGCATCTGTTGTTGGTAGCCTGATGTATGCTCAAACCTGTACTAGACCGGATATCATCTTTGCGGTCGATATGTTAGGGAGGTATCAAAGTAATCCAGGAAGGGAACATTGGCAAGCTGCAAAGAAAGTTTTGAGGTACTTACAAGGCACGAAAGATTACATGCTCATGTATAGAAGATCCAATGAATCGGAGGTGATCGGATATAGCGATTTAGATTTTGCTGGATGCATCGATACTAGAAAATCGACCTTTGGTTACCTGTTTATGTTTGCTCAAGGTGCCATATCATGGAAAAGTGCGAAACAGACTATCGTTGCTTCATCCACTATGGAGGCAGAATTTGTGGCATGTTTTGAAGCCACAATTCATGCATTATGGTTGCGGAACTTTATTTCAGGACTTGCGGTTGTCGACACCATTAGCAAGCCGCTGAAAATTTATTGTGATAACTCTGCAGCAGTATTTTTCTCAAAGAAAGACAAGTACTCTAAAGGTGCCAAACACATAGATCTGAAGTATCTTGTTGTGAAAGATGAGGTTCAGAAACAAAGAGTGTCAATCATGCACATCAGGACAGATCTTATGATTGCAGACCCTTTGACGAAAGGGTTACAACCAAGACAATTTAAGGAACATGTTCAAAGAATGGGTCTTGGTTGTATTAGTAATAATTGATGTGTGACATTCTGAGCTCTTTTATGTGTTTCTGATATACAATTATGTGTCTCTTGTTTTAATATAGTAGTATGTATTTTATGTAATTTTAAACAAGAAAGAGTCTTATAAAGATATTATGTTTAATCATTATGATATAAGACATTATGTGGACCATTATGCTGTTTTATATAAATTATGAGTATGAATTGATGGTTTGCTGGTATTGTAGTATATGGAAGGAAATGCATTGAATTAATAGTGCACAACCGCCATAACTCTCAGCAATTTATCATAGTATGATGTTCAACACTTAATATTATGAATAGTCGGGTCAAGTGGGAGAATGTTAGAAATCTGCAGTTTCTAAATCTTAATGTGACCCGATTAAAGCATTAAAGCGTTAAAAGCGTTAAAAGCATTAAAGCATTAAAGCATTAAAGCGTTGAATTGGTATATGATGGACGTACCAGATTTAGTGTTAAATAATATAAAAAGGATTGGGTCCTCTCTCCCCCTGCCAAGAGTCGCATTCTTCTCCATCAAGAAGCGCATAAAGAAACAGGGCTAGAAAGAGAAACCGAATTCTGAGAAGAAGAGTAGGAGTCAGAAGAAAGTAGATGACAACCATTACATCTTCCGCTGTTAATCAAGGTATGTCATCTTAAACAATAGATCATATTAAGTTTTGTTTGTGAAATATTCGGTATTGATGATCTTTGGGCTGTTAATTTGAATTGTTCATAATTAATCAAGAAAGATTTACAAGATCGACATTGCAGAACTCAGAGAGAAGCTCCTTTCCTCCGGAAGTAAAAGATAAGATACAATATATAATGCAAAATGCAATAGAAGGATGGATATGCTCTGTAACTGCAGAACAACAGTTTCTTAATGGGAATGAAAAAAATTCAAAACTAAGAAGTTTTAGTTTAGTTTATCTGTGGTATTTGTGTCAAAAGGTATTGTCTAGGCTATGGTAGTATGGTAGAGATGTTGTAATGAAATGTTTAACATTTTGATTAGATCAAATTACAATTTATTTTAACCATAGATCTACCAAGAAGCCTAGAGAGATCAAATCTCAAACTGGAAAAAAAAATTTAAGTTTCAATAGATTTATTCTCTTTTAGTATTTGGTAAATATGTAATTAAGATAGATTTATAATGGTAAATTTTCATTTTAAAATTTGAATGAGTTGCACATTTTTCTCTTATTAAAAAAATAACTATATTATTTTACTTTCAACTAGTTTTTCCTTTGGAGCATTGAAATATTTTATTAAAGTAAACACACACACACATATATATATATATATATAAAGTGTATACTAAAATATATTAGTTAACATAGATATTCAAACAATTTATTTAAGTTTTATATTGAGATATTTATAAGAGAAATAAGTGTTTTTTTCAATACCTTATATATTTAAAGTTATATAAAACTATAATTTAAGATAGACATCCAAATATTTTATTTATAATGAAAGTGAAATATTAAAGAATCGAGTGGAATGAAAGTGAAATATCAACAACTCAGTTAATTGTTCTGTTAATCTATTTTTAATGCCATAGTCTAATCAGACTGTTTTTTTGCCCTGAAAATGATAGAAAATCTAGTCATATTTTGATAACATCTCGCGGGTATTTTTCTAAATCCAAGTTATAGCTGTCAGATTTCAATATTTTTGGTGCCTTGGAGGTTTTTGTGTTGAATCCATTTCCACCATCAAAAACAGGGTTCAAATACTACTACCGCAAGATTGTTTGAAATTTTTTTGCCCAGATTCCGACCACTCTTCGCCGTCCAATTCTTCTACCTCGGTGGACGACTCCATTTTTAATTGTTTATATTTAATTTTTGTTTTTGTTTTGGCCAACATTAATAAAAAATATTTTTATTATTTTTTTGAGGACGTGACATACTTACACATATCCCTTATACTGAATTGTAGAATGAATCTCTAACCTCAAAAATAATAAAAAATCTAACTTTACCTAAAGCAAACATTTTAACCTGGTAAAAATAAAATAACAAAATAAAAATAACTCTAAAAAAAACCATGGGATTCGGAACACATGATACATAATGTAAATGTTTTAACTACTCGGTTTACAAAAACATACATACTTTAAACATGTGACATTTTAGATGTAAACACGAAATCTCAGTCACTAAACCCATTCAAATCATTTAAAAAAAAAAAAAAAAAAAAACATTTTATACACCAAACGAAGTTTTCAAAATATACTAAATAAAAAAGCGCCTATGGGAAAATGCAATAACTTGGAAAACGTTGAGTTCGGTAAGGGATGTGAAAATTGCAAAAGATGACGGGTGAAAGGGGTGATATTCCCCGAAAAAGATTGGAAAATTTGAATGGTAAGCTTATTATATTCCTTTGTTTCCCGGCTTCAATGCATCAACGCAGAAGCTTAAAAAGAAGAAGCCCGTGTTATTTCAAATGACTTGCTGTACAAACTTGGAAAACTTTGTATTTCTTGGAAGTCGATATTGCTGGAAAAAGGTTGGAAAATTTGAATGATAAAGTAATATATTCCTTTATTCCCAACATCAATACTTAAACTTGAAAGCTTAAAAAGGAAGAAACCCGTGGTATTTCAAATGACTTCCCATACAAGCTTGAAAAACTTTGTATTGCTTGGAAGTCACAACATAGAGGGCTTACCGAGAAGTGATTAATCGCGTAATATATGACCATCAAAACGATGATGACGACCAAAAAACTTTGTATTGCTGGGAAGTCACAACCTGGAGGGCTTACCAAGAAGTGATTAATCGCGTAACCAAAGACACATTTCAACAGACTTCCTTCGTTAACGAAGTCGTATAAAGACGGGCTTACACACCATTGTATTGTCCACACTTCCTATTATAACGAAGTCATATAAAGATGGGCTTACACACCATTGTATTGTTGAGAAGTCACATAATGGTAGTAGCATTGCTCAAATACATGGACTTTTTATTCTTATGAATTATGCAAATCCATACTTTAATCCGAAGACCATTTCCAAATATTAAGGGAAAGAACATAATAATGCCCCCACACCATTTCTAAATATCAAGGGAAATTACAAAATAATGTAAAGGGTAGGGTGAGTTTAAGATGGATAATTATAAGATAAGGATTTAGAAAAGTGATTAAGCATAAATATTAAGAAAGAGGTGGTGTTAATGGACATCATTTTAGTAAGAATGAATTATGTTACAATATTAATTATTTAAGTGGATATATATGGTTATTTATTTGTTTTATATTAACTCAAAATGATTACATATCTTTGCAGTTTTATAATAATTTGTGAGGTTACAATTTTTTGATTTTTTTTTTTTACATTTCCCTTACATTTCTCTTAGTTGGTAAACAACTTGAAATCTTTGATTATATGGTTTTGGAGACACATAGAGCATGGATTAAAGTTTGTAGTGTCCCAAGAAATTCCCTTACTAGAGTTTGTGTGCATCCTATTTACTTTTGTATATTTGGGGTATTTAGATCGCAATGCATCATATTTTACGTTAAAACGTAGTTTTGGCCTTTTGTAGTATCTTTTCCTTAATGAGCATAGTCATAGTCAACACCTCTCCTACCGTCAACATTATTTTGCTTTGTTGTACATTTTATTGTGTTTTTCTATTTTCATTTATTAATCGAATTTGAAAATCACTATATGATTGTTTTCCCCACAATACTTGTCCTATGTGTGATTCCACTTATATTTCTACTTTCATTTCATTTCATATATAATCCATATTAGTTGTATTAAATAAATTCTCTCTTTTTTGTCTCTATACATGTTCTTGGTGAGGTTAGTGTATATGATGTTGGGTTTTGAACCCACTAAACACAGAAAGTGACACTCTTTTTTATGTAAGAAACCTTCTAATGTAGAAGAAAATATGGATGAAGGAGTAGGAGATATTATCAACTTGTTGCTCAAGGAATCCCTTAACTAATACAGGAACAAGGTATTCGATAGTTTCACCAAGATCCTTCAATAACAAGCAATGATATTTGAAACACATTGGAAAAGAAACATTTTTAGTGGTCTGACACTCTTATGGTACAAGTTAATTTTGACATTGACTTATTTGAAGGACACATATATGCAGATGCTTTTGGAAAATGGTTCAATTTTTTATAGTCATCCGTAAACTGTTGTGGATATTCCACTAGACAATTTGTTACAATATATCTGATTAAACAATATTTAAAATTTTGAAATCTACACGATTAGGATTTTGTGTTTCTTTAGATTACTCGATTTGTAGAATATGGTTTATTTCATAAGGATGCAAATTAAAATAATGCAAAAAATAGAGAATAGTGAAATAAAAAAATCACAAATCATGATTGACACAAGATATGACACAGGAAACTCTTTCGTGAGAAAACCCAATTGGAAGGAGAGGTCACTCTCTTGTCTTTCTCTAAATAGAAATAGTTGTGAGTTCAAAGAAGCATGGCTTGTGGCCCGTGGGCTATTATAGTGCACAAATCCCTTTTGTGTGCTCTATCACCTATCCCTCTCGGTTATTTTCTCTCATCTATGGAGCAAATGCACTCAAAAAGAATGGAGCCCCTTTTCCTCCTAGTGTCCAGGTTATAACACAACCTGATAGCATATTAGCCTTTAGGTTTGACTACCTCAATTCTAAACTAGAGTTATAATATGGACTCTTTTAGAGTCTTCTTCATCATAATCATGTGCCAAACCACTTTTCCATACATAATGGGGGCTGACATGGCATCCTTTTGAATTATGGTGGTGAAAAAAGGAAGGTCAACTTTTGAGTGGTATAACTTTTGCATATAGACTCTGGTTGATGTGATTCTTATGTCATTGGAAAGGTATATATCTGTAGAATATGAAAAAAAATTGTGATGATAAAGTGGAAAGGTTTGACCCCCAATGTCCTTTCTTCAGGAAAGTAAAGCATCTTATTCTAAATCTTATTAAATATTTTGACAAAGTATGCAACAGGATCACCAGGGTTTCTTCTCAAATCTTGAAATTATGTAAAATAGTAAACATGATCCCTTTTAATTCCCCATTGATTCTTGAAGATGTTGGTTAATTCAGCCCATGAATTTATAGAATTTTCTTGTAATTTTCTAAACTATATTCTAAAATTTCCTTGTAATGATTGAAAAAATAGTATTGTATAAACATCCTCACGTTCAATGTTCATATTGTTCGCAAAATCAAGAAATGCAGCCAAAGGATCTTCTAGAGATGGCCCTATTTCTCCATTAAATATGGGCAAATGTTTCAAATACCCTTTAGGAAAATCATGAAGTTGGTCTGTTGGTGGAATTACGCATGTTGCATATCAAGCTGTTACAATATGCCTAAATCTCATCATTTGGTGTTGTAATAGAATTGTTTGTTTAAGAGAGACAAATTTGCTTGAAGACGGTTGGGATGGAGGTTTAGGCTTCTTGAAAAAATGGGGATGAACAGCTAACTTCGTATCATAGTGTCCCAGCTCATGACAGTGAAAACATTTAATCTTCGACAAGTCCTTCTTCTTGTCGCACTGGCTGGAATCCCCTTTGGATTGGGATTTCTTCCCTTTCCATTTCTTTTTCTTTCCATCCAAGGCACAATTCTCCTCATCATCATGCTTGGATGAGGTTCCATGTATGGTGTTTCACGTTATCTCTTCTTGCACCAAGTCAGACAACAAATTCTCCCACTTTAGTAGACTTTCCCTCACATTTACTGAATCTTGGTAGTTGTGCCATCTCTTGGGAAGGCCTAAAAGTGCTAGGCTGGCCAAATCATCTACAAAAACAGTAATACAAATGCTCCTATGCTCATCCCGACATTGGGTGAACCTCCTCAAGTACTGTGGTATTGTGTCACCCTTCTCCATCTTGATCTTTCGAAGCTTGTCCTTCAATGCTACCTTCATGTGGTCACTGTTGTTGTGAAACAAGTATATCAAGGCTTACCACATTGCATATAGTGTGTCCTTCCTATGGAGATTCGAGACAATATGATCTCAAACTCCTTATAGTATGATCTTCCTTTCCTTTTCCACACATTTCTTCCACTCTACCAGATCTTGAGCATCAGTTGTTGGAGACTTAGGAAAATCATTGTCTATGAATTCCTTTAGCTCATTGTCTTCCAACATTGTCTCCATCCTTTCCTTCCAAGCAATATAATTCAAGCTACCCTTAAGGGCATAGTCGAGTCTCAATCCATAGAATGACATCTTGCTAGCTCTGAAGAATGATTGTACAAATTCGATTTCACCTGCAAAGACAAACTCGTATTCTTCTCTTCTAGTGTGATTTCTACTCCGATACCATGTAGAAATTCCTTGTAGATTCAAATTGTTTATGTATTTTTCTAAAACAAAAGACTTGAATCTACTCTACTCATTAGCGGAAAAAAGCAATTGATTGAGAACTCACAAACCATACAAGAGAAAGAATTCATTCAACACATTACATAATGATTTCATGGGGAAATCCATAGATAAAAACCCATGCTATCTATATATTGCATTAGTCAGAAAATATAAGAAGATTACAGTGTGCTTTTCAAGCCCGAGCAACCTCTGCACTATCTCTATATGTCTCACAGTTTCCTAGACAACCCTTGGTCAATACTTAACCAAATTTCTACTTGCTCAAGTACCTATTTCCTTTCATTGTTTCCTTGGGAATTAGCCCCTATTAATTAGGTTAATTCCTGAATTAAAATTGTGCAATCCATAATATGTCTTCCTATGACTTCATGCACCACCCGCACAATTAGGATGATTATACAACTGATATTACACTTCCTTTGAACTCCAATCTCAACTGGGTAACACTCATATCTCACATGCATGAGTTATTTATGTTCGAATTATCACTTAACTAGTTGAACGAATGAAGCATCACCGACTGTTATATTTCCTACTAGTTCCTCCATCAATTGGAACTAGTTTAACTAACTTTAACTTAGTTAAACTGAATTAATTAATTACAACCCAAAATAAACTCAATCAGGGCTCCTATAAAGGAGGAGACACTCTACATGACTCAGGTTAGACCCTCAACTTGAATTAACTAAACCAAATAAGAACCAACTAGGTCAAATTAACTTAGTTAACTTGAACAAGTTGTCTTGTGATGTGTAATTACAATTTTTCTTCTAATTTAATTCAAGGGAAAATTAAATAAGGATTTTTTTTAATTACATTTTGAACAAACTCTTGCTTTCGAAAAACAAACCTCTAAAATGATGTCATGACGATGTCATTATTTCCATGTGGTACCACCTGAGTGGTCCCAAATTTTCCCCATTAGGCCCTCAAAAATGTTGAAACTGATTGCCACACGTCCATCGTATGACTGCATCACACTGACACCATCTACCTCGTCAACCTTGCGGATACAATTATCTGTTGCCATGTGTATTCTTGGAGGAGAGAGAAAAGGACCTCGCGGTCCTTTGGTTTTCTGTGATTTCCTTTGTATTTCCTTTGTGTTTGGAAGATATTTACAGTGGTCCCACTCGTGTGTCCACCCGTGTTCTTCTCAACTTCAAAACTTTCAAAGGAATTTCACTTGTTAAGGAGTTACAAAACTCTGATTCTCGATGTTCTGAAGTGATCGTCCCTCTGAAATTCAGGTTCTGGCATGCCTTCCTTCTGACTTCCTGCTGGTCCTTCTGATATAGAGTTCTGAAATGATCAACTCCTGAATTTCAGCCCTCCCTTTTAATATCAACCTCCGTATTTCAGTGCTACCATTTGATTTCGGCTCCCGATTAAATATCAAACTTCCTTCTCATTTCCCCTTAGCATATTTAGATAACAAATGTCCTTCTATATACCAAGGATGAAATAGGACCGTTCGACATAATCTCAAGAGGGTATGACAAGTGACAACATTGGCTCCAATTGGGGACGATGTATTGCAAGTAGTGCATTGAGAACCTGCAAATTAGTGCCTTCTATCCATTGGGAACGTAATCATTTTATTCAAGTACAAAAAAAATAAAAAAAATAGTAAGAACTTAAAGCATTACTAGTATTACAATGGCTCACTGGTATATACAATGGACAAAAATGGACCTGTTTAATGCTGTAAATAAAGCTTAAGGAAATTCCCATTCATAGGTAGTTCAAGCACCTGACCATGCAAATTTTCTAGTAGGAAAGTGGTGTTTCCTTTGGCTTCAAATATCTTAAAAGTTGCAAACCACAAGGGATCAAACTTCCCTTGTTTTACTTTGTTCTCTCTCCTAACATCCCATCTAAGCACCAAATCTCCTCGCTGTAAGGATCTTTCCCTTGCCCTTTTGTCAAAAAGAGCCTTCATCTTTTCCTGATATTTAATCAAATTGTGAGTTAACTCCCCCTTGGTTTCTTAAAGTTCTACAAGTTTGTTGATTCTCCTATTTAGAGAATTTGGCTCTTCCTCAACATCCTATAGAATATTAACCACTAGCATGGCTAGTTGAACAGGGAAAGTTGTAGCCTTACCATACACCAATTCAAAAGGAGACTTCCGAGTTGACCTCTTAGTAGTAACGTTTTTGGCCCATAAAGCAAATTTTAGTTGTGAGTACCTTATTTTTTTATTTTCTGATGTAAACGCCAGAAAATCATACACATGTTTGCACAATCCAGAAGACACTAAAAGTCATTTAGCAAAATGCACAATTGAATATTTTATAGCTGAAGACATTATAAAGTTCAAAAAAATTAATTTCTCCTAAGGTCCAAATTTTATGGAGTTTAAAAATTGAAGTCTGCATAGTTGTTAAGTTTGATAGCCATGAATAGTGCAAGATTTCCTCTGAAATCAGTGCGGTCAAGAATATGGCCGAATCTGTAAATTCAGATCCACTTAACACACTTGGAGGCGATTCCCTAATAGGGTCTTAGTCCTAGATAGCTCAATTCGAGTCGCCCTAAAGATATTTAACCCACAATGGAATCATTTTGTCCCACTCATAAGTCATTATCATGCATGAACTAAGAGACAGAAGCTAGATTCAAAAATTCTATATAAACAAGCCATGGGAGAACCAAAATATGAGACAATGTTATGCTCAAAAAATTTCTATCAGACCAACCCAACATTTCATTGTTGTAGCAAATAAAGTAAGAGCACTAGCATGTTGGCCATATTGCTTCTAACCAATCCATCATCTTAGTGAGAGGAGAAGAGTCCACCATTGAGAGAGTTTTCATACTTCTTTGAGAGAGAGGAGAATCTTGGATATAGAGCGAGGAAAGGAACCTCTTTGCTGAGGATTTTTTAGCACCTTAGCTCCAAAATGTCTCTTCAAGTGTATAGTATTCATCTATTGTATTCAATTTGTACCAACAATAGTCAATAAAGGGAGATTTTTCCATGAATTTGATGACTTTTTGCTCCATTGAGCATTTTTTTGTGTATTATCTCTTTGTTTTAGTTCATGTTCGTATATGAATTGTTTTCACTATTCGCATTATTATGTTTATCTAAGTATGTTCACCAACAACATCAACTCCGTTTGTATTCATTTGCAAGGAACAACCAACTACTAAGGAGGTGTCTTTCGGTACACCATTGCTACAAAAACACTACCACATACGATATGGTCTTTTTAAGGATCCTCACTAGAATTTTATTTGAAGACCCGCCCAGTCCATTCCCCTATGGGTAGTAGATGGTGGAGTGCCTTGTGGTGATGTTGTACTTTTGGTAGAAACCAAGAAACTTGGAAGACTTAAACACATGAGCATTGTCAGTGAAAATCTTCCTTGGAAAACAAAATCCAGAAATGATATTCTCCTCCATAAACTTGATGACCACGACATCAGTGACATTTCTAGCTGGGATGGCTTCCACCCATTTTGTGAAAAAATTTTGGGCTGTGAGTATCAATTTGTGATATCCACTAGATGGTAGATGTATTTTTCCAATGAAGTCTAGCCCCACTGTCTGAAAGTACCTTATACAAAAATAGGGATCAAAGGGAGGGGTGTTGTTGAGCGATAAAGAGGTGTCTTTTTAACTCCTATTTATCCTACATTAATTATCAATCCAGGTATGATTTTTTATTTCAAGAGTGTACTTAGTTTGAGGCGGGAAATTTACTCTAAGAGTAATGTTTTGCAATACAGTGTTTCAAATACAAAAGTAAACAGATGCTTGAAACAAATCTAAGTGCAATTACAAGAAACTTAATGCTCTGAAACTAAATCATTCACTCAGAAGACTACAGTGATCATCAGTCAAGGATGCAGTAGTAGTAACTCTTTCCTTTGTCAACTGATGTAAATGAAATTAACCATAAACAAGATCCTCTATCTGAGAACTTTGACAATAATAGCCAATGTCCTTTATAGTTGTTGATCTTACACTCCATAAGGCAATAACACTTAAAATCATAACCAAATACTTGCAGGAAAGAAATGAACAACAAAGCTATTTGAATAGAAATGGACAACAAAGCTATCTTAGTCAAAATTAATAGCAAAGCTATCTTAATCCAAATGAATAACAAAGTTATTTTAATGGAAACGAAGAGAAATCTGTAATGAACAGCAAGGCTTTCTAACTGAAATGAATAACAATATAAGTTATAAAGGATAATAATCTTGTTATGATGGAAAGGAACAATAACGTGATTCAATCACAACTTATGCAATAAAACGATTCCATAAAATGTTAGAACAGTAAACTGTAAAAACAAGAAACTGTAGAGCAATGTGATTCAAGGAAATGAAAAGTAAATCAAACCATCACACGACTGGAATTGTAAAGTAATGGTACACATAGCAAATGGATCCACCAAGGCTGGGCCCTTAGTCGCTAGTGAAGCACCGTCAGACTAACTCAGTAGGAAGGAATGGAACAGCAACCGACTTATATATTGATCATGTGAAAATGTTTACAAACAATCGTACTCTGTTTTGATTAACGAGAGTCGATGATCAAAGTAGCAATACAACAGTAAGTTATGCAAAATGATAATACATGCTCCCTGATTTCTACAAGCGTTGTCCTTTTATAATAGCCAGGCAGACAAAACAATAATATAGATGAGCTTTGAAGTAGTGATCCCTCAAGATCAAAGGATCCTGAGGGATTCGCTCTATCTTTTATCTCCAGTTATCTTTTTGTCTTCTTGCACTGATGCTGTGCTTTCCCTTTATTTTCCTTGATTGTGCACTCCAATCTTGATCTTCTTGTCTGGATATGGCTTTCTGGTGAAGGGACAACAATTGCTTCTTCTTTGTCTTTTCCTCCCAAATGGTGGCTTTCCATTTCTTCTATTTTCTGTATAGAAGAAAAGACAATAATTCATTAATTTGTAACAATCACAAATCTCCTTAATTCTACTATAATTCTTTGATATATTACCATCTTAGAATATAAAGGAGTTATGATTAAAGAAAAATATAAAGAAATAAATGGCAAATTCATATGTTTTCCATGGCTCAACACACCCCCCTGCTTATCCTTTTTCATGCCCTCATAAAAACCATGTAATTTGCATGCAAAGCAGTTAGAGAATAGGCTGGAGAGGGATTTTCATGAAGTGGTCTAAAACCATGATTTGCAGCTAAAACTTCAAAAATACATCCTATATGTCCTTCAAGTAATTCATATATGGCCTTATACCCTGCTGTAGGATACTAGATAATAGGGCTTCGAAATCTACAGCCTAGCCAATACGGTCCCTCCCTCAAGATGAGGTTACTATATGTGATTAGGCGGTCGGCAGCTAACTTAAAATTTTTGTAATTGAATGGCTCTCTGTCCTGAATATTCCGATTGGAAGTCTTCCATTGGAGTTTAGCTACTACTACGGCATGGTCTTTGATAGACAGGAAATATTCTACCCCTTGCTGGACAATTTCTTTGTGGATGGGTCCCAATGTCTGGATCACACCCTCCTTTTTCATTAGGCTTTTATGCTTAGTCTAGAGTTGTAATGGGTTTTTCAGTTCACCCCTAACCCAAAGGTCTAACCCGTTTTCTTGTCTCTGAACAATGTTATGGGCCTTGAGCCACTTTAACTAGTTAATAACAAACGAAATGAATGCTTGAAACTAGACATCTCCCACAAAAGGACTAGGATTCTTCTCCATTTCCTCTTCCAAGATAAAGTTATGCAAAAAAAATTCACAGAGCAATCGTTGAACTTTTACCCATATTGTTTACAGCAATTTATAAAATCATCAACATTTTTTAATTCTATAGGTTTCCCTGCCTTAACAACTTTAATTTTTAACTGCAACTATCTTTCTAATAAAAAAAAGCATAATTTTTGGCAGGGGCCCTACATGCTAGGACATATGTATATAGAGAACAAAGAATATCCATTTGACTCCTGACTGTTTTTAGTCTATTCCTTACCTCTTCAACTTTTTCTTCTGCCTTCCGACATTTATCGAAGGCTTCTGCGTCTACTACATTGATGTCCCTTAATTGCTGTTGTAACTCTTGGTATTTCTTCTTAGGAACAGTCTCTTCTTCGAGCTTTTCTATAGTTTGCTAACCCTGTGCCAGATCCTCTTCGAGTTTTACTACGCTAGGGTCGTTATCCAACAACACTAACTTCATATCATAGTGTCCCAGCTCATGATAGTGAAAACATTTAATATTGAACAAGTCCTTCTTCTTGTCGCACTAGTTGGAATCCCCTTTGGATTGGGATTTCTTCCCTTTCACTTTCTTTTTCTTTCCACCCAAGGCACAATTCTCCTCATCATCATGCTTGGATGAGGTTCCATGTCTAGTGTTTCACATTATCTCTTCTTGCACCAAGTCAGACCACAAATTCTCCCACTTTGGTAGATGTTCCCTCACATTTACCGAATCTTGGTAGTTGTGCCATCTCTTGGGAAGGCCTAAAAGTGATAGACTAGCCAAATCATCTGCAACAACTGTAATACAAATGCGCCCAAGCTCATCCTGGCATTGGGTGAACCTCCTCAAGTACTGTGGTATTGTGTCACCCTTCTCCATCTTGATCTTTCAAAGCTTGTCTTTCAGTGCTACCTTCGTGTGGTCACTGTTGTTGTGAAACAAGTATATCAAGGCTTGCCACATTGCATATAGTGTATCCTTCCTGTGGAGATTCGAGACAATATGATCTCAAACTCCTTATAGTATGATCTTCCTCTCCTTTTCCACACATTTCTTCCACTCTACCAGATCTTGAGCATCAGTTGTTGGAGGCTTAGGAATATTATTGTCTATGAATTTCTTTAGCTCGTTGTCTTCCAACATTGTCTCCATCCTTTCCTTCTAAGCAATATAATTCAAGCTACCCTTGAGGGCATATTCGAGTCTCAATCCATAGAATGACATCCTGCTAGCTCTGAAGAATGATTGTACAAATTTGATTTCACCTACAAAGAAAAACTCATATTCTTCTCTTCTAGTGTGATTTCTACTCCGATACCATGTAGAAATTCCTTGTAGATTCAAACTGTTTATGTATTTTTCTAAAACAAAAGACTTGAATATACTCTACTCATCAGCAGAAACAAACAATTGATTGAGAACTCACGAACCATACAAGAGAAAGAATTCATTCAACACATTACACAATGATTTCATGGGGGAATCCATAGCTAAAAACCCATGTTATCTATATATTGCATTAGTCAGAAAATATAAGAAGATCACAATGTGCTTCTCAAGCCTGAGCAACCTCTACACTATCTCTATATCTCTTACAGTTTCCTAGACAACCCTTGGTCAATACTTAACCAAATTTCTACCTGCTCAAGTACCTATTTCCTTTCACTGTTTCCTTGGGAATTAGCCCCTATTAATTAGGTTAATTCCTGAATTAAAATTGTGCAATACATAATATGCCTTCCTATGACTCCATGCACCACCTGTACAATTTGGATGATTATACAACTGATATTACACTTCCTTTGAACTCCAATCTCAACTGGGTAACTCTCATTTCTCACATGCATGAGTTATTTATGGTTGAATTATCACTTAACTAGTTGAACGAATGAAGCATCACCCACTGTTATACGTCCTACTAGTTCCTCCATCAATTGGAACTAGTTTAACTAACTTTAACTTATTTAAACTAAATTAATGAATTACAACCCAAAATAAACTCAATCATGGCTCCTATAAAGGAGGAGACACTCTACATGACTCAAGTTAGACCCTCAACTTGAATTAAGTAGACAAAATAAGAACCAACTAGGTCAAATTAACTTAGTTAACTTGCACAAGTTGTCTTGTGTTGTGGAATTACAATTTTTCTCCTAATTTAATTCAAGGGAAAATTAAATAAGGATTTTTTTAATTACATTTTCAACAAACTCTCGCTTTCGAGAAACCAACCTCTAAAATGATGTAATGACGATGTCATCATTTCCACATCGCACCACCTGAGTGGTCCCAAATTTTCGCCGTTAGGCCCTAAAAAATGTTGAAACTGATTGCCACATGTCCATTGTATGACTGCATCACACTGACACCATTTGCCTCGTCAGCCTCGCGGATCCAATTATCTGTTGCCATGTGTATTCTTGGAGGAGAGAGAGAAGGACCTCACAGTCCTTTGGGTTTTCGTGATTTCCTTTGTATTTCCTTTGTGTTTGGAAGAGATTTGCAGTGGTCCCACTCATGTGTCCACCCATGTTCTTCTCAACTTTGAAACTTTTAAAGGAATTTCACTTGTTAAGGAGTTACAAAACTCTGATCCTCGAAATTCTGAAATGATCGTTCCTCTGAAATTCGGGTTCTAACGTGCCTTCCTTCTGACTTCCTGCTAGTCCTTCTGATATTGACTTCTAAAATGATCAACTCCTGAATTTCAGCCCTCCATTTTGATATGAACCTCCGGATTTCGGTGCTACCATTTGATTTTGGCTCCCGATTAAATATCAAACTTCCTTCTCATTTCCCTTTAGCATATTTAGATAAAACATTTCCTTCTATATACCAGGGATGAAATAGGACTGTTCGACATAATCTCAAGAGGGTATGACAAGTGACAACATTGGCTCCAATTGGGGACAATGTATTGCAAGTAGTGCATTGAGAACCTGCAAATTAGTGCCTTCTATCCATTGGGAATGTAATCATTTTATTCAAGTACAAAAAAAAAAAATAGTAAGAACTTAAAGCATTACTGGTATGTACAATGGCTCACTGGTATATACAATGTATGAGAATGGACCTGTTTAATGTTGTAAATAAAGCTTAAGGAAATTCCCCTTCACAGGTAGTTCAAGCACCTGACCATGCAAATTTTCTATTAGGAAAGTGGTGTTTCCTTTGGCTTCAGATATCTTAAAAGTTGCAAAATACAAGCGATCAAACTTCCTTTGTTTTCCTTTGTCCTCTCTCCTAACATCCCATCTGAGCACCAAATCTCCTCGCTGTAAGGATATTTCCCTTGCCCTTTTGTCAAAAAGAGCTTTCATCTTTTCCTGATATTTAATCAAGTTGTGAGTCACCTCCCCCTTGGTTTCTTAAAGTTCTACGAGCTGGTTGATTCTCCCATTTAGAAATTTTTTCTCTTCCTCAACATCCTATACAATATTAGCCACTAGCATGGCTAGTTGAACAGGGAAAGTTGCAGCCTTACGATAGACCAATTCAAAAGGAGACTTCCGAGTTGACCTCTTGGTAGTAACCCTTTTGGCCCATAAAGCAAATTTCAGTTGTGAGTACCTGTTTGTCTAATTTTCTGATGTAAACACCAGAAAATCATACACATGTTTGCACAATCCAGAAGACGCTAAAAGTCGTCTAGCAAAATGCAAAAGTGAATATTTTCTAACTGAAGACATTATAAAGTTCAAAAAAATTAATTTCTCCTAAGGTCCAAAGTTTATGGAGTTTAAAAATTGAATTCTGTAGAGTTGATAAGTTTCATAGCCATGAACAGTGCAAGATTTCCTCTAAAATTAGTGTGGCAAGAATATGGGCGAATCTGTAAATTCAGATCCACTTAACACACTTGGAGGTGATTCCCTAACAAGATCTCAGTCCCAAACAACTGAATTCGAATCACCCTAAAGATATTTAACCCACAATGGAATAATCTTGTCCCACTCATAAGTCATTATCTTGCATGAACCAATAGAGGGAAGCTGGATTCAAAAATTCTATATAAATAGGCCATGGCAGAACCAAAATATGAGACAATGTTATGCTAGAAGAATTTCTATCAGACTAACCCAACATTTCATTGTTGTAGCAAATAAAGTAAGAGCACCAGCATGTTGGCCATGTTGCTTCTAACCAATCTATCATCTTAGTGAGAGGATAAGAGTCCACCATTGAGAGAGTCTTCATACTTCTTTGAGATAGAGGAGAATCATGGAAATAGATCGAGGAAAGGAACCTCTTTGCTGAGGATTTTTTAGCACCTTAGCTCCAAAAAGTCTCTTCAAGTGTTTAGTATTCATCTATTGTATTCAATTTCTACCAACAATAGTCAATAAAGGGATATTTTTCCATCATTTTGATGACTTGTTTGCTCCATTGAGCATTTTTTGTATATTATCTCTTTATTTTAGTTCATGTTCATATCTGAATTGTTTTCACTATTCGCATTGCTATGTTTATCTAAGTATGTTCACCAACAACATCAACTCGGTTTGTATTCATTTGCATGGAACAACCAACTGCTAAGGTGGTGCCTTTCGGTACACCATTGCTACAAAAACACTACCACATACAATATGGTATTTCTAAGGATCCTAACTAGAATTTTATTTGAAGACTCGGCCAGTCCATTCCGCTGTGGGTAGTAGGTGGTGGAGTGCCCCGCAGTGATGTTGTACTTTTGGTAGAAACTAAGAAACTTGGAAGACTTAAACAGATGAGCATTGTCAGTGAAAATATTCCTTGGAAAACAAAATCTAGAAATGATATTCTCCTCCATAAACTTGATGACCATGACATCAGTGAAATTTCTAGATGGGATGGCTTCCACCCATTTTGTGAAATAATTTCGGGTTGCGAGTATCAATTTGTGATGACCACTAGATGGTAGATGTATTTCTCCAATGAGGTCTAGCCCCATTGTCTGAAAGTACCTTATACAAAAATAGGGATCAAAGGGAGGGGTGCCAGCATCTGTTTCTCAGCAAAAATCTGACATTTCTCACAGGATCTAACATAAGAATGAACCTCACCAAACAACTTAGGCTAATAGAAACCTACTTTAAGGAACTTATGGGTTGTGGATCTCCCGCTGTAATGTCCTCCATAAACACAATTATGAAATTCATCAATCAACTTATGAATCTCTTCTTCTACCAGGCATAAAATCAAAATCCGCACTAGGTCCTAGTACAGCTGTCCATTTGAAATGATAAAATTCTCGGCTTGCAACCTTAATGCCCAACATTTAACTTTTTCAAAATTTAATGGGTATTTCAAAAAAATTAAATAATGGACCAAATACTTATATCACTATGAGATAAGGTACTTCATTTGGATATTCTATATTGAGGTCTCATTATTGTTTTGTTCTACTGATCTTCCACCTTCTCCTTCCTTACCTATTAGAAAATTTAACCCAGGTCCTAGCAGTAGGCCTCAAACAATATTTTAGACAATCCCTTCCCCTTGATATACTTAGTGGGTTTGGTTTCCATGTCATATTATTGAATTGTGGCAATCCACTTGCCCCTGTTACCTTCATTGTCTCCCTGCACAAGAATGTCTTTCACAACAACATTTGGGACATGTTCTATTATACTGGATTGCAAGACATAAATTTGGAAGGCCTTCAGGGCTTTAACCAAGGAATAATCTTGATTGTCTAAGATATTATACTTCAACTCTTCATCTCGCAACACCTGGCACAAAAATACAATCTCTTTTCCTGACCTTCATTATTTTTCTACAATAGAACATTTTCCACTGTGTTAGGATAGGAAAAAGAGAAAATGAGGAATGGCCTCTGATAATTTGGGTTGGGTAAGGCTGGGGCTTCTAAAAAACCCTTTTTTATTCTTGGTAATGACTCCCTAGCTTCTATGGTCCACTTGACTTCCCTATCTTTCTTCAAAATTTATGTGATTTCTTTGGCAATTTTGGTATAATTTGGCATGAATCTCCCAAGACACAATAAATATCATTTCTATTTCTTGGTAAATGAATATTATTAATAGACTCCACCTTTTTGGGATCAATATTTACTCATTTTACTATAGTGTGGCCCAATAGCTTCCCTTCACTTAAAGCAAACTGAGATTTCTTCTGGTTTAAGGACAAACCATACCTTCTGCATTTTTCAAATGTGAGCTACAAATGCTTGTTTATCCTCATTGCATATTGAATTCATCGGTGGGGACAATTTCTCTATTTTATAGGCTCAAGAATCATTTGGAATGGGATGGGAGGATTATTTATTGGTTGGTGGGATAGGGTGAAGTGGTTTATTCCCTTTATCTACTGACTTAGGGGCACTTGGATGAAGAGTTTCTTCATTTTGATCTTGCCCCTATACATTTTCCTAAATGATTTGAGATCATATTTCCTATGCAATTGGGATTGCATGAAGTCAGCAAAATATTTACAATAATTGTCTATCTCATCATCATCTAGTGGGCCCACCAAATCATCCCCTTCTCCTTCATGAGCTTCTATATCATTTAATCCCTTTGAGAGAGAAGAGAACTAGTTTTATTCTACTTCTATGGTTTCTTCAATATTTTCTTCGGGATCATATTCTATTTATAGAGGAGGCTAAATTTGATCCTATTAATCCTTTCTCTCCCTTTACAAGAGTTGCAAAGGTGGTCTCCTATATGAGGATTAAAGTTTCTGTTAGGAGTTGATTGAATTTATCGAGGGGGTTTTTTTTCTCCACCTCTAGTGTTACCAGTTTTTTATACAAATTCCTTATCTTGTTAATCTCTTCTAACTTTTGTTCTTCAGTTTCCTTTACATGGCCTAAAAAATTGCCTTATTTCTTTCCTCTCCTCTTGTCACCAAATTTAACTTTCCCCTTCCACTTTCTAGTAGAGGCCGAAGTTGCTTCAACTTCCGAGGCATCTGTTTGGATTTGGCCCAGAGTACGAGGCTTTCTTTATCTTAGGATAAACCCAAAATCTGGTTTAAAAGCTCCAACAGAAACCACTTTGGAAGCAGCTTGTGGGGGTTTAATTTCAGTAGGAAGACTCTTATATAATTTATTGAATCTCCTTATAAACTTTGAAACATCTTCATTGTGTGTTTTCTTCATTGCATTAAATTTTGTAAGAATATAGCCATGGTCCCTTTTCTCCCCCCATTTCTACATGAAAGCATTCTCCATCTCCTCCTAGGTATTAATTGAAGAATTTGGTAGAGTCTTCAACCATTTCTTGCCATCTCCATCTATTGACTGAAAAAAGAGTGTTAGTACTACATCCATATGTTCTACAATCAGATTCTCAATAAATGGACAAAAATTATCTATATGTTTTTGGGCTGAAATACCATCCTCTCTAGTGAACCTTGGCATATTTTTAAGGTAATATTGTGGCATACCACTCAGAGGTTGTGGTAAGTTAAGTTTAAGTAATAAATCAAGAACATCCATGTTTTTCAATGGAGGTGGTAGGAGATTTGCCATAGGGCCTGATTGAGGTGTTGTATGTATTATGGATTTATGAGGAAGTGTGAGAAATGCTTTGAGCGAGACTATTTATGAGGATATATTTGCATTCTTTAGGTTTTGGACAGGAAGGGGATATGAGAGGAGAAAAATTGATAGGAGTTTCTTCAGATTTAACTTTAGAGGGAAAAGAGCCAAACATTTCACAACATTCTTCTGAATATTCCAAAGCTTTGAAGGAGGGATCGAAGCTGTTTATCTCATATTTCTAAGAGTTGAAAGTTGACACTTCAGGAAAATATATTGTCGGATATAGAGTAGAAGGGGTCATCTCATTCCAAATCCTCTTCGATATGATATTTTTAGGGTCAAATATGGGAGGATTTTTCTGTTAGGAAGTATTAGAGTGAGAATGAGGCCTTTTGAAAGCTAGGATGGCTAAATAAATATATAAATAAAGGTGTCGCCAAGGTGAGGTATCTTCAACCCCCACTTCCTTCTCTCAACTAATGGAAGGAATGTATAAAATGTCATACCAAGGTAAAATGTTCTGATTCGTCCCTGAAAATGATGCCAAAATATGTTGTAGCTTCTAGAGACAACCCTTGGGTTGAGAAGAGGTTGGTGCCTAGGACATCTTAGTTTCTCTTGAAGATAACTCATTGTTTCTCAAGAGATAAATGAAAAATGAATTTAAATCTCGTTCGATTACCTTTCACAAAGGTAGATTCAAAGAGACATGTAAACAATATAGATCATCCCAAGAATAAATGTCCAAGTCTGGTGGCATACACACATTAAATGCAACTCAATTTTTTGTTGCAGTAAAGATGGGAAGGAGGAAAGTAAGGAAGGAATTCAACACAAAGGGTTAGACAGACCCATAATCCTAAGCAGTAAATCCCATAAGAATCATAAAATAATCAGGAAATGAAATGCATAAATTTTGGAGTGCATTTTAAGGTTTACAACTCAATATTTCATAGCTACTTTCCGCTACGGTATAACATAGTAAATATGCATTCTCACAGATACTATCTACTACAATATAACATAAGTAAATCCATGATTTATGAGTGAATCTAGCAGCTACTACTTACACAATTTTTGAGGAATAGAAACACATATGAAGTGACATACAGAGGAAGAACACATACTACACATTACTATGCTTGGGATTACCAAATCGTCTTCATTAATATTCAAAATGGAGTCCATATCACAAGATTAAATTGTTGAAATTTGTATAACGATTACCACCTCAGGAACAAGCAATTGAACCAAAACTTGGAACATCTCTTTCTGCAAATAGAACTCGAAATATCTAAAAAGATAGAATTCAAAATCTTGAAAACTAGATTTCAAACCCCCCTAGAGAGTTTCCTCTTATCTTATACAGGGAAAGAGAGATCGAACAATCAATTAAAAAATATCACGAAATGCTCTAGGTGTCTGAACTAGCAGCTCTTTGAGCATGTGAATGTCTTTGTTGTCTTGATGATTACATAACATATCCAATTCTTTTCTTGAAAATGTAAAAATTTACAAACCATGAGAAACAAAAGCTGTCATTATTGATGCAACAAAATATATCCATGACAATTCTTATGATTCTCTTAGACGGACTTAGTCTCCAATGTCTAGATTAGTGGTGGGCTGATGATCTGGCCATAGTTCTATTATGATATTCCTCCATGATTACCAACCATTTCTCCTATCGCTTTCGTTCTCTAACTGTTTGAAATTTCCTCTTTTTAGATTTGGATGTGGTTTGATGTGGTGGCACTGGAAGGTGCTGTGCAAATTAGTTTTTGACCCATCCATCTTTTATTACCTTTCTGCCACACTATCGGGGCCCAGTATATTTCGTAATATAGCATAGTGCAACTTCGAAGCCACGACTCATCGTAACTTTCTATAAAATGACATTACGAATATTCAAAGTTTCAATGCCTTTAGCCATTTCGTGTTAGCCCCCTTTGGTTTATGTTAAGTTATGGTATGTTCTATGCTTAGATAAGTTTACTTCTTTTTATTATTATTATCCACAGCTTAGCAACCACATGTACATAAGTAAAGTGTAGATAGAACATTCAATTATCAATAGAAAACAAGCCATGACAAGAGACACCAAATGTGGCAGCTAGCCAGGGACAAACCTCAATATGGGGAAACCCTTTGATCAAATCTTCTTTTATCTTCAATAATTTAGCAGAGAGAAATAGTACAAAAATATGATTTATATCAGCAGCAACAAACCCTAGATCAGTGGCATCAGCGTCACTGGCATCATCGACATCAGTATCATCGGCATCACCGGCATCATCCGCATCATCGACATCAACATCATCGGCATCACCGGCATCATCAGCATCATCGACATCAACATCATCGGCATCACTGGCATCGGCATCACTGGCATTGGCATCATCGGCATCATCAACATCACCGGCATCAACATCATCGGCATCATCAGTATCACTGGCATCAGCAGCATCGGCATCACTGGCATCATCATCATCGGCATCATCAGCATCAGCATCATCGGCATTAGCATCATCAACATCACCAACATCAGCATCATTGGCATCACCGGCATCACTAGCATCACCGACATCACCGACATCAGCATCATACATATTAGCGGCATCAACCCTAAACTAAGGCAGTTAATATCTTGCAAAACGACTGTCGGATCAGCTTGATTCTTTCACCAAAAAATACGGCCTTCTGAGGAGAGTCAAATCCACCTACAAGGAAATTCAGAGAGGGAGAAATATGGTCAATGCTGGTCAAACTTCTGATCTGCAGTTGTAGCCCTAAATCTGGGTCCTTCCTTCCACACATGTGAGAGAAGAGTCTCTTTCTGCACAGTAGGAGAAGAGCCTCTTTTTACGCAGGAGAGAGAGAGATGTGATGAGAGAGTATGTACAAATGAGGAAAAGACCTCCTGTATTTATACACAAATTTTGATCATTGAATAGATTCAACTGTTGGGCTTCTGAGCCTAGATGAGTTGCTGGTCGGCTTGATAATTATTCCATAATCAAAATAAATTCATATCTCCATAAATACTTATCGGAATTGGATGATCTTTAGATCAATCCTACACCTCTCGACGAGTGTTAAAATTGGCCCTAGTTTCCAATCTTAACACTCCCTCTCAACTAAGGAGAACTCCATCTGCAATTTGTCTGTCGGTTGCTACTATTCATCCATCAAATGCACTACCTTGTACAGCTTGACCCCTACTCTACTTTGCTCTATCCTGCCTTCTCTGCTTTGTTCTATTCTGCCCTATTCTTATCTCCTATGTTCTGCTCTACTCTACTTTGTCTGAATTATGAAGAAGAAGAAATGATCGAGGATGTATCATACTGACTCAAAATCAGTCTCAGAGTGTGTAACGCTGGTTCTAGACTAGTCCTCACCCAACTCGAAGTCAGTGTCATAGTGAGTACAACTCCTACCACTGGTCCCAGACCAGTATCATCCTCCATTGACTCAAATTCAGTCTCACATCGTGTACCACTGGTCCCAAACCAGTCCTCAACCGACTTGAAGTTAGTGTCATAGTGGGTACAACTCCTACCACTGGTCCCAGACTAGTATCATCCTCCAATGACTCAAAGTCAATCTCAAAGTGTGTACCACTAGTCCCAGACAAGTCCTCAACTAACCTGAAGTTAGTGTCATAGTGGGTACAACTCCTACCATTGGTCCCGGACCAATATCATTGATCCTAGATCAATGAAGGTCATCCTAGCATAGGGAGTACAGTAGATACAATGATGCGTCCATCGATACTACTATGGTCCCTATCCTCATTTCCCTGCTCATTGATCAGATGAGAGGTACTTCCCATGAGTCCCAGACTGCATGGCTAGAATGCCTCAATAGGAGAACTAATCATCTTGTCCATAGGAGAGCGAATCATCCCGTCCCACAAGAGATCGAATCATCTTGTCCACAGGAGAGCGAATCATCTTATTCCACAATCGTCATGGAGAACACATCATCCAGGCCTCATAAGAGAACTAATCATCCTGCTACACAATCGTCATGGAGAACACATCATCCAGACCTCATAGAAGAACTAATCATCCTGCTACATAATCGTCATGGAGAACACATCATCCAAACCTCACAGGAGAACTAATCATCCTGCTACACAATTGTCATGGAGAACACATCATCTAGAACTCACAGGAGAACTAATCATCCTGCTACATAATCGTCATCGAGAACACATCATCCAGACCTCACATGAGAACTAATCATCCTGCTACATAGTCGCCACAGGGTGTCACAGGGAAATTTTTTATTCTTTTACCCTGTACACATACACCACTAGGGGATGGTGAGTCACCCTGTGGTCATATGTTGCTCCAAGAAGTACCGCGCACCACCCCGGAGCTCCCAAAGCTCAATACATCATATAGGACCCTCATTAGAGGGTCTTTGAATGACACCAAGTCGTTCTCGGAAATTCAGGAATTTGACCTTCCCTAGGGGCTTTGTCAGGATGTCAGCAACTTGTTCATCTGTACTAATATGTTGGAGCCTTATTACTCCTCATTGCACCATATCTCAAATATAGTGGTACTTGATATCAATATGGTTGGAGCGATCATGAAATACGAGATTCTCTGACAAACGAATCCCACTCTAGTTTTCACATAGGATCACGGTGGTATCTAATGTAAATCCAAATAGCTCACTGAAGAGATTTCACAACCAGACTGCCTCATACGAGGCCATACTAGCTGCAATATACTCTGCCTTGGTAGTGCTCAAAGCCATCGACTTTTGCTTCCTGCTCATCCAGGATATCGAAGCAGATCCCAAGGAGAAACAACACCCAGAAGTGCTCTTTTCGGTCCACCACACTGCCTACCCAATCAGCATCAGTATACCCAAGTAGTCTCACATCTCCAGCAGTGTATGTTAACCCATAAGTAATTGTGCCATGAAGATATCTCAACAGATTCTTGGCACCAATCCAATGTATGTGGTGAGGTTTAACATATGTTGACTCAACGTGTTGACTGCAAAGCATGTATTTGGATGAGAGTTCACTACGAAAATTAATGCTCCGACGAGTTGACGATACTCAGTGGCATTTCATAAAACAGGTCCAGATGCACTAATGCTTAACTTTTTGAAGTCAAGCTCCATCGGGGGAGTTACAGGCTTGCAGTCTACCATACCGAATCTTCCCAATATCTTCACCACATATTTTCCTTGAGATAGGAAAATTTCCCTTGGCTTCTGCTAGACTTCAAGTCCTAGGAAATAGTGCATCAGTCCTAGGTCCTTCATTTCAAATTCAGAAGCCAACTCCCTCTTACATTTGTGAATGAGAGGGTCTGCACTTGTTAGAAAGAGGTCATCCACATACAGCACCAGTATGAGAGGTTTGTCATATTCAACCTTATAGTAAAGGTTAGGATCGGCTTCACTCCTAGTGAATCCTAGCTTCATCAAGTAGCTATCGATCCTCTCATACTATGCTCGAGGTGCTTGCTTCAGCCTACAGAGAGCCTTCTTCAACCTGCATACATGAGATTTTTATCATAAATCTCAAAGTCTTCGGGTTGCTCCACATAGACCTCTTCCTTGATCGAACCATGCAAGAACGTGGTCTTGACATCCATCTAATGTAGGTTCCATCCTTTTGAAGCTGCAAGGGCTATGATCGAGCGAATGGTGGTATATCTGGAAACAGGTGCAAATATCTCATCATACTCTTTTTCTTTTGGTTCCCTGGTGTCAGCTTCTTGAGAGCTGCTCGCTGTAGGAAGATTGTTCACCTACCTGAGAGCCATATCTTTGTCAAAGGTGACATCATGCATAATCACGACTTCCCTTTGATCAGCTACATATATTCTCCTGTTGATTTCAGGTTTGTCCAGCACACCCTAAATCAACGACATCAGCATCACCAGCATCACCAGCATCACCGTCATCATCAGCATCACTAGCATCAGCATCATCCACATCATCAACATCGGCATCACCGGCATCACCGGCATCATCGACATCACCGGCATCAGCATCATCAACATCACCGACATCATCAGCATCACTAGCATCATCATCATTGGCATCACCAGCATCACCGACATCAGCATCACCGACATCAGCATCATCGACATCACCAGCATCAGCATCATCGGCATCACCAGCATCAGCATCATCGACATCATTGGCATCACAAGCATCATCATCACTGGCATCACCGGCATCACCGGCATCAACATCATTGTCATCAACAGCATCAACCCTAAACTAGGGCAGTCAATATCTTACAAAATGATCATCGGATCGGCTTGATTCCTTCACCAAAAAATGTGGCCTTCTGAGGAGAGTCAGATCCACCTATAGTGCAGTTGAGAGAGGGAGAAATATGGTCAACGCTGGTCAAACTTCCGATTTGTAGTTGCAGCTCTAAATCTGCGTACTTCCTTCCACACATGTGAGAGAAGAGTCTCTTTCCGCGCAGTAGGAGAAGAGCCTCTTTTCCGCGCAGAGAGAGAGAGAGAGAGAGAGAGAGAGAGAGAGAGAGAGAGAGAGAGAGAGAGAGAGATGTGATGAGAGAGTGTGTCCAAATGAGGAAAAGGCCTACTGTATTTATACACAAATGTTGATGATTGAATAGATGCGATTGTTGGGCTTCTAAGCCTACATGAGTTGTTGGTCAGCTTGATAATTATTCCATAATCAAAATAAATTCATATCTCCATAAATACTTATCGGAATCGGATGATCTTTAGATCAATCCTACACCTCTCGACGAGAGGAATCTAATAAAAATATTATCAACCATGAATAAGATGACCCACACGGATTTTGGCCCTAGTTGCCAATATTAACAGTTTATCTTACCATGATACTGAGAGATGTGAATGGAGGCTTTCATACAACATTGCGTTGGAGATTTTAGAGGCTTGTATATTGTAACTTTTATTAAGAGGATGTTATGATATTATGACATCTCCATTGACACTTAGCTCCTTGTTTCTTAACTCGTCTCCCTGTTTCTCTTCCATGGGACCATGTTGTGTGATTGGAGTCTTAGTGCTCAGGTGCTAAGGTCTTTAAGATTCTATTGGGGCCTATCTCGTAGTGTATTTTCTCTCGCCCCTTGGTTCCTTGGGCTTCCATGACCAAACACTATTCAACATCGAAAGCATCTCCCATCGTAACTTTTGTCAAATGTAATTACAAAATGATTTCGAAAGATCCAACCTTCGATATTCTTCCATAGCACCTAGGTGCTAGACCATCTCTCTACCTTGGGTTCTTTGGAGTTCATGTGACCAAAAGTCACTCAACATCGAAGCCCCTTCATCGGATCATAATTTTTTATGGAACAATTTGATAGGAGTTACGAAAACTCCATCTTTCAAAAATCCGACCTCTGAAAAGATGTCACACTGACATCATCATTTTCATGTGGTGCCACCTTAGTGGTGACACTTTTCACCCAAATTTACCCATTAGGCCCTCAAAAGTACTGAAATTGACTGCCACATGTCCATTGTAAGGTTGCATTACACTGACACCATCTGCCTCATCAGCCTCTACGATCCAATTATTTGTTTTCATGTGTCTTCTTGGAGGAGAGAGGAAAGGGCCCCTTGGTCTTTTGGTTTTCTGGGATTTCCTTTTTATTTTCCTTTCTTCTCAATTTTGATTCTTTTAAAGGAATTGTATTTCTTAAGGAGTTATGAAACTCTGATTCTCAAAGTTCTGAAATGATCGTCCCTCTAAAATTTGGGTTCTGATGTGCCTTCCTTCCAACTACCTGCTCGTCCTTCTGATATCGGGTTTTGATATCATCTATTCCTCAATTTCGGCCCTGCAATTTCATTTCAACTCCCAATTAAATATCGATCATCCTTCTCATTCCCCTTTATCATATTTAGATATCACCTATCCTTCTCTATACCAAAGATAAAATAGGACCATTTGACATAATCTTAAGAGGGTATGACAGGTGACAACACTCATTAAAAAATCTATGAATTTTTTTTTCTTATTGGCCAAAACATTAAGATATTTTGTGGAGAAATCATTGCTAAATCATAAAAAAAAGCATGCCCTTGATTTCAATTTTGGTAGCTTTAGTGTATATTCCTATGAATATTTTGACATATACAATTCACATTAATGACTCTTTCCTTACAATTAAAATATCAATATTTGGGTACTTTCACGCCACACATCGTCTCCACTCTTTCATAGTGATAGTGAAAATAACTTATTTCAATGGAATATAATTCAATAATGATCATTTGAAGAATAAGATGTAAATTGAGCTAATCTTTACATCATTCCTTTAAAATCTAATTAATATTTTTAATAAAATATATTTCAACAAAAACCATTTAAAACATAAAATATTATTTACATTAATCCTATACACCTATAAACTAATTCACATCATGCCTTTAAACTCTAGTTAATATCTTTGGATATGTTTCTAACCATTTCTTTTAACATGAATAATTGATGAGCTACCATTAAATTCCTAAAGTATGCTATAACCAATTATTCTATGATTGAGATTCATATACAATCATCTAATCACTTAAACAATGAGGACATTATATCTTAGTTAATGAGTACATCGGTTTGTGCATGCATAAATAAGATGGATGCCCTATGCACATTAAATTTCGTATTATATTGGGAAACATAAGCATAAAAGTTCTACTAGTAAAATATTGTTTATATGAATTAATAGTTACTTAATACTCACATACTTATGGACTTTGTATGCACATTTTTTCACCTTTATTTATATTTTTCACACAGCATTTCATACAACTTGAGTGGGCCTAATGGTTAAGAGCATGTGTTTCCTCCTAAGAGGTCATAGGATGAAAACCAGAGGGGGGTGGAGTATATATGCCTTCATAATTGCACGGAGATGGGTCTCTTGTCCCACAAACAAGGGGGTCTCATACACCAATGGGTCCCTTGTCCCACAAACAAGGGGGTGTTATACACCAATTTGGTGTTTGTCTTGGTCGTGACCTTAAAATGGGATAGTAATAATAATAATAATTTTTTAGTCATTTATTTTTTATTTTACAAAATATATGTTGCTATTAGAAATGAGGAAACTTGAAGTTCGAAGTTGTTGATGGTGCTGGACCCACCAACATGTTAGGGGATCTCCCTGGTAAGAAGTCCCAACTAGACCTCAGACTGTTTAGAGTAGGAGTCCTAGCAGTGGGTAGTACAATATTGCCATGACTGTAGTTGCACATTGAGGTAAGTAAGATTTCCTTGTTGGAAGCAATGGTGTGACCTTGCAACAAGTCAAGGAAGGTGCATGAAAGGCTCTAACACACGGAGGGGAGAAGAGTGTGCCCCTTAGAATCCTGTGATAGCATGCAACTTGGAAGGGCACACATGAGTTGAAAGACATCATGATATGGAAAGGACGATAGCTGGCAATCCAAGGGATGTATTATACCAACAACATGCTTCGATAAGATTCATACAAACACATATGGAATAGTCCATACATACATTCATAAATTACAACTACATAAATAGTTAGAGTAACCAGGATAATCGAACTACAATAACAATATATGCATGAAATGTGTTGGCTCTGTTATATTAAAAGAGTGAAAGATCCAATCATACATACAACCATGACAACCACTAGGCCTGATAGCGGAACATTACAGTCATTGTCACCTGCTCCCCTAAAGAGATGTACTAGCTTTGCACTATGGAGAAGCCAAGGCTTATTACAATACACTCCAAGCTTTCTCTAATTTATACCTATCAGAATCTTGGCTCCCAAAATCCAGTACAATGAGTTATGAGGTTCTATATATAGCAAAGGGTGGGGTGACCATTGACATTCCCCTTTGTGACTCTTAGCCTACCATCATGACTCTTCAACTTACACATGATTGTTCACATTCTACTATTGACACTTGGTCTTTCACTTTACAACATGTTTACAATACAATCCGCACATGTACCCATGTGAGACAAAAATGGGTTTGGGTAAGCCATGCAAGACATCACTAAGACTCAAATAGTTGTGGGAAGACTAACTCGTTGACATCCTCTTGATGATCAATGGTAGCGAACTAATGCCAAGCTTGGTAGTCTATTATGGTGTTCACGTACTCCATGGTGACATCCTTCTGAAAGTGAACTCTTGCCTCCATTGCATATGGGTACACTGATTTCGTACCTATGTCCAACTCATCAAATAGCATGTGCATCATGGTCTTGAGTTGAAATGGACCAACAACACACTGGTGCATAATGTCTGT
Organism: Pinus tabuliformis; assembly: GCA_031772625.1. Classification (NCBI taxonomy): domain Eukaryota; kingdom Viridiplantae; phylum Streptophyta; class Pinopsida; order Pinales; family Pinaceae; genus Pinus; species Pinus tabuliformis. Next base: position 296,848,644 of record CM062812.1, on the reverse strand, counting down.
GCTGATCTGCAAGTCTGCGTTGGTGGTTATGCACATCAACTGATCGAAGTACATGTCCAACTCCATTTGGAATTGGTTCTTTGATTTTTCCTCGGTGAATGTATCAATGGATGGGATTGCATGTGAAGCCTTTAAGCTGGTGATGAGTTGTGGGAGTTCCTCATAGTTCTGTGTCTAACTCCAGATTCGTGCCTTCAACTGCAGTGCCTTTGGCTTCTTCATCACTGGAAAGTGAAATAGGGCTCCCTTATACCTCCTTGTCCATATCTGCATGTGATCGACAATAATATCTATGTCTGACAAGATGCATTCTCTCCTAGCACAACATTGCTGCCAACGGCATGGTGACAAACTTGAAGTATAGCTTCCCCATGACTGTCTCAAGAGACGATACTTCATCAAGTATCACTTTATTCAACTCTGCTCTGGTAGATGTTGTAGCTTGCTCTTCTCTTTGCTTGGTCACTTGTAGCTCCTTAGCCGTGTGCTCGTTCTTAGCTATCAAGAATCTAACACTTGAGCTAGTGGCTTCGGCATAGGACTTTGTAGCATCGATCGATGTAGCTGGATGTTTGTGCACATTGGACATGATAACTCGTTCTTCAAACTACATAGGAGATACATGGACATCCAGAATGGGCACTCTGCATGACTGCACAACTCTTTGTTTTGACTTGTCAAAAGATATGTTGTGCACATCTTCTTCTGGATTGTCCTTAAGGATTTAAGTGTCTCCTTTATCACTTGGGACTTTCTCTACTCCCGGACCTGGTGAAGTCGGTGGGCTGGCTCTTGGTCCTTAGGCATGAGGTCAACATCCTCATCTTTCTTGTGTTAGGATATTCCGACACATAGGAAATAGTTAAGTATAACTTGGTCTAGTATAGAGTTAGGTAAAGTGTGTTTCTTTACTATGTACATTTTGTAACTTACAATCCGACGGTCATGATATGTAGTGATTCGACGGTTCATTCTCTCCTCGGTATTACCGACACTTGATCCGTGGCTTAACACCCGATTGGTCCATGATCTCTATTTAAAGATCATGAAGGGTTATTTGTAGGTTAATGGTTCATGAGAGAAGCTTATGTAAATTTTCATTCTTTTATTAATAAATTGCATGAAGTGGCCGCGTTGGCTCAGGTCGTGGACTGTTTCCCTCTTTGAGGGTTTTAACCACGTCAAAAATACTAGTTTATTGTTCTGTGATCTATTTGTGAGCGGTGTCCTTTGGTGTTCTGTCTGGGGAACTTACCCTGTAAATTCCTACATGGTATCAGAGCTATTTGAGGGCCGCGTCCGTTGGTGATCCAAATCTGAAACCGGTAGAACTGCATTCGACTGTCGTTTCCTAGATCTACTATTTTTTACTACTTTCGGGCTGAGAGGACTGCTCTATTGTGTTGGGAGCATCTGTTCTAGTGAGGAACCCCTTTCGTTTCATGCGAAAAGGTTTCTGCTAGCCCTAGCTACGTCATTTTTAAGATCTGGAGGTATACAGTGTTTATTTGCAGTTTACAGTTATTTTCTCTCTGTTTATTTCGGTTTTGGTTTATTTAGCTTTTTTTATTACCAGATCTATACCTTTCATTTCTGCGTATGCTCTTTGCCGCGCAACTCTGTGCGATCTGGGCAAATCAGAAACAAAAAGGAAGGATTTTTCTGATGCGTATGCTCTTTTCCGTTGTGCCTTAGTGTGATCTTGGAAAATCAGAAACATTGAGGAAAATATTTAGTTTCCGGCTAAAGCTAACTTCAAGCTGCAAGGTTTGTTTTTTTTGTATGTCCGTGTTGAGTTTTGTGTTTTTTGTTTTGTAGGGAAAAAGAGCTTTCTCAAAGCAAGCACGCAACCCAAAGCTTCAGTGACTAACCCCCCCCTCTCTCTCTCTCAAACTTTTAGTTTAGCTCACTTGGTCCAAAGCTAATTTATGAGAGTAGAGGTCTTGAGTTCAAGTCTCCTTTTTGTGGGGGCAAATTTTTCATTTCCGCACATTCTCACACTTCGTCGGCATCTTCATCAAATTTTCTTCAAAAAGCCATAACTTCTTCATTCGGAAGCCGTTTTCAGAGCCGTTTTTTTTAACCAGCCTAATTTTTCGAGAGCTTTCCATTGGAACACTTAGTTTCAGCATCTGTAGCTTCAGTTTTTGTTAAAATGGAAAGTCCATGCCAAGTTATTCTTGACAGCACCAACTACTTCCAATGGTGGTCCTACATTGTGGATTTACTTAGAAGTAAAGGTCTTTACAGAATAGCCTCAGGCCAAGAGACAAAACTAAAAGATGAAGATAAGGCAGCTAAATGGGAAAATAGGCAAGACCAAGCACGTGGGTTGATAGGGATGTCTATTTCTCCAGATCTTAGATTCCATATTGCAAAACTTGATACTCCTGATGAAGCAATGAAACAGATTACTAAAGTCTTTGGAATTAAAAATGAACTTAAAGCCCATCAACCTAAAAATGAGTTGCTTACATTGGACCCCATTAATTTTTCTTGCATTGAAGATTTTTTGTCCAAGTTCAAGACCCTTAGACTTCTCTTGAAAGGTGTTAAGGTTAAGAAAGAAGATAGTAACCTTATCTATTCCATTCTTACTAAGTTGGGACCAGCCTACTCTATGTTTGTTTCCACCTTCCATTCTACAAGAGAAGCCTTCATTTCTCAAGGAAAAGCCTACAAGTCCCCTTCCTTTGATTCATTTTGTGATTCTTTAATAAGAGAACGAGAAAAACTCTTACATCTTGGTCTTCTTAATCTTGGAAACTCTTCTAAGAAAGCCTTAGCCGCTCAGCAGCAACCAAATTCAAAGAATCCTAAGAAGTCGTATCCTAAAAGGAATGGTCCTAAACCAAACAAGGGTCCTAAGCAATTTCAGCCTCAAAATGAAAAATCATTTCAACAAAATGATAAGACAAATAAAAACAAAGGCAAGAAGATTGATAGACATTGCAACTTTTGTAATCGATATGGCCACTTAGAATCCAAATGCTTTAAGAAGATGGAAGCCTTGGAAGCAGCAATGAAGAAGCATAACATCCATTTGGAGCAATCTTCAACTTCAACTTCATCTTCAGGAATGGCACTTTCTGCATGTGGTTGTCAAGCATCTCGGTCTGGCTATGCACTAAATGTATCTTCTTCCTCTCATTCTCATGAGTGGCTCATTGATTCTGGAGCTTCTTATCACATGGCCAAAAACAAAGCCATGTTTTCTTCTTTAAATGATTGTAACACCAAAAATATATATGTTGGTGATGATAGATCTCTTAGTGTTGTAAGGATTGGAACTGTTCATATAGACAATGGTCAATTTAATGATGTATTATGTGTTCCAACCTTATCCTGCAACCTTCTATCTGTATATCAGATAACTCATCCAGGTGAAGGTAAAATTGTTGAATTTTCACCTCATGATGTTGTAATTAAGGACCTAAGAGATCCTAGACAGATTTTAGCTACTGGCATTGCTGATGATTCTAGAAGGTTGTATAAGTTTCACAACTTTGGGTCATCAAATCTTCCCTCGGTATTTGTTGCTCATAACGATGAAGTGAGCAAACTTTGGCATGAGCAATTTGGTCACTTAAACTATCGCTCCCTTCAGAATCTATGTAAAGAAAATATGGTGACAGGTCTTCCAATGGTATCTTACAGAGATGGTGTTTGTTCCGGATGTGTACTCGGAAAACATCATTGGGACAGTTTTGAAAAACGTGCCTCTTGGCATGCCTCAGCCCCTTTACAGCTTGTGCATAGTGATTTATGTGGTCCACTTCCAGTTGTTTCATTCTCTGGCTACAAGTATTTCTTAACTTTCATTGATGATTTCTCCAGACGCACTTGGGTATACTTCTTAAAACTCAAGAGTGAAGTCTTTAACATGTTCTTGGCGTTTAAGGCCTTTGTTGAAAAACAATCTGGACATCAAATTCTTAAGCTAAGATCTGATAATGGCGGAGAATATGTTAACAACAAATTCATCAACTTTTGCACTGAGAATGGAATTCAAATGCAACATACTGTTCCATATACTCCACAACAAAATGGTGTAGTTGAAAGGAAGAACCGCACCTTAAAGGAAATGGCTAATTGTATGCTTCAATCTAAAGGACTTAGTCTTAATTATTGGGCAGAAGCAATTAACTGTGCAAATTACATAATAAATCACACTCCTACTAAGGTTTTAAAGAATATCACTCCAGAAGAAGCATGGAGCTCAATTAAAATAGATGTAAGTCACTTTCGTGTTTTTGGAAGTGAAGCATGGGCCCATATTCCAGATGAGAAACATAAAGCTTTAGAACCTAAGAGTGAAAAATGTATTTTTGTTGGATATTCTGAAGATGTCAAAGGATATAGACTTATTCCACTTAAGTCCAAGAATGTTATCATTAGAAGAGATGTAAAGTTTGCTGAAAATATATCGGCCTACGAGCCTAGTTCGGCGGATGTGCCACCTCTCCCTATCTCTTCTACTTTTGAAAATATTTCTTCTTAAGATGATGAAAGCGAGGATGAAAATCCTCCCCCACCTTCTCAGGATCCTCCTTCAGCTCCTTAGCTTCCAAAATGGGTCCGTGCTACTCGGGATGCAGCAGGTGATCTTGCCGGTGATCCTACAGATCAGCGACGTACACGTTCTTAGTTTGATAGAGCCTCTTCTTTACTGGCTCAAGCTTCAGTGAATTATGATCCTGACACCTTTGCAGAAGCTTCAGGCCATCCAAATTGGGAAGCAACTATGAATGAAGAATATCATTCATTATTGACAAATGATACATGGGATCTTGTTCCTCTACCAAAGGGACGAAAACTTGTTAGATGCAAATGGGTTTACAGAACCAAGTATGGACCAGATGGGAAAGTTGATAAACATAAAGCTCGTCATGTTGCTAAGGGTTTTTCACAAGTTGAAGGCATTGACTACACTGAAACCTTCTCCCCTGTTACCAAAATGAACTCTATCCGCCTTGTTCTTTCCCTTGCTGCTTCTTTCAAATGGGAAGTCCATCAGATGGATGTTAAATCTGCCTTCTTGCATGGGGACTTGCATGAAGAAATCTATATGGGACAACCTATTGGCTTTATACAAACAGACTCCAGCCTTGTATGTCAGCTTAAGAAATCCCTTTATGGTCTCAAGCAAGCTCCTCGAGCTTGGTATGCCAAAATGGATAACTTTCTTTTAGAAAATGGCTTTTCTAGGTGTCATTCTGACAATACTGTCTACACCAAGAAAGTGGGCAAGTCTCTTATCATTCTTGTTCTTTATGTTGATGATCTTATCCTGACTGGTAGTCATCCCAACCTTATAAACCATGTGAAGTCTAGCCTTAAAAGGAAGTTTGAAATGACAGACTTAGGACACTTACATTATTTTCTTGGTCTCCAAGTCTTGCAATCCAAGGAAGGTATTTCCCTTTCCCAGTCCAAGTATGCCTGTGATATTCTACGCCATTTTCACATGGAAGACTGTAAGCCAGCCCCTTCTCCCTTTCAGTCTGGAGTCAAACTTTCAGTCACTTGTACTTCTCCTGAAGTTGATGCTACCTTATACCGTCAACTTGTAGGAAAACTTGTGTATCTAACCCATACTCGTCCTGACCTTTCCTTTGTCGTTGGCCTTGTTGCTCGGTTTATGAAAAACCCACATGAAAGTCATTGGAAAGCAGCTAAAAGAATACTTCGTTATGTTCAAGGTATAGTTCAGTTTGGGATTCATTATAGTGCCGAAGCAGCTCCTCTATTGGTTGGTTTCACTGATTCCAATTGGGCTGGTGACCCTGATGATCAGAAGTCTACTGCAGGTTATATGTTCACTCTTGGTTCAGGACCTATTACATGGGCTTGCAAGAAACAAGGTGCCATTTCTCTTTCTTCAGCAGAAGCAGAGTATCGTGGTGCCGTAGAAGATAGTAAGGAAGCCTTGTGGCTTCGTCAGATCCTGTCAGAGTTTGGCTTTCAACAGCAGCATCTGACTACACTTTGGTGTGATAATCAAAGTGCCATTCAACTATGCAAAGATCCAGTCCAACATCAGCGCAGCAAACACATTGAACTGCACATACACTTCATCAGAAAGCTCATTCACGACCATGTTCTTGAAGTGCAATATTGTTCAACAGATGATCAAGTTGCAGACATCTTTACAAAGGCTCTCACAGAGGCGAAGTTTACTAAACTTCGATTTATGGTTGGAGTTCAAGAAGTTGTCACTAAGGGGGGATAGGCTCTAGTTCCTCCTTCCTTCTCCTATTGTGTCATATTTGTAAATCCTTCAATCCTATCCCAATTTGTTCTTAAGGGGGGATGTTAGGATATTCCGACACATAGGAAATAGTTAAGTATAACTTGGTCTAGTATAGAGTTAGGTAAAGTGTGTTTCTTTACTATGTACATTTTGTAACTTACAATCCGACGGTCACGATATGTAGTGATCCGACGGTTCATTCTCTCCTCGGTATTACCGACACTTGATCCGTGGCTTAACACCCGATTGGTCCATGATCTTTATTTAAAGAGCATGGAGTGTCATTTGTAGGTTAACGGTTCATGAGAGAAGCTTAAGAAAATTTTCATTCTTTTATTAATAAATTGCCTGAAGTGGCCACGTTGGCTCAGGTCGTGGACTATTTCCCTCTTTGAGGGTTTTAACCATGTCAAAAATATGGGTGTATTGATCTGTGATCTGTTTGTGAGTGGTGTCCTTTGGTGTTTTGTCTGGGGAACTTACCCTGTAAATTCCTACAGCTTGGGCTAAACCACATTTGTGTCCATCTGTTCCAACATCTGTTAAATCTCTTGAGCGAAGTCCTAATCCTGCAACTACTCACCCTGTTTGTTGTCCGATAGTTGGTTTGATGAACCAATAACTTGTATGGGCACAATTTCATTAATATGTGCATGTTGCGGCTCCTTCTATTCTTGTTCCTGTTGTGCTTCCATCTCTCTTCTTCTCATCTCTTGTTCTTCCCTTAGTTGTTTCTTCAACTCCTACAACTCCTTTTCTTCCTCCTCTAGCTTCTACTTCTCCCTTTGTCTTTGCGCAATCCTTTTGTCGTGTTGTCGCCTATTTTCCTCAATCTCCAAAGATTTTCTTAACAAAAGTGGATCTGCTTTGAACTTGTAGCTTTGCTTTGCCTCTGCTCTCTCGGCAACCTTCCTCTTGCCTTTGTCAAGTGCAGGTCTGTTGCTCTCTACTATTGCTAATGTTGTTGCTCTCTAAGATGTTCCTAACTTCTATGCTTCTAACCACTCTACAACCAATATGATCATTTCATTAAGCCTTGATAAGTTATAGAAATATATCCATGGGTGTTCCTCAGGCCAATGACATGCCCCATGGATCCAAGGATGATACACTCTCATACAATGGTCTTCTACTAAGCAATGTGGGTCATATGGATTGAAATTTCTAGTGTTGAAGGTGAATCTCTTGAATTCCTCTCTCTCTACCTCAGCATCCTTAAGATTCCGGATCTCATACAACCCAATCCGCAAAGGAAGAGCAGGCCAATGCGTCTTTTTCTTCTTGTTCAGTCTTGCTGACAACCCTATCGAGATGTGGTATGCAGCCTCTTGCATGTCTAACTTATCCATGACAAAATTCGATAAAACATGCAGAGCCTTATTTTCATTGTACATCTGGATGAAGGTGCCAAGGGGTGAGGCATACTAATCTGCTATGTTTACCAATGCCTCCATTGCTACCTATGACATGGAAAGTGGATCCTGCTCAAAGATCATCCTCTACATCGGGATGACGAATTCGTCTGATAGTTGTATTATAACTCCATGTAAGTTGTACTCAGATAAAAACTTGGAATAGGTGTGCACAAAGGTTTCTGAAGGTGGCCATGCCCAACCCAAGCCGTCAAACTACTGATGGGCATGGATTGCATCAAGTATGTAAGAAAACATGAAAAACTTTGCTTAGTGACTCTTGGGCAGATGTTGGGCTTCTGTTAGTTGTCCCTTCAGCTAGAGATCCAACATGTCAGACCAATTGAAAGGTCTTCCTTCATTTGCCAGCTGAGCCAACACAATCACCCAAATCTACTAGAGTGTTTCTTTACACTCTTGGTCATATAAGTAGCATTCAAAGGTGACCAAGAGTTGATAAGCCTTCCTCATTATCCTTGTCTTGTAAACTTGGTTGGGTGTTGTCCTGAACTTACATGGATCTTTCACCCAGCTCTTCAAGTTGTCTCTTGAGTTTTCACTATTGTTGGGCCTAGTGAAGGGTGCATCCATTTTGATCACTAGATGCGCAAGTGATACATCGCCTGAAAGTCCTTTTCTCTAAAGGTAGCAAGTTTTGTTCCATTGACACTATTCAACACCATTGTCTCTAGATCAGTGTGTAGGTTTTAACCCCATACAAAAATTACCTGCATACGAATTCTAAAACACAGAAAATAAATAATTCAAGAGCAGAACACATAAAACACATATACACAGAGATTTTCCCCTAGATCCCAAAACCGAGACTACCAGCTTGATTTTTCATTATGTTCCTTTCAATGTTACAATACATATTTATACATGCTGAAGCATCCAATACCATGGACCGAAAACCATCGCATCCAAAACCATGGACTGAAAACCATCGCATCCAAAAACATGTACGAAAATCATGCAAAAAACCATAGGTGGGTCCACCCAACCTAACATAGGGTCCAAAACCAAAAATTTTCTAGGGTGCTACCCCACACCCCATAAAGTGGGAAAACCCCCTGTTAACTACGCGGAAAGAATATAACACAACCCAACATTCTCCCACTTGTTGTTTTCTTTCCACAGGGGTCCACAAGAGAGCTTAGTCATTTTCTTAGCCCTGAAATGCCCATTGTCTCTCTACACCAAGAGAACTTCTCAGAGTTCAAAGATTTTGTTAATGCATTTGCAGTATTCTTCAAAGTGTCCACCTTTACTAGCAACACCTTTTTGTCTTCTATCATATCCCTCACAAAGTGATACTGAAGATCAATGTGCTTTGTCTTTGAATGATATGTAGGGTTCTTTGCCAAGAAAATTACACTTTGGCTGTCACAATCTATCCTTATAGCTTCCTGTACTAACCCCATACTTGAACACAATCTCTACAACCAAACTGATTCCTTGCTTGCATGAGCGGCTGCCATGTATTTTGCCTCTGTAGTTGATAGTGCAACTACAGATTGTTTCTTATTCATCCAATTGACTGCACCTCCAAATAGGTTAAACACATACCCACTTGTAGATCTTCTCTGATCCAGATCTCCAACCCAGTCTGCATCAACAAAGCCACGAGTATCCAACACTCTATCCAATCCTAGTCATCCTTGGTAGCACAAACCATAATCACTAGTGCCACGCAAATACCTGAAAACCTACTTCACTGCTGTCCAATGCTCCTTTCCTAGTTTTGACATAAACCTGCTCAATACTCCCACTGCATGTGCAATGTCTGGTCTAGTACAGACCATTGCATACATCAGGCTACTAACTGCACTTGCATATGGAACACGAGACATGTCTGCTTCCTCTTCTTGTGTCTTGGGACACTGTTCAGCAGATAACCTCACACCTACAAGAATAGGAACCTTCACTGGTTTACTATCCTGCATATTAAACCTCTGCAGTATTGTCTCAACATACTTCCTCTGGTTTAACCAGAGCTTCCTGTTTGCCCGATCTCTTTTAATTTCCATTCCCAAAATATAGTTTGCAGCACCAAGATCTTGCATGTCAAATTTGGAGGACAATTGGGTCTTCAAATGCTGAATAATTTCTTTGTCATTTCCAACTAGCAACATATCATCCACATACAAGACCAGATAAATAACACGGCCACCAATTAATTTAAAATACACACAGTGATCTGCTTTTCTTCTGGTGAAGCCAAGTCCCCGTATAAATGTATCAAATTTCTGATACCACATCCTTGGTGACTGTTTTAATCCATACAGAGACTTGTTTAACTTGCATACCAGTTCTTTCTTACCCTTCACCGCAAAGCCTTCAAGTTGCTTCATGTATATTTCCTCTTCCAGATCCTCGTGAAGAAATGTTGTCTTCACATCCATCTGTTCTACTTGAAAATCAAAATCAACAACAATAGATAAAAGTAATCTAATAGAAGTTACCTTGGCAACAGGAGAAAAAATATCACCAAAATTAATTCCCAGCACCTAGGAATAACCTTTTGCTACCAACCGAGCCTTGTATTTCTCCACCTTTCCTTCGGCATTTGTCTTCTTCTTGAACACCAATTTGCTGCCTATGGGTTTCCTTCTAGCCAGCAAATCCACCAGATCCCAAGCTTCATTTTTGTGCAAAGATGCCATTTCATCAACCATGGCCTCTTTCCAGAGTTTTCCATCCTTTGAATCCACTGCTTCCTTCACAGTTCTGGGATCATCATCGGTAACAGATAAAGCAAAATTTGAACATAAAGGAGATGGACTATACCTTTCTGGCTGCCTTCTTTCTCGAATTGATCTTCGCACAGCCGGAGTTTATGGCTCTTCATCTTCTGATTCCTCCTCTACTGTAGAGTTTGATTCTTCCTCCTTTAGCTCAAACTCTATCTTCTCAAGTTCCTTTGGTTGGAATTCATGTTTAATAACATCTTTCACCTCTCTGAACACCACATCTCGGTTGTACATAACCATCCTTGTTACTTGGTTCCAAAGCTTATAACCCTTTATACCATCCTTATACCAAATAAAGATGCACTTTTCAAATTTACTATTCAACTTTGTTCTTTTCTCCTTTGGAACATGTACATATGCATCACATCCAAATACCGTCAAATGTGAAAGCGATGGTTTCTTACCAGTCCATACCTCTTGCGGAGTCTTATCCTCCAACGCTGATGAGGGTGACCTATTGACCAGGTAACATGCAGTATCTACCACCTCTGCGCAGAATTCTTGTCCCAACCTAGCACTACTGAACATGCTTCTTGCCATTTCCATCAACATCTTGTTCATTCTTTCTGCAACTCCATTTTGTTGAGGTGTATATGAGTAGTCTTCTACTGTTCTATACCACACTTCTTGCGGAATTCTTCAAATTCCTTACTGCAAAACTCTCCACCATTATTTGTCCTCAGCACCTTTATCTTCCTCTCTGTCTGGTTTTCCACTAGAGCCTTAAATTCTTTAAACCTATCCAAGACTTCAGATTTCTTCTTAAGGAAATATATCCATGTATTCCTTGAGAAGTCATCTATAAATGATACATAGTACACAGACTTACCCAGTGATGGAACCTTCACAGGTCCAAACACATCACTGTGCACAGCTCTAATATATGTTTCGCCCTCTTACCACCAGAGGGGGAACTCACCCGATTCTGCTTCCCGTATACACAGTTTTCACAGAAATCAAAATCCAAAGAGCTATTACTCATACCTTCTACCATACCTTTACCATGAAGTATTTGAAGGCCCTTCTCTCCAATATGTCCAAGCCTTTGATGCCACAACATGGTCTTTTCTCCAGATACCACTAGATTTTTTGCTCCACTTTTAGGAACCATGGAACTGTTGCACCCATCAACAACAGTGCTACCTTGTAGCTTGTACAGAGTTCCAATCTAAACTCCCCGCATCAATACCAATGCTCCCTGAACCATCTTGCAGGAATCCTTATCGAACACTATTTTTACACCTACATCATCCAACTTACTAACAGAAATAAGATTTTTGGCTAATGTAGCAATATGCGAAACACCTGGAAGTGTTCTAACCCTTCCACCTTGCAGCTTCAACTTTACTTTTCCACGACCAATGATTCTAGCCTTCCTATCACCACCATCATATTTCTCATACTCACAGAACCACTCTCTATGCAGAGTGAAGTGAAAGGATGCACCTGAGTTAATCAACCATGCCTCATGATCTACATGTGCACTTGAAGAAGCCAAGTACACATCCCCACCTTCATCTGAGGTGGTTTTCACCTCTGCAGAGGGAGCCTCATCAAATCCCTTTCCTTTGTTAGGAGCTTTAGATTTACAGTCCCTTTTGAAGTGGCCTTCCTTTTCGCATTTCCAGCACACCACCTTTACAGGTTTTCTTGGAGATTTAGATCTCCCACTCGATGACTTATTTTTGTTTCTATTCTGGGACCGTCCTTGTACAGACAAGGCATCAACATTTTGGCTCTCCATATTTTTCCATCTCATCTCCTCCGTCAGCAAGGTTGAGACTATTTCATCAAACTGTAAGGCAGTTGCATTGCTACCTATTGCAATAACCAGACTATCCCACGAATCTGGGAGAGAACACAACAAACTGATGCACTTATCTTCATCTGAAATTTTAATATCAACAAATGCTAACTGACTTACCACAGTATTAAATGCATTGAGATGCTCTATCACCGAGTCTCCATCCTTCATCCTCATGTTATACAGCCTTTTCCGCAGGAACAATTTATTCACCAAAGACTTAGATAGGTAAAAAGTCCCTAACTTGTCCCACAAAGCCTTTATTGTAGCTTCTCCTGATACATTCAGCAATACTGAATCTGAGACACACAATCGTATTGTGCTCTTTGCCTTCCAATACAACTTCTTCCATTCTTCATCAGACACTCCCATTGGTTTAGTACCCGGATCTACCACGATCCACTGATCTTTATCCACCAACATATCCTCCATATTGAGTTTCCACAACTCAAAACTCTTACCATTAAATTTCTTGATCTCTATCTTTCCACTGCTCGTCATTTTATTTCACCACCAAAATCGATCTCGTAGATCTCCCACTGAATATGGTCTACCACAGGCCTGGACGAAACCCCTCAGCAACAAAGGCATCCCCTTGAAGCCAAATCTGCTCTGATACCAAATGTAGGTTTTAAGCTCGTACAAAAATTACCTGCATACGAATTTAAAAACACAGAAAATAAATAATGCGAGAGAAAAACACATAAAACACATATACACAGACATTGTCCCCTGGATCTCAAAACCGGGACTACCAGCTTGATTTTTCATTATGTTCCTTTCAATGTTACAATACATATTTATACATGTCGAAGCATCCAATACCATGGACCAAAAAGCATCGTGTCCAAAACCATGGGCCGAAAAGCATCGCGTCCAAAAACATGTGTGAAAATCATGCACAAAACCATAGGTGGGTCTGCCCAACCTAACATAGGGTCCAAAACCAAAAATTTTCCTTGGTGCTGCTCCAAACCCCATAAAGTGGGAAAATCCTCTGTTAACTACGTGGAAAGAATATAGCACAACCCAACACAGTATGCAAGATAATCTAATGGATCACGTCCGCGCATGGAAACGCGAGATACGTGCATGTAATCCAATACAAGCCAGACTTGTGTATGTTGACATAGACTTTACAATCCTCCAGATTCTCCTCAAATGTGCCTAAAAAGATGTCATTGATGTTCTGCCATTTAATCTTGATCTCCTTGTATATGAACAACTTATGTCTTCATAGATGGGCAAGTTCATAGACATTTGCTCAACCATATCTCCAGTTGTGCTCTCAATGGTGTCCCTTGACCCTGCTTTCTTGGAAGCCATTATACCTGTATTGATGAGAGACTAATGAACACATATCATACTTGGAGATAGAGAAACACTCATGGCAAGCACAATGTCAGTTGGAAACCAAAAAAATTTGAGGACTGACATGCAACACACCTGGGTGACTAACTGGAAGATTTGCGCAATTTTCATTAGGAGGTTGGGAGACTGACTGCCAGAACTGTGCAGAACACAGTCTGGACTGTCAGTGAGTTGATTGAATGCTAAAAATGCACAGATCATGGTCCATCTTGGCTTGCTGAGGACTATTATTGAGAAATGCATAGTTTCTGTCAGCATGACTGTTACCCAGGAAAACTGCGTTGTGCGAATCCAGGGGCCAATTAAGGCAGTGTCTCTCAGAATTGCATAGAGCAAGCTTGGGAGGCTAGCGTGAGACAAGATTTGCACAATTTATGGGAAAAAGAAAAGGCCTTCCATCCCAAAAAAGTGCAGTGGAAGCCGGCCAAGGCAAGGTCTGGGCCAAGGCAACCTAGACCCGCTGACGGGCGACTGAAAATAGTGAGGACTGAATTCATGTGTGAAACTGGGTGTAGACATGAGTGAATGAACATGCATGAAATCAATGAGTGTAGGATTCAGTAAAATCGGAAGACAACTCAGTGTGTGAAGCAAGTCACCACAACGGCGAACGTTAGTGCAAAAATAGTGTCATGCATGTGACAACAACGAGATGCAATAGAAAACATGAAACAATGCTTCTACAGGATAACATGCATTAGAATGATAGCAAGCATTCAACAAAACCAAAAAAATAGCACTCACATAAACCAAAATACAAAAAGCGACAGAAAAGAAGCAAAAGACATGAAAAGCGGACCTACCCAGAAAAAACTGAGGTGAGTGTGTCGAAAGATCCTAGATGCGATGGGGAATGCCAGAGCTTCAAGATCAAAGTGAAGAACGAGCTCTGAAGTGTTGAATAAATAATCTTGACAATATCGAGGCTTATGACGTGCATGACACAAATCTAGGAAAATGCAACACTTGGTTGGAGGTTTCTCAAACGACTTTTGCATGTAACCCATAACTGCTAAAAATGGATCCCTAAAATCTAGGGATGCTTTTTGTTTTTTTTTGCTTTTTCAGGAAAGAGTTGCCCATGCATGCAAAGAAATATTGATAAGTTCAGGAGGGAATCGGTCAACATGGGAGCACATGCAATAGGAAACAAGCATCTCGATGACTTTTGCGTAGTTTCTAGGCTGAGTGGCTCTAGATACTCCTCAAGCTCTGCACAATTTTTGGACTAAAGCCAAGGTTGTTAGCTAGATCTGTGCAAATTCTAAGAGAAAGCCCAGTGTTGGGCTGCTCTGTGGAATTTTCAAGGGTAAGGTAGTCTGCTTGATCTACGCATTTATGGAGAGCAACAAGCTGCCTTGTTGCTCTGTGCAATTCTGGACAGAAAGGCTCGTTGCCCTCTAGTTCTACGCAATTTTAGAAGTGAGCATAGTGTTATCACTCAGGTTTTCCCAAAAGTTGTAAGAAAGGGGAAGGAGGCCGAGGTAACCACTAACCAATCTTTTAGATACAGAATCTAGCTAATCTGTATCGAGAGAGGACTCTCTCTTTATGATTTAGCTTTGTTTTTAAAGGTATTAGGCTAGTTATGAAGTTCAAGAGTTTTGTTTGAGTTTGGGTAGTGAGATTCAATAGAATAGAGAGGCAAGACAGAGTAGTTCAGTCCATTGGGCAAATGGAGTCAAAGAAGATGGCTTTCTGGATTTGGTTTCTTAACAGAAGATGGTTTCATAGAGCTAGGTAGTCAAACAGGGAACAAATAAAGACTTGAAACAGAAAGAATGGGCTCAAATTGGGTGAAGGGCAGTTAAGGATCCTTCAACCTATTTAAAGAGGGAAATTGGATGATTACTGATAAGGAGCAGTTAGGTATTCATTAACTAATAATCTACATGAAAGAATTAGGAAACATGAGCAATTAAGATTTCACTACTTATCATAATTATGAAAGAAAACACAGAGAACAATAATGACTTGAAAACAAAGTGCAATCAAGCATATTTTGAAATTAAATCTTTTCTTTATCATTCAGATTGTGAAATACAGATGATGTAATAAACTAAGAAAACTTTAAAACACAAGATATAAAGGACTTATTGATTCAGTGGTTGATTCAAAAAAGTCTCTGACAAGTCCTCAGCTTCAATTCTTCATCCTGTAGGCCATGCAACAGTTGATTCCAATAGCTCTTTATTCCAAGAAATCAATATTATAGAAAAGTCTAGGTATCCACACCCCAATACTCCAATGGGGGGGTATTTATGCAACAAATTATAAAATAAATATCTCATAACAGAGTGAGATAATATCTAGGATGACTAAAAATAGTTTAGAAGGAATAGAAACAACTAGCCTTGAAAATAAGGAAAAGATGAACTGATGTTGTGCTGGTCCTGTTTTTTTTTAATGTGCTGGAGGCAGGCCCTAGGATTTGGCTTGTAGTTGTCTTCTTCAGTTACTCTATGCTGGCTGCCCTGTCTTTACTGATACTCTTCAACTGCTCTGATACTCTTCGACTCGTTTTGAACCCTATTCACCTTTATCCGGCAAATAGCTCCATCTGGTAAAATAGCCTAAAATTTACCTTTTTCCAAGGGTAACAACATAGCTATGGATAAATACCTATTGTTGGGACATTGGAGGTTGTTCTGCGCCTTCTAATTCATAACATTTAGATCTTTCTCTGGAGGTCGCGTTAGTTTCTTGTGGAGATTCCGGCAATTAGTTCACAAATTTCTATCCTCTGAGATAGCTGAAAAGGTACCTGTAATTGAGGAGGAAACTATGTGATGGCGGGTTGAATGGCTGGCTGTAGAGTGCAATGCTGGAGTTTCTTGGTCGGGTGGCAGTTTGAAATTGAACTTTTGGCCTTGGTCGTTGTTTTGTATTAGAGCTCGGGGCGTAGTGTATAACAATGAAAAACCTGTTTTGTCCGTTTATTTCAACAAAATGAAGGTTGACGGGGTTTTTTGCATTTAATTGGGAAAATGACATCAGCAGAGGGTGGATGACATGGGAGGATGATGTCAGTAGAAGGCAGTAAGTGGTTTTGCTCGCATCGCTTTTGGGGTCAAGTGGTATTGAGTGGAGGGCGAGCGAGCACTTTAAACAGGCGACATGTGGCTTTTGTATGGGCAGAAAACCGCTGGCGATCGCGAGTTAACGTGCGGTCGTGAGGGGGGTCACGATATGGATGTCAACCATTGGATGTGGCGACGGAGATCGGACGGCGGACAGGCAAGGAACATGGCGGGGGTTTAACTGTGCCGGCCTAGCACGATATAACAACATTTTAATCGTTCTGGGGCTGTTTTGATTGGTTGGGATGGGTTGTTAATTAACCCGGATGGTTAATTAAGTTTGTTTGTGTGGCGGGGAAGGTTTTAATAAATTTCAAACAAATTTATTAATCCTTTTTAAACAGCGACTATGGTCGTAATCGACCGGGGTGGGATATATATAATATCTGGGGTTTTTAATATATTTATATATTATGGGAAGGGTTTATGTTTATATGGGATTTACATAATAAATGCTAAAAATTAATACGAATTATGAAATGATAATAAGCGCCAAGTTAAATTTACAATTTAAACTTAGGTTTTGAAGTGGGAATGGGGTTTTTATGTGAGGTAGTGCATCTTCCTAAGTAAAATAGGGTTTTACTTATGCGACTTTATGAAATGGAAGGAGTGGTTTTTTAGTGATATTAAGAGCAGATCTTAATACTTTTGGGGGAGTTAGTGAATGAGTATGAAGAGGAGTTAGTTATGTAGCCTTGCCTCGCTTGAGCTGCATCAAGTATAATCTCCGCCTCGCACTTTGTGATAGAGATAAATATTAACACATTTAGAGACATAATTTATCACAAGTATCATTCTGCAACACCATCTACCTACCCTACCTACTTTGGCCTAGCATTTTTTCTTCTTTATTTGGGTGCACTTAGACTGGCAAACCCTTATCAATCTTCTTTTTCTTTTCATAGCAAGCCTACCTGAGTCTACACTTATTACATCCAAGGGCTCAAATTAAATTGTTGAGCTCCTTTGCTTTTCTACCTATCTAGTTATCTGCCAAAATTAAACAATTTGGTCAGATTTTATTCTCTATCTCTAAAATAGGAAATTCAAATATGAACTAGCCAAGATTAAGTTGTTTGGTCATTCATCAATTGTGGAATAAATTAACAAGCTACACACAATGCTTATTATAGAAAATAAATAGTGGCATTTTGGACTTGCACACTTTCCTGGTCTATTTTTGTTTGGGGTTCATTTCTTTCACTTTTTTTGACCATTTTATTCTTTTTTTGACCCTTTGATTTTTCTTTTAGGGCATACCCTCTTTACATTTTTTACATTTTTTTGTTTTTTTGATTTTTTGATAATATGGAAAACTTTTGCAACCAGGAAAGGAATGAACATATTACAGAGCTCAACAACTTAATCATGAAATATGACACCTATTGTTATAGGAGTATAACAATGGCTCCACTTGCGGATGGCTTTTCCTGGTGGAAAGTCAGGAACAGCAAGTCAGATGGCCTTTTGAATAACTTAGGCTATGCTCTGACAATTTCCTTTTGCTGGTTGCTTTATTGTATGTATGACAGCATGCTTGTGAAGCCTAGGGCCTTCTCTTTGGGCTTCAATTTCAGCAAGTTACTATCCAATCCAAACTGTGATATTATTAAGGATATAGTATGTACATGTTATAGTCAGAATACATTAAAAAACTAGATCAAAGTAATGTTTCAGCATTCAACCATTCAATGGTCCTTCTTCTGTTTCTGTACCATCTAGGATCTTCAGAAAATAAGAATTGTTCCCTTGCAATGCCTAGATGATAAATGGCCCTTTCCATAGGAAGTCAAACTTCCCATGTTTTCCTTTGTCTTCTCTCCTGGAATCCCACCTTAGAACTTTGTCTCCAAGGTAGAAGTCTTCTGCTTTGGTTCTTTTATCAAATATTTTCTTGAGTTTTTCTTGTAACACTTGGGATCTTTGGTGCACTTCTTCTCTGGTCTGCTGCAAATGGATGGTCTGATTTACTCTCCTTTGAATGTCATTGGGTTCCACCTGAGCTTCTTGCAGTAATTTCATTACAGGAACTCCTAAAGATGAAGGAAATATAGCTTCCATGCCATAAACTAACTCATAAGGGCTAGTTCTAATAGATCTCTTTGTAGTAAGTCTGTCTGCCCATAGTGCATTTATAAGTTTCTTGTGCCAGTTTTTCTTGTTCTCTTCCAACAATTTCTTAATAATATTAATCAGGATTTTATTGGAAGACTCAGCTAGACCATTACCTTGAGGGTAATAGGTTGTGGAATGGCCTAAAGTGATATGGTATTTGTTACAGAAATTTATCATTTTCTTGGACTTGAAGGCAGCAGCATTATCGGTTATGATCTTTTCAGGACAGCCAAATCTAGACAATATGTTCGTTTCTAAGGATCCTATAATCACTGTATCATTGGCTTGTCTAGAAGGAATGGCTTCTATCCATTTAGTGAAATAGTCTGTGGCAATGAGGATCCATTTATGTTGGCCAGAAGAGGGAGGATGGATTTCTCCAATGAAGTCCAAACCCCATTGTTGAAAGGGATTTTCAGTGGAAATTGGTCTCAAGGGTAAGGGTAACAGTTTCCTTTTGCCTTCAAAAATTTGGCATTTGTGGCAAGTAGTGACAAATTTCTTTACATCAGCGAACAAGGTTGGCCAGTAAAATCCAACCCTTAGGATTTTGTCTGTAGTTGATTTCCAGTAAAGGTGTCCACCGCAGTCCCCTACATGAAATTCTTTGAGAACCTTGTCAGCTTCTTCTTTTATTAAAAAATTCAATAGAATACCTTCATGATTTTTCCAAAAGAGAGCATTATCTAAAATACAAAATTTTGAAGCTTTAATCTTTAAAAACCTTTTCTTTATTCTGGATAACCCTAAAGGAGCCTGCATGTTTAATAATACATGAGTTATATCAGCATACCAAGGGGATTCTAAGAAGGCCTGGCTGGAGTCACCATCCCATGTTCATTATCAAGTTCATTAATATCCAGGGCTTGAAAGTTTGTTTCAGTCATGAGTTTAGCCAATCCCTATCCTTTTATAAGCTTTGTAGGTTTTATTTCAATATCATACTCCAATATATTAGCTATCCATTTACCTCGTTTGCCTTCAATTCCATCCTGAGTCAGGATGTCTTTGACAACAGCATTTGGTACATAGCCTATTACATGGGAGTTCAATATATAGACTCTGAAGTCTTTAATAGCTTTCACAAGTGCAAAAGCCTGTTTTTCCATGATGTTGTAATTTAGAGGTGCATCTCTAAGTGCTTTACTGAAAAAGGCTATGAGTTTTTCATATCCTTGATCATCTTTTTGCAGTAAAACAGCTACTATAGTGTGTTCAAATGCAAATGAAAAAATTATGAAGTCTCTATCAAACTTTGGACTTGTAAGGACTGGTGTTCTGGTCAAAGCCATTTTAATTTCTTCAAATGCTTGTTTGGCTTCTACTGTCCATTTAACCTTTGAATCCTTTTTTAACATATTGTTTAGCAATCTACTTAATTCAGCCAAATTAGATATGAATCTTCTTAAAAAGTTAATCTTTCCTAGGAAAGCTTGAAGTTCTTTGACATTTCTGGGGTGGGGTATTCACAGAATAGCTTCTATTCTAGCAGGATCAATTCTGATGCCATATTTGGAGATAATATGGCCTAACAGTTTGCCTTCTTCTAGACCAAACAAAGACTTTTTAGGATTTAATGAAATACCATACTTTCTGCATTTTAAAAACACTTGTTTGAGATGATCTAAATGTTGCTGATCTAATTTGGAAAATACAGTCAGGTCATCTATATATATAACCAGAAAATCATGAATTTCTTTTGCAAAAGCTATGTCCATTGCTCGTTGAAAGGTTGCCCCTACATTCTTAAGGCTGAATGGCATTTTAACATATTTGAATGTACCCCGTGGTGTTGTAAATGCAGTCTTTTCCTGGTCATTATGATTAACCAGAATCTGATTATAACGTGAAAACCCATCCAAAAGTGAAATCCTAGAAGCACCTACTACCCTTTGTAAAATATGATCCATCTTAGGTAAAGGGTAATTGTCTTTCAAAGAAACCTTGTTTACATTTCTTAAGTCAACACATAATCTGATTTCTCATGTTTTCTTCCTGGTAGGCACTAAATTAGACACCCACTCTGAAAATCTGATGGTGCAATTATCCATGCATCATGCATTCGTTTGATTTCTTTTTCAATTAAAGGAAGCAGTACAGGGTTAATTCTTCTGAGATTTTGTTTGAATGGTTTTTTATTTTCCTTGAGGGGTATTGTATGTTGAATTATAGAGGTGTCATAAGATTTCAGGTCTTCATAGCTCCAGGCAAAAACATCCTGGAATTCTTTGATTAGTTCAACATACTTAAGTTTTTGATCAGGGGGCAAAGATTTGGATAATTTTACCATTTTTGGCTTTTCTTCAGTTCCTATGTTATAGTCTTCAATGTTTGCTTTTAGAGGTTCCATCTTGGGTTTCTTTGGAATATCGTTGAAATCAAAGAGATCTTCCAAAGGAGTTAATCCTTTAGGCAAATGATTGTCTTTCAAATTGATAACTTCTAATTCTCCTTCAATAATCTCATCAATGTCTATTTCTTTAAGATCTTGTATTTCCTTTTTGGTAAATTTCATTGGATGAAGCATTTGAGTTGCATTTTCTACTGAAATGTCTGTTTCTATCTGATTTGTTTGATCAAACTCACTAACTGTATATATATCTATGTTAGTGCTAAAAACTTGTTCTTCTAGGGTTAAAAAATTGTTGATTTGATTATCACTGTCAAACACTTGCCAGTTCTTTACATTATCAGGTATGGATGGCCTGTGTCTAATCTCAGCTGTGAATTGATAATTTGGTTCAAATGGTAATTTATAGGTGCTAGCAAACATTGCCAAGCTATGAGCTTGTAAGTTGTGATCTCTCCGGATTTTGGCAAGCTGAGTTTCTAGAAATGTATTGAGGATCTCTATAGCTGTTCCTCTATACTCTCTTAATCTGGGATCATTTGTTACAAACTTCCCTTTTATCTGTTGAATGATTAAATCAGAATCTCCTAGGACTGACAATTTAGTTGCTCCCAATTTCTTGACCAGTTTAAGACCTAGCAATGGAGCTTCATATTCAGCCATATTATTAGTGCACCTAAAGTTTAATCTGTAGGCATGGCCTTCCATGATTGTTTTCAAGATTGTGCACCCAGACTCCTGCTTCTGCTCCTGATTTGTTCACAAAACCATCAAATTCCAAGTACCAAAGGATTTCATGTTCACAATTAGTATCTAGAGTTTCAGGGATCTGTTTAATAGGGAGATTTGGTTTTTTAGTTTCTTCTGGTTTATTTGATGTTTCATGTTTTTCAGAAATTTCTTGGATTCAGACACTAGACCTTTCGTTTGTAATTTGCTCTGGTTCATTTGCTAAAACTTTTATTTCATGTGGGGGATCAATTTTAGCATTGTAAAGGATAAAAGAATCCATATCTGAATGTACTGAGCAGATAGGGAAATTTTGAGGTTTCTCTTGACTACTTACTACATACTTCATTAAGGTTTCTCTGTATAGTCTCTTGGGTTGACCAAACACTAAAATAGTAGCGTAAGACATGTTTAACTGTAGAGATCCTTGAAGCTTTGCACCCCAAGATCTAGACAATAACATGCCATACTTTGGTGGAATATCAGCGACTATTATGTCCATTAAGATGGTTTTGGAAGGATATTAGACTAGTGATACACATAAGTCTTTGATTAAACCTAAACATCTGACCTGACTTGAATCAAAAGAAAAAAAGGTCCTTATATGGCCTGGTGATGTCAAGGTCAAGTCTTTCCATTACAGATTTAGGCATTAAGTTATGAGAAGCACTAGAATCAAACATGGCATTATGAAGTATTTTATGATGTATGTTTAAACTTACATAGAAAGGAGGAACTGCTCCCTCTACCGTTTTTCCATTTACTCCAGGGCCAAAGATCAATTCAGGCTGGTCATCAAAAACATTTACTGAATCTTTGTTCACAGAAATTTTGAGTGATCTGCTGATTTGACTTCTGTAGACATCATGCCTAGCTAATTCTGATAATGGAACAACTATCTTTAGTTTGCATACTTCTATCTCAAGATTAAAAGGTTTTTCGGTTTGAGTTCTTATATTTCGGATAGATGGATTTTCTGCGTTTCTTTCCTCTTCACGGGTGGGATTATGGGCTGAAGTTGTTTCCAAATCAAGTTCTAGAGGCTCTTCTATGTTTCCTTTAGAAGGAATAGAAGTGGAAGGTTGTCTGTTAGGTGTTGATTATTTGATATATCTTCAACAATTGGGTTATTAGGGTTAGGACTTGTTCTAGAAAGAATATGTACAGGGGGGTTATTGATCTTACCTTTCTTAGGCTGCTTGGTATCTTTTTGCTTATTGGTTTTAGGGACATCTATTCTTCTGCTCCTCAGATTGTATTGTTTGTGGACTTTATAAATGGTTGTATCATATCCCTCCCTAAAGTCAAATGATTCACCTGACTGAGTTTGGAATTGTTTAAGCATGTGAGCTTCTTGATCCTCTTGGGTCAAGAAAACTTGTTGTTCATTGTTGAGTCCCATCAGATTAATTTGAGTGTCTTCTGTTGGTTCACTAGAATTTGAGGCCTCAGCATAATTTTCTTGAAATGGGGGCCTAATATTTTGGTCAGGCCCTATCTTTCGAGTGTTAGTATTTTGGTTCTTCCTGAAATTTCGATTTCTCCCAGTATTGCTTGGTTGACCATCCCAAGGGGATTTTCTCTCTATTGTTTCTACTCTATCTCCAAGTCTATCCATTCCTTTAATAATAGCATCTAATTTTTGTTCAAAGGAAGAAGGTTCTTTTTTGAAAGGTGTCCTCCTTTCAGCTCTAGCTCTAGATCATTTAGATATCAGGTTGGCCTCAACGCTGACTATTATACTTTGCATCTCTTTTAAGTTTCAAGGAGCTATTTCACTAAGTTGGTATGCCGTATCTGAATCAAATGCATCAGGGAATTTGATCAAGGCCAAATCTGGAGGAGGTCTAAGATTTTGAGGAATAGCATTGTAGACATTATTGAATCTGGTACAGTAATCTTGGACAGTTTCTTGTGTGCCTCTTCTTAGGTTTTCATATTCTGACAAAATGTGGAGAGGATCTTTCTTCTTTTCTTATCTGTTCAAGAAGGTCTAATAAAGAGCTTGTTGTTCATTGATACTGTTTGCATGGAGGGCTCTAAACCAGGTTCTAACATCTCTAGTTAAACTTTGCACAAATACTTTCATTCTAACATCATCAGCATCAACCTCATATATTTCAAAATAGTCGGTCATTTTCTTGGTATGTTGTTGAGCTGTGTAAGTGCCAGTACCTTCAAAAGAAGTGATTTTACTTTGATAGTCTTGGGGCATAGCCCCTGGATTGGCAGGTAAGTGCAGGGGAGTATATCGGTTTGCCATGGTTGCAGAAATAGATGTGACAACTGGAGGAGTAGGGATAACAATGGGAATGTGTGTTGTAGATGGAGGAGTGGAAGGGGTGGCTGATGGTGAACTTGGAGAAGCTGTAGTAATCACAGAAAGGTTTGGTGTTCTTTCAAAGGTAAGCTCAGATTCAATGGAGTTCTACAAATGTTTGTCAAGGTGTGAAGTAACAACTTCAATCTGCAAATTTTCAATGAATATTGGATCTTGAACTGTGTGGGTTAACCCAGATTCTGAAAAGGTCACAAATGAAGAGCTTTCCAAATACTCATCAAAAGGCTCATCCTCAAGGTAGATCCACTTCACAAGACAGGATCTTGATCTGTATAGAGGCCGAGAACTAGCAGAATTTTCTTGGCTCTCTTGTCTTCTAAGAATCCTAGGAATCAGATTAGGATTTTCAAACACAGGTGGGGGATTTGGATCCAGATTCGATCTGGTGTAATGAATCTTTTCTGAAGCTAGGTTTCTGGGTGTGTTTTTGGGTTTTTTCTTGAAATGGGTTTGACAATACAATTTTAACAGTCTCTTCTAAGAAGTTTTGGATGAGGGAATTCTGAACTTCCTTAAGACTTATTTGAAAAGAGGAACTGATCAAGTATTTGAAACCAACTGTCCAATCTATAAGCTAGACTAGAGATAGACTGAAGTAGCATTCATTTACTTCTGCAATTGCAAAGCAAAAGCATTTCAAAGGCTACCTGGCTAACTTCAAGCTCCGTCTGTAGCTTATATAGAAAATAGTTGTAACAAACAAATTATTCAATTCCTCAGTGGAGTCGCCATTGATGTTATCACTCAAGTTTTCCCAAAAGTTGTAAGAAAGGGGAAGGAGGCCGAGGTAACCACTTACCAATCTTTTAGATACAGAATCTAGCCAATCTGTATCCAGAGAGGGCTCTCTCTTTATGATTTAGCTTTTTTTCTAAAGGTATTAGGCTAGTTATGAAGTTCAAGGGTTTTTTTTTGAGTTTGGGTGGTGAGATTCAATAGAACAGAGAGGTAAGACAGAGTAGTTTAGTCCATTGGGAAAATGGAGTCAAAGAAGATGGCTTTCTGGATTTGGTTTCTTAATAGAGGATGGTTTCACTGTTGGAAATACTGGGAGGGGGGGGGTGAATCAGTGTTTCTTACTTTTCTTTTTAATTGTTCTAGTGATTGCCAAAAGCATATATATATTTGTATATGTATACACAGACCATAGAAATCAACAGCTGGAATTAATGCTTTTATTAAAAAACGCAAAACAATGCAATGAAATAAATACAATATAAGTGTATATCTAATTGTGAACAGTTGCCAAGCTCCAACTTGGACTTCAGTGAGGCTCCAACCTCCAGAGCACCAACTCTGTTTTGCCAAGACACCAATCTTGGACTTAGGAGCACCAACTCCCAAGGACTTCAATCCTGTTCAGTTCTGAGGCTCCAACCTCTTGGGCTCCAACCTAACCTTGGTATAAGCAGGTATGCTACTGGACTCTATTCAACTGAGGTTCTCTCACTCCTACTCTCCTGTCTCTGCTGCTTCTGCTGCCTCTATAGCCTCCGCTGCTTTGCTGCCTCTACAGCCTCTGCTGCTTCTGCAGCCTCTGCTGCTTTTACTACCTCACACTCTGGTTCTTCACCACCACAACAGCAACCACAGTCTTTTGTTTTTACTGTTTTATGCATTCCTGTGCCTCTTTCCATTCGTTTCCTCTTACACCACCTCTTGGACTTCCTCAGCACTCACTGTCATTTCCTCTGTGCTCGCTTGCTTCTTTAGCTTCCCATCTTTCAGTTTCCTTTATCTATTCATGCTCACAGGACACGTTGAATCAATGGCCAGGTCCAAGTCATATGCAAAGGACACATATTCAGAAAACTATCACAACGCTCTTGTTTTCTCATGATAGGAGGCATACAAAGGGATGGCATTATTTAACAGACCTGCCACGTCCTGATCACAATCGCAACCAGCGTAGTTCAGCCTCCTGAACTATCGGGAGCGTTATTGTACTGCATTTCTGTCTCCAAACCTCGCGCAGGCCAATTATCAATTACACAGGAAATATGAGCAAAAATCAGTCAAAAGACTAAGGGGCGGACTTCAATATTAATATTAACCCCGCATCTAAACTGTATCGGGTCCGCAGCATTCATCGCAATCGGTGCTTGGGTGTGGGAAGGCTTCATAACATATGCGATTGTGACGGATGCGATAAGCATTGAACCATGTTTTATATGCCTGTCGGGTCCGCAGCTTTCATCGCTATCGGCGATCGCAACATATCGGCAGTCGCCAATGGCCGATGGCCGATGGACACGATAAGACATTAAGCCAAATCGCAATATAGCATTGGGTCCGCTCTTACAATCGCAATCGACAGATTTGCACATAACATAGCCAATTCCCCGATACCCGGACGCGATATTATTTTAAATTGTTTTAATAACTCCGTTGGGTCCATACCTCTATCGCAATTGGCGCTTCTGGTCAGACAACCTTTTGTGTAGCATTGCGATGGGTGGATGCGATAATAGATTCAACCATAACACAATCCTGCATCGGGTCCGCGTACATCATCGCAATCGGAGGTTTCGGGGGTGACACTTAATAGAACTCGCCGATATGATTTCTCCGATATTATATACTGCTCTGCCTCTGATAGTGTTTATTGCATGCAAATATATATTTTTCATTGTTTTTTACTTTATATATATATATATATATATATATATATATATATATTGCTCCGCTTATGAACCTTACTCTGCCCTATGCGATATGCGATAGCTTTACTCCTCCGATAGAGTATTCCTTTGGCACTATTGCTTCGATAGTTGTGATTGCTGCGTCCCATGGATACATGACTCTCGATAAGCTGTTAAATGCATGCATATATATGTCTGTGCTCCGATGGCTCTGTTGTACTTTGGCATATATATCTATATATATATATATATATATATATATATATATATATATATATATATTGCATATATATATATGGCTCCCATCGCTGTTAAATGCATATACATGGCATATATTTGCTATGTTCCACTTGCTCAGTTTGCTCCTGTAGCTCCTCCGATGGCTCTGTGTGCTCCTCTCATCTCCATCTGCTCCTCCTCTTTGGCATATACCGATGGCTCTATATATATTGCTCCTCTTGGCTCCTCGAATATTGCCATATTGACATCAATGACAATCTTTGTCCAACAATCTCCCCCTTTGTTATTGATGGCAATATTCTTCTGCTCTCTCCCCCTTTGACATCAATGGCAAAGGAATGCATACGAACTCCCCCTGTCAAACTGCTCCCCCTGTCCTGCTGCGTCTTTATGAATGAACTTGAGTTATGATAATCAAATAACCCCCATCTTTTGACGCAAATGTTCAAATGCTTCTCGAGGAAGAGGTTTTGTGAAAATATCAACTATCTGCTCCTTAGTACTGATATATTCCAGGAGGATATTTTGTTCAGCTACTTGCTCATGGAGGAAATGATACTTGATCGGTATGTGTTTGGTTCTTGAGTGCATCACTGGATTTTTGCTGAGACTGATAGCACTTGTGTTGTCACAATAAACGGTAATTGGTTGATCTGTACATATGTCGAGATCCTTTAGAGCTTCCTTCATCCATAGTATCTGAGTACAATAGTCTGCTGCAGCAATATACTCGGCTTCGGCTGTGGATGTAGACTTCCTCCTTGAGTTCCCGCTGAAATCTCTGATTGAGCTCCCCCTTTGTATATGCCAAGTTGTACCAATC
The DNA here is from genome assembly GCA_031772625.1 of Pinus tabuliformis. Classification (NCBI taxonomy): domain Eukaryota; kingdom Viridiplantae; phylum Streptophyta; class Pinopsida; order Pinales; family Pinaceae; genus Pinus; species Pinus tabuliformis. The sequence goes on along the minus strand of CM062812.1, from coordinate 296,820,728 downwards.
TGTCTATGCTCCCTCTGAGTACATGCTGAAATCTCTGCTTTGCTGAAGTGTGTTGTTCATGCTCCCCCTGACTGTAAGCAAGGTCTGCAAAAAGATGTTCTACAAGAAGAACATGACTCTATCATAAATTACCTTCCTATCACCAAGGACTCATACATACATCCATCTCCCAACCAAGTGGGGATATACCAATATTGACTCATCCACCCAACCAAGTGGGGATACACCAGATACCAATTGTTTATATATGACTGAAATATTACATCATCCTTCCCATGCATAGTGGGGGTACAAATTACAACATATGACCAAAAGGGATTCATCAAATGACTACAATAGATAGAGACAAATTATTACATCAAGAGTCTTGATTTGACCTTTACATGACATTTATGACAGAGACCAAACATCTAAATAGGACCATGATAGTCATCAGCAACTACCATACACAACGTATGATCTGCTCCATAAGCATCTGTCAACAGCGTTAGGACCAGCAACCGAATCATTCACATTATATCATATGTGAAAAAAATGCCATATCCATCTCATCAACATCAAGATCTGCATGATCTTATATATCATCCAAGTATCATCACTTGGGAACATCTGCATCAATCAACATATGTAAGTATCAACCTATCATCATATAGGTAAGAAATCATCATCATCATGTCTCCAACAATGAAACTTTGAGTAATCATCCATGTATCCAGCATACTGTATATAGCACTATGTAACAACAACAATCCTCATCCATGTGAGCGCCAAGAACTATAGGAATCCTGCATCATAACTGTATTATATGTCGACAGCAGCATATGAGTGACTCATCATCAAGTAATGAAATTGTGTATTCAAGCTGTGTACTTCTCCTTATCCTCATGAAGATCACCATGTAAGCACCATATATGCATCATCAACCACAATTCTGATTGAACTCCAACTGTGTAACCCCAAGAATCATATGAGATTTTGTCATGGACAACTCATAACCATATCATAGCAAGATATATAAGCATCATTACCAAGGACTTCTAACCATAATGCCAATAATGCATTATTCAAAACATAAACTCCCCCTGAACCTGTGCCATCTGTTTACTGTCAGATCTGATCATGCATATATCAACAAGAAGTATCAAGATATCATCATCATCAAGTTAGGATAAAAAACACTTCTAAACATATTATGAGTATCAAGACATTTCCACACATCATTAGTAGATTGTAACCATTATTAGACAGAGCAGATAATGGACTGAATCATATCAGACCCTTTTTCCTGAGCATGTCCCACTGCTTTTCTCAAACTAACATATGCGCGACTGTGAAGTGACTAACTCACGTATATACGTGACTTCTCTTCATGAAACTTGCGTATGAGATTTAGAAAGCTGAAGTTTCACACTTTCAGCTCCCTCTAAGTCTGTTATGTCTGTATATTGTGCTGTGCCACATCTTTCTGACTGTACTTCCTTCTTCTTCCATATTCAAGTGTGATGATGTTTTCTCCTTTTGGTATGGTGCCCGTACTTTGTTCCTGCAATCCTCTGCTATATGTCCATCTTGTTACATATATAACATCTTACATGTTTCATATTCCTTCTGTGGCAATCAACAGCTTTGTGACCAAACATATTGCAAGAAAAACAATATCCCTTAAAGTACCTGGAACGTGATGATCTTTCTGTGTGATGGTCTTGAGCCATTCTACTTCTGCATCTCGCTGCAACATGTCCAAAATTATGACATACATAACATTCAACATTATTCATTTGAGGAATTGACCGACTATCACTTCCATAGTTAGTAATAAAAGATTTTCTTTGAAGAATTTCTTTCCTTGGTTGTTGATGGGATTGACCTCTCATCTCCTTGTTAAGCATTTCAGATTTTGCATTAGAGTCCCTTGTCTTACTTTGTGAACTAGATTCTCCTTCAACAGATTCATGAAAACCAAGACCAGTTTTGATAGCAGGAGACCTTTGACTACTAAGAATATCATCCAAGATCTTAGTACTATCTTGAAATCGTAAGAACTTATCCTTTTCTTCTAATTTATCTTTTAGAATATTTACCTCCACCTGATGTTGCTCTTCCTTTTCAAGATACTGCTTCTTCATGATTCCTTCAGTTTTTCTTCCTTCTTCCAACTGATGTCTTAATTCAAGAACTTCGTTTTCTTGTTTTCTAAGAGCTTGGAGTAGTTCTTTATTTTGCTTATTTGATTCTTCAAGATCTTCTTTTAGCGAGAGGATCGTAGCTTCAAGATTTTCATAGTAACTGGATCTATCTCTGAGTTTCTTGATCGTTGTGCTCCTTTCATTGACTTCATTTCTTAATGATGTCACTTCATCCTGCAACTTTTGACATTGATCTTTCTTGTCCTTGAATAACTTCCTTACCTTGTTTCCTTCCTCTAGTTGAGCTTTTAGTTTGGTAGCTTCTTCTTTGAAAGCACATTCCCTTTTGTTCAATAGATCTTGTTGATCTCTAATTTTGTCTGTAAGCCTTTTAAATTCTGCCTTTATTTGATATCTTTCTTGCTCACCCATAAGAACAAATTTAGTTGTTTCGCTATCACTTTCATCATCTTCAAGTGGATGGATAAATGTATCACCAGAGGGTAACAAAATCATACCTGATAGTTCTTTTACTTGCTCATCTTCATTCTGAAGTGATTCTGAATCTGAAGTGCTTCTTCCACATATTCCCCAATCGATTCTCCCACTGTCATAGCTCTTTTGAGATGTCTTCTTCTTCTTAGACGCTTTCTTCTTAAGCTTCTTTCCCATTGTTCTACGGATCTCCTTCAAGCTCTCATCATGGCTGCGGATCCTTCTTCAAGCTGTTAGGCTAGTATGAAGAAGCCTGCTCTGATACCAATTGTTGGAAATACTGAGGGGGGGGGTGAATCAGTGTTTCTTACTTTTCTTTTTAATTGTTCTAGTGATTGCCAAAACATATATATATATGTATGTAATATATATGTATACACAGACCACAGAAATCAACAGCTGGAATTAATGCTTTTATTAAAAAACGCAAAACAGTGCAATGAAATAAATACAATATAAGTATATATCTAATTGTGAACAGTTGCCAAGCTCCAACTTGGACTTCAGTGAGGCTCCAACCTCCAGAGCACCAACTCTGTTTTGCCAAGACACCAATCTTGGACTTAGGAGCACCAACTCCCAAGGACTTCAATCCTGTTCAGTTCTGAGGCTCCAACCTCTTGGGCTCCAACCCAACCTTGGTATAAGCAGGTATGCTGCTGCACTCTATTCAACTGAGGTTCTCTCACTCCTACTCTCCTGTCTCTGCTGCTTCTACTGCCTCTATAGCCTCCACTGCTTCTGCTGCCTCTACAACCTCCGCTGCTTCTGCAGCCTCTACAACCTCCGCTGCTTTTACTACCTCACACTCTAGTTCTTCACCACCACAACAGCAACCACAGTCTTCTGTTTTTACTGTTTTATGCATTCCCGTGCCTCTGTCCATTCGTTTCCTCTTACACCACCTCTTGGACTTCCTCAACGCTCACTGTCATTTCCTCTGTGCTCGCTTACTTCTTTAGCTTCCCATCTTTCGGTTTCCTTTGTCTATTCATGCTCACAGGACACGTTGAATCAATGGCGAGGTCCAAGTCATACGCAGAGGACACATATTCAGAAAACTGTCACGTCCTTTCTCATGATAGGAGGCATACAAGGGATGGCATTATTTAAACGGTGTCGCAATCGCAACCGGAGTTCGCCTCCTGAACTATCGGGAGCGTTATTGTATTGCATTTCTGCTCCAAAATCGTGCAGGCATATTATCAATTACACAGAAAATATGAGCAAAAATCAGTCAAAAGACTAAGGGGCGGACTTCAATATTAATACTAACCCCACATCTAAACTGTATCGGGTCCGCAACATTCATCGCAATCGGCGCTTGGGTGTGGGAAGGCTTCATAACATATGCGATTGTGACGGATGCGATAAGCATTGAACCATGTTTTATATGCCTGTCGGGTCCGTAGCTTTCATCGCTATCGGTGATCGCAACATATCGGCAGTCGCCAATGGCCGATGGCCAATGGACACGATAAGACATTAAGCCAAATCATAATATAACATTGGGTTCGCTCTTACAATCGCAATCGGTAGATTTGCATATAACATAGCCAATTCCCCGATACCCGGACGCGATATTATTTTAAATTGTTTTAATAACTCCGTCGGGTCCATACCTCTATCGCAATCGGCGCTTCTGGTCGGACAACCTTCTGTGTAGCATTGCGATGGGCAGATGCGATAATAGATTCAACCATAACACAATCCCGCATTGGGTCCGCGTACATCATCGCAATCGGAGGTTTCGGGGGTGACACTTAATAGAACTCGCCGATATGATTTCTCCGATATTATATACTGCTCTGCCTCCGATAGTGTTTATTGCATGCAAATATATATTTTTCCATTGTTTTTTACTTTGTTTATATATATATATATATATATATATATATATATATATATATATATATATATATTGCTTCGCTTATGAACCTTACTCTGCCCTATGCGATATGCGATAGCTCTACTCCTCCGATAGAGTATTCCTTTGGCACTATTGCTCCGATAGCTGTGATTGCTGCGTCCCATGGATACATGGCTCCCGATAGGCTGTTAAATGGATGCATATATATGTCTGTGCTCGATGGCTCTATTCTACTTTGGCATATCTATATATATATATATATATATATATATATATATATTGCATATATATATGGCTCCCATGGCTGTTAAATGCATATACATGGCATATATTTGCTCTGTTCCACTTGCTCAGTTTACTCCTATAGCTCCTCCGATGGCTCTGTGTGCTCCTCTCATCTCCATCTGCTCCTCCTCTTTGGCATATACCGATGGCTCTATATATATTGCTCCTCTTGGCTCCTCTTGGCTCCTCGAATATTTCCATATTGACATCAATGACAATCTTTGTCCAACATTCACAGAGCAAGGTAGTCAAACAAGGAACAAATAAAGATTTGAAACAAATGGAATGGGCTCAAATTGGGTGAAGGGCAGTTAAGGATCCTTCAACCTATTTAAAGAGGGAAATTGGATGATTACTAATAAGGAGCAGTTAAGTATTCTTTAACTAATAATTAACATGAAAGAATTAGAAAACATGAGCAATTAAGATTTCACTTCTTATCCTAATTCTGAAAGAAAACATAGAGAACAATAATGAGTTGAAAACAGAGTGCAATCAAGCATATTCTGAAATTAAATCTTTTCTTTATCATTCAGATTGTGAAACACAGATGATGTAATAAACTAAGGAAACTTTAAAACACAAGATGTAGATAACTTATTGATCCAGTGGTTGATTCAAGAAAGTCTATGACAAGTCCTCTGTTTCAATTCTTCATCCAATAGGCCATGCAACAATTGATTCCAACAGCTTTTTATTCCAAAAAATCAATATTACAGCAAAGTCTAGGAATCCACACCCCAATACTCTAATGGGGGGGGTATTTATGCAACAAATTATAAAACAAATATTTCATAACAGAGTGAGATAATATTTAGGATGACTAAAAATAGTTTATAAGGAATAGAAACAGCTAGCCTTAAAAATAGGGAAAAGATGAACTCATGTTGTGCTGGTCCTGTTTTTGTTAAATGTGCTAGAGGCAGGCCTTAGGATTCGGCTTGCAGCTGTCTTCTTCAGTTACTCTATGCTGGTTGCCCTGTCTTTACTGATACTCTTCAACTACTCTGATACTCTCTGACCCATTTTGAACCCTGTTTACCTTTATCCGGCAAATAGCTCCATTTGGTAAAATAGCCCAAAATTTAGCTTTTTTCAAGGGTAACAACGCAACTATGGATAAATGCCTATTGTTGGGACATTGGAGGTTGTTTTGCGCCTTCTAATTGATAACATTTAGATCTTTCTGTGGAGGTCGCGTTAGCTTCCTATGGAGATTCCAGCAATTAGTGCACAAATTTCTGGCCTCTGAGATAGCTGAAAAGGTACCTGTAATTGAGGAGCAAACTATGTGATGGCCAGTTGAATGGCCTGCTGTAGAGCATGATGCTAGAGTTTCTTGGCCGGTGGCGGTTTGAAACTGAACTGCTGGCCTTGGTCGTTGCTCTGTATTAAAGCTCGGGGCACAGTGTATAACAATGGAAAACCTGTTTTGCTAGTTTATTTCAACAAAATGAAGGTTGGCGGGGTTTTTTGCATTTAATTGGGTGAATGACATCAACGGAGGGTGGATGACAGGGGCAGATGACGTCAGCGGTAGGCGGTAAGCGGTTTTGCTCGCACTGCTTTTGGGGTCAAATGGTATTGAGTGGAGGGCGAGCGAGCACTTTAAACGAGCGACACGTGGCTTTTGTATGAACAGAAAACCACCGATGATCGCGAGTTAACGCGCAGTCGTGAGGGGGGTCGTGATATGGATGTCAACCGTTGGATGTGGCAACGGAATCGGACGGCGGACGGGCATGGAACATGGCGGGGGTTTAACTGTGCAGCCTGGAACGATATAACAAAGTTTTAATCATTCCGGGGCTGTTTTGATTGGTCGGTATGGGTTGTTAATTAACCCGGATGGTTAATTAAGTTTGTTTGTGCAGCAAGGAAGATTTTAATAAATTTCAAACAAATTTATTAATCCTTTTAAACAATGACTATGGTCGTAATCGACTGGGGCAGGATATATATAATATCTGGGGTTTTTAATATATTTATATATTACGGGAAGGGTTTAATGTTTATATGGGATTTACATAATAAATGTTAAAAATTAATATGAATTATGAAATGATAATAAGTGCCAAGTTAAATTTACAATTTAAACTTAGGTTTTGAAGTGGGAATGGGGTTTTTATGTGAGGTAGTGCATCTTCCTAAGTAAAATAGGGTTTTACTTATGTGACTTTATGAAATGGAAGGAGTGGTTTTTTAGTGATATTAAGAGCAGATCTTAATACTTTTGGGGGAGTTAGTGAATTAGTATGAAGGGGAGTTAGTTATGTGAAATGCCTCACTTGAGCTGCATCAAGTATAATGTCTGCCTCGCACTTTGTGATAGAGATAAAGATTAACACATTTATAGACATAACCTATTACAAGTATCATTCTGCAACACCATCTACTTACCCTTCCTACTTTGGCCTAACATTTTTTATTTTTTATTTAGGTGCACTTAGACTGGCAAATCCTTACCAATTTTCTTTTTATTTTCATAGCAAGCCTACCTGAGTCTGCACTTATTACATCCAAGGGCTCAGATTAAACTGTTGAGCTCCTTTGCTTCTCTACCTATCTACTTATCTGCCAAGATTAAACAGTTTGGTCAGATTTTATTCTCTATCTCTAAAATAGGAAATTCAAATATGAACTAGCCAAGATTAAGCTGTTTGGCCATTCATCAATTGTGGCATAAATTAACAAGCTGCACACAATGTTTATTACAGAAAATAAAAAGTAGTGGCATTTTGACTTGCACACTTTTCTGGTCTATTTTTGTTTGGGGTTCATTTCTTTCACTTTTTTTTACCATTTTATTCTTTTTTTTACCCTTTGATTTTTCTTTTAGGGCATACCCTCTTTACATTTTTTACATTTTTTGATTTTTTTGATTTTTTGATAATATGGAAAACCTTTGCAACCAGGAAAGGAATGAACATATTACAGAGCTCAACAAGTCAATCATGAAATATGACACCTATTGGTATAAGAGTATAACACACAGGAGCCATTTGAAGACTCAGTCACGGGATGTCACCTTGCAGGTAAAAGTCAAACAAGTTGGCAAACACAAGCTGATAAGCCAAGAAACTCAACTGAAATTATATGTACCTGAATAGTGCAAGACATGATGCTAAGCATGGTTGGTAGGAAGGCTCCAAAACAAAGTTAAGGCAAAATTTTGGAGGATGGTTGTAGCTGCTACAACAAAATCATATACTATCACCATGATATAATTATGTTTTTCTATTAATACGTTTTATAAAATGAAACCATATTACATTTCAACAATATTAACACATAATTAAATATTTCTTTATTAACATCCAAATCCCAATACCATGTATCATAACAATGATCCATTTAATTTTTTTCTTTAATTAATTAAAAAAAAATTATATCAACTTTTAACGTGATTAACATATAATGTGATATCCATTCACTAACGTGCAAATCTTTCACAAAAAATTTAAATTCACTTTCAACTAATTATCTTCTTAAAAAAACAAGAACAATGATATAAATTAAAGGGTTCGTAAAAATTAATAGCAAGCAATTAAAACAACTTGTAAGCTTAAAATTAAAAAAAATAACTATCATAATGGTATAAATTAAATAGCCAATAAAAATCAATAGCATTAAAACAACCCTATTTAATTTGTAAAGCATTAAAACAACCCGTAATTTGTAAAGTTGAAAAACTGACTAGTAAAAAGTCAAAAACTTTAAAAACCCTTAATTTCATACATGGCATCGTACACCATCTATAGCTTTTTAGAAGAAAATTTGAAAAACCCTTTTCGAAAAACATCCATAAACCATATACCTAGTAGACATCTCTTTCTTTATCTTAAATTAAATTTCGCTAAAAAAGAGGATTGCATTCCAATGAAGTCCGTTCTCAAGGGATTTCCAAACAATTTGTTCTCACACGATGTTATAACATCCCGATTGGAGAATATATTATCCATCAAGTAGCGAAACACGTTGCTTTTAAGGGGCTCGGTTCGATTCTTTTGGGATAAAATTCTGTGTTAATCTAAACTAGGACGGAATTTGAATAAAAGGGGATTCGTTTACTGAGATACGTTTCTTGTTTCACACTCAAATGGTTCTGCAACGTCACTTACAAACTCTGATCTCGCGTAAGGAATGGTGATGAGAACTGGATTACATCAGTAAAGGTGCAGAATTTCAATAAAGCATAAGAGGTAGGAAAACTAAAAACCACTACCCACATACCACGGATTCGGATTGGAGACCGAAATTAATCACGTGCCGAAACAAAATGCTGATCTAGTTATTCTAAAATGTGAAAATGCAAGAAAGAAAGAAAGAATAATAACATGCGGTACCCAATTCGATTGGGAATAAGTAACCAGTGGATGCAAATTGCAATGACATCCATGGCAGGGAAACCTATTTTAAAAAAGCGGGTGTGTGAGGCAAAGGCGGTGTCACAGCGAGGCAGGAACACTCTCTGCTTCTGCGCCGCCTCATATCCCTTAACCAAAGATAGAGAGATTGGGTTTCGCTTCGCTGTTTGCTTGCCTTAAAAGTTACTTTTAATTTTTGTTTTTTTTTGTTGGTTTCACCGTGGCAAAGTTTCTGCCTGCGAATAAGTTATGTTCTCTCAAAGCTCTGTCAAGCGACCTGGTAGGACTCACATTCGGTATGCACTTTGAGATTCTCAAAAATTTAATTTCAAGATTTGCAGTATGCGTATGTTGGAGAGGTTAGGGTTTTTCTAATGCATGTGATGCAGAAAATACAAGAAAATAAAAATATTTTATTTTCTTCATTTCTTTTATGCAGGAAACATACTCGTTACGCAACTAAAGTAAAATATAAGATACAATATATAATGCAAAATGCAATAGAATGATGGATATGTTCTGTAACTGCAGAAGAGTTTCTTAATGGGAATGGAAAAAAATTAAAATTAAGAAGTTTTTGTTTATGTGTAGTATTTGTGTTAAAAGGTATAGTTGAGATTTTTATGATAGGATGTTATAATGAAATGTTTAATATTTTGACTAAATCAAATCGTATAATAATATTTATTTTAATCACAAATATATCAAGAGATAAAATCTCCAACTTGAAAAAAAGATTTACACATCAAGAGATTTATTCTCTTTTAGTACTAGATAAATATGCAATTAAGATAGATCTATAATGGTAAATTTTCATTATTTAAATTGTATTTTTAAATATTTTATCATTATTAAAATTTTATATTAAAAATTAGATGAGTTACACATTTCCTCTTATTAAAAAATAACTATATTATTTTACTTTTAAATTACTTTTTGTTTTAGAGTATTGAAATATTTTACTAACTTAAACATTAATACATATATATACATAAACACACACTCTATATATAGAGAGAAAGAATGTATATTGAAATGTATTAGTTAATATGGATATTCAAACAGTTTATTTAAGTTTTATATTGAGATATTTATAAGAGAAATTATTTTTTTTAATTATTTTATACCTGTAAAGTTATATAAAATTATATTATTTAAGATAGACAATGAAATATTTTATTTAATATTTGAAGAATGAAAGTGAAATATTAAAGAACCAAGTTGAAAGTGAGATATCAACAACTCAGTTAATTGTCACGTTAATCGATTTTTAATTGTTTATTTATATGGTTATTTAATTTTTGTTTTCGTTTTTGGCCAATATCAGGAAAAAAATATTTTTATTATTTTTTTTGAGGACGTGACATACTTACACATGTCCCTCATACTGGATTGTACTCGTCTCAAAAATAATAAAAAACCTAACTTACTCTAAAATAAAATAAAATTGGCCCATGGTATGGAGAACACATGGTATTGACCCATGGTATTGATAACACATGGTATTGACCCATGGTATTGAGAACACATGGTATTCATGTGGAATGTAACATATTTAAAGGAGAAATAAAAATAAAAATAAATCTAAAAATTAAATTAAATAAAAAAATAATATAGCTTAATGTAAACATTTTAACTCGATTAAAACAAAAAACCCTATAAAAATAAAAATAAAAATTACCCCAAAAAGATCAAATCTCTTGATATGCAAACTTCTTTTAAATTAAAAAGAGATTTGATCCCTTTAAGCACTTGATGGATCTAGACTCAATTTCTTTATTTGATCTTTACACTTAATCGATCTAGACTATTTTAATTTCATCTATCTACTAATTACATTTTATATTTATTATAAATTGAAAGACTATAAACCTTTATACTATACTTTATTCAAACTATAAACATTTATACTATACTTTATTCCTACGGTTATATTTATTATAAATTAAAAGACTATGAACCTTTATACTATACTTTATTGAGAATATGAACATTTATATTCTACTTTATTCCAAATTGATTAAGAATTGATTATAAAGTTTTATTAAAAAAAATATATATATTAAAAAATAAAAAGTTCATATTACCATATAGAAGGAAAAGCTATATGACATTTTGCACACACATAACGAAGTTTTCAAAAATTAGTAAATAAAAACACGCGTATCATTGAGAAAATGCAATGACTTGGAAAAAGTTGAGGTGGGTAAGGGATGTGATATTATTAGGTAAATGCATTGAATTGGAAAAAGGTGACAGGTGAAAAGGGTGATATTCCCGAAAATGATTGGAAAATTTGAATGGTAAGCTCATTATATTCCTTTGTTTCACAGCTTCAATACTTCAACCGGGAAACTTAAAAGGAAGAAGCCCGTGTTATTTCAAATGACTTCCTGTACAAACTTGAAAACTTTGTATTTCTTGGAAGTCGATATTCCTCGAAAAAGATTGAAACTTTTAATGGTAAAGTAATATATTCCTTTATTTCCCAACATCAATACTTTAGCGCGAAAGCTTAAAACCAAGAAACCCATGGTATTTCAAATGACTTCCCATACAAGCTTGAACAACTTTGTATTGCTTGGAAGTCACAACATAAAGGGCTTACAAAGAAGTGATTAATCGTTTAATATATGACTATGAAAACGATGATGACGACCAAAGACACATTTAGTCAATAATTTCAACAGACTTCCTATTATAACGAAGTCGTATAAAGATGGGCTTACCCACCATTGTATGGTTTAGATTTCTTATTATAACCAAGTCATATAAAGATGGGCTTACACACCTACGGGGGCTTCACTCAATGAATCTCTGACCATGTGTGTTCTTGGCATATTAAACAATACCCTTATTTTCACTACATATTAGAAAATACCCCTAAAAATCACATTATTTAACCACCTATCAATATGAGCCCAATACACCTTTCTAATTTAAAAAACCTCTACATCCACTACATATTGTAGGTATTCATTTTATCATTAACATTTTTCATACTCATTTATATTTTTCATTATTAACTTTGAGCTCCATTTTTTTACCTATCAATATAAAAACCGTTTACCCCCTATATATCCCCCAATATATTATGTCATTTTTTCCTCAATATATATCCCCCAATATGAACCCACGTGGTATGGTATTGCTTCCGTAGTGAAACCCTTGTGTACACGCCATTATATTGTTGAAAAGTCACAAAATGATAGTAACATTGCTCAAATACATTGATCTTTATTTTTATGAATTATGCAAATCAATACATTAAGCCCAAGACCATTTCCAAATATCAAGGGAAAGAATACAATCATGCCAAAACCATTTCCAAATATCAAGGGAAAGAATACAATCATGCCCAAAACCATTTCCAAATATCAAGGGAAATTATACAATGATGCAATGGTAGGGTGAATCCAAGATGGGTAACTGTAAGATAAAGGATTTTGAGAAGTGATTAAGCATAAATCTTAAAAACGAAGTGGGTTAATGGACATCATGGTGAGTCCAACATGGGTATTTTGGAAATTTTACGATAATTTATCAAGTTACAATCTTTTGACCATTTTTTTGACATTTCCCCTATATTTTTCTTATTTGGTAAACAACATGAAATATTTGATTTTATGGCTTTTGAGACAAATAGAGCATAGATTAAAGCTTCTAATGTCTTAGGAAATTCCCTAACTAGAGTTTGTGCCCTCCTATTTACTTTTGGATATTTGGGTATTTGCATCCCAGTGCATCATATTTTACCTTAAAAGGGTAGTTTTGGCCTTTTGTAGTATCTTTTCCTTAATGAGCATAGTCAACACCCTTACCGTAAACACTATTTTCATTATGCTAATTTGTTTGCATTGTTTTACATTTTATCCTGGTTTCTATTTTCATTTATTAATAGAATTTGGAATTTGCTATATGATTATTTTCCCCACAATACTTATCTTGTGTGTGATTCCACTTATATTTCTACCTGGATTCCTTTTTCTATATAATCCTATTAGTTGTATCAAAGAAATTCTCTATTTTTTGTTTCTATGCATTTCCTTTGTGAGGTTAGCGTATATGACGTTGGGTTTTGAACCCATTGAACTCAGAAAGTGCCACTCTTGCAAATCTAAGAAACATTCTATTATAGAAGAAAATATTTATGGAGTAAGAGATATTATCAACTTGTTGCTTGAGGAATCCCTCAAGTGATAGAGGAATACGGTATTTCGTTAATTTCACCAAGATCCTTCAACAACAAGCAACGGTTGTAGAAACACATTAAAAAAGAAACAATTTTAGTGGTTTGACACTCTTATGGTACAAGTTAATTTTGACATTACCTTATTTGATGGATAGATATATGGAGATGCTTTAGAAAATGGTTCAATTTTTTATAGGGATCCATAAATTGTCGTGGATATTCCACTGGACATTGTCATAATAGATCTTATTAAACAATATTTAAAAATTTGAAATATACATTATTATGGTTTTATTTTTTCTTTAGATTCATGGATTTGTAGAATATGGTTTATTGCATATCGATGCAAATTAAAAATATGCAAAAAATAGAGAGTATCAAAATAAAAAAATTCACAAATCACAATTGACACAAGATATGACCTAGGAAACCCTTTTGTGAGAAATCCCAATTGGAAGGAGAGGTCACTTTGTTGTCTTTCTTTGAATAGAAAATGGTTGTGAGTTCAAATAAACATGGCTTGTGGCTCGTGGGCTACTATAATCCACAAATCCTTTTTGTGTTCTCTATCACCTACCCCTCTCGTTTATTTTTGCTTATATATGGAACAAATTCACTAAAAAAGAATGGACCCCTTTTCCTCCTAGTGTCTAGGTTATAACACAACCTCATAGAGCCTATTACCGGTTATTTGACTACCTCAATTTTAAAATAGAGTTACAATATGAACTCTTTTAGACTGTTCTTCATCTTAATCATCTGGAAAACCACTTTTCCATACATAATGGAGATTGACATGGCATCGTCTTGAATTATGGTGGTGAAAAAGGAAGGTCGACTTCTTATTGGTATAACTTTTGCATACAGACTCTTGTTGATGTGATTCTTATGCCATTGGAAAGGTATCTATGTGTAGAATATGAAAAAAAATTGTGGCGCTAAAGTGGAAAGGTTTTACCCTCAATGCTTCTTGATACCTCAAAATGCTCACAAAATCTTTTAGACTCCAATTTGCAAAAGTGGTCGCACTCGTAAAAATGGTCTTGTGACCTAAGTACTCCCAATTCTTCCACTAAAAGAATCAAGATGGATGACAAGCAATATAATGATCCAATTTGGATCATACGGGGTTATTATTATGCTCAAATTTTATTAAAGTCAGAACATCACGTCGCACTCTTTAGTGTCCTCCCCATCTCAAAAGGCCAAAGATGAGTACACATAATTTAAGATAGAACCTCTGCTTAATTTTTATTGTAGCCCCCAAAGAGGAGTTCTACCTTGTTGGAGAGTATGACGAGCAATAAATGAGATGAAATTTCACTTGGAGATAGAATAAACAATGCCACAATACATAAACATCTTCCATACTTTGTGCTAAATGTCAAGAATCAGGGAGTTTGAACAACACTTGGTCCTTCAGTACCACAATAACCCACACTAGTACATAAAAATGGAGATGGAGTTCTATAAAATCTCATCACTTGGAGCATCTTATCAATATACTATCAAAATCCCAAAGAATGTTAAGAGGACAAGTAAATTGTATTTTGTGTTTGAAAATCTATCATAGCAAGAGCATTGCATGGAAACCCTTACTTACAAACTAAATGTCATAGTAATAATAAGCAACCTCAAGGAAACTAGTCCAAGATGTTGGTAAGAAAGGTAATGGGAAGTTGAAGAATTACATTGAAATGTGGTGTGACATACATAAATCCATTAGCAGAACATTAATGAATTCAATTTGAGGTAATCCTTACTCACAATGATAAATTTTGTACTGTCATATTTTGATTTTAAACTAGATAAGGGAAATAGGATCATTGATGCAAAACCTAGTACTACCATCACAATTACAAATACCCAACCAAAAGAGATAGAGGCGCCTAAGGAAGGTGAGTACCTCTTCCCTTCATATATTTAGATGAAAATTACATTTGATGAATGATGTCAGTAACTAGAAGAACCTTATTTCAGCTAAGGTCATCAAGTGGTTAAATTTACCAATAATGCACACTTCTATTTATACACCATTAGTTATCAAAGGGAGGGATAAGACATATGTGTAAATTGATAGTGTTTCCTACCCTATCATATCAAACCATCCAAATATGAGGTACCATTTTATTTTTCCCCACTTGAATTTTGTGGTATTATTTTAGGACAACCCAATATGTGGAATCTTCTTGCCATTTGTGATTATAGCTCCTATAATGCCATTATTATTTTTTCATGTTAGCTATATAGGGAATCAATGGTAGTTTTGATTTTTATATATTCCTTGATCTCACGGAAGAAGTGTAGAATGGTAATCTCATAAAGAGGGATATTTCTTCTCTTCGTGAATTTCTTGCAATTTGAATAAAATATCACTATGATTGCCTTGACCTCTACATGTGGTTTATGTACGCATAAAAAGTAGGTGGATAGATAGTGGAAGATTATAGAGATATATTCCCTTGTCTCATTGGGGTATGTTTCAACTACTAGGTCAAGCATTGAATTGATATAATATAAGTGTTCCTATACCTAACTATATTCTCTCTTCTATAGAATGGAAAAAAAACATCATATTCAAGAGCTCATCCACAAGGGCCACACTTCATTGACTTCCTATATAATATCCTAATTGTACTTCTTGAGATATTAATAATTTAAATTGTTAGATATTTTGCATGAGTATTTTATTTTATACAACTTAACCAATAATGACCAAGGTTAGTAGAGAATGGGTTCCTAAAGGGGATATGATAATAAGGAAAGGTGAAAGTTGAGGGGGTATAAGGGGGATTATGGCAAAAAACATATATCTTATGTTACATATAATATTAACTTATTTCAAAAAATTAGTCTTCAAGTTGACAAATTTTATGTGGAAAA